>JAQQTO010000046.1:12345000-13545000 GCA_029884595.1 Ormosia semicastrata | reverse complement strand
GCAGTATCCTTACCTCATGAAGCTGGTCATCCTCGTCAAATGCAGCACCGTTGGACAAAACCACCGCACGGTTTTGTGAAGTGCAACATCGATGCAGCAATGTTCCAAGACACCTGCTCTTTTGGAATTGGTCTGTGCTTAAGGGATTCTATTGGATCTTTTATTATGGCTAAAACAATTCTACACCAAGGAATGCCCCAAGTTCATGAAGCGGAAGCCATGGGTCTCCTTGATGCTGTTGAGTGGTTGAGGGAGTAGCAGTACCATAACATCATCATGGAGCTTGGTTGCAAGCATGTAGTCGACAACATCAAGTCAGCTAATAGAAACTTCTCTGAATTCGGTTCTATTATTATTAGATGTAAAGAGGGTTTGAGTTTTTTACAAAACCATATAGTTGGTTTCTCTCGGAGGCAAGCTAATCATGTTGCTCATACTCTTGCTAGAGCATCACGATTTTACGCTAGTCACCATGTTTTCCATTTGATTCCCACTTGTATTGAGACTATTCTTCTTAATGAAATGATTTAATCTTTTTTTGTCAAAAAAAAATAAAAGAAGTTCGTAGAACATATTAGAATGAATTTATAATTTATTAACCTAGTTATTAGATAGTAACTAATCACTCTTAAAACACAAACAATTTCTTGCTTGTATGCTATTAAGCTCTCCATTTATATACTTATGAGTTGTCTTTCTAATCTCATCTACCCTGCACTTTTTTTTTAAAACTTTCCATTCACACTCATTATATATAAATAAATTGTCTACTAAAAAAATACATGTGCAACATACGCACAATCAAAGTCTCAATTTTAAATATAGACCAACAATATACACATATCAAATTTTACCCTTACTATTATTAATTGTAATTCTATTTTTAGTTTTAAGTTGTCACCTCGTTTATATATATAAGGATATATTTAGTAAGAAGAATTTTTATTATGTGAGGATGAGAAAAATAAATTTTGACTATACAATCAATGGTCAAGATTAAAAGTTACTTAAAAGTCATGTGATTATTTTAAAAAGCCACATGTATTTTTATTTTAATATTGATCATTCATATAAGATCTAATAGTTAAGATTTACTTCTCTTATCTCTTACAATAAACATTCTTCTCATCGATACGCTTATATATATAAAATAGTTTTGCAGTGTGTATTATTTTTGTTACTATGTATTTTCTATCTTTCATTTACTTACACGTGTTATAAAAGCTAAAAATAGAAATATAGGTGTATATATAAAATTGCTAGTATCTATATTACAATAATAAAATTGACTTTAATTCCTACAGTAGATACCCTAGTGTAATAGCAAAATTGGTGTCTTTATGTCCACTTAATAATATGTTCGAGAATGTATCAAAAAAAAAATTTAATATGTTCGAGAATTCAACTGGAGATTATTTGAATAGAAGCACTTGAAGTTTATTTTACTTTAAGTGGGAGAATCTTCTAAGCTGAGATCTCTACTTTGGAGAAAGGGATTTCGATACCCTTAAATTGATTTTTCCCAAATGTGGGGAAACCCCCAAATTGGATTTTCATTTCGAAATAGGGGATTTTCCCACTACTTCATTCCCCGAGGGCGGGATCCCGTTCCGTGATCCCTGCTTCTATTTAGGGATTTTGATCTCACTATTTCATTTGCCAAATACGAATCACACTCCATGATTCTTGTTTCGAGTTAGTACTTTAGCTAAATCACTCCATTTTCCAAGTGTGTGAACTCCTATGCTGGAATCCCCACTTTGGATTAAGGGACTTTGGTCTTGTTCACTTCACTTTACCAAGCATAGAACTCCAAAATGATGTTCTTACTTCGGGATATTCCTATACCTAAGTACAAAACTCCTAAAGTCAATGTTTCTACTTTGAATTACACTCAAAAGGCCATTCAGTGCCACCCAAGCTAACAACTTATGCCTAAGTATGGACCTTCTAAGTTGTAGTTCCTACTTCGACAATATATCACCTAAGTATGAAACTCTTAGTTGACATTCCTACTTTGGGTTATTATCATCATTAAGGTTGTCCAAATTCAAGAGCCTCAAGAGATTCTATAGCCTAGTTCTTATATATGATGGAATATTGGATCATGAAAGAGCATACAAAGGTAAAATTAGAGGAAAAGTCTCACACGAGCCTCATATGGAGCCCAAATGGTTGCCTACTTTAGGGCAAAAACCATAAATGTGGCAAAGCATCAAAATAATTTGAGATCATTGTAAGTGCGAGAATTCATGCACTCCCTGGGATAATAAATGCATATGGTGAGTTCTCCATGTGACACGAAGCCACATTGAGACGTGTGCTAGGAAAATTGTCTCAATCAAGCAACTTAAACATCTTAAAGAAGTGAACAAATGCACGCCTTAGAGGTCCACCGCAAAAAGATTCCTATTACGAAAAACATTGCCAACGAGCTCAAACTGAAGGAACATTCCTCACCACGCGTTCTCAATGCTCAATTTGGATGGACCTACAATGGAAACAACGCCAACTATCTCAACGACAATGGAGCTCAGCACTTGGATGCCTTAGGCAAGCACTGAGTTAGGGGCAATGCTCTATATTAGGATTTCGTGTCCAAGCCCACCATAGCCAAAGAGCCCAAATCCAATTATCTTGACTCTACTAGATAATTGTTAAATATTTCAGACTTTGGTAGAGATAAAAACCAAATCTCCTAGGATCAAGGAATAAAGGGATAAATTCCCCTCAAATCCTACCAAATCTCTAATTAACAAGGATTATCTCCTAAAAGGACCCAGACTCTGCATTTATATATAGGGCAACCCCCTCAGGTATGAACACCTTCTACTATACACTTACAAACCAATGCTACTTCTAACTTGATTGTTGGAGTGCTTTAACAAGTAGAAGCATCTCGATAGATACTTAGTTACACCTACACCATTTATCTAAACTGAAATAAATAATGTATTAAAATACCAATTTGTGAAAGATTTCTATATTTTGACAATGTACCAAATACCAAATACCAATTATGAATAATCTGCATTAATGAAACTTTCCAAAGATGACCATAAAATTAATTAAAAAATGATTAAAGTAGCATTTGTAAAGGCAAGAGTTTTAAGTAACATTTTAAAGCTCTCTATTTTAGGTTTACTTGTATGGTTCCATCCATTAGAACAAGGTGCAACCAAAAAGGTTATGTGATGTTATTTGTATACCATTTTTAGTTACACCATTCTTAAATTACCTCATTTTTAGATAATGAAAAATGCACATTTGAATACACCCTCTCTACCTTTATTTTCTCAAGAAAGAGTGTAAAGAATGTGTAACAATCTTAGTGTGCAAATAACAAAGTCCTAAATTTAATACAAAATAGTGTATCAAGCCACACATTCATTTTACCAATTAGGTATCATTTCACTTAAAAATACACAAATGTATTTTACCAAACAGAGCAAGAAAACCAAGAAGGATGATATGTTTTTTTTTTTTGTCTAGCTATGTGTAACTTTGGCTTCTAGTTATTTATTTTCCTTTTTTCCCTTTAGGTGATCAAATTTAGTCTCGACGCTCAAACTTGCGAGCCCAGATGTGTTTTCCATTGACTCTAAATTTTTCCATGTATTTCCCATTCAGAATTCGATCAACTATTTCCACATTATTTAGAACCATTGTGGCAAATAAGACTTGCTCACTCATGTTTCGATTCCCCATGTTAATGACCTTGATACAATCTCCGTAAATGCTTGTAAATAGATGCCTTACCTCCTCCTCTGTTACAGGGAAGCCCCTAGAAAATGTTAGAAACATAGCTTTATCATCATCTGTAACATCATCAGATAGTCGTTTGTCATCCCATATCTTCAGGTCAAACAAATCGAGTTCCTCAAAATTTATTGGCGGTATGGTGAAGGTACCAAATAATGGATGAGGAAAACTAGGGACAGTCAAGGTTCTATAAGGGCTAGGCTGTTTACCCAGAAGATTCTGTAAAATATCAGTGAAAATTCGGGCACAAATTTTATTGAGAACACTTTTAATACCAGCTATGGCAGTGAACCTTTTCTGACGAAAAAGTTGAAGAGAGATGTCCTTATACATTAAGGTTGTGGTTAGAGGCAGTCTACCACCGTTTAGGATGCGAGTGTTTTCTAACTCCAAGCACCTCAAGCAAGTCACAGCTTCATTAGCGAGAGCATTGATCAGAAAGTCAGAGCGATAAACCAATTTTGAAATAACATTAGGATACCCAATGTTTTCTAGCCAAAGCCACAAGGCCATGACTAAAAGGGATTGTGCTGGATCACGAGCCAATCTAATGACCAAGCAAGAGAAAACTTCACGATCGATTCTGTGAAATAGGTGGAGCTCTTCAACAGAAATAGGGGCCATTGTTGTTAGTGAGGGGGAGAAAAATGAATGCACACAAACTAATTATGAGATCATGAACACAAAAAAATTGACTATGAGGGGATTAAATAAGAAATGATGCCCTCAAATTGGTATAAAACCACTACTCCTTCCGTTTTAAAATGTTAGTCATTTTCGAGAATGAATTTTGTTTCATTTTATTTGTCATTTTAGAAAACCAAGAAGGCAGTAAAGACTTTTTTATAACTTTATCCTTATCTCTTGGTATCTTCACTAAATAGAATGATAGAGAGAGCATTATTGGATTGAGATGATAATTTAGTCAAATGTATTTACATTTTTATAAAATTTAGGGTATTTAATAAATTTCTTAATCATTGTGTAAAATCTTGAAACGATAAATATTTTGAAATGGAAGAAGTATTTTTTTTTATTGGATCTTACTTACAAGTATTAAATAAAAAGTAAATTTTTTTAAGTTCTCAATGTATTAAATGCTTTACTTTTCATTTAATATTTTCTATTTCTTTATTGTTTAAAAAGTGCCCTTCAGGGTAGCATCATCCTAAATTTGAGAATTTGTATTTAAGTGTAATAAAATTAAAGAAACTAATTAATAGAAATGGACTTACCTTAAATGACTCCCCCAACTTTATCAATTTAAAAAAAAAATCATTTTCTTAATGTAATAGTCATTTAATTTGCATGCAACAAAATTTCTTTTGAATTTTTAAATTATTCAGAGGATGAAGGTGGAATTTGATCTCAGGTCCTTACATTCACCTGCAAAGGGTTTTACCCATTAAGCTAGTTGGCACCTTCAATTGATAAACTTGTTTAGTTCGCAATAAGTAAATATAAGAAAACTGATTTCTTTTTGTCATTTTCTATATACATTTATTTATATTAGTAATTTTTTTTGTTTATCAGAATATCTCTCTACCCGATAAGTAAGAGACTAATTGTTCAGAATACGGTTAGACGCCTAAACAGGAACATCTCTCACAAATGTATTATTTTCATACATATGAATTTCGAAATCGAATTCAAAATCACATGTTAAGGGACCCAAACTCTTACTTAGACTAACATATATTGGTTATTAGTAATTTTTTTTAACCATTGATTGTTGATTCACACACTTCGAGAAGGAAGAAATGTGAAGACGATATTTGATTTCAGATCTTTGCACTCACTTACAAAGGCGGGATTTATTTATATTAGTAAAATTATCATAAGAAATAATTACTAATATTAATAAATGCATTTTTCGTGTACATTAAATGCATAGAGTTAGTGATAGTATATTGATATTTATTTTTATTATTATTATTGTTATTTTAATTATTATTATTATAAAATTATCACGAAAATTTATTAATAAAATCATTAAATGCATGAATGGAGGTGTTGATAATTTTTTTTTAATAAAAGTGATAACATATAACAATTTGAGATTAATTTTTAACATTTTATTTATTTGTATTTGAGAATTTTTATTAAAAATATATTTTTAAAATTTAACATTCAAAATAATAGTTAAATATCAATATTTTAAATATAAATTATAAACATAAATATAAAATAGCTCATTTGTAACTCTGATAAAATAACCAGTAGTTAATTAATAGGATGTGTATTTGCGATTTACATTATTTATTGAGATAAATAATCATAAAGGATTATCAAGAATTCAAATTGTGTTCAGTAACATGCTTAAATGCCACGTCATTAAAGATGGTAAAATTTTAGTTAGCAATTTCTCATCATCAAAACTAATGGATTAGGAATTGGTAAAATAACAAGAGAGGGTCTTGTTGGAGAGAAAGATAATTAGTGAACTCTATAACTTATCATGGTAATTTTTTTTTATAAAAAAATTTGTGTTTATCCTTTTATTCTCTCTTATTAGAAGCTGTCTTTAATACAATGTTTTGATATTATATTAGAATAATTGAACTTAACTCTATATTATAAACTAATTAATGAGAGAATAATAGCCTAAATTATTATAAACAGTACTTTATCTATATACTTAATCAATGTGAGACCTAAATGTACAAGGTAATAGAGTTTAATCATAAGCTCAATATACGAATGATTTGAGTGCCAGTAATCACCATAATGAGATATAATAATAGTCACTTTTAACAATTAACGTAAAAAAAATTTAGACTCATGAGATAGTTTAACTAATTAATCATAACTTATAACTCATATCCCAAGTTCAAAGCTTGAAGAATCTTTATAATACATGTGTGTGTGTACGTACTAGCTACTTGCAAAACTCAATATCCCTCTTGAAACAGGAGACCTTAAAAAATTCAGGTTCAACATTTGGTGTATTTCTTGACGCTACTACTTTCCAAACACAATTATGTTCCTCTAGGATCTTTTACAAGAAAAAGGCAATTTTCTACAGAAATTTTTTGTCAGTTTTCCCGCAGAAATGAAACTAAAATATAAAAATTTGAAAAATATTTTTAATGAAAATATCAATTTCCAACAAAATTTATTGCACACATGCAGTTAGTTAATTGTTTAGCTGGTAATAAGTTAGTTACTTAGCGATAATTTATATGTTGTCGCAACCGGGATCGCCACAGAAAGATAAAAAAAGATAATGATTTTGAAAATAAATGGAGTCGTTACCAATATTTATTTAAATAAAAAAATATTAGAAAAACCTTTTAATTAGAAAAACTAGTCTTTTGAAAATGAGTTTGAATTCGGGAGTCGATTACAGGTAGGGAACGTGTTAGCACTCTACACTGCCTATTTCAAGAACGATATCTTAAGTTAGTTGTGCAAATTTTAATATTCTCGAATATATTTATTTCACCCCTTTAAAAAATATATTACAACTATTTATAAAAGAAAAAGAGATCACAAAATTATAAAAATTTAATTTTGGCTTGACAGAAATAAATTTCTGCTCTTACATATCCCTTGGTGCAATGGAGAACTCAAAGTCACATAATTTTTTAAAAAATAATTGTGAGTTGGTTGATTTTAATTTAAGAAAAAGATTTTTTTTATTTTTGAAAACAAATCCATTCATGCACAGAGTTTAAGTTAATATTAGGCTACTCAATAAACCCTTATAATCCAAACGACATTGAAGATAACATCCATTATTCAATTATCATCATTGGTTATTGCATTGATTGAAAGATTTTTATTTTTTTTTATTTTCTTCTTTTTTATTTTGTTGTTGTTTTTTATTACTTTTTCTTATGCTTAACAAAACATTATAAAAAAAACTAAAACTTTGATCTACCATTATATAAGAGCAACCACAACTTAAACTAACCTTTTTAGCCTAAGCCCAAGATAATACATCTTTCCTTTTTTTTTTTACACTTTTTGAGAACTACCAGGCCCATCTATGTCTTATTTTGTTTTTTGTTACCAAAATTAACAAAGACAACACAGTCAAATTTGAAAAAGATCATCTCCTTAAAAAAAAAACTAAACAAAGCACAAGAAAAGAAAAAACAAACTCCTGATTCTAGCAAAATGGAACGAAAGGCAAAAAAGGGAAACTCACCCCCCTCACCACCAACGGCAGTGGTCTCGGCCGGGAACAAGGCTGGCGGTGACGAGGTGCGCAAGCCCGCGGTTGGAGCAAAGGTCGCCGGTCCGGTGGGTGGAGGAGCAGAAAAGTGACGAATTTGGGCTGTTACGCCTGCGGCGGTTCAGATCTATGAATGGAGAGCGACGACACAGTTCTGGTTTCCCCAGATCTGGTGGATTCCGGCGAGACTGAGGTGTGGCGACGATAGATGGCCGGTTCTGGTTCGCGAACGGCAACACAGTGTGCGGAGCTGGTGCGGTGGGTGCGGTTCTTTGGTGGTGATGACAGCGTGGTGAGGCGCAGATACCAGGATCCTATCGAAGATGGGGAGTCCGCCCAGTGATTTGGCTCACAAGGTGGCTGGTCGCGGTACGGCTTGGAGGTGCGACGGTGGTTATGGAGGATTGTGGGCCGTGTGGTGATGAACGGAGGTGGCTGGTGGTCGTGAGCTTGGTGGTTATGTTTTGATATGGGATGTGGGTTTGCTATGGATTTGGTGGTCATGTTATGGGAGTATTGGTCGTGGGTGATGGTCAATGGTGGTGTGGATTGTGGGTAGTGGATGTTTTGAGGAGTGTTGGCCATGGGTGATGGTTCAATGGTGGTGTGGTTTGTGGGTTGTGGGTGGTGGATGTTCGAGGAGTGTTGGCCGTGGGTGATGGTTCAATGGTGGTGTGATGGTTGTGAGTGGTTGTAGTAAGGTGATTGGGAAGGTGAGATGAAGATGATGAAGTGGAATGTTGAAGTTGATGGGTGGTGAGTGTAACACCCTCCTCAGGGTATCGCATGTCTGACTCTCGACTCATAATCTGAAAAGAAGTTCGCACAAAGTTTGAGTTATAAAAGATGGGTTTCAAAATTTCTTCTTTACTGAAAAGTAAATTTACTGAAAATATTAGGTGATATTGAAAATCATATTTCAACTTTTCATTATGCAATATTGACACTAATTAATATCACAAATTAAAGAGAAATATAAAATTATCAGATTTTTTTTTACAGTAGCAAACCCCATGACGGGTCCTACTTAATAGCATGGTACAACACTAACAAGAAACTTTAACATACTTATTCCTTTTTCTGTCTATCTTGATGCATCAGACATCTGTTCCTTTGTCAACACTGCACACCTTCAAGTCCTGAATGTCCACTCCTTATTGTTGTCACCAATCTCAAAGTATCCATCGCCCGTTATGTCTAAGACAACTCGATCCTTCTATTATTTGATTTTAACAATACAGATAAAGCAAAATAATATAACAAAGAGGTGAGATCACCTACACCAATATCAACATGGCAGCACAGAGATAATACAAACAGCAATATCATACAGATAGATCATACCGCAATTATGATCATGCCATCAACATTAATCAACTATCATCATCCAATCATTTATCAATTCAATCATCATCAAAGTATTCAAAACAATTGTCATAACCAATAACCAATATTCCTTAATTAATATATCACACAGATATAAATGCTCAGATTTATGCATATGCACAAAGACTCAGTTTATCAAAAACAACTCCATGGAAGTTTTCACAATTTCGAGAAGAATGCTTTGGTTAATTGTCAGCCTTAGCCCAAAGACAATCTCTCAGTCGTTGAAAAGAATCGTGTTCTTGTCGGGTATCGTCAATGCGTTGCACAGATCAGCATCGCCAAGTGGCACAGGTACTCGCTAACCGCCCACCTGGTCGTCGACCGCGCCTTGACGCCCCAAGATCCATCATGGACCTCACTATCAATTCTCATTCCCTCTTCAACCACAAGGGCCATAATAGCTATTAGCTATATTTTATACAATGCACGAATATATCGGTTGCAAGTCCAACCCCAAAGGGCCAAATCTTTTCAATTTCATTTGTTCAATGTAACCATATGTTTCAACGCATATTTTATACAATACATGAATAATGCACCAAATCCAATCACAGACATATCTTTTCAATGCATGTATAATGCACCAAATGTCAATCACAGGCAAAACATGTCATTTTCTCACACAACATCCATATATCTTGGTTCTACAAGATTTATACTTTATATTTTTAACAGGAAAAAATCATATTATCACATTTTCATAGTTATAAAATTCTTTCGTCGTGTTTTCACAAAATTGCGCAACATTTTCATTTTGTTTTCACAATTCCAAAATGTTTCTGTTACGTTTTCACAATATTGTAACTCTTCTGTTGCACCTTTAAATCACGTATTAAATTTTTCAACATTTTTCTCAATTGCATAAAAATATACGTTTCTCAAATCGCGTAATGATTTTTCATCATTTTCAAAATTGCGTAACTTAAAAATCATTCTTTTAAGTTGCATAAATCATTTTCTATCATTCTTAAAATATTTAAAATACTTTTCAAATCACATAATGATTTTTCATCATTTTCACAATCACGTAAAAATATTCTCTCATTATTTAATCACGTAGTGATTTTTTAACAGTAGTTCAAATTACATAAAATATTTAAACGTAATTCAAATCACTTAAAAATGTTTCAACGCATCTCCAATCGCGTAGTAATATTTTATCATATTTCAAATCACATAAAAATATTTTAATGTATTTCCAAACACTTGAAATATTTTACTATATTTCAAATCACGTACTTTAAAAATTACATTTTTAAGATACGTAAATAATTATTTTTCACCACAATTTCATTACGAAAAATATTTCTCATTTCTTCAAAAATTCTATTTCAACTTTCCTCAAAATAATATGACTTTATACTTTATTTAATACATTTTCTTTACTCAAGAAAATCTTTTTCACATTTCTTTACTCAAGAAATCTTTTTTCAAAATATAATTCACAAAATCACTTTTCCATTGATATAAATCAACGTTTCAAAATTTAACAATTTCTAACGTACTTCAAAACTCAAAAATAAGTTATACGTTAGTAGATTTTCATAATACCACTATATTCTTCATTTTTCCCAAATCATTTCCAAACACAACCTTCTTCAAAATAAATTGAAGTTCGAAAACATTCTTGTTTACAAAAACTTAATTTCTCAAGTGATTAAAATGCTCTGATTCCCTTTTCAAATTCTTGTATTAAATCAAGTTACGTTTCCACTTTGAAAATCACTTTGTTCATAAAAATCAAGACATTACAAGCTTTCAAAAACGTGGACATGACTATTGAAACCATCAAATATTTTTTCCTCTAAATTGATATGGTTTTACACAAACAAAACCATTAAAAATTTTGTTTTCAAAACCGCAAGACTTATGGTTATAAATCCAAACCCATTTGTTCAAATTCATTTTTATTTTCTTTGCAAATTCCTTTTTTCACTTTCTTTGCAAATCCTTTTTCACTTTCTTTGCAAATTCTTAAAATCATCATTACTATTTTCATTTAAATCTCATGTTTTGTAAAACACTTAGAAACTTTTTATACAAAATAAATCAATAAAAATTTCTCAAGAACCATGTTCTTGTACTCTTTGAAAAATAAACTCTTTGTTTATTTTCCTTATTTTTCTAAACATCCATTTTCATCATTCATGAAAATATTCATTTATGAACACCTATCTTGAGGTGTCTTAACCGATATTCACCATGTTTCTAGGGATCAAAAATTAATTCCCTTGTTCTTGAAAATTTTTAATATGAACCCTAATCAATGGCATCAAAACTGTAGTCTTTCCTTAGCCATTGGGACCAAAAATTAATTTTCTTTCCATTATCAAATCATGGCATACACATACATATACATCATATATATATATCAAAAGCATGCCATATTATCATCATGCATAGTATAAGCATACTATCAAAACCATAAAATCATACAAAGCATATCAAGCATAAGCAAATAAATCAAAACTCATAAAATACAAATAAATTATTACATGACCATGGATTGGAATCCTCACATGGATTCACCATCCATCAAATATAAGACCATCTCTCACCACCATGCTTAGTTGGTGAGATGGATCTCCCTCTTACCTCTTGAAGATCCTCAAAAACTCATTGTTTTGCTTCTTTTTTCAAGTCCTTTACCACCAAGGACTTCTCAAATACAAAATAAAATATATAAAAATTAGTATACTAATCTTGATTAAGAGGAACCATGGATCAAACATAGTTTAGATCATGAAAAAGAAGAGAAGAAATGAAGTCTTCTTATACTTCACCTCAAAAACCCAATAACTTTGATCTTGAAGAAAGTCCATGAAGATGAATGATTTAGAGAAAATCTCCAACATGAAAGTTGCTTAGAATATCATGTAAATTCAAGATCTATGGTTGGATGAAATTAAAAAAGATTGGAGAGTGGTTTTAGGTGTCTTGACCGAATGGTTTCTCTTGAAGCACAAAGATGGAATTTTTTTGATTTTTGATAGAAACTTGAAGCTTGGATTTGAAGCTCAAGATGAATGATTTTAGAAAAACTCATAATTAGAGATGTTCTTAGAATGGTGTTTAGGTTTAGGAAATGTGTTTAGATGAAATTTTAGAAGCTTGGAGACATGATTTCTAGGTGTTAACCGAATGGTATTTCTTGGAGAAGAAAATAGAGTTTTTTTTTTGTATTTTGCTTTGGAGAAGATGATGAATAGAAAACAATTATGATACAAATGATAGAAACCAAAAATTTTGGTCTTCTTTGGAGTGCATGGCCGTAGCTCATATAGAGAGAAAGAAGAGAATATATTTTACTAAATCTTGCTTTTGGAAAATCAATGAATGATGAAGATTGATCAAGATAGGAAATTAATGGTCTTCAAACTTTTTCTTTAGCCTAAAAAGGCTACTCAAAATTGTCTCCTCCTTCCTATGCATTCTCCAAAACCGTCCCCCCTCTTCCTAATGCATTCATGAAGTTGTCATCATTATTAGTCATCATCTAGAGCATTTCTAGCCATTGATTGATTCAATTTATGGCTGATTTAGAGACTTTTGATTTAGAAGACTTAATCTAGGCCATTAGATCTTTTTCCTTTACATTCTAACCATTAGATGTGTCTCCAAAATGAAGGGTCAAGATTACTCCTTCTTACTTTTAATCCAAGGGTCATAATTAGTCTTTGCTACTTTTTAAGACCAAATCTCTACCCTTGATTAATTCTTCATCCAATGGTCATAAATGGTCTTTTTCACTTTTTAAGACTAAATCTCCACCATTGATTTAATCTAAATCCAATGGTTATAAATGGTCCTTGTTACTTTACAAGACCAATTCTACACCGTTGATTAAATCTACGGTTGATATTGAAGCCTTTCTTATTAAGCTTATCTAGATTAAATCTCTACCATTGATTAGATCAATGGTTAACATCCAATGTTTCTTTATTAAATTTATTTCTCAACCGTTGATTAAATCAAGATCAAGTCTCTACCGTTAATTAAATCAATGGTGGATATCCAAACCACCAATGTTGACTTAAGCAATATAATTTCTATTTTTATCTACTAAAAACTTCACGAAAGAATATATTTACTGTATTTTTATCGCTCGATAATTAAATACAGTACCAAACACAATACAAGAAAATTTCTAAAACTATTTTCGGATTCAGGTTTAGTAAGATCCCCTGTCTCAGTCTAAACAGTACAAATTTTTCTATGCGTAGAAAAATTTTTACTTTGCAGGACTCACCTAGGCCCACGTATGGCCACCTGAGCCCACATAAACCCCATGGGCCCACAAACAGTAAAAATCTTCATAATCACACATAAAATTATAAAAATTAAAAAATTCAAAAATATCAAATCAGATCACGTAAAATAATTAAAACCTAACAGTAAAAATTAAATTACGTAAAGTTTTTCCCAGCCCAAAATTTTTTATTTTCTTGACTAGGAGTAAATCACTCAAAACGATCAAATATGCTGATGGAATAATCAAAATAATTTTACAGCATCCAAAAATTACTAAACAGTAAAATTATATTAACTGTCAAAATTACTATTTAAGAGATAGAAAATTTTGGGGTGTTACATTACTCCCCTTCTAAAAAGAAATTTCGTCCTCTAAATTTAATAACCATGATTTCACACCCTCAGAATAAATATGAACTGTCGCAACCGGGATCGCGACGGGACGACCAAAAAATAAAAAATCAATGGAGTCGCCACCAATGTTTATTTAAATTGGGAAAACATTAGAAAAACCCTTTTTATCAGGAAAACTGGTCTTTTGAAAATGAGTTTGAGTCCGGGAGTCGATTACAGATAGGGAAGGTGTTAGCACTTATCTTTGCCTGTTCAATCAGTACCTTATGTTAGTTGTGCAAAATTTAATAATCTCAAATATATTTATTTTTACCCTTTAAACAAAAGACTTTGTAATTATTTTTATTTTTCTCATTTTTTGGAAAGAAATAAAAGAAACAAACAAATCATGAAATTTTTTTTTTTTTTTTGGCTTGACAGAATAGAGATTCTCGCTCCTACGTATCCTCGGGTGCAATGAGGAACTCAAAGTCACGTAGTTCTTTATAAAATAAGTGTGGGTTGGTTGATTTTATTTAAAAAAGATTTTATTTGAAAGTGAATCCATTTTTTTTTTGCACAGATTCAAGTTAACACTAGGCTACTCAATAAACCCTTATGATCCAAAAGATAATGAAGATAACATTCACTATTCAATCATCATCATTGGTCATTGCATGGATTAAAAGATTTTTTATTTTCTTTATTATTTTTTATTTTCTTTATTTGCTATTTTTATCACTTTTAACTCCCAAAATCTAGCCCAACAAACTGATGATACATGAAATAAAAAAGAACAAGAAAACATAAAAAGAAAACAAAGAAACAGATAACCCAAAATTAAAAAATACAACAGTAAGGACCTCGTTTACGATCAGATTAGCAGGAGAGGGTGGCTGGCTTCTTCGGTTCGACGGTCGGTTTAAAAGAGATTGGGTGATTCTGTTTTGGAGTTCGACGATCGGTTGGAGGTGAGGATGGGATGGATTCGACGGTCGGTTGGAAAGGGGTGATTCTGTTTTGGGGTTTGACGGTCGGTTGGGGGTAAAGATGGGATGGATTCGACGGT
Organism: Ormosia semicastrata; assembly: GCA_029884595.1. NCBI lineage: Eukaryota > Viridiplantae > Streptophyta > Magnoliopsida > Fabales > Fabaceae > Ormosia > Ormosia semicastrata. Next base: position 13,530,016 of record JAQQTO010000046.1, on the reverse strand, counting down.
CGGTTGGGAAGGGGGTGATGGATTCGGTGCTTGGGTTCGACGGTCGGAAAGGGGAAGGATGTGGCTCTTTGGATTTCGACGGTCGGTTGCAATTGATGAAGATGGTGGAGGTCACGCTTTTGGGGTCCGACGGTCGACGATGGGATGGAGTTTGGTTGATGGTGTGAGGGTTTGGATGGGTTGTCGGTGAGGGGTAATATCTCGGTGTGGTTCGACGGTCGAGTGAGGTGAAGGTGGGCTTTGTGAAGGAGTTGAGGGTCACAATAGTGTGGTTCGACGATCGAGTGAGGTGAAGGTCACCGATGTAGTTCGACACTCGGTAGAGGGAATGATGGTATTTTGTGAAGTGGGTTGAGGGTCCAATGGTGTGGTTCGATGGTCGAATGAAGTGAAGGTCGGTGATGTAGTTCGACGGTCGGTAGAGGGAATGATGGTATTTTGTGAAGTGGGTTGAGGTCCAATGGTGTGGTTCGTGGGGTTCGACGGTCGGTTAAAGGGGAAGGATGAGGCTCTTTGGATTTCGACGGTCGAATGGGGAATGATGGTGCTTTGTGAAGTTATTGAAGGTGGTGGTTACGATTTTACGGAGGTGAAGATGAATTCTTTGGTGGTTTGAGAAATGTGATGCGAGAAGGGGGAGGAGTGTCGGTGTGCGTATGGTGCTCATGGCTAAAAAGAAAAGGAAAAGAAGATGGACAACATAACTAACCAGCCAGATCCAAGCATGCATTTGAACACTACATTTTTACTCACAACAAGTGCAAGGATAGTGATGAGAAAGGGGCTTACCTCTTCGTGCTACCAATAACACACTCAACTCAAAAAGAATAAAAATCCCTTTCATTCCCAAAGACCTCCCCAAGATTCTTGCTTTTTTTTTTTTCTCGCTACCACCAGAGATCAACTCAACATCATCAATCTTCTTTCCTTGGCTGAAGATGGGATGATTTGGGGAAGATAAAAGAGGGTGGTCGTGAAGATGGAGATGGTTCACGTTTTTTTTTTGGTGAAGATGAGATGAAGGATGATCAAGGTAGATGGGGAGTTCAAGGTTGAAGGGGTTCTGCTTATGGTTTTGGGAAGTGGCCCACTGCGAGAAAAGAGAAGGAAAAGAAGAAGAAAAAAATCTCTTTCTGTGTTTCGTCCCCCCTTGAAATGTGAGTGGGTGAGGGAAGAAATCAAAGTCAGCGGGTGAGAGTGGGTAGCAGGTCCGAGAGCCAAAAAATATCCGCGTGAGAAATCCTTTCTGGTGAAGATCCCAGCCACCCCACTAGTGTCTACTTTGCTCTGTAAATCCTCCCTCATATCAATCCCTTCATTTTCTGCTTTTCAAAACTGACACGACCCCTCTGCAAATTTCTGAAGAAAATAGCTTAGGCGCAGATAGACTTTTTAGCTCAGCTTCCTTCTTCATGTCTTTTCTTCTGCTTTGTGTCTTTCCCCCAATTTCACATCACTGAAAACCTTCCATTTTTGCTTCTCTTGAGCCTTGGGCCCTTGGAGCTGCTGCAACCTTGTCATGGAGTAATGGTGTAGTTGCATTTCAACTAAATTGAAACTCAACCGTAACGAAGACTTCTTTTTTTTTTTTTTTTTTTTTTTTTTTATTTTTTTATTTTATATATTTTTTATTTTTACTTAAAAAAAGACTTAAATGAGATTAGAGTAAATAAAAGAAAAGACAAGAAATATGTACTCATTGCAATTAAGCATCACTTAACATAAGAAACATAAGCTCTTGATTAATCAAAATTTTATGGACAAAATTAGGTATCAACAGCTGCCCCCCTTTGCTTTACATTTAAACTAAATGAAAAGTAAAGGAATTGATTTAATTTTGTCCATGAAAATTTTCACTTCTTTTTTCTTTTTCTTTTTTTAAAATGGAAAGCATATTGACGCAAAAAGAATGGACATTAAATGAGGTAGAAAGTTTGCGGAGTCAGGTATCTGCTGAAACTTGACAGAAACTTAAAACAGAAAAGGCACAAAACTTGCGGAGTCGGGTATCCGCTGAAACTTGACAGAAAAGAAAAAGGTGACGGGTCCAAGGCCCCTGCTTGCTTTGGAAGCGATGGGTACGAGGACCCAAAAACTAAAAAGCAATGGGTGCGGGGACCCAAAAAGAAAGACAACGGGTGCGGGGACCCAGAAACTAAAAGACAATGGGTGCGGGGACCCGAAAACTAAAAGCAAATGGGTGCGGGGACCCTAAACTAAAAGACAACCAAAAGGTGCGGGGACCCGAAAACTAAAAGACAATGGGTGCGGGACCCGAAACTAAAAGCAAATGGGTGCGGGGACCCTAAACTAAAAGACAATGGGTGCGGGGACCCGAAACTAAAAGACAATGGGTACGGGGACCCGAAACTAAAAGCAAATGGGTGCGGGGACCGAAACTAAAAGACAATGGGTGCGGGGACCCAGAAACTAAAAGCAAATGGGTGCGGGGACCCGTAACTAAAAGACAATGGGTACGGGGACCAAAACTAAAGGACAATGGGTGCGGGGACCCGGAATTAAAAGACAATGGGTGCGGGGACCGAAACTAAAAGACAATGGGTGCGGGGACTCGAAACTAAAAGACAATGGGTGCGGGGACCCGGGAATAAAAAGGCAATGGGTGCGGGGACCCGGAAATTGAAAGACAATGGGTGCGGGGACCCGGAAACTAAAAGACAATGGGTGCGGGGACCCAGAAACTAAAGGCAAATGGGTGCGGGGACCCGAAAACTAAAAGACAATGGGACGGGGACCGGAAACTAAAAGACAATGGGTGCGGGGACCCAGAAAACTAAAAGACAATGGGTACAGGGACTCAGAAACTAAAAGACAATGGGTACGGGGACCCAGAAACTAAAAGACAATGGGTGCGGGGACCCGGAAACTAAAAGACAATGGGTGCGGGGACTCGGAAACTAAAAGACAATGTGTTGACTTTGTAAATGCATGTGATGGCAGAGATGGTGCATGACGCAATGGATGCATGGTGATGCAATGGATGTGATGCTTGAGGGCAATGCATGTGATGCCAGAAATAATGCATGATGCAATGAATGTGATACTAGAGGACAATGCATGTGATGCCAGAAATGACGCTTGAAGACAATGCATGTAATGCCTAAGATGATGCATGATGCAATGGTTGCCCTACTGTAGAGATTCTCATGAACAAATTGAGTAAGCCAAATTTTTTCTCTTTTTCATTTTTTGTTGTTTTTTTATTTTTTTATTTTTTTGCACATCAGAGCTTTGGTTCCACAACCCTTAAGGACTTTTCCGCAGCAACAGGATCATGGTCAAACAGTAACAAAATACGTTGATTGGCCTTATGATTTTTCTGGTGATTCTTTCTTTTCTCATCAGCACTTAAAGGGCCTCGAGCCAGAACACTTTATGCAATGGGCCTTTAGCCTAAAAACTCATGAAGTGGGCCTTGAGCCCAAGAATTTGTACAATGGGCCATGAGCCAAAGAAGTGAATGTACTTGAGGAACCAAGCACTTCTTGGAAAACTTTGACCAACTAACTCATATTCAAAAGGGATCATTGTTGAATTTCTCTTCATTAAATATGGCTTGTGTAGAAGCTTGTGACTTTTTTCCCCCAAAAGTTCCTATTTCCACCGGACATACTTCAATATGAATTAGCCATTGAGGATGTTATTCCCTTCATCGATTGAAACTCTAGAACTCCTTTGGCTTGAGTTGTTCATCAAGAGGCTACCATCAGATGGTTAAATTGTACTATTGTACTCATGTTCACCCAACCTGAAGCATCATGTACCAGATATGCATGGATTCAAAAGTACAACATGAAAGAGATTTACTACCCGAGTGACCTTTTTGACCGTGATTTTGGAGCATGACTACACGAAGGACATTTACAAAGGATAAAAACACTAGTGGAATAGTACAAAAGTCAAGAGGTTTTTTTTTTGGACCCAGTTTGGATGTGATTGATCTTTACTTGACAATTGGACATCATGACCATTGTTTTATCAGGTATCTACAAAAATATGCCCTTGTGTATGGTATCAAATGAATTTGACTCAAGGTATGTCCTTTGAGAACAAAGATGCCCCAGTGTAGGCCATTTGACAACAAAAAAATATCCCAGTGAGGAAATTTTTTTGTAAGGCCCAAATAAGACAAAGCAAACTGTCCCAGTTTAGAACTGAATTGAACATGGTAGAGACTTGTCCCAATGTAGAGCCAGTTGAACTAGAAGATTTGCCCCAGTGTAAGGCCAAATTGAACAGGGTAGAGACTTGCCCCAATGTAGAGCTAGTTGAACCAAAAGATTTGCCCCAGTGTAGGGCCGAATTGAGCAGGGTAGAGACTTGCCCCAATGTAGAGCCAGATTGAACCAAAAGAAAACATGCCCCAGTGTAGAGCCAGCTTGAACACGACAACAATTTGCCCTAATGTAAGTCCCTTTTTTTTTTTTTAGACTGCCCTTGCGGGTTATCAATTTTGTTGTTTTTTTTTTAAGAGCAAGGATTGAAAATTCAGCAGTGCATAAACTTTTTGTCTCAAAATTAAAGTTGATGAAAATGAAAATAATCTTTCATTGATCAGAATGGACTTTTTAAGGCTTGTAACGTGGCCAAGGTTAGGGTTTATGAAATGAAATATATAAGGCTCAAATAAGTGTTTAAAGGTTAAGTGGGACCAAGGATCCTTATTCAAACTTAAACTTTGCCAATTGCTTTTACGCATTCAAGCACACTTTTCTCTTATTGCTCTCCCTCTTTTTTGTTCTCCATCATTGTTCAAACTTGAACTTTGTCAAATTTTCTGCTTTTACTTTCCACCTCTTTCATCTTTTCTTATTTTCCCCTCTTTTTATACTTCAAAATAATCATCATGACAATCAACCTTTGTTTTATGTCATCCCCTAGTGTAGGGGTGATCCTTGTCCAGGGTTTATTGAAGAAAACCTTCAAGCTCAAAATGGGGTAACGATGGATAATGAAAAGATGAATTCTTGTGAGAGATAGAGAAAGATGGCCAATCTTCATTTCAAATTTCGATTGCTCATTTTCAAAAAATTTAATTTAGAGACAAAAGGATAATACACACCACGTAATTATTTATTTGCTCCCTTTATTTTTCTTTTTTTTTTTGGGCAAAGAACACCTGCACACATAGGCCTTATGACCACAAAAATTTTTCAGAATGAGAGTCCTATGGGATTCGACCTAAAAGAAGGCAAGTAAAGGGAAGAAAAGGAAAGATCTGGCAAGAACATGAGTGCCAAGAACATAGGAAAATGAAACAAGGTAAATTGAGATCCACACAAATCCATCACATTAATGCTTCAAGCAAGTTTACATAAATTCAAAAACCCGAATGGTTTTAATAATTGAACAAGCATGGGGTCAGTACAATTAAACCATCATTTCATGGCAACAACTTAGTAAACAAATCAGAATACTAGTCGCTCAAGATTTCCTAGTGCTAGCGGACTTTAGGGTACAGTTCATTCTTGACGGTTAGAAAACTGAATCACCACTTTGTCAAACTTTCTAAGGCTGCCCCTGATCAACCATTGTAGGCATTCGTTCCTATTGCAGATAGGCATGTGTAGAAACCTTTGACAATGCTTGGTGGATTACTGTTTAGATAACTGTTGTCATCCATGAATTTTCTTGAAACCCCATTTAACTCATCCGACCTGAAGTCCACCCTTAGTCGATTCAACATTTGTCCATACTTTCCTGCCCGTCATTCATTTGATGTAATCTTCCCTTTTTCATTTCGCTTTCAATCCTTTCACCAATTATCACGATATCTGAAAAATTCGACGACACATTCCCAATCATATGATCATAGAATGGCGCGTGCAGTGTATTAGTGAACATAGCAACCATCTCTTTATCTGACAAAGGGGGTCTTACTTGTGCAGCTATTTCCCTCCACCTCTGAGCATATTCCTTGAAGGTTTCACCATCTTTTTTAGACATGCTTTGTAGTTGCATTCTATCTGGTGCCATGTCAATGTTGTATTTATACCGCTTTACAAAGGCATCAGCTAAATCCTTAAAACTCCTTATGTGGACACGCTCAAGATGTGTGTACCAATTCGAAGCTGCCCAGTTAAACTGTCTTGGAAGAAATGGATTAACAGTTTGTCATCGTGAGCTTGTGAAGCCATCTTGCGAATGTACATTGTCAAGTGCTTCTTTGGACAAGTAATCCCCTTATATTTATCAAAATCTGGGACCTTAAACTTTGGGGGAATGACAACGTCAGGGACAAGACAAAGCTCAGTAGCATCCTTGAGGCCATAACGACCTGCTCTTTCAATGACCCGTATTCTCTCTTCCAAAGTTTCAAACCTCTTTTTGAACTGAGGATTTTCAAAAAAGAATTCAATGGGTATTGAGGCATGACAGTGGGGACAAAATGTTGTACTGGTGGAGTTCCACTGGTACCTGGGTAATGGGCATATGGTTGGGTTGTGCTCAATGAGTTCGAAGTAGGCATGCCACTGTCAAGGGAATTAGCAACCCATGGTGCTACGAAGCTGGAAGGGAAGCCATATGGTGGGATGAAGAAAGGGAATGGGTGCTGTATTGGCGGGGTTTCATTAGCATTCAGCCAAGTGACTTGAGTTTGGGTAAAGTTCAACAGGTTTGAATTTGGTGTCGCTGCTAGCATGCTATTACCAGGGGGATTGGTGGTCAATGATGGTACATAGGTGGGAAGGAGGCCATATGGTAAAAAGGGTGGCACCTGGGTTTCTTGAGAACTGGTGACTGAGGGTTGAGTAGTGATTGGCATCACAACTCCTTGAGGATTGAAGCCTTGGTATTGCAGAGGGGTTGGAGAGAAACCGACAGGTGAGGAGGTGTGGTCGGATGCCCTTGTTTGCCACTGAGGATTCCCATTTGTGCTCCTTCTATTTTCCATAAACCGAAGCATCTTCATTATCTTGGACACTTGCTCTTTGAGTGATTCACCTCATCCTTCAACTCTTGAATTTGATCTTTTTCATCCATGATCCTAGCCTGGGAATGATCCTGTAAGGGTGTCGCGGAAGCAATTTTCGTTATAGTGCCCATTTTTTCTCTTGGTGAAACATGATGTGAATATGCAATTATCAACATTGACTGAACAAAATTGGCAACATGCATGCATGCAAAGTATTATGCAAATGAAATTTTTTTATTTTTTTATTTTTTTTATTTTTAAAAAGAATGCTATGAATGTCATGGTAATGCAAAATGATGTATCTTTTTCTTTCTTTTCCCTTTTTTAGAGTCAGGAATGCGATGAAAATATAAGATGATATTTTTTATGGGGATGTCATGCAAATGCAAGATAATGTATCTTTCTTTTTTTATGCTAGAAATGCTATGAAAATGCAAGATAATGTATATTTTCTTTTGTTTTTGAATGCTATGAAAATACAGGATGATATTTTTTGTTAGGAATGTTATGAGAATGCAATATGATATTTTTTTTTTCACTTTTTTGATGCTAGGATTGTCATGAAAATATAAAATGACATTTTTTTTTATGAATGCTAAGAATGTAATGAAAATGTAAAATGATATATCTTTTTTTTTAAAGTAAGAATGAATGACATGAGAAATAGATGAAAAATGAAAATGCTATATGATGTATCATTTTTTTTTGTTGAAAATTTTTTTTTGCCAAAAAGAATGCGAAGATGAATGACATGGGGAAAAGACAGATAAAAAGAAAAGTATGCTCCATTTGTGTCCTAATCAGGTGTAACCTAAGGAGATGAATGACTCTAATTTTATGTCATTATGTTCAAACTGCTAATGCAAGGCTTTTCGGAGACGATCTATCTTCTAAAAAGTCATGGTCCCAGTTGCCCCCATCTCGAAAGATAAGGATCCAATTCATTAATTAATCACAAGTAGGGATGAACCCTCTCAATATGACTAGTCCATGATACTGGTAACAATCTGAGTGGTATCTCAACAAATGTCAAGTGAGCACAGGGCTCCTCAATAACAAAAGTCGAGACCCCTCCTCCTACTCCTAGGGTTTGCATAGACTCGGGTATAGAGCCCAAAAAGTGTGTGACGTAAGTGATTAGTGACGTGTGTGGAGGAGCATAAAAAACTTGTACAAAAAATTAAAAGACAAAAATACTCCTAACCAACAAAACATATATACAACAGTCAGCCAGCAATCGTCTACCCTAGGGTTTTAACAATTAAGTACAAAGTATATATACAAGTCACAATATACATGAAATAATGCTATCAGATATTTACACCAAAGTACTAAATAAAATACATTTACAAACAAATAAGAAAACAAAAACAAAGACAAAGAGGGTAAAATAAATAAATAAAAGATTATTAAAAATTTGCACAACTAACAACAACAGGCCTGACTCTCAGAAAGTCCCCAGTGGAGTCGCCAGCTGTCGCAACCAGGATCGCGACGGGACGACCGAAAAATAAAAAATCAATGGAGTCGCCACCAATATTTATTTAAATTGGGAAAACATTAGAAAAACCCTTTTTATCAGGAAAACTGGTCTTTTGAAAATGAGTTTGAGTCCGGGAGTCGATTACAGATAGGGAAGGTGTTAGCACCCTATACTGTCCGTTCCAAGAACGGTACCTTATGTTAGTTGTGTAAAATTTAATAATCTCAAATATATTTATTTTTACCCCTTTAAACAAAAGACTTTGTAATTATTTTTATTTTTCTCATTTTTTGGAAAGAAATAAAAGAAACAAACAAATCATGAAAAGTTTTTTTTTTGGCTTGACAGAATAGAGATTCTGCTCCTACGTATCCTCGGGTGCAATGAGGAACTCAAAGTCACGTAGTTCTTTATAAAATAAGTGTGAGTTGGTTGATTTTATTTAAAAAAAGATTTTATTTGAAAGTAAATCCATTTTTTTTTTGCACAGGATTCAAGTTAGCACTAGGCTACTCAATAAACCCTTATGATCCAAAAGATAATGAAGATAGCATTCACTATTCAATCATCATCATTGGTCATTGCATGGATTAAAAGACTTTTTTATTTTCTTTATTATTTTTTATTTTCTTTATTTGCTATTTTTATCACTTTTAACTCCTAAAATCTAGCCCAACAAATTGATGATACATGAAATAAAAAAGAACAAGAAAACATAAAAAGAAAACAAAGAAACAGATAACCCGAAATTAAAAGATACAACAGTAAGGACCTCGTTTACGATCAGATTAGCAGGAGAGGGTGGCTGGCTTCTTCGGTTCGACGGTCGGTTTAAAGAGATTGGGTGATTCTGTTTTGGAGTTCGACAGTCGGTTGGAGGTGAGGATGGGATGGATTCGACGGTCGGTTGGAAAGGGGTGATTCTGTTTTGGGGTTTGACAGTCGGTTGGGGGTAAGGATGGGATGGATTCGACGGTCGGTTGGGAAGGGGTGATGGATTCGGTGCTTGGGTTCGACGGTCGGAAAGGGGAAAGATGTGGCTCTTTGGATTTCGACGGTCGATTGCAATTGATAAAGATGGTGGAGGTCACGCTTTTTGGGGTCCGACGGTCGGATGGGATGGAGTTTGGTTGATGGTGTGAGGGTTTGGATGGGTTGTCGGTGAGGGGGTAATATCTGGTGTGGTTCGACGGTCGAGTGAGGTGAAGGTGGGCTTTGTGAAGGAGTTGAGGGTCACAATGGTGTGGTTCGACGGTCGAGTGAGGTGAAGGTCACTGATGTAGTTCGACAGTCGGTAGAGGGAATGATGGTATTTTGTGAAGTGGGTTGAGGGTCCAATGGTGTGGTTCGACGGTCGAATGAAGTGAAGGTCAGTGATGTAGTTCGACGGTCGGTAGAGGGAATGATGGTATTTTGTGAAGTGGGTTGAGGGTCCAATGGTGTGGTTCGTGGGGTTCGACGGTCGGTTAAAGGGGAAGGATGTGGCTCTTTGGATTTCGACGGTCGAATGGGGAATGATGGTGCTTTGTGAAGTTATTGAAGGTGGTGGTTACGGTTTTCTGGAGGTGAAGATGAATTCTTTGGTGGTTTGAGAAATGTGATGCAGAAGGGGAGGAGTGCCAGTGTGCGTATGGTGCTCATGGCTAAAAAGAAAAGGAAAAGAAGATGGACAACATAACTAACCAGCCAGTATCCAAGCATGCATTTGAACACTACATTTTTACTCACAACAGTGCAAGGATAGTGATGAGAAAGGGCTTACCTCTTCTGTGCTACCAATAACACACTCAACTCAAAAAAGAATCAAAAATCCCTTTCATTCCCAGCAGCCTCCCCAGTATTCTTGCTTTTTTTCTTTTCTCAGCTACCACCAGAGATCAACTCAACATCATCAATCTTCTTTCCTTGGCTGAAGATGGGATGATTTGGGGAAGATAAAAGAGGGTGGTCGTGAAGATGGAGATGGTTCACATTTTTTTTTTTGGTGAAGATGAGATGAAGGATGATCAAGGTAGATGGGGAGTTCAAGGTTGAAGGGGTTCTGCTTATGGTTTTTAGGAAGTAGCCTGCCTGCGAGAAAAGAGAAGGAAAAGAAGAAGAAAAAAAAATCTCTTTCTGTGTTTCGTCCCCCCTTGAAATGTGAGTGGGTGAGGGAAGAAATCAAAGTCAGCGGGTGAGAGTGGGTAGCGGTCCGAGAGCCAAAAATATCCGCGTGAGAAATCCTTTCGGTGAAGATCCCACCACCCCACTAGTGTCTACTTTGCTCAAATCCTCCCTCATATCAATCCCTTCATTTTCTCGCTTTTCAAAATCGACACGACCCTCTGCGCAAATTTCTCGAAGAAAATAGCTTAGCGCGAGATAGACTTTAGCTCACTTTCCTTCTTCATGTCTTTTCTTCTTTTTTGTGTCTTTCCCCCAATTTCACATCACCGAAAACCTTCCATTTTTGCTTCTCTTGAGCCTTGGGCCCTTGGAGCCGCTGCAACCTTGTCATGGAGTAATGGTGTAGTTGCATTTCAACTAAATTGAAACTACAACCGTAACGAAGAATTCTTTTTTTTTTTATTTTTTTCTTTTTTTTTTCTTTATTTTTTTTATTTTATATATTTTTTATTTTTACTTAAAAAAAGACTTAAATGAGATTAGAGTAAATAAAAGAAAAGACAAGAAATATGTGCTCATTGCAATTAAACATCACTTAACATAAGAAACATAAGCTCTTGATTAATCAAAATTTTATGGACAAAATTAGGTATCAACATGAACATTACTCTTTTATTTTATTTTCTAATTCTCTTGAAACTTCCTCTCTTACATCTTGCTATACTATTCTAACCAACAAAATCTCTTTGCTGATGTTCAACTTCTCCTGATCAAACAGATATCTCAGACTCCTATAATTACTGAAGATGTTGAATGTTACTCCAAAAAGAAAGAATTTTCATATCTCTGATACCAACATAACGACAATCAATCTTCATTCATGCCTAGAATAGTTTTTCTCAGATAACTTCCCACTAATGTAATGTATTACTTAAAATTTCCTTATTCTCATATCACTACATATTCCAGCTTTTACTTTTAACAGGAAATGTCTCACTAACCTAATTCTCTTTTCCACAACACGATACCAGATACTTCCATAAATTGTTTTCTACGGTTTTCCATTACCGTCTTAAATTTTTCCATAGAAGAATTGTTCCAATCTTTTGAAGAATTCATCACGCTTCTACGGCGTTACTCAGATACGTTAACACGAATACAAATATAGAAATATCCTTTCTTGCAAGATATTCCTTCAATTGTAGGAGATGAAAGAAAACATCATGGAAGATAACAAAACGAATCGAACCTGTTATCGAACATATCCAGCAAAGAATTGGATGTAACCCGATTTTTAAAAATGAATTTTCTCTGGATTACTCACACTCTGTTGAAATAATCTCATTGGATATGGTTGGAAAATAACCAATTCATTTTCAAAGACCACGCCTGTTTATGAAACAGATCAAACTAACACAAAAATTTTGAACAACAGATCAAACTAATATAAAGATTTGATCCGCAACAATAATTTGAATAGCTCGATCAGCTAAGAATAGAAACTGAAGTAAACAAATCAGAGGATAACGAATAACTCTAACATATAATTGATCTACTCAATCATATGTCATAAGGAATAGGTTATTCACAGAAATATTCAGTATGGTTTATAAGATTAGCTCCAATGACGCAATCTCCATTGTTTAAATCTTCTGCTCAGAACACTCCCATTCCATTTAAAGTAACAACTTCCCTTACTATCAAAAATTTTACTAATAGAAAACTCTGTTTTCAAAGAGCATAATTTCTGCGAAAATATGTCCAACTTTTCCACAATTTGTTTCCTTGACGTACATTCCTTCATTTAAGTACTTTCTTTCACATCCTTTATTATTTTTGGTTTCCTCAATGGTTGTAAATACATCTTCCATCGAAATCAATTACTTTCTCAATATCCTAAAAAAATTACCAGGTTCCAAAATTACGAAATCTTATATTCCAAGACTGATTCTCTTCCATCAGATCCTAAACTTCAACTTCCGTTTCCATTAAACAGCGGTCCTTTGTTGTGCAGTCGTCTTTCCACATTGCTCCCGTTGCTCCCGTAGCTGCAACTGCATTACTAGTAACATGTTTCACTTCCACACAAGTATAACTATCCCGAGCCATTTCCTTTTTTTTTTTAGGCGTGCGGATCGAAATACAATGGATCTAATATCCATTATAAACAACATTATTTCCTTTTGGAAAAACAAACACAGAGAACACAACACAAGCAAAATAGACCTAACCACAAACCCCAAAAGACTCAAACCGTGCTCTGATACCAACTAATGTAACACCCTCCTCAGAGTATCACATGTCTGACTCTCGACTCATAATCTGAAAAGAAGTTCGCACAAAGTTTGAGTTATAAAAGATGGGTTTCAAAATTTTGTCTTTACTGAAAAGTAAATTTACTAAAAATATTAGGTGATATTAAAAATCATATTTCAACTTTTCATTATGCAATATTGATACTAATTAATATCACAAATTAAAGAGAAATATAAAATTAACAATTTTTTTTTACAGTAGCAAACCCCATGACGGGTCCTACTTAATAGTACGGTACAACACTAACGAGAAACTTTAACATACTTATTCCTTTTTCTGTCTATCTTGATGCATCAGACATCTGTTCCTTTGTCAATACTACACACCTTCAAGTCCTGAATGTCCACTTCTTATTGTTGTCACCAATCTCAAAGTATCCATCGCCCGTTATGTCTAAGACAACTCGATCCTTCTATTATTTGATTTTAACAATACAGACAAAGCAAAACAATATAACAAAGAGGTGAGATCACCTACACCAATATCAACATGGCAGCATAGAGATAACACAAACAGTAATATCATACAGATAGATCATACCACAATTATGATCATGCCATCAACATTAATCAACTATCATCATCCAATCATTTATCAATTCAATCATCATCCAAGTATTCAAAACAATTGTCATAACCAATAACCAATATTCCTCAATTAATATATCACATAGATATAAATGCTCAGGTTTATGCATATGCACAAAGACTCAGTTTATCAAAAATAACTCCATGGAGGTTTTCATAATTTCGAGAAGAATGCTCTGGTTAATTGCCAGCCTTAGCCCAAAGACAATCTCCCAGTTGTTGAAAAGAATCGCATTCTTGTCGGGTATCGTCAATGCGTTGCAACGGACTGCATCGCCAAGTGGCACAGGGTACTCGACAACTGTCCACTGGTCGACCGCCGCGCCTCGACGCCCCCAAGATCCATCATAGACCTCACTATCGATTCTCATTCCCTCTTCAACTACAAGGGCCATAATAGCTATTAGCTATATTTTATACAATGCACGAATATATCAGTGCAAGTCCAACCCCAAAGGGCTAAATCTTTTCAATTTCATTTGTTCAATGTAATCATATGCTTCAATGCATATTTTATACAATGCACGAATAATGCACCAAATCCAATCACAGACATATCTTTCCAATGCATGTATAATGCACCAAATGCCAATCATAGGCAAAATATGTCATTTTCTCACACAGCATCCATATACTGGTTCTACAGTATTTATACTATATTTTCAACAGAAAAATCATATTATCACATTTTCATAGTTATAAAATTCTTTCGTCGTGTTTTCAAAAAATTGCGCAACATTTTCATTTTATTTTCACAATTTCAAAACGTTTCTGTTACATTTTCACAATATTGTAACTCTTCTGTTGCACCTTTAAATCACGTATTAAATTTTTTAACATTTTTCTCAATCACATAAAAATATACGTTTCTTGTAACACCCTAGTTCTGATACCAACTAATGTAACACCCTAGCTAGGGCATCACATTTCTGACTCCCGACTCATAATCTAAAAATAAGTTCGCACAAAGTTTGAGTTATAAAAGATGGGTTTCAAAATTTCTTCTTTACTGAAACGTAAATTTACTGAAAATATTAGGTAATATTGAAAATCATATTTCAACTATTCATTATGCAATATTGACACCAATTAATATCACAATTTAAAGAGAAATATAAAATTAACAGACTTATTTATTTTTTTTGACAAAGTAAACCCCATGATGGGTCCTACTTAATAAAGACGGTACACTAACGGAAAACTTTAACATACTTATTCCTTTTTCTGTCCATCTTCATGCATCAGACATCTGTTCCTTTGTCAACACTGCACACCTTCGAACTTGAGACAGCTACTTTTCAATGTTTCCATCAATCTCTGAGTATCCATCGTCCGTTATGTCTAAGACAACTCGATCCTTCTATTATTTGATTTTAACAGTACAGACACAACAAAATAATATAACAAAGAGGTGAAATCACCTACACTAATACCAACATGGCAGCACAGAGATAACACAAATAGCTATATCATACAGATAGATCATACCATAATCATGCTATCAGCATTTGATCAACTATCATCATCTAATCATTTATCAGTTCAATCATCATCCAAGTACTCAAAACAATTGTCATAACCAATAACCAATATTCCCCAATTAATATATCACACAGATATAAATGCTTAGATTTATGTATATGTACAAAGACTCATTTTATCAAAAACGACTCCATGGAGGTTTTCACAATTTCGAGAAGAATGCTGGTTAATTGTCGCCTTTAGCCCAAAGACAATCTCCCGGTCGTTGAAAAGAATCGTGTTCTTGTCGGGTATCGTCAATGCGTTGCAACGGATCGCATCGCCAAGTGGCACAGGGTACTCGCCAGCTGTCCACTGGTCGACCGTCGCGCCTCGATGCCCCCAAGATCCATCATAGACCTCACTATCAATTCACATTCCCTCTTCAACCACAAGGGCCATAATAGCTATTAGCTATCTTTTATACAATGCACGAATTTATCAGTGCAAGTCCAACCCCAACGGGTCAAATTTTTTCAATTTCATTTGTACAATGCACGAGTATATCAGTGCAAGTCCAACCCCAACGGGCCAAATCTTTTCAATGCATGTATAATGCACCAAATTCAAATACGGACATCTCTTTCCAATGCATATAAAATGCACCAAATACCAATCATAGGCAAAACATGTCACTCTCTCATACAGTGTCCATACACTAGTTAAACAGTAATTATACTATATTTTCAACACAAAATCATGTTATCATGTTTTTATACTTATAAAACACTTTCACCGTATTTTCACAAGATTGCGCAACATTTTCATTATGTTTTCACAATTCCAAAATATTTCTGTTACGTTTTCAAAATATCGTAACACTTTTGTTACGTTTTCAAAATTCTGAAACGTTTCTGTTATATTTTCACAATACCGTAAAAATATTCTATTACTTTTAAATCACATAGTGATTTTTCAACAAGACGTCAAATATTTAAACTCACGTAAAATATTTAAACGTAATTCAAATCACGTAGAAATATTTTAACATATTTTAAATCGCATAGGAATATTTTACTATATTCTAAATCATTTTTAAGATACGTAAATCATTTTTCACCACAATTCTATTACGAAAAATATTTCATAACCTTCAAAAATTCCATTTCATCCTTTCTCAAAATATTATGACTTTGTACTTCATTTTTCACATTTTCTTACTCAAGAAAATCTTTTTTCACGTTTCTTTACTCAAAAAATTCTTTTTCAAATATAATCCACAAAATTACTTTTCCATTGATATAAATCATTGTTTCAAATCTTAAAATTTCCAAACGTACTTCAAAACTTGAAAATAAGTTATATTTGAGTAAATTCTCAAAATACCATTATATTCTCCATTTTTCCTAAATCATTTTCAAATTAACCTACTTCAAAATAAATTGAAGTTTGAAAATATTTTTGTTTACAAAACTTAATTTTTCAAGTGAGTAAAATACTCTGATTCCCTTTTCAAATTTCTTGTATTAAATCAATTATATTTTCACTTGAAAAATTATTTTGTTTCATCAAAATCTAGGCATTACTATTTGAAAAATTATCAAAATATTTTTCCTTTTAAATTGATATGGTTTTACACAAACAAAATCATTAAAGTTTTATTTTCAAAACCAAAGTACCGATTGATCATATAACAAACCCATTTGTTCAAATTCATTTTCACTTTCTTTGTAAATCCTTTTTCATTCTCAGTCAAAAATCTTTTCCTTAATATATATTTTCTCAAAATCACTTTTTATTGATCTAGTCCTATAAAATCATATTAAGTTGTTTTAATTATTGTTTCTTAACTTTAAATTTCTTAACGTTTTCCAAAACCCAAATAAATTCTTCGTGAGTAAATTTAAGTTACAAACATTTTCTTTTATATTTCTAAATCACTTCTAAAAATTGATTCTTTTTAAATTAATTTGAAGTTCAATACTTTCAATCTTCTTTTTCTTTTATTTATGAAAATTCCACTTCACTTAATTTATAACACTTAATTCCCTTTTCAAAAATCCTTATTTGAAAATTCTTGTATTTCATAGCATCAAAATATTTTTCTAAATTATCAAAACTTTATAGATGGTCATTGAAACCATGAAATATTTTTCTTCTAACTTAAATAAATTCCATTCTTGTTTCTACACAAAATAAATCAATAAAATTTCATTCTAAAATTTGTGTTCATGTTTTCTTAAAAAAAAACAAACCTTTAGTTCATTTTCCATACTCCTCAAATCAATCCAATTTTATTCTTCCATAAACATATTAATTTGTAAACACCTATTTTGAGGTGTCTTAGCCGAAATTCTCATTGTTCTAGGGATCAAAATTTAATTTCCTTGTTCTTGAAAAATTTTAACATTGACCCTCATCAAGGGCATCAAAACCGTAGCTCTTCCTTGGCATTGGAACCAATATCAATTTTCTTTCCATCCACACATCATGGCATACATATATATATATTTCATCATAAATATCACAAACATGCCATGTACTCATCATGCATATTATAAGTATACTATCAAAGCCATAAAATCATGCAAAGCATATTAAGCATAGACAAAATAATCAAGGCACAAGAAAATAAAGTAAAGCTCATAAACACACAATTAATTATTACATGACCATGGATTGGAATTCTCACATGAATTCACAATTCATCAAATATAAGACCATCTCCCACCACCATAATTGGTTGGTGAGATAGATCTCCCTCTTACCTCTTGAAGATCCTCAAAGCTTCTTGATTTTGCTTCTCTTTCCAAGTCCTTCAACACCAAGGGCTTCTCAAATTTAAAACAAAATACATAGAAATTAGTATACTAAGCTTGATTAAAAGGAACCATGGATCAAACATGGTTTAGATCATGAAAAAGAAGAGAAGAAATGAAGTCTTCTTATACTTCACCTCAAAAACCCCATAACTTTGTTCTTGAAGAAAGTCCATGAAGATGAATGATTTAGAGAAAGTCTCCAACATGAAAGTTGCTTAGAATATCATGTAGATTCAAGACCTATGGTTGGATGAAATTAAAAATGATGGGTGGTGCTTTTGGTGGTCATGGCCGAACCATTTGGTGAGAAAATGAAGGAAAATTGTTGTTTTGTGTTCTTGGCTTGGTTGAGTGATGAAGATGAATGATTTAGAGAAAGTCTCCAACATGAAAGTGTTTTGAATTGATGAGAGGATTCAAGATATGTAGCTAGATAAAATTATGGAAGATTGGAAGTGGTTCCATGGGTGGTGACCGAATGCTCAAGGAAGGAAAGAAAATGGTGTTGTTCTTGGTGTTCTTGACAAATTGGAAGAGAGAGAAGAGAGAGAATGAGTTAAGTGTTATAAAATGTGATACAAATGAAATCAAATGGCTGAATTGAAGTGGGCAGCCGTAGCATTGCATGGAGAGAAAGAAGAAAATAATTTTGCTTTAGGAAAATGACCAATAATTGGTGACATCTAATTAATGTCTTCAAGCTTTTTCTTTGGCCTAAAAAGGCTACTCCAACATGTCTCAACATGTCTCTTCTTCTTTCTTGCTTCTCCAACCGTCCCCCCTTCATCATGCAATCCAAAGGAAGCAAACAAAACAATAATGGTCATATTGACCATGACAAACAATAATGGTCATTAATTTAGTTTGCATGGCTATTATTGGTGGTTCAAGAACCGTGTAAAAGTCTCCCCAAGCTGCATGAAAACTGTGTGGCTCCTTGAGTATTTTAGGAAATTAATTGTTCTCAATTTTTACCTAATTGCATGCTAATTAATTAGGTAATTAGTTAGGTTAAATTTCCTAACCAATCTTAACTAACATTCTAACTATATAACTAATTAATTAACATATTATTTCACATATTATAATCTCTAATTAAAATTAGGATATCTAATTAAGAATTAGATTATAACAATTTAATATTTAATTTAGTTTACTTAACTTGTTAATTAGGCCATTAGATTAATCAAATTAAGCTTAATTAGTTACTAATCAAATCATTGTTGGCTTCATCTTTTCTTTAGCCTAAAAAGGCTACTAAAAAAAATTGTCTCCTCCTTGTCCAAGCACTCCAAAATCGCCCCCCTGTTCCTAATGCATTCATGAAGTTGTCATCATTATTAGTCACCATCTAGAGCATTTCTAGCCATTGATTAATTCAATGGTTAGGGTTTAGGTAGATTTTTGATTTAGAAAACTTAATCTAGGCCATTAGATCTTTTTCTTTTAAATTCTAACCATTAGATGTGTCTCCAAAATAAATGGTCAAGATTGCTCCTTCAAACTTTAAATCCAAGGGTCATAATTAGTCTTTGTCACTTTTTAAGACTAAATCTTCACCATTGATTAAATCTTCATCCAATGGTCATAAATGATCTTTTTCACTTTTTAAGACTAAATCTCCACCCTTGATTTAATCTATATCCAATGGTCATTAATGATTCATCTCCACCATTGATTAAATCTACATCCAAGGGTTGATAATGGTCATAGCCATTTATAAGACTAAATCTCTACCCTTGATTTAATTTCCATCCAACGGTTATAATTGATCATATTCACTTTTAATATCAAATCTCCACCGTTGATTAAATCAAGATCAAGTCTCCATCGTTAATTAAATCAATGGTGGATATCCAAACCACCAATGTTGACTTAAGCAATATAATTTCTATTTTTTATCTGCTAAAACCCCACGAAAGAATATATTTACTGTATTTTTATCATCCAATAAATTAAATACAGTACAAAATACAGTACAAGAAATTTTTTAAAACTGTTTCTGGATTCAGGTTTAGTAACATCCCCTGTTTCCGTCTAAACAGTACAAATTTTTCTATGCGTAGAAAAATTTTCACTTTGTGAGACCCACTTGGACCCACGTAAGGTCATTTGGGCCCACATACAGTCAAAAAAATTCATAATCATGCACAAAAATCACAAATATTAGAAAACGTATGAAAATCAAGTTAGATTGTTAAAAATAATTAACAGTCAAGAGAAATAAATACAAAAAGATTTTTTTCGGCCCAAAAATTATTATTTTTCTGACACGGAGTAAATCACTCAAAATGATCAAATACGCTGACAAAATAAACAAAATAATTTTACAGTATCCAGAAATTATTAAATAGTAAAATTCTATTAACTGTCAAAATTACTGTTTACAAGATAGGAAATTTTGAGGTGTTACATTTCTCAAATCGCGTAATGATTTTTCATCATTTTCAAAATTGCGTAACTTAAAAATCATTCTTTTAAGTTGCGTAAATCATTTTTCATCATTCTTAAAATATTTAAAACACTTTTCAAATCACATAATGATTTTTCATCATTTTCACAATCATGTAAAAATATTCTCTCATTATTTAATCACGTAGTGATTTTTCAACAGAGTTCAAATTACATAAAATATTTAAACGTAATTCAAATCACTTAAAAATGTTTCAATGCATCTCCAATAGCGTAGTAATATTTTATCATATTTCAAATAGCATAAAAATATTTTAATGTATTTCCAAACACTTGAAAATATTTTACTATATTTCAAATCACGTACTTTAAAAATTACATTTTAAAGATATGTAAATAATTATTTTTCACCACAATTTCATTACGAGAAAATATTTCTCATTTCTTCAAAAATTCCATTTCAACTTTCCTCAAAATAATATGACTTTATACTTTATTTAATACATTTTCTTTACTCAAGAAAATCTTTTTCCACATTTCTTTACTCAAGAAATCTTTTTCCAAAATATAATTCACAAAATCACTTTTTCATTAATATAAATCAACGTTTCAAAACTTAACAATTTCTAACGTACTTCAAAACTCAAAAATAAGTTATACGTTAGTAGATTTTCATAATACCACTATATTCTTCATTTTTCCCAAATCATTTCCAAACACAATCTTCTTCAAAATAAATTGAAATTCAAAAACATTCTTGTTTACAAAAACTTAATTTCTCAAGTGATTAAAATGTTCTGATTCTCTTTTCAAATTCTTGTATTAAATCAAGTTACGTTTCCACTTTGAAAATCACTTTGTTCATAAAAATCAAGGCATTACAAGCCTTCAAAAACGTGGACATGACTATTGAAACCATCAAATATTTTTTCCTCTAAATTGATATGATTTTACACAAACAAAACCATTAAAAATTTTGTTTTCAAAACCGCAAGACTTATGGTTATAAATCCAAACCCATTTGTTCAAATTCATTTTTATTTTCTTTGCAAATTCCTTTTTTCACTTTCTTTGCAAATCCTTTTTCACTTTCTTTGCAAATTCTTAAAATCATCATTACTATTTTCATTTAAATCTCATGTTTTGTAAAACACTTAGAAACTTTTTACACAAAATAAATCAATAAAAATTTCTCAAGAACCATGTTCTTGTACTCTTTGAAAAATAAACTTTGTTTATTTTCCTTGTTTTTATAAACATCCATTTTCATCATTCATGAAAATATTCATTTATGAACACCTATCATGAGGTGTCTTAACCGATATTCACCATGTTTCTAGGGATCAAAAATTAATTCCCTTGTTCTTGAAATTTTTTAATATGAACCCTAATCAAGGGCATCAAAACTGTAGTCTTTCCTTGGCCATTGGGACCAAAAATTAATTTTCTTTCCATCATCAAATCATGGCATACACATACATACACATCATATATATATATCAAAAGCATGCCATATTATCATCATGCATAGTATAAGCATACTATCAAAATCATAAAATCATACAAAGCATATCAAGCATAAGCAAATAAATCAAAGTTCATAAAACACACATAAATTATTACATGACCATGGATTGGAATCCTCACATGGATTCACCATCCATCAAATATAAGACCATCTTTCACCACCATGCTTGGTTGGTGAGATGGATCTCCCTCTTACCTCTTGAAGATCCTCAAAAACTCCTTGTTTTGCTTCTTTTTCCAAGTCCTTCACCACCAAGGGCTTCTCAAATACAAAACAAAATATATAGAAATTAGTATACTAATCTTGATTAAGAGGAACCATGGATCAAACATAGTTTAGATCATAAAAAAGAAGAGAAGAAATGAAGTCTTCTTATACTTCACCTTAAAAACCCAATAACTTTGATCTTGAAGAAAGTCCATGAAGATGAATGATTTAGAAAAAATCTCCAACATGAAAGTTGCTTAGAATATCATGTAGATTCAAGATCTATGGTTGGATGAAATTAAAAAAGATTGGAGAGTGGTTTTAGGTATCTTGACTGAATGGTTTCTTTTGAAGCACAAAGATGGAATTTTTTTGATTTTTGATAGAAACTTGAAGCTTGGATTTGAAGCTCAAGATGAATGATTTTAGAAAAACTCATAACTAGAGATGTTCTTAGAATGGTGTTTAGGTTTAGGAAATGTGTTTAGATGAAATTTTAGAAGCTTGAAGACATGGTTTCTAGGTGTTGACCGAATGGTATTTCTTGGAGAAGAAAATAGAGTTTTTTTTTTTTTTTGTATTTTGCTTTGGAGAAGATGATGAATGGAAAGCAATTATGATACAAATGATAGAAACCAAAAATTTTGGTCTTCTTTGGAGTGCATGGTCGTAGCTCATATGGAGAGAAAGAAGAGAATATATTTTGCTAAGTCTTGCTTTTGGAAAATCAATGAATGATGAAGATTGATCAAGATAGGAAATTAATGGTCTTCAAACTTTTTCTTTAGCCTAAAAAGGCTACTCAAAATTGTCTCTTCCTTCCTATGCATTCTCCAAAACTGTCCCCCCCTCTTCCTAATGCATTCATGAAGTTGTCATCATTATTAGTCATCATCTAGAGCATTTCTAGCCATTGATTAATTCAATGGTTAGGATTTAGGTAGACTTTTGATTTAGAAGACTTAATCTAGTAATTAGATCTTTTTTCTTTAAATTCTAACCATTAAATGTGTCTCCAAAATGAAGAGTCAAGATTACTCCTTCTTACTTTTAATCCAAGGGTCATAATTAGTCTTTGCTACTTTTTAAGACCAAATCTCCACCCTTAATTAATTCTTCATCCAATAGTCATAAATGGTCTTTTTTATTTTTTAAGACTAAATCTCCACCCTTGATTTAATCTAAATCCAATGGTTATAAATGGTCCTTGTTACTTTACAAGACCAATTCTACACCGTTGATTAAATCTACGGTTGATATTGAAGCCTTTCTTATTAAGCTTATCTTGATTAAATCTCTACCATTGATTAGATCAATGGTTAACATCCAATGTTTCTTTATTAAATTTATTTCTCAACCGTTGATTAAATCAAGATCAAGTCTCCACCATTAATTAAATCAATGGTGGATATCTAAATCACCAATGTTGACTTAAGTAATATAATTTCTATTTTTATCTACTAAAAATCTCACGAAAGAATATATTTACTGTATTTTTATCGTAGATAATTAAATACAAGATCTGCAACACAATACAAGAAAATTTCTAAAACTGTTTCCGGATTCAAGTTTAGTAAGATCCCCTGTCTCAGTCTGAACAGTACAAATTTTTTTATGCGTAGAAAAATTTTTACTTTCCGGGACCCACCTGGGCCCACGTATGACCACCTGGGCCCACATACACCCCATGAGCCCACAAACAGTAAAAATTTTTATAATCACACATAAAATCACAAAAATTAGAAAATTTACAAATATCAAATCAGATCACGTAAAATAATTAAAACCTAACAGTAAAAATTAAATTACGTAAAGTTTTCCACGGCCCAAAAATTTTTATTTTCCTGACTCGGAGTAAATCACTCAAAACGATCAAATACGCTGCTGGAATAATCAAAATAATTTTACAGCATCCAAAAATTACTAAACAGTAAAATTCTGTTAACTGTCAAAATTACTGTTTAAGAGATAAAAAATTTTGGGGTGTTACAGTGAGGTGACAGCAGTAGGGACGCTTTGATGGAAGTTGAGGGTAGGTGATGAAGAGTGGAAGTGGTCATTGATAGTGGTTTGTGGTGGTGGGTTTGATGGTTGCAAGGTGGTTGTTTGGTGAGAAAGGTGAAGATGAAAAATGGTGGTTATGGTGAATATGGAAGTTTTTCTCTTGGCAGAGGTGGTGTTTGTGAGGTGGTAATGGTGGATTTGGGTGATTGTTAAGGGTGGTTTTGTGTTTAAAGATGGTGGCTGTTTTTTTGTGGTGAAAGTTGAAGGTTGCCAGTTTTTTGTATTTCTCTGTGTTGTAAAATTGAACCACCCCCCACTTTTGTCTTCATTTTTTCTTCTTTGTAAGCAGAGATGACTCCTCTACAACCCCTAGAAAATTAGCTTAGGTGCAAATAGAGTTTTCTAGCTCAGTTTCCATTTTTGTGTTTTGCTTCATAGTTTCACAACCTTCACTCTTCCCCATCCCCTGAAGTTTTCTTCCTTCCTAAGGTGTTGCAGAACTTGAGGTTGAACAACTACTAATGTAGCTACGCTTGTAATTGATTTTTTTTGTTTTCTCTTTTCTATTTTGTTTTCCATTTTTTTCTTTTTTTTTCTTTTTTATTTTTTTATTTTATTTATTTATTTATTTTTACACAAATAAAAAAAATAGTGATCAAATAGAAATAAATAAAATCTAAAAAATAATATTCAAAACATTGCAATTAAGTATTACTTAACACAAAATCATTAGTTTTTGATTAAACAACAAAAATTTTATGGACAAAATTAAGTATCAACATATGCATACTTAATTCTCTTTTGTTTTATATAAGTCATATCTACATATATTTTACAATTTACTAAATTTTAGTTTCTCTTACATCTTTTTTCTCAATTTTGTTTGATTCATGTTATGTTTTTTCAACAAAATTTTCAATAAAATATTTAAAATCTTTTTTGACTAAAAAATATATTAGATTATTTGGAAATACAGCAACAATCAAGTCTTTTTTACTAAGTGGGATCGGCTGCATGGATCAAATAACGTCATTATGCTCTATTATAAATCAAGTCTTTAAAAATGTCATTTAAATTTAAATTTTTTTAATCGTTTCACCTATAGTCTTTATTCGTCTTCCCATACTTCTAACTATTAGGTTATTCTCCACCTGATCTACTCTTCTTACAGGGGCTTCTAAGGGTTTTATCCTTATATGTCCAAATCACCTAAGATGAGATTCTCTCATCTTTTTCACATTAGGTGCTACCATTACATTCTCTCTAATGCATTCATTCCTAATTCTATCTTGTCTTGTATGACCACACATCCAGTGCAACATTCTCATCTTCGCGACACTGATCTTATGTTCTTGTTGGCTTTTTACCATCCAACATTCAATACTATACAATATTGCGGGTCTTATAACTGTGCGGTAAAATTTACCCTTAAGCTTGATAGTCACTTTTCTATCACAAATAACTCCTGAAACACTCCTCTATTTCATCCATCCAGCTTGAATACTATGGTTTACATCTCTCTCTATCTCTTCATCATTTTATATGATAAATCTAAGATACCTAAATTGTGTGACTTATGGTATGGTATGATCTTCAATTTTCACTGCTAAGCTAGCATTAACACGTCTCTTACTAAACTTACATTTCATATACTCTATCTTACTCCTGCTTAGACGAAAGTCATGTTCTTCCAAAGCTCGTCTCCATAACTCTAGCTCCCCATTTGTTTCCTCACTTGACTCTCAAACTAAGACTATATCATCTGTAAAAAGTATGCATTGTGGCAGCGACTCTTGGATATGTGTAGTAAGCACATCCAAGACCAAGGTAGAAAGATATGGATTCACAGTTGACCCTTGGTGTAGTCCTATAGTTATAGGGAAATCTTCTGTGACCCTACCCTGTGTTCTCACATTAGTTTTAGTCTCATCATACATATCTTAAATTGCTTGAATATAGGTGATACGGACTCTTTTTTTCTCCAAAGCCTTCTACAAGACCTCTCTCGATACCTTATCATAGGTTTTTTCCAGATCAATGAAAATTATGTGTAGGCCTTTTTGCTTTCTCCGATACCTCTCCATTAATCTTCGTAGAATATAGATTGCTTCTATGGTTGACCTCCCAAGTATAAAACCAAATTGATTCTCCGAAATATGAGTCTCTTGTCTTAATCTTCGTTCAATTACTCTTTCTCATAACTTTATGGTGTGACTCATGAGCTTAATCCCTCTGTAATTTATACAGTTTTGTATATTTTCATTGTTCTTATAAATAGGGATTAAATTGCTTCTCCTCCATTCATTTGACATTTTCTTAGACCTCATTATCTCGTTAAACAGCTTTGTGAACCAGCTTATATATTTCTCTCCTAGGTACTTCCATACCTCAATAGGTATATTATCCGGTCCGACCGTTTTTCCATTATCCATCCTCTTCAATGTTTCTTTTACCTAAAAGTCCTGAATTCTATAATAAAAAGTTTTATTTTGGTCCTCCTCTTTAGTGTTTAGAATGTCCGAGTCCCCTAATGTCCTACGTTCCTCATTAAATACCTTGTGAAAATAACCCTTCAATTGATCCTCGATGTCTTATTTCGTAACCAAGATTTTACCATCTTCATCCTTAATGCATTTCACTTGATCCAAGTCTTTTGTCTTCCTTTCCTTACTTTTAGCAAGCCTGTAGATATTCTTTTATCTGTCTTTAATGCCCAATAATTGATATAACTCATTGAACGCTTTAGCTTTCACCTCGTTCACCGCATTCTTAGTATCCTTTGGAAATAAATAAATAAAATAAAATAAATTCCCAAAAAAATTTCCATCAAAAAACAATTTCCTAATTAAGAGAAAATCTTATTTTTTTAGCTTTTTCATCAGAAACATCTATAACATATCTAAATCAAATCCAAACATAAGAGTATCTTGTGAGTTGGGTCAATCCATAAACTCATGGGTTTTGACCTAACTCAACCCACAAAATGCAGGTTAAATTAAGTCCACATATTGGGTTGGGTTAAAAAACACTTCAACCTATAAGGTATGGGTCAGGTAGCAGATTTAGAAAGTGCCAACCCAAATTAACTCAACTCACCTAAGTAGTTTTTTTTAAAAAAAAATAAAAGCCGTTTAGCAATGCTAACATCTTAAGTTACTTTTTCCTGACCTTTTTGTAGTGTCAATTAAGTTTAGGTGTAGGCATTGTGATTCCATTGAGAATGTGACCAACAAAATAGAGATAAGAAACTCATGAAACATCTAATGGTTCATTGTCAAGAAAATCCAATGAATCACATGGATGATAAAGAGTATCTTAAAAAAAATTGAGAATGAAATAAATGATTATGTCAGTCCATATGTTATATATGATGACATTGACTTCAATTAGCTACGAAGTATAAAGTTTTTTACACCATCAACCAATCATACATCACCACATATGTGACTTTTGAAGTAGTTAGTATAAAAGTCAAACATTTTTTATAACATTACAATGCATGGTTGTAAGAGTATAGAAGTTACCCGAACAAGTTAGTTATAAGATATTTGTTAGTTGAATAGTGAGCTGACACAATTCTACTATAAGTTATTTAAAGCTCAACTATAATACACTGATGTATATATGCAGATTGTACACTATTGATAACTCAATTAATCACATTCTTGTTCTTCCATTATTATTCATCAATTTCTCTCTCTAACCTGCATTCTCTCTTTTGTATCAAAGCTTGATACCTTTCATGGTATCAAAGCTTTCGATCTATGGAGACTATTCAAGAAAATCCATCACAATCTTCAACTCAACCTTCAATCTAATTTATTCCTCACACTTTTTCAAACCCTGTATCCTTTAAACTTGATGAAGCCAATTATCTTCCATGGAAGCAGCAGGCCTTAGTAAAGATCAAAGGCTTCACGTTGTAGAAGTTTTAGTGCAAAGGTTAAGTTCCAAAGAAGTTCAATTCAGATGAAGATGCAATGCTTGGTAATGTCGAGGAATTTACAAACTGGAAGCAGTACGACTAGCTAATTGTTTCTTGACTACTTGCATCAATGTCTCAATCCCTAGCCACATGAATGGTGGGATGTAGAGTTTGCTCATCAGATCTGGGAAAGAATTGAAGCATTCTTTGGTTCTCAAATGAGAGCAAAGGTGAAACAGTTGAAAACTCAGTTGAGGAATACCAATAAGACCAGTAAAATTAACACATATCTTCTGCAAATCAAGAAGATTGTGGATTCTTTGGCTGCAATAGGTTCGTATGTGAGCAATGAAGAACACATTGAGGTTGTGCTTGATGTTTTTCCTGAAGAGTATGATCCCTTTATCATAGCCATCACTTCAAGAGTTGATCCCTACTTTGTTGAAGAAATTGAGGCTTTGCTTATGGCTCAAAAAGAAAGGCTAGAAAAGCATCACAGAAGTGAATCAGGGATCACACAGGCAAATGTAGCTCAAACTCAAAATCAATGGTAGAATCAAAACCAATGGCAGAGAAGGAATCCAAACTTTTAAGGAGGAAGATCCTTTCCTAAATCAAGAGGAAGGGGAGGGTACAATAGAGGTGATAATGATGGTAGATTCAATAGAGGAAGATTCAACAATGGTTACAATAATAGGAATAAACCACAGTGTCAATTGTGTGGGAAGTATAGGCATGTAGCTTGGGATTGCCATCATATGTTCAATCAGAACTTAGTTAATCTATTCACAAATTAGAATCCTCATCCTCAAGCTTTTTTGGCTACACATCAATTTCCTACTCCAAGTCAATTTGCATCTCAGTTTGTATCCTCCTCTACTTAGCCAAAATCCTATCTTGCAACATTTTCTACCGTGTATGATCCTTTGTGATATCCTGATTCAGGTGCATCTAATCACCTCACACCTGATTCCACTAATCTTCTGATAAAGGCACCACAAGAAGGTTTAGAAAGAGTGCAGATTAGCAGTGGTTTAGGTATGAGAATTAAGCATTTTGGGCATTCTATCTTACATTCTCCATTGTCTAAATCTTCCTTTATATTCCATAATTTACTTAGTGTACCTGGTATTACAAAGAACTTGCTTAGTATTTCTCAATTCGCTAAAGAAAATCATGTCTTTTTTTAGTTCCATGCTAATGAATGTCTTATCAAATCTCAGGGTACCAAGGAGATCCTTCTCCAAGGAACACTTAGAGATGGACTCTATGCTTTTTACAACTTGACTCTTAGTCACTCTTCTCCAAATTCAAAAAATTGAGCATTGTTTTCTCCTACCTTTTCTGCATTTACTTCACATATATCATAGAAATGTACTTTACCTTTTCAGTTATGGCATACCAGGCTTGGGCATCCATCTAGTAGAATTGTTCACAGGGTTCTCAAATCTTGTAATATACATTCAGATATCAATAAAATACCAAATGTTTATGATTCTTGTTGCTTAGGAAAAGCTCATCAATTGTTATTTTTTAATTCTAATTATGTGTATCATAAACCATTAGAGTTAGTCTACTATGATATTTGGGTCCAACACCCTTATCTTCTATATGTGGAGCTAGATACTATATGGTGTTCATTGATGCTCATTCAAAATACAACTGGATCTACTTACTTAGTCATAAGTCTTAGGCATTTAATACCTTTCTAAAGTTTAAAGCCTTAGCTGAACTCCAATTAGGTTGCAAGCTGAAAGCAATCCACACAGATAATGCCAAATAATATATTTCTTTTACTAAGTATGTCCATGCTATGGCATTATGCATAGGTTATCATGCCTCTACACTTATAAGCATAATGGTTACTCAGAGAGAAAGCACAGGCACATAACAGAAACTAGCCTCACATTTCTAGCTAATGATTTTGTCCCAATGACATTTTAGGGAAAAGCATTCTAAACTGTCACATACCTTATAAATATCTTTCCCACACTTGTTCTCCAATATACCTCACTCTTTGAAACCCTATATCATAAGCAATCTAACTACAACTTCCTCAAAACAATTGGTTGTGACTGTTATCCTCTCCTTAGACTGTATCTTAAACATAAGCTTGACTTCAAGTCACATCAGTGTAAATTCTTAGGCTATTGTATAAATCAAAAGGGTTACAAATGCCTGCCATTTAACGACCGAGTCTATATTTCTAGACATGTCTTTAATGAATAACTTTTTCCCTTTTATTCATTGTCTCATTTTTCCTTTAATATTCTTCTCTCTGATCCTATTATGTCTGTACCATACATTCTTGTTATTTTTTCTGCACTAAAGAATGCCCCACTTGCTAATGATCATAATTGCACTAACATTGCTTTGTGTTCTAGTGAACCTTTACAAACCTTTCATAGGACAAAACCTATTTCAACCTCCTCATCCTCCATAGAAGTTCAACCATCACCTCTTCCTGCTACTACTGCAGTTAAACCTATCAATTCAATACTTAATATCCATCCAATGATTACTAGAGCAAAATCAGACATTCACAAACCCAAAGTTTTCACTGCTATTGTTGCCTTGGAACCAACCTCAATTCAGGCTGCACTAGCAGACCCACAGTGGTGCTAAGCTATGAAAGAGGAGTACTTAACACTAATGAGAAACTATACTTAGTCACTAATGCCTCTGCCACCCAACAGAAAAGTAATAGGGTGCAAATGGGTCTTCAGGGTCAAATATAACCCTGATGGCTCCATCCTTAAGCACAAAGCTCGACTGGTAGCAAAAGGCTTTAATTAGAAAAAAGGTTTTGAATATTAAGAGACTTTTAGTCTTGTGGTTAAGTCTACAACAGTCAAAGTTGTTCTCAATGTGGCACTATCTAGAAAATAGCCTATTCATCAGCTGGACTTCAACAATGTTTTTCTCAATGGAGACTTGCAGGAGCAGGTTTTCATGACACAACCAAAAGGCTTTACTATTGCAGACATTCACTTAGTCTGTAAATTAAACAAAGCTCTCTATGGCTTGAAACAAGTCCCTAAAGCAAGGTTTGAGAAACTGAGCACTACCCTGCATTCCTTGGGATTCCACCCAACTAAGTGTGATACATCTCTTTTCATCAGAATTTCATATCAGTGCATCCTGTATGGCTTGGTTTATGTAGATTACATACTGATTATAGACAACTCCAAGACTGTAATCATTGCACTTATTAAAGATCTAAACTCTACTTTTGTTCTAAAAGACCTTGGTTAGCTGCATTACTTCCTTGGAGTTGAAGCAAAGGGATGAGTTATTTACCTTTCTCAATCCAAATATATCTTAGACATTCTTGCTAAAGCTAATATGAAGGACAGCAAACCATTTCCTACACCAATGACTGTAGGCCTAAAACTCTCGAATCAAGGAGATGATTTCTTCACTGATCCTACTCTCTGTAGATCTGTGGTTTGGGCTCTACAATATACTACAATCATAAGACCTAAGATTGCATTAAGTGTCAACAAGGTGTGCTAATTTATGCACAAACCACTTACTAATCATTGGACGGCAGTTAAGGGAGTGTTGAGATATTTACGTGGAACATTATCTCATGGTTTGCATCTTAGAAGGCCATTGCAGCTACTAACTTTAACTGCAGTTTGTGACTCATATTGGACATCAGATCCAGATGACAAAAGATCAACACCTGGATACTATGTTTATCTTGGTCCAAACCTGGTTTCATGGATTTTCAAAAAGCAAACAGTTACGTCAAGGTCAAGTACAAAGGCTAAGTATCAAAGTTTAGCAGTTGTTGTAGCTGAGTTGGTCTTGTTGCAGTCTTTACTCAGTGAATTATAACTACCTCTATTAAACACTCCTAAAGTCTATTATGATAATCTAAGTGCAATGATATTGGCTGATAATCCTATATTGCACAGTCGCACAAGGCATTTTGAATTAGACCTCTACTTTGTTAGAGAGAATGTGGCAAAAAAATAGATCATTGTTGTGAGTCATATTCTTTCCTGTCAACATACTGCAGACATTCTAACCAAGGTCATATCTAGTTCCCAATTTGAACAATTCAAAACCAAGCTTAGAGTTGAGCCTTACTCACCTGCTAGATGGGGCATGTAAGAGTATAGAAGTTACCAGAACAAGTTAATTATAAGATAGTTAGTTGAATAGTGAGCTGGCACAATTCTGTTACAAGTTAGTTAGAGCTCAACTATCATACACTGATGTATATATGCAGATTGTACATTATTGACAACTCAATGAATCACGCTCTCGTTCTTCCATTCTCACTCATTATTTTCTCTCTCTAACCTGCATTCTCTCTTCTATATCAAATCCTGATACCTTTCAATGGTTGAATGACAACAACAACAACCAAGCCTTTTCCTACTAGGTAGGGTCAGCTACATGGATCAAACGGCGTCATTGTATCTTATCATAAACTAAATCTTCAGAAATGTTATTCAAATCTAAATCTTTTTTTAATCATTTCACCTATAGTCTTTCTTAAAATACCATTGCAACTACTAATTTTAACTGCATTTTGTGACTCATATTGGACATCAGATCCAGATAATAAAAGATCAACACCTGGATACTATGTTTATCTTGGTCCAAACCTAGTTTCATGGATTTCCAAAAAGCAAACAGTTATGTAAAGGTCAAGTACAAAGGCTAAGTATCAAAGTTTAGCAATTGTTGTAGCTAAGTTGGTCTAGTTGCAGTCTTTACTCAGTGAATTACAACTACCTCTATTAAACACTCCTAAAGTCTATTATGATAATCTAAGTGCAATGATATTGGCTGATAATCCTATATTACACAGTCGCACAAGGCATTTTGAATAGGACCTCTACTTTGTTAGAGAAAAGATGACAAAAAAATAGATCATTGTTGTGAGTCATATTCCTTCCTGTCAACATACTGCAGACATTCTAACCAAGGTCATATCTAGTTCCCAATTTGAACAATTCAGAACCAAGCTTAGAGTTGAGCCTTACTCACCTGCTAGATGGGGCATGTAAGAGTATAGAAGTTACCAGAACAAGTTAATTATAAGATACTTAGTTGAATAGTGAGCTGGCACAATTCTTTTACAAGTTAGTTAGAGCTCAACTATCATACACTGATGTATATATGCAGATTGTACATTATTGATAACTCAATGAATCATGCTCTCGTTTTTCCATTCTCACTCATCATTTTCTCTCTCTAACCTGCATTCTCTCTTCTGTATCAAATCCTGATACCTTTCAATGGTTGAATGACAACGACAATAACTAAGCCTTTTTCTACTAGGTGAGTTCAGCTACATGGATCAAACGACGTCATTGTGTCCTATCATAAACCAAGTCTTCAGAAATGTTATTCAAATCTAAATATTTTTTAATCATTTCACCTATAATCTTTTTTATTCTTCCTCTACTTTTAGCTATTGGGCTATTCTTCACCTGATCTACTCTTCTTACAGGGGCTTTTAAGGGTCTTCTTCTTATATGTCCAAACTACCTAAGGTAAGATTCTATATGGTTGAATGACAATGGTAAAAAAATTTAAACTAACAATGCATTCAAGTTAAATCCATTAGCTAATATAGCTTGTTGTTTATGACTTTTAGAACATATTAGTTTATCTTAGTTTATTTCAGACTTACGTTAAATTAGTAAGACTTATTATGTTTATTTAGTTTGTCTAAGACTTAATATGTTTGTATAAAACTCGTTATGTGGCCTTTTAGTTTATTTGGAAAATATATTATTTTTAATTAAGACGTGTTATGTATAACGAATTTTTTACATCGTATTTTGATATTTATTTTGGTAATTTTTTTAATATATGTCGGATTCACGACTTTGACCCAACCCAACTCATTCTTAATCGGATGAATGAGATGTGTTTGGTCAGGTCAAGTTGAAGAAAAAGAAATTCTCTCAGCCTAACCTAACCCACTAATTTGATGTGTAGGTCAAGTACAAAAATGTCGCAAAATCCACCCAACAAACATCCTTATAAGGCACATCTTTTCGATGCTCTCTTATTGACGAAAATGGATTAGAGAAGTTGCCAGCTAAATGTTAGTAGAGTGAGAGAGACAATGGACTTTATTAATTTTGTTTTATAGTATGGACAAGCTAGCCTTTAGTAGTGAATGTAATGTAATGTGGATAGAAATGGTCAAAGTAGATGAATTAAAAATTATATGTCAGTCATGATAGGAAGATTAAGAGGATGAATGAGATGAGGAAGACGAGGGTCAAGGGTGGATTCCAGGCAGGAAAAGAAATTGTTGATATTAAAGTTATGGGGAAATGACTTTCGCGTTATGTTTGGTTAATGATTTTTTTTTTAACTAGGGCATCTCCCCATACATCTCCGCAAGCATTTTTGTATTATTGTGAGACTAACACTTTAAATAGACATTGTCGTAATTAGAAGATTTTCTCAATAATTATTATTTTCATGACTTATTTAGCACTGCATCGAAGCCTTATTGATAGTGTTAATGGTTAATGATAATATTGTAGAAATAGAATGGTAACTATAATATATATATATATATATATATATATATATATATATATATATATATATATATATATATTTGAAATGGAATGATATTATATAAATGGAATTATAAGTATTATATTGTTACGTTTTGTATGCTATAATTCATAAAAAATATATATATAATAAAAAATTATGATTGTTTAGGTTAAACATGATGAATTCGACTTAATTTAGGATAATTAATTTTTTGGATAAGATTCTTTTAAAGTGAATATGTCATTAAAGTAAGTAAATAAAAATATATCTATTATTAAATTTTAGTGGATTAAAATTATAATGCACTTTATATTAAATTAAAAGTAGATATATATTTATTTTCTCATTTTAAAAACAAACTTACTTTAAATTTTTTTTTACCTAATTTCTCGAGTTAGATTGGCCTCGTATTAATTCATTTTTTTTAAACCAAAATAATTCAGGTGGACCGAAAAGGATTTTGAGCTAAACATATGAGGCAGAGGGCCAATTCATTATAGACACTTATATTTTAGTGAAATAGAATGAAAAATTTATCACTCTACATTTTGTAATGGGATATATTTGATTGAATTTTCTCCAACAAAACATGCAATAATACAACATTTGATTTGGGGTTGGATTTCTTCCTAGTGAAATTCAGTAGCAGCAAGGAATGTTAGTGAAGCATAAAATTTTCATTATTTTCATTACATAATTTATATAATATTAAAATTAATATTATTTTTTTCAATTTTTTTCTTCATCAAAATCAATGATCTTATTCTTTCTCATTATATTATGTGAGTTGCACCGTTATGTGAAACTTAGTAGTTATCACAACTGAAAGTCAAAAAATGTAACTATGTAACTCATTTTGAGAAATTCCTAAGTAAATACTCCATTCAATAGTTTGACGTGTATGAAAATATTTTAACTTACTCTCCTATTAGTGAGCTGAGAATGTCTCTTAGTGAGAGTGCAGTTCCCAGAATTTTAACCAATCACAGTACAGCAACAACGGTGGAATAGGATGTAAAATGGATAAATTGGTTTAATTTTGAATTGGATTATAATAGATGTATTTAAAATAAATTATTAATTTATTTGAGATTTATTATAAAATATTTAATATTATTTAATTCATTATGACTTAATTTAATAGATAGATATTTAATTTATTTATTAATTTATTTTAATAAATTAGATGAATAGATATACAATCCACTTATTTAAAAAAAATTTATCTCTAAAAAGTTTTATTTTATCTCTAAAAATATTTCTCTTTCTAAAATTTTTTTTCTCTCTAAAAAATTTCTTTCTCTGTCTAAAAATATTTATCTTTAAAATTTTTTATTCTCTCTCTAAAAATTTTCTCTCTCTAAAAATTTTCTTTTTCTCTCTAAAAAGTTTCATTCTCACTCTAAAAAATGTGTCTCTCTCTAAAAATTTTATTTCTCTCTAAAAATTTTATTCTTTCTCTAAAAAATATTTTTCTCTCTAAAAATTTTTTTCTCTAAAAAATTTTATTCTCTCTCTAAATTTTTTTGTCTCTTTCTAAAAATTTTGAGACTTGATGCTTTGTGCTAAGGGCTTTTGGACATTCGTGAAAGCAAAGTGTTAAATAAAAAATATATATATATAAAAATACATTAGATATTTATTAGATTGATTTTTAATTAAATATTTATTGGATATCAATGAATATTTTAATTAGATTACTAACTATTTATTACTAAATTTAATCTATTAAATTTAATATAATAAAATATATTATTTTTGTTAGATGAGCTGACTGATTTTAATATGAATAGATTAGATAGATTAAAAATTAATAAATTTTTTTATCAACTCAATGTCAACTTACGAAATTCTGGACACATAATAACTGGTACCCGATGTTGGGAATAAAATTCAAGTACTGCAGAGATTATTGATGAGATTTTCTGAAAAGAATGGCTCCCAACTGAGAGATTTGGCAGAAAATAGTTGCCCTGCACCCACCCTGTCAAGAATGAAGAAAAGATGCTTTGACATGGGATCAGAGAAACAAAAGACCAATCCGTTGTGAAAATTTTGTTTCTCTTTCATACCCCACCACGGCAATCCAAAAACAAGTTTATGATACATGTAGAATGCTTGGAAAGAACTAGGAAACAATGAGTGAAAAGGGGCTGCGATACTTAGTCAGCCGGACAAAAATAGAGAGTCGTCAACAACATCATGATCATGATTACGAGCTGTGATACTATATTAGAATTGAGAACCTGCTACACCTAATTGAACTCCAAAACTTGTTTAAGGATGAAGAATTGTGAGGTCATTATAAGTACTTTACCCATATACCAGTTGATGTGGGATCTTATTACATACCAAAGTGATACTAGAATGTGACTCCCATTCTCTTGTGCAAAACCTCTTACAAATTCAGAGATGCAGGGAAAACGTGTTAGGAAAAGAGAATAAGAACAGAAAGAGTAGAATAAGAAAAACTGATTCACATTCACTTATTCACACACACACAACTGATTACTAATCACTTCTATTTATAGCACAACTAACTAACTAACTCTAGGTAGTTAACTAACTAACTAACTCTGAATTATACATTCTCAACACACCCCTTTAATTCAGAATTACTTAAAAACACCACTCCAAGCAAGCTCCTCATTTGTTTAAACCTCTCAACTTTCAATGACTTGGTAAGTATATCAGCTATTTGTTCTTCAGAGTTGCAGAACACCAACTTCAGCTTGTCATTGTTCACTTGATCTCTAAGAAAATGGAACCTTGTCTCTATATGTTTACTCCTGCCAAGTGAGACTGGCTTCTTCGCAAGATTTATAGCAGATTTGTTGTCAACATATAGCTGCTGGGGTCCTGATATTCCAACTTGAATTTCCTTCATCAGAGAGCTGAGCCACAGAGCTTGACAGACAGCATAGGAAGCTACTATGTATTCTGCCTCGCATGATGATAGGGCCACTACTGGTTGTTTCTTAGAGCACCAAGAGATTGGTGCATTGAGAAACTTAAACACATATCCAGTGGTGCTTCTTCTATCAATTTTATCCCCACACCAAACTGAGTCAGAGTAGCCAATTAACTCAGCAGCTCCTTGACTTATCCTTTTTGGAAATAATATCCCATAGTCGAGTGTCCCCTTCAGGTACCTTAAAATTCTTTTCGCAGCTATCAGGTGAGAGTGCCTTGGATCATCCATGAATCGACTAATTAACCCAACTCCAAAAGAGATATCAGGTCTACTGTTACACAAGTATCTCAAAGAACCCACCATTTGCTTGAACAAGGTTGTGTCTACAGCTTTTTCATCACCTCCCTTTTCAAGCTTCACATTTGTTTCCACTGGAGTGCTTGCTGGATTACAGTTCTTCATATCAAATCATTTCAACACCTCAATAGTGTACTTCTTTTGATGCAAAAGAATTCCCTTTTCTGTGTTTATGAACTCCATGCCCAGGAAGTATGAGAGTGTTCCCAAGTCTGTCATTTCGAATTCAGACTTCATATTCACCTTGAATTCTTCAATGTCTTTAAGATCACTTCCAGTAACTAGCAGGTCATCAACATAAAGGCACATGAGTAACATTTTTACACCAGATTTCACCCTTACATAAACACCATATTCTACTGAACACTTAATGAAGCATTGCTGCACCAAAAAGGCATCTATCCTCTTGTTCTAAGCCCGAGGGGCTTGTTTCAGGCCATACAAGGCTTTCTTGAGTCTAAAGACTTTATCTTCTCTCCCTTTCATCACAAATCTAGGTGGTTGTGTTACATATACTTCTTCCTCCAATGGTCCATTGAGAAATGCAGATTTGACATCAAGCTGAAATAATGGCCATCCTCTACAGTTTGCAAGGGCTAGCACTACCCTTATTGTTTCAATTTTGGCTACTGGTGCAAATACTTCTGAGTAGTCCAGACCAGCTCTTTGAAGAAACCCCTTAGCCACCAATCTTGCTTTATGCTT
Organism: Ormosia semicastrata; assembly: GCA_029884595.1. Taxonomy (NCBI): domain Eukaryota; kingdom Viridiplantae; phylum Streptophyta; class Magnoliopsida; order Fabales; family Fabaceae; genus Ormosia; species Ormosia semicastrata. Next base: position 13,491,706 of record JAQQTO010000046.1, on the reverse strand, counting down.
AGCAATTGATCCATCAGGTTTTAGTTTCAGTTTGAACACCCACTTCACAGTAATTGGTTGCTTGTTGAAAGGTAAATCAACTAGCTCCCAAGTTTGATTTTTTTCAATAGCTTTCAGTTCTTCTTTCATTGCTTCCCTCCATTCCTCCTTTTTCATTGCTTCACTGACATCAATAGGTTCAGCATCTGCTAGAAGAGCAAAATGCTCCAGCTCTCCTTCTATGGAGATTGTGTTGCCTGAAAACAATTCATAATCTGCATATCTTGCTGGCACTTGTCTTGCTCGCTGTGGTCTCTGAGTTGGAGGAGGTACATCAACATTTGTTGCACCTGTGCTGCCACTACTTTGTTCATCTTCTAATAATGCTGTAACAGTTGAGCCAGCACCAGCAGGGTTATTCTTCCAATCCCACGAGTCTCCCTCATTAATCACCACATCTCTGCTCACTGAGATCCTTTTAGTTACAGGACTATAAAGTCTATAAGCACCTGTGGGATGGTACCCTACAAATATCATGGCCTCACTTTTATTTCCCAATTTTTTTCTCCTCTCATCTGGAATGTGTGTGTAGGATAAAGATCCAAAAATTTTGAGATGTTTTACTGCTGGCTTCTTCCCTGACCAGATTTCTTCTGGTACTTGTGATTCCAACCTCTTGGTTGGACACTTGTTTAAGATATAAGTGGCAGTAGTTGCAGCTTCTCCCCAAAATGAGTGTGGTAATCCCTTCTCCTTTAACATACTTCTCACCATATTAAGCATTGTTCTGTTTCTTCTCTCTGCAAGACCATTGTGTTGTGGAGTATAGGGTGCTGTCACCTCATGTTGGATTCTATGTTTTACACAGAAATTCTCAAAATCATTGGAGACATATTCTCCTCCACCATCAGTTCTGAGCACCTTAAGAGATTTCCCACTTTGTTTTTCTGCCATCACTTTGAATTTCTGAAAGATGTCAAATACTTCTCCTTTTGTTTTGATCAAGTATAGCCACATCATTCTGCTAAATTCATCAACAAATGACACAAAATATTTATTACCTCCAAGCGAGGGTACTTCAAATGGACCACAAACATCTGAATGCACAACTCCCAACAAGGTAGTGGCTCTCATTGGCAAATATGATTTGAATGAGTTTCTGGGCTGTTTACTAACAAGTCAGCCTTCACACACCTTCTCTGGGACAACAATCTTTGGGAGGCCTTTTACCAATTGTTTTGTTTCAAGTTGACTCAAACTTTTGAAGTTCAAATGTCCAAACCTTGAGTGCCAAAGCCAACTCTCATTGCATGTTGTAGCAGCCAAGCAGTGAACTTTAGTAGCCTTGATGTCTACTTGGAAGGTTCTGTTGCTCGAAAGTGGTGCTCTCAATATTGGTTTCTGATCAGAGTCAAACATCTTCAAACAACCATTCTTCATTATCACAGTGAAGCCTTTCTCAACAAGCTGTCCCAGGCTAAGCAAATTGCACTTCATGCCTGGTACATATAGTACATCTTGAATTAGAGCCAATTGTCCATCCCTTCTTTTAATTGCCACAGTTCCAATTCCTTCAGCTGTTACAGTTCTGAAATCTACAAATCTGACTTTGCTCCTCTTTTCTGGATCAAGATTAGTTAGCCACTCTTTACGGCAGGTCATATGATTTGAGCAACCTGTATCCAGATACCAAGTATCTGAATTTACAGGTGGATCATTATCAGAAGTTGTCATTAACAGCACCGGGTCTGAGTCTGAATCTGAGTCATCTTGTGCCAAGTGAGCTTCATCATCATATCTCCTTCTTTGTCCTTTATTTCCATATTTGCATTCATCAGCAAAATGTCCCCATTTCTGACAGTTGAAACATTGGATTTTTCTTTTGTCAAACGTCTTCTTACCCCCTTTGCCTTTGAAGCCTCCATCTCCTTTCTTTTTTGAGGTTTCAGCATAATCACACTCTGAATTTGATTGTTCTTGATTTTGAGTTGAACCACCAGCACCACCACCTTTCACGTATTTCCCTTTTCCTTTGTCTTTCCAGTTCTTTCTTTTGTCATTGCCTCTATGCTTCACCACTTGGGTCTACAGAGCTTGACCCAAATTTTTTTCAGAGCCTCTCTCATTGAGTCTTTGTTCATGCTCTTCTAAAGAACCTTGAAGTTCTTCAATTTTCATATTCTCCATATCCTTTGATTCCTCTATTGCCACCACTATATAGTCAAATCTTGGGGTTAGAGTGCGCATTACCTTCTCAACAATCATCTAATCTGAGACCTTATCACCATACCCCTTCATGAGATTGGTGAGGCTTAGGGTCCGGGTGAAGTAATCTGAGATTTTCTCAGAGTTCTCCATTTGCATTAATTCAAATTGTCTCTTCAGCGTTTGAAGTTTTACCTTTTTCAGTTTGTCTCCACCTTCATGGCACTTTACCAATGTATCCCATGCCTCCTTTGCAGTCTTGGCAGAAGCGATTTTTTCAAAATGAGCCGAATCAACACTTTGATGTATCAAGAACATGGCCTTGCAATCTTTCTTCTTGGCCTCCTTGAATGTCGCCTGCTGTGCATCATCAGGATCTTCACTCAATGCCTAATATTCATTCTTCACAGTATCAAGAACATCTTGAAAGCCAAAAACAACTTCCATCTGCACACACCACCGATCCCAATTCTTCCCATCAAGAACTGGTAGATTGCCAAGGAAATTTCCATTAGAAGTAGCCATTGGACTCGATACACTCTGGATCACTCGATGCACCACTCAACGTTCTTTTGTTGGTTTTGTGGCCCCAGGATTCACAAAGCTCTGGATACCAAACTGTTAGGAAAAGAGAATAAGAACAGAAAGAGTAGAATAAGAAAAACTGATTCACATTCACTTATTCACACACACACAACTGATTACTAATCACTTCTATTTATAGCACAACTAACTAACTAACTCTAGGTAGTTAACTAACTAACTAACTCTGAATTATGCATTCTCAACAAAACGGAAATTTAACCAGGGTGCTAGAAGCAATTACAGAACTCCAAAGGAAAACTGGGAGGTTATCATATCTCAATCGTATAGAGAAGGGAACATTTTGGAGATTAGATGGCATCATGGAGTCTTTCTTTTGAACCACGAAGACATTCCTTATCATTCATGATAAGAAGTGTGGACCCTTTAACTGGAGCTTTCTCACTCTGCTTTTTGTTTATGGCTGTGGTTTCATTTCAACGTTTCGGAATTACTGGCTTGTTTTTCCTTTATCTTGGGTCTCTCTCCACCAAAAAAAAAGGGGCTAAAAAACTAATTTACCATGCACAATGCATTTTTCTAACTAAACCAAAAGAAAAATTAGGATAGATCCATATATATATATGATAGTATTCTTTACGAATCAATTACAACTTTATTCTTCTAAATTCATTTTCTTTTGAGTTACATTTATTCTTCGAAATTTGATAAATTAACAAGTTACATGAGGTGTAGTATTCTTAAAAGTTCCTTGGACATTTGTACAAAAAGCAGTTGCCTTTGTTGCTGGATCAGCAGAGGTTATGTTGATTTGGTTCATCGTGACGTTCGAACAAATCCTAGGTCCACAACCCAATGAAATTCCTCTAGCCGTAGCACTAGTTCCTTCAAGATTGTAGTATGTGACGTCACTCACCTTTATCCCTCCTCCCTGCAATATTATTCAAACAGCAACCAGTAAATTTTAGTTGCATAACGTACATATTAAAAATAGATTTTGCTTAACCAAAAAATGAAAGATTTTGCTTAACGAAGAAAAAGAAAACTAACATTTTGTACTTTGATGCTATAATGCTGGTCGATTATTATAGGATACTTCGTGTTTCTAAATGTGATATGTTCAAACGAGATGTTTCTAGCGTATCCATTTCCGTCCTGCACAAATGGGGCAAAGAAAAGGTTAATAAAAATTACTAATTTTTTTTTACACTCTGTTCGGAACTATAAAAAGCAGATGCAATGACTTTGATTGGGAAGAATTCTGATTTCATGGAATCATAATAGTCTAAAAATTATGTATTACGGTAAATATTCTGATTGAGATCCATTTAATAGTCTCATAATAGCATGAAGATCATTTATCTCTTTTTTTATTTCTTTTTTTATCCTTTTTACTTAAATTTTGTCATATATATTAAATTTAATTATATGTCTCATTTTCTTTTTTATTTTAATTTATTTTTTACATAATAAATTTGAAGTGAAAAAATAAGAAATAAAAAAAAAAACAGGTAATCTTCGTCCCTCGGAATGATATGACTTTCTTAACATTTAACAAGTTAGAAGAATCTTGAGATTAATGAATTGAAAAAGCCTGGCCCAAGTAAAGCATTCTAAATTGACCGAAAATCGTCGCTTTTTATCTATAAATTGTTGATATTAATGAGAGTGAATTAGTTTTCAATATTAGCCGTCAATAAAAAATAACTGGATAAGATATTACCAAAAAGAAAAAATAATAATTACTTAAGGTTTTTTTAAAGTGAACATGTTTCTACAATGATTAAATAAGTGAATATCTATTATTAAATTTTAATATATTAAAATCATGATATATATTAGATTAAAAGTATATATATATATATATATATATATATATATATATATTTATTTTAAAGATAAGTTCACTTTAGTAAAAAAAATTCAAAATAAACAGACATGGAAATGTTTGTCGCAAATGCTTTGTAATAGAGGCAAAAGGTTTGGAAAATATTTACAACAGAATCAAGAGAATCTGTGAGGAACAGAAATGAGGAAAATATGAAACCTAAATTATATAAGTAATCTATCAAAAAATAGAGAAACTGAAGAAATCAGTATTTGTCATTTGTTTATTTATTATGTTTATATATATGGACATACATAATAGTGATACACACAGACGTAAGTGTGTTATAGGTGTATGTGAAGACATTACCGCCCATGTCTTGATTCTGGCTCCATTTGTAGCCCCGTTGATGCTGCAGTTCCATACGTGTACGTCTTCCACTGTGTCATTTCCTCGCAGACTCCCAATACTGTATTAATATACATAACAGATCAACAGGGTTACCCAAGTGTGATTCACATTTATCATCTATGTTATGCAAGAAATGGAGATTTGGCGAATTGATGATTACCTTATGCCATGACCTGGTCCACAAGCAACTTGTTGAATTTTCAAATGTGCACAATTGCCTTTAATAGCAATGCAGTCGTCACCTATCATAAAATTATGCATGCAACCCATTTAGTGAACTGTTACTGAGACCGTGGCTTAATTAATTTAATTAGCAAACCTGGTAAATTCAGATAACAACATGAAATAATTAGATATGTAACTGTGATTATAATTAGAAGAAGGGATGAGAACGAGTGTTGTACTCACCTACACCAATGAAAGACTTAAATATTTTGACTTGGCTTGAGTGCGAGATGTCAATTCCATCGGTATTAGGACTATCTCCTGGTGAAGTTATATTAAGATGTGATAAAGTAACACCATTGCATCCATGCACATTGATGTGTCCTCCGGGGCCGTTTATATGTTTGAGTCCACTAATGTGAAGATCACGGCATGACACAAATCGTAAGGCCTGCAAAGTGCACATTAAATGTTGGAAAATTTAAACCGTGAGTTTCTGTGTAATTTATAGAGTACAAAGAGAAAGAAAATATATGGTGAAAATTTGATTTGTATAAAATCAGTATAAAAAGTGTCTGTGTATATATCATCACATTTATATTAATGGAAACTGACAGCCATTGATGATAGGATAGATAATGAGAGATAGAGAGGATTGGATAGAATAAAATGTGACCTCTCTTCATCAATGTGTTTATTAGTTATGTTTAGTTTGTTACATCAATGTATTTTTTGCTTTGTTAGTACTTCTTTCCTTTCATCATTCCTTCTAATTTTATCATTTTATTTTCAATAAAAAAAATATGCAAACATCAAGGAGAAGAGTTGTTAACCGTAGGAATAAGACCAATAGGCTTGACTGTTCTGTGCCACCAACCTAAACCTTGACCATCTATTACTCCTGATCCATATAAACTTAGCCCGTCCACGTCCGAGAAAACAATCCAGCTATCCTTTATATCGCTTTTCCATTCACTTTTCTGAGGAGCCAGTATGGTTCCCAATATCTAAATCCACAAACTAAATGATTAATTAACTGATCAAGAAAAAAGAAATTATGAAAGCAAAAGTAATAAGAAAAATTAATAGGAATAACCAGTCGTAATATGAAAATTAATTTCGTAAATATAATAATTAAGTAACTGATTGAGATTCTTAATTTTCCTCTCTATTTGGCAAAAACAGAGCCACCTTATGTTTCAATACTCTTTCAATATTATATACATAAATGCTTGAACCTGAATGTGAATGTTCTTGGACTTGCAGGGACCCTTAAATTGCGTATAATTAGGTTGTAACATGAATGAGTGCCCCGCTGGTACAAGAAGTGTTGGTATAGTGTATCCAGTTGCTCCACATGCAGCATCCCATGCTTTCAGAAAGGCCTACCGAAAAACCAAAAAAGAAAATTAACATCTAACACATACAACTTAAACTTCCACATAGAAAGTTACAGATACTCTTCCAGGAAACTAAGTCTAACCTATGACCTTAGAAAATAATCAGGGACTAATGAAACTGATTGTTCAATTGAACAGAGAAACAATTAATATAAATATATATGCAGATATACAAAGAATGACATACTCCAGAATCATCAGTTTGACCATTCCCTTTGGCACCATAATGAAGCACATCGAAAGCACTTTGGCCATGTCCAACCCATAAGGTGGATGAAGCAGTACAGAAGATCAACAAGCCAACCACAAGTAGGTCCTGCATAGATAATAGATAATAGCAAAAAATTGAATTCGATTATAAGGTTAGATATGGTTGCAAAAGGTTGAGTAAAAATATAGCTAGCTACATATATAAATATTCTCTAACCATTATGTACTATGTGAAAGAGGATTGAATTATCAGCCTTAACGAAATGTTGTTTTGTCTATAAACTATAACCTCTCGTGCATCTGAGGTATATATAGATATAATCTATCTATACATATACATAAAACATGATATTGTGGATATAATCTATCTATAATAATATTATTATTCTATTATTATATAAAAGTTCTTCCTCTTTCATGCCCATATGTCATCTTCAAATACTTTTTCTTACAATTCAATTACCATGTCAACATTTTTTTTAATTATCCATTTTTTTTTAGTTTTGTTTCATTACCCTCTCATCTTCCCAAACTTCCCAACTTCTCTACATTTTAGTTTTTTTTTTAAATTCTAAACTTTTAAAGTGCAAATAATCTTTATGAATGAAAACTCAAAATAAGAAAAAAAATTATGAATTAATTGTAAAACAAAAATCAATCATGATTCATGCATATATCGTTAAACCTATTATACTTACTATTTAGGTTATACACAAAAATAATTATAGAATATAATTAAATATAAATAATATATGTTTAATTCTTTTTCAGAGGAGCAATTAAGATATATTAATTCATAACAAATTAGAAAAAAAAACCACATATTTTGTTACATAAACAAATTAAAAGTCTTGCTTATTTTATAATGCAATAAGTATTTATTTAGTTTTTTAGTATACATTTGAATGACTTTAGAAATACATAATTTTTAATTCCTTAGGTGAAATATAAAAAATGCATCTTAATAAAATACCTTTTAAATACTATCCTTTTAAAATACTATCCTTTTAAAATACTATACTTTTTAAAGTATTCTAATTGTGATTCTATAAGTTGTAAAAATAGTTAAAATAATTTAAATTGATGTTGAATTATTTTATTGGATGGAATAATAAACTTATTTACAAAACAATTAAAAATAATAACAAAGTTAGAATATATAATTTAATTGAACTAATAAAGAAGACTAAACTCAGAAGAATAATGAAGTCTTTAAAATTTCTATTCTAACTATTAACTATCTTTTTTTTTTTTTTTTTTTTTTTGCTATTTCATGAAGGGCAATCTCTTTCTTACAATGAAATTGTATTTGCTACACTCAGCTTTTTTTAGTTATTGCTACCTTTATATTGAATAAAGATTCAAAATATATTAAAAATATATTTGTACTATTAATCAATCATACATCATTATATATGTAACTTTTAGATTAATTTTTATGAGAATCAAACATTTTTAATGATATGATGATACATAATTAGTTGATAATGTAAAAAAATTTTACACAACATCACTATTAAATCCTATATGTATTAATAATAATATTTGATATCTATTAAGGATTTAATAGTGATGGATTATTAGTATAAATTTTTTTATACTATCAACCAATTATACATTATCATACTATTAAAAATGTTTTATTCTCATAATAATTAGATCAAAAGTCATACATATAATAATATATGATTAATTTTATATTGACCAACACATCAAAATTGAACTCATATATTAATTATTTTTTTATAATATATAACTGAAAATCAATATGCCATTGCATGGGGAACACGCTTGTATACTATGAAAATTGAGAATGGGAATTGGTAATAGGATTTAATTTTGATATATAATTACTGTAAAAAAATTTATAATGTCATCTAATGATATATTATCACATAATTTAATGAATTAAAACTTATATAATATGTCAAACTCATTATATAATATGTCAACATAATATTAAATAAAAATATAAACATTTTTTACATTAATAATACATCAAAATTAAATTCTTTATATTAGTCCTCACCTATATAACATGTCAAATAATATGAAAATCCACTGAAGATTTATTAATTGAGTTTTTCCTATTGATGCTCAGAGTGGATTTCATAATATATCTTATTCTTCTTTTTTCGTAGAGCATATACAACTAGGAAAATAGTTCACAGCCCGGCTGGTGGTGGTTCAGATGCATCCAAGCTAGGCTTAATATGTGACTGGGTCCCACAATTTTTTTATTTGTATTTGATTTAAATTAAAAATACTTGTTATTTATAACAGGGCTGGGCCAGCCGAGACGTGTAGCAATGCCTAGGGATGACACTTAAGTATCTCCCACTCCCCGTCCCCGCACCCCAACTTCTCATCCCCCTAATATCCTCGTTCTGATTCCCACGGATCCGTGGAAAAATTCTCGAAGATAAGAAAAAATTAAAAAATAAAAAAAAAATAAGAAAAAGATTAAACAAATTATTTTCATATTTTTAATTTTAAATAAATATAAAAATTAATATAATATATAATTATTAAAATATATTTATTTATTTATGTAATATATATATATTACAAAAAAAATTAGGAATTTAACTGAGACGGGGACATGGCAGAGTATGGTCCCAGTCCCCGAATATTACTAAATTTTTTCTCCCATCCCCATCCTCGAAGAAAAAAAACCCCGTTAGATTTTTGAAATTCATGGAATCCTTGTTTGACGGAAAATTTTGCCATCCCTAGCAATGCCCATACAACCAACACTTTGTTATGCAGATGATTTATTATTTCATTTTTAAAAAATAGTTATTTTTTATATTATATTTTATTTTAAATTTTTTGTTCTTTTTTATTGATTGTTTCAAAATATTTTTAATATTTAAATAATTAAAATATACTTATTATTTGTTTTTTATTTTATCATTATTTATTGTTATTTTCACTAATAATTTTTTTCATTTTCGTAATTCATGTACTTAAACATTAAACGACTATTATTTAAAAACAAAAAGAGTATTATCTTTGTAATGTCACTATATATGAACATTTTACAAGTTTGAAATCTCAGAGCAAAATTTTGTCCTAAATAATTTTGTAATACAGTCTACATTTGTCACATTATCAAATTAAAAAGATAAAATTGAATCCAACAAAATAAAAAAATATTAAAAAGTTAAGTTATCTTTTGAAAGTGAATTTCTTTTTCTTTTTTTTTGAAAATTTGTTTAATGGTGTGATAAAGCTCTTTATGAGTTTTGCCTAATAGTGAGTCACTTTCTCATATCAGTATCAGACAATTTTAGTGCAGTATAGCTGAGCAACTCGGGAAACTAATTTAACCAATCCAACGCATGTCTTGTTTCAGGGTTTAAATTTCGAATCTAGCATTTTATTCCATTCACTGACTTGTAATCACTAACTCAGTAATTTTAAATTTTTTTAATCAATCCTCTTATTAATTTATTAAAATAATAATAAATATTAAATTCATTTTATGTTTTTATTAAATATATTTAATTTTTCATTTAAATATTTTTTATTAAGTATTAAAAAGATTATTAAAAATTCTTTTAAAAAATATAACAAAACTCTAAAGATCTTATTAATAATATTTTTATTTCTTAATAAAAAAAATTTAAATAAAAAAATAAATATATTTAATGTCTTAAAAACATAAAAAAAATGTTTAATTTTTTTTTCATTTAATAATTAAGAAGATTTATTAATAAGATTTAATAATTAGGATTATACTAAATCTTCCAACACAATCTTCTTAAAAATATTTTTAATTACTAAATAAAAAATATTAAATGCTTTCAATGTGTTCAAGTTAAATATATTTACTTTTTTATTTAATACTATTTTCATTAAGAAGTAGAATAATTATAAGGAATACTTTTTAAAGAAGATTAATAATACTCGGAGGTACAGTTTTGTTTCAAAATTAAATTTCATGTTAAAAACGTTAATTTTAATTAATACCTACCAACATGCTTAAAACATTCAAAATATAGGTAAGTAGGATTATTTTATTTTAAATTTTCCTACTCAAACTTTTTAATAATTATCCTAATTACTAAATGAAAAAAAATTGAATGCTTTCAATATTTTCAAGTTAAATACATTCACTTATTTAATATTTTTTCACTAAATAGTAAAAAAATTATTAAGAAGACCTTTTAAAAAGATTTAGTAAAACTCAAAAGTTTTCAATTTTGTTTCAAAATTAAATTTAATGCTAAAACCAAAAAATTTAATTAATACATGCCAACATCAAAATATAGGTTATTAGGAAGATTTAGTGATTAGATTTATTCTAAATCCTCCTATTTATTTTTTTAAATAATTTTTTTAATTACTAAATAAAAAAATATTAAATGCATTAAATATATTTTTTATTTAATTTTTTTATTAAATAGTAAGAGAATTATTAAAAAACTTTTTAAAAGAATTTAACAAAACTCAAAAGTGCAATTTTATTTCAAAATTAAATTTAGTACTAAAATCGAGAATTTTAATTAATACCTACTAACATGCTTAAAACATTCAAAATATAGGTTACTAAATGTATTTATAACCTATATAAAAATAATTAAAATAATTATTTTTTCAGCATAATATTGATTTTATTAAATACCATTAATTAATACACATCAACTCAATTATATTTTGTTTCCAAATATAATTTAATGTCTTTTAATCATTAAAATCTTCGGCGAAGAGTTTTCAATATTTTAAAGTTTTAAGTCTTTTCAATTTTAAAATCTAACTTTAAGTCTTTTCAATTTTTAAATTCTTCAGATGGGTTTTACATTTCATTAATTTATCTGTGAGATGCCAAGTTGCCAACATATATTATTTCTTTTTAAAAGAAAAAGAAATTAATAAAAACAAAAAATATATATATAAATAAGTTAAACACAGGAAAAAGTTACGAAAGATTCTATTCTCAACAAGAACTAATAAAAATCACATTTTATTTTCCTCTTATTGTTGGGACCTAGGAAAAACTTTCAAATTACAATGCTTTAAAATTAATCATCCTATAATTTTTAAAAATTGTCATTCACGTATTATTGGTATGATGTCATAAATATGTCCCATATCTAAATCTCTACTGTTTTTTTAAAAAAAAGAAATTGTTTTCATGTCTTAGTATCATATCATATATATTTCTCGTATGAGTAACATTACACATCTAAAAGAAATTAAAATTTTAACAAAATATAAAGGTGATTGTTAGATGAAATAAATTGATAAAGACTATTCACCTATTCAAAAGTCAACAACTATGCCACATCACTTTGACACACAAATTCTATGAAAATTTTTATCTCCCTAACATTTTTCTTCTTATATTTGTGTCCATGCCTTAAAAGTTAAGACCTCTTTTAAAACTTAACGCCAAATTAGTAGATTCCCTATTGCATGTCACGAAAGGCTTTGAGATATTGTGAATATGATAAAAGATGTCACGGCTTATTCTGATGCAGCTAACTACTATCACCACAATCAGTACAGCAATATGATTTCAATTCTCAATTTAAATTCTGAATAATTTTTTACATTTTTTTATTTACCTACATAATTATAAATTAAAGTACTTAAAAATAATTAGTCATAATAGAAATAAACGATAATCTCAATTGATTTTAAAAAAGAAATGTTAGAAATCCGAATTCTTAAATCATCACTTTGAAAAATACTTTATTTAACCATCACTCATGACTCAAAATTGCAAGAGCAATTTGTCTTATTAAAAAGGACATAATTATGAATCAAAGTAACCAATAACTAATCTTCTATGTTCTGTGAGGAAGCTAATATTCACCTCTTCTAATATCCTCATTCGCCCTTTATTCAAAAAGCCCATGTCGCTTTAAAAAGATCGATTGCCTTTACTATGTTCGGCTAATCATCATAAGAAACGGAAGCCCACTAGAAGGGTAAGAACCAAGTTTGATTAGCAATGAATTAATATAATCAAGGATAACATTATTAATGCAACGCGAGACGATTTCGACCGGAGTATATGACAGTTAGACAGAGGAAATAATCATATAGAATTTTATTAGACAAAAACACCATTTTGGCCATTTACTAATTATTTTGTTCTCAATTAGTCCTTCATAATTTAATGATTGCAATTTAGTCCCTCAATAATCAAGATTTATTTTAATTTAGTCCTTGGATGATATCAATGTTTACTTGTCACTCTTATAATCCTACGTGTCATCTATACAAAAAGAAAAAAAAATTGCTTACCCATTAAATTACATTAAACACGTTTGATCAGTTACCAAAATTATTTTTTTTATACCCAAAACCTCCGCCTCTCCCCCCTCCCCACCAAGCAATGGTGTAAATGATTTTTCTATTTCGAGGACAGAGTACCTCCGAAAAGTTAAAGAGGGAAAAAGGATTTCTTGATCAAAAAATTCATCCCACATATGAAAGGATTATAAGAATATAAAAGGGAGATACATTCTAACCACTTGCGGGAAATAAGGGAAATTCTGTTAAAGGAATTCTAACAATATTCTATCACAGGTTCTAGAACATCAGCTTATTTATTCAAAGTTAATAGCTAATAAAGTCTCCCCATTTCTTTGATTTACTAATAACCCTATTGGGCCTTGCATTCTGATCCAAATCAGCTTCACCCCTTGTTACTGAGCTTGACTGGACCGCGGCTCCCTTTTCAGTATTGGGCTGAGTCATAACAATACTCTCCCCGTCAAAAGCAACCTTGTCCTCAAGGTTGTATAAGGTTTTAAGATCATCCCAATTCTCCCATAAAGTATCATTAAAGGCCATCCCACGCACCAAGGCAAAACGTTGGCTATCATTATTTTAAAGAGAATGGCAAGAGGTTAACTAAGGGTCTTATCAATCCGGAGGAGGGCCGTTTTAAATTCAATTCATGATTTTGGTATATTCTAAACGATAAGCCACCGCCCTAATTAATTTAACCTTATAGGGCCCATAGAAACGTTTTGATAACTTGGTGAACTTAGTGCACAGAGGAAGTTTGACGATAAAAAAAAGAAATTAATAAAACATAGACCTAAGAACCAACAACAAATGTCACATCTCTTCTTTTCTTATCGGACTAACCTTCATGGCGAAAGTGCTTTTTGCAAATTCTTCGTAGAAGGGCCAAGATTTCACCCGCGCCGAATGAGTCTATTCTCCAAATCGAAAGAGTAGGTGAAGGCTTTCCAAATACTACCTGGTAAGGTGAAAACCCAGAAGAGGAATGGATTGAAGTGTTGTAATGGAACTCTGCCCATGGAAGAAACTTGACCCATAGAAGGTTTATGGTGGAAAAAGTAAATATTGCTCAAAATTCTATTCATGACCTCGGTTTGGCTTCGTTTGAGGGTGATATGAAGAACTCATCCTAAAAACTCAACCGAAACAATTCATTTTCGATCGACAAAAATCGGGTCCCTATCCGACACAATGCTTTTAGGAAACCCATGGTGTTTGACAACCATGTTAACAAACAGCTTCGCCACTTTGTATCGTGAAGTAGGACCAAGGGCACCAAGATGAATAGCTTTTGAAAATCGATCCACTACCACAAAGATTATAACCCAAGGAAGGTGGTAATCCCGTGATGAAATCATCGAAATATCCTCCCAAATGTTATAGGAATGGGCTAGTAACCTCTTTGGGAGGTATTTAGTTTTGCTTTTCCTTCCTTTCTCATAAAAAAAACTTTCGAAATTGCAAGGTTTTGTGATGTCTTAGTGATTCATGAAATTCTTTTAACAAAAGCAATTTGAATCGAGACACGGGAGGGATCCATCTTACCTTTGTCAACAAGAGGTTTTCGGCCATAGTGTAACGTTACATTTCAACACAACTCTTTATAATTGAGAAATTCCCTCTTGAGGTCTTCCAAAATTTTAACAATAGATGGAAGTAAGAGGCGGCTGTTCCGAGGATCGCGAGAGGGCATCCGCGGCAACATTAGACTTTCCTGGTTTGTACTTGAATTTCATAATGGTACCCAAGTAATTTGAAAGATTGTTGTTGTTCCGGGGTCTAAAAGACAATTCATTAAAAAAGTGACCCAACAAATACTATCTCCATCGCTTCAAAAGTGATAGCATGCAACTATAGCAAATCACTTTGACATACACAAAATACCTTATGTAGGCTATTTTTAGCAGGACCGCTCTCTTCTAACATTTTTAAAAGTAGCGCAAGGAAATTATATTCGATCATAGCCATGCCTCAAAGGCCCTCTCAGTGCCTCATCGAACCCTCTCCTCTTCAACAATGCGGTGAGGGGTTGTGCTCTAAAACTTTTCCTATAAAAACCAGACAAGCCCAAAAAACCCCGCAAGCCCTTAATCGTGGTGGGTCGCAGCCACTCAGTGATTGCTGTTGTCCGGTGCCACAGTTTCGGCCGCCACAATATGACCAAGATAAGCGACCTGAGTCTCACAAAAAGTGCATTTTGGAAGTTTCAAATAGAATTGATGGTCACGGAGCTCCATGGAGGGGTCAGGCTGTCATCAAAGAACACATTGTTTTACGAATATGTCATTCATGGTCGCTGAAACGTGGTGATTACACATCCAAAGGGCATGACCCTATACTTAATGGCCGTCGTGGGTGAAATGTAGCTAATCATATCGATGGAAACACCAATTTGGAAAAAACTCGTACAGCAATATGAGCTCATCCATTCTCAATTTAAATTCCGAATAATTTTTTACGGTGAGCGCATTCAAGGCGCGATAGTCAACGCACATCCGCCAAGAACCGTCCTTCTTAAAAATTTAAAAGTAACACCGGAGATGAGAATGGGTCTTGGGGTTGGATCCACCCATTAGCGAGGAGCTTGGCCACCGAGACTCTATTTCAATTGATTTATCGAAAAAAAATGTTAGAGGGGAATGGCATGGTCGGAGAAACGTTCTTTCAAATCATCATACTTTGGGATAGTTTTGGGTGGGTCGGTGGGGAGTAAACTTTGATTTGGTGTGGGTACAGGCCGAAGGCTCTATTGGGCCGCTTGGTCCCTATGGATTTTCTCATCAACTCAATGGTTCTTTGCAACATTAAAACGCATAGTGAGGTTCTGGTAGTCCATTAAAACGGGCCCCAATTGCTTCAACCATTGGGCCCCCAAAACAATATCGGACATTCGCATGTCCAAAACAAAAAGATCAACTGTGAAAATGTGGCCTTGAATTTCAAGACTCATCAAACCTGTATCTTAATTCCACCGATTCAACAAGGAGGTTGGGCTCGAGATCTTCTAATGGGTTGAATGAAATGTGAGCCCCAACCAAGATGTGGACCTATTCACCAATCTTACCCTTAAGGTTTCTGCTTGCTCCTCATTCTCCTGGTTTGTTGCAAATCCATTGTCAATTCCTCGGACTTTCCAGTCGCTTTAAATCATCGAAATTCATTGTCATCTCCGCCACTACTATGTTTTGCGGGTGGCCCTTGAATCATCATAGAAACAAAGACCCTTATCTCGACGATCCGCTATTTTTCGCCTCCAAAGACATGTTTAAAGTGAGGCCTGGGAGGGGAGCAGGGAGTTTGCCATGCCGCAATTATCGGTGGAAGGTCGTGACAGGCGTAAATGTTCGATAACATGATTATTAATGCAATTTATCTTCATGCGCGGGACCCACCGAGAGTGTGGCGGGTTGTTGAGCCAAAATCTCCGTCGCACCTCCGTAGATGATGGAGAAAGGCAACAATGCGATTAGCAAGAGTTTCAAATTCACTCGGATAAGCGAAGATGGGTCAATTTAAAAACTATCATCAAAACGGGTTTCAAGCGCTAAGGAAATTTTATTATCCACTTTGACCAAGAAAAGCACCCCATCCAGGTAGAAAGAGGCGACCGTGATGCGTTCTTTACTAATGATACTCGAAAAATTGAGAAATCTTGAAGATCCGTTCTCAATTTAATCCTTCATAAATTAATGGAACATCGCAATTTAGTCCTTCACTAATCAAGATTTATTTTAATTTAGTCCTTGGATGCTATCAATGTTTACTTGTCCATCTTGGTGGAGATGGTGTTCTTATAATCCTACGTGTGATCTATACAAAAATGGTGTAAATATTTCTCTGTTTCGAAAAGTGCCTCCGATTTGATTTCTGATCACCATCATTGAAATTACATATAAACATTCGTAACCACTTGGTCAGTTAACAAATATTCTATCACAGATTCTAGAACATCAGCTTATTTATTCAAAGTTAATAGTTAATAAAGTCTCCCCATTTCTTTGGTTTACTAATAATCCTCTTGGGCCTTGCATTCAAAATCAACTTTATCCGCCTCTCCCCCCTCCCCACCAAGCTGGTTATGTACGGTGCTCACCAAGATTTCACATTTGAATGTCACTTGGAAGCTTGTTCGAGCTCAGGGGAAGAACCAAGTAGGACTTGATAATGAATGATAGCAGCTATTTGAATTATCAGTCTTTTTAATTGTATTTTGTTTGAATAAATTAGGCACTGAATAAATTAGGAACAACTTAAGGATTTCAGATGTATAAAAATTTAGGCATTCAACTAAAATTAAAATATAACCATATAAGATAGATTACCACAAGTGGGAGCGAATTTGGTAATGTGGAGTTAATGAGTTATGGATATTGTGGAGGACCACGGTAGCATGAAATCATTGGTTTCTTATTTCTGGTTATGGTAGAGAGACGATGACAACAATGGTTAATGGGGAAAATAAAGGTAAAGAAATTTTAGTAAGCTTCTCACAATTGTGTCTGTGCAAGCTTCCTTCCTTCAATTGCGCTTGTGCAAGCTACCAACAGGAACATCGATGTTTCTTCGAATTCACCCCCAATGATTCCGGTATTAGTATATTTTCACCAAGGCCGATTGGGTTTGTAGTGGAGCATTTCAGGTTCAAATTAAGGTTTAGGTTTGCCGATCTATAGCAAATTTCAAGCTTTCACTCCAAGAGCAAAAACCTTTTAGAAATTTTCTTATATGCTCATCATTTTCCTCTTCCATTTGATCTCTACCCTTCATTTTAAAAAAGTAAGAAGAGAGGGAAAAAAATTAAAAAAAGAATGAATGGTTGAGATATAGTGTAGAGAAAGAATTTTCTTCCTCTAGTATATGAAAGAAGTTATCAACATTTTGATTATACTAATTGATTTAAATGATGACGTGTACAATTTATTTTTAATAAATTCCGCTTAAGATTTTAAAAATGACAAATAAACATTCATATCATTAAGAGACTAAATTAAAACTAAAGTTAATTACTGAGGGACTAAATTACAAACATTAATATATGAGAGCTCAAACTGAACCAAAATGATGTTTGTCATTTTATTAACCGAAATAATTAGCATATTTTTCACGGCTTTAGAATTATAATCTAATCCAAACAATAGAAATAGGTTAGGTCTTGAACTACTCATAAAAAAAAGAGTTTAATCTTGCGGTAAGACTAACTTTCGACTTGAAAATGATTGTCAAATAAATTTTCTCCAAAATGAAAATCTCAATATTCAAACCCAAAATATTTCGCATAAAGTTCATAGTAGGTTACAGTCCACTAACCATTGTTGGGTAGTTCTTGAACCAATTTGACACAAATGGTTATCCCACCATCCACACAAAACTCCCTGAAGGTAAAACGATAACAAAGAGCTATACCCCAAGACTTTTAACCCTAGAACTCAGCAAAATCGCTATGCGGGCTTGCAGATAAACTCCAACAGAAATAAAACCAGTCAGTCCAGCAAAGGTGGGAAAGTTTTGGCAACGGTCATGATAGACAATAAATCAACAATTGTAGCTTGCAGAACAGGAGGCAGATTCAATTCAAAACTTCAAATTTAAGTACCACAATTAAAACAAACAGCGGTCATAAAGAGTTCACATATGCTTTT
This sequence comes from Ormosia semicastrata, assembly GCA_029884595.1. Lineage (NCBI taxonomy): Eukaryota > Viridiplantae > Streptophyta > Magnoliopsida > Fabales > Fabaceae > Ormosia > Ormosia semicastrata. The sequence continues at coordinate 13,473,059 of JAQQTO010000046.1, read as the reverse complement.
CATCAGGAACTAAAACATACGTATAAGCAATGTTTTCAGAATTCAACTTGTCAGTAAATCAAAAAAGAAAAGGGATTAAGGTTTTAAAGTTCAACTAGAATAAAATTGAAGTTTTATAAATATATAATAATATATAAAAAATATAATATATATATTAATTGATAAATAATCCCAAAAAATATTAAAATATATTACTATCATAACTAAATCTATTTATTATATAAATAAATATTAAATTAAAAATATTATATTAATATTAACTAACATGTTACTTTGAAATCAAATAAATAAAAAGACGAGATATAAATTTTTATTATTAATTAAAGTCATTACAAACTCTTATTTATCTCATATTAGATAAATTAAGAATTTTATATCATAAAATTTAATTAAAAATTAAAAAAATTAAATAATGAATATCTTAAAAAATTAAAAACTTATTTTTTATAAAATTTAAAATTTCAACCGTATAAACCCCAACCAATTCAAACAAATTGACCAATTCAGAACCAATTTTTGGTTTTTTAACCATTTTTTTTTTAAATTCAATTTTTGAAGTGAACCAGTTAGAAAACTGATTTTCAATTTTTCCAACTGCCATTCCGATTCTGAAAACCATGCATATAAGCCATCATTTCTCTAATTCCACCTCTAATTGGAGTACTTACCAATCATCTATCAAGATATCACCCGAACATGCTCGAAATGTGATATAATTCAACGCAACAAAAGCCAACATAATAATCTGCTTCCAACCTATCTTACTTTGAAAGCAAAAACCTTGCCTCAGATCTTCTATTTAAAGATCAAACAACTAAATCAAAGACCGTACATCTCATTCAATCACAATACCAACGTCCCGTTAAAACTAACGTAAACATGATGTTTATGAAAACAGAGTAGCTGCCATACAGAATACAGTAAATGAAACCCCATAAATTCATAAGCCATCATACTGCAATATCTAACACCAATAAACCCTTCAATGGTTAAATAGCCTTGATAGTTTGCAAAACAAGGATTCGGCATCAGCAAGGTGAATCATCTGCTGCAATGTACAAAAAACCCTGTCTCTCTAACCACGAAATGCAATAAATCTGCAAGGGCTACTCTACCATCCAAGCAGTTAAAGCTTTGCCCCGAAATAACATCTACTATGATGGCACTGCAAAAAAATTTCAAGGAAACATAGTCAGAAACTTCACATCAGTGGTGCAAAATAATTATTTTAATAAAAAAAAGCCCCGAAAAGGAGGAAACAAAGACTAATGGCAGTAAAAAGCTGAAGATATATAAAATTTCTTCTTACACACATCAAATAAAAGGGCAGACATAAAGCATACATATCATGAAAGTTTTTTAAAGAAAATTTTCAATTAATTGTAACAAGTCACAAAAACACCAAAAGAAGCCTACAAAATGATTGAATGGCCACACACTGCAGTCTACAAAAGATGAAGTCCAGAAGACAATACTAGGAGGCATGCCATTGACTCAACCTGGTATGCAAATTGCAAAATGAAGCAAGAATCCAATGCATGATAAGAGCACTATATTAAACAATCTCAAATAACCATAATATGAACTAAAATCAACGGATGAAAAATGACATACTGTAGGTAGAGGTATCAATCTGCTCAGGAAGCTGCTTTATATCCACCTCAAACCTTGACTGAACCTGAAATAGGCACCAAACATAATTAGAAATGATAATGGACTCAACATGAAAAAATGTCGACAAATGAAGTTTCATACATTGTTGAGAACATCGACATCAGTAGAACATGAAACAAATGTGATTGCAAGGCCTTTGGTGCCAAATCTTCCAGCTCGGCCAACCTGTACAGAATTTCACTCCAAAGGACTCAGATGACTCCAAACTAGAATTTATTGACACAAAAACTAATTGAAAGATGGAACTGAAAACAGACGTTATCCAATCATACCCTGTGCAAATATGTGTCTGCAGAATCAGGCATGTCATAGTTTATAACAATATTGACACGTTCAATGTCAATTCCCCTACCAACCAAATCTGTTGCTACAAGAATCCTTGTATGCCCCTCCTTAAAACCTTTATAACGCTTTAACCTACAAATGACATATACCAAGATCATACACAAATGTCACCAATTCACAACCCACTTCCTTTGCTACAAAATCTAGTTACAGTGAGATCAAAAGAGGTGGGTAAAAAAAGTAACTCAATCAACCCACTTTAATGACAAAACTGAAAAAAAGAAAGACTACTATCAGCAAACTATGCAGGCGGTAGACGAGGAGATACAAAGGGAAGCACCCCCCCACCTCCACCTTCATTTTACATTTATGCAATTGAATGTTCTCCAAAAGATGAATTCTTTCATTCACACCAAACGTGGCCTTTGCTAATGGTCTAGCTCATCACAAACCCTAGTTCCTCAACAGAGTGATGATTGAACAAAATCAATTCAGCCACTTCAACAATTCCATTCAGGAACTTCCAACTTACATACTCAATACTCATTAACTTTTGAACAAGGCACTTCATTGGAACTTAAATCAAAATCCCACACAAATGTGCTGATTTCTTCATTCTCAAATAAATATTCAAGATACAATACATCTGATGTAAATCACCAAAATTAAATTATTAAAAAAGATAATAAATGGAAACATACAATCACCAAAGTCACATCAACACTTTACTGCACACATCCACATACAATCCCACAGATTTGCATGCTTTTTTTTTGGCTCTCTCTGAAAGTTCTATCTAGCATTATCCTAGATACTACAAGGCATAGATAGGCAATCCCAATGGCATATATTGTATTATCAAAACTAAATTTCAACCTTCACAAAAAAATAAAATAAAATTCAAGCTTACAATGTCCTTTTCCGGTAGCCCAATACAATAACATACTGCACATCTGCGTTACCCTCTTATATGAAAAGCCCAATCCTTAACATTCTTCAGCAGAAAACACTAGCATAGCAAATATCTTTATATGCATACCCCACATGATAACCACATAATTTCTCTAATAAAAATAAATATTATATTAGATGTTCAGAACAAAGAACATACAGAACAAAATTAGCAAAACAAAATTATAGACTATTGAATCATCAATTAAACACGAATGAAAATAAAGTTCCTCAGTGTCCACTCATCTGATAAAACAAACCTTTCTTCCTGGGACATGCCAGAGTGAATGCATATAGATGGAAAGTTGCACTCCACAAGTAGTTTGTCAAGCTCGGCTGCTCTACTAACACTTTTCACAAAGATAACAACTTGATTGAAGTCTAGTGCATCAAGAAGATCATTCAACTTCCGGTTCTTCTCCTCCTCTTTCAATTTGATGTAGTGCTGCCAAGTCAGTCATCAATGTAAGCCATACAGCTCAAAAATTATTTAAAAGGGAGCAAAGAATTTAAAAAAAAAACTTGCAAAAGGCCTACCTGCACAAGTCCATGAAGGGTCAACTTGGCCTCGTCATCAACATAAATTTCCATTGGCTGAAAGGAATAAATGTCACAGTAAATCATATTAGGGGCCTTCCTCAAGCTAATGGAATCCAGAACGAAATGAATGATGTATGCAGATTCCTTGAATCACAGTTCTGGTCCATCAGTTTTGTCACCTTGCAGAAACTTTTTTTAAGTCACGCCAAGCAAGTGCCGCTAACACTCGAAACGCACACTTAACAACACTGGCAGCAACAAACCCAGAATACGCTAACAACCCTCCCCCTCTTCAAAGAAAAGAATACCCAACGTTGTGAAACCCCATGCCTGACAGGCAACGGCTATTAGAGACCAAACAAACTCCCAACATTAACCAAAAGAGAGAAAGAAAAGTACATACGGCCACATTCAAGAGCATTACTAAAACATTCCCATCCAAATCTTCTAGCCCAAGTTACAGTCAACCACACTCCACCCCACCAGCTGGATGTTTCCATAAAAATTGGACGAATAAAAGGAACAATACAAACAGAATCCCCATCATAAGTAAATATTGATGAAACCACGGCATTCTAAATATCTAAAATGCTCTCGGAATGCAGGCATTATGAAAAAAAGACTTCAAATTCAAGTAGTACTGGCCATGAGACATTACATCTTGCATAAATTTCTTGCAGACTGGGCGAATTTCCTTGCTGAGTGTTGCAGAAAACATCATAACTTGCTTATCATGGGGAGTCATCTTGAAAATATCTTGCACGTCTTTCCTCATGTCTGCAGAAAGCACAACAATAACAATAAAAACCATATTGACAGTACAAGAAGTCCAAAAGTAAAATTCAACTCAGATGAAAGACTATTCAGTAATTAAACATACCCAGTGATTCAAGCATCTTATCACATTCATCTAAAATGAAATGCCTAACATTCTTCAAAGAAAGGTCCTTCTCCCTAGTCAATGCTAGTATTCTTCCAGGTGTACCAACAACAATATGAGGGCATTCATTTTTCAACAGATCCTTGTGAACTTTAATGTTGACCCCACCATAAAAGACAGCAACCTTGAGATCAGGCAAGTAGGTGCTAAACCTCTCAAACTCATGGCATATCTGCATGGAATGGATAGCAGTAGCACAGATATCTTAAATCAGAAGCAACTAAAATACCAAGTTCCATAAGCTTTCATATATTGAGACCCTAATAAAATACCTGGTATGCTAATTCTCTTGTGTGACACAGAACAAGCGCAGAAACTTGGCCTGGAATGGGATCAATCTGCTGCAAAGATGAGAGGACAAAGACAGCAGTTTTTCCCATTCCAGATTTAGCTTGACAAATTACATCCATTCCAAGGATTGCTTGAGGTATGCACTCATGTTGCACTGATGATGAAGCAAAGAAAACAGGGCCGAAAGAACCGGTGGTAAGTAAAATAAACCTTTCTGACGCTTTTAATTTGATTTGATAGCGTTACCAAAGCATGTTAGTTCTCCAAAACAAGATTGTGATAAAAGTATTACCTGCAAAATAAGTTTTAAACCTAAGTTGTAAGTTCAGTTAACTTATCATTTCTATAAACAGCATGAGCATCAAACAAAAATCACTTAAGAATGATATACATACTAGTCAGATATGTAAGTCATGCAATCTCGCAATGAAGATGTATTAACCAAATATTCTGTTACACCCCACAAACCCAAATTTTCTAAAGAAAAAAGGGATGAAGGGAATGGGAAAAAGGCTTGAAAAAATTTTATTTTTAAAAGAAAAACAACCAGTATATTCCAAAACAATAATTCAAATATATGGAATTTTAGAACCCCAAAAATGATCACAATAGCTACAACAACAATAACTACAGATAAGGAAGAAAATAGTTTGCCTTCAGAAGGATGCTCAAATCCCGAGTCCACAATAGCCCGAAGAAGCTCTGGCTTCAAAAGAAAGTCTCTGAATCCTGAACTGTGGATTCCAACATAGCCCCTGCCCGAGAGAGAGAGAGAGATTAATTACTTTTAAAAACATCGTAGATTTTGTCTTAACCCAGCACTAAACTGGATATGTTTCCCCTGCAATTCTAAGTAATGAATTACCACACTCACTTGCCTAGCTCTACTATGTAGCTTTCTCATATTAGGAGAAAAATCAGAGAATAGGAGAAACAAGTAGAAGCGAGAACTTACTTCTTGGTAGCTTCACCGTTGACTTTAGCTCCGACGGAGTCGGGGGCCTTGTCTTCTTCCTCCTCGTAGTCGAGAAGCTCTTCCTCGTATCCTTCGTCCTTTGTTTCTCCCATTATCTGCGAATCACAATCTCAATTAAATCAAACCCATAAAATAAATACGGCTAGGGTTTAAATCTATAAACTTAAGAGAGAGAGAGTATTCTAGGGTTTTAGAATACCTGCGAGATGAAGGATTGGAAGGAAGGTTACAAGGTGAGGGAGGGTGCGGGTGGGGTTAGGGTTAGGATTCCAAAAGAGTCTGCAAAGTAAATTTGTTAGATGATAAATAATTTGGGGAAAAGAAACTTTGAGAGAGTGAAACCTCCACTCCACGAGAGAGAAAGCAAGGCGAGCGAGTTGAATGACAATAGGGTTAATTTATGGGAATGGAGGCCATTTTTATAGAAAGCCGCAACCGCTTTTTTTTCTTATTCCCCCAAATGCCATTCCCATCACTCCTTATTCACCAAACATGACCCCTCCGGTCCCTACATTCAAATTATCCAAACTTTTTCAGCAAATATTTATATTTATATTTATAAATTTATAAATAAATAAATTAATTAATTAATAATAAATAAATAGGTTAATAATTTGCCACCGAATAAATATGCCTGATTTTTCCTGGTTCATTTTACATCTTTCTATTAATTAAATTTAAATTTAAATATTGGATTTTCTTTTCACAATTTAAGAAATCTTAAGTGGGCTTCAATTTCAAAGCTTGCTAGTAGCCCTATCCTTCATCATCTCTCGTTCATAGCGGGCCCAGTTGGGCTGTAGCTGATGCCAGATAACTTGAGTTGGACATAAATGAACTTCATGCTTGTCACAGAAAAAAATATCTGACTAATATCTCAATTTCTCAATCAATATATCATTCTCTCCCCTAGCGTGAGTGTCCAATAGCACCGGAATATCTATCCTGACCACTTCAACTGTGGTTCATTACGCAGCCAACTTAAACCAATTAGTCTGGTTATCCTCATAATCTTCCAATGGCACCTGCTTTGTGCCTAACTTCCCTCAGAACTACACCTGCACCAGGTCACAACCCCCCCCCTTCCCCCGCACGTGCGTGCTTCTTGTGTTATCTTATTTTATTCGTGGTTTGATGCTAAGCTATTTGTGTATTCAAATTTTTGAATGCTTAGGTACTGGTACTGGTATAGAAAGCCATACAAATCCAAAGCATATCAAAGTCAATTCTGTGTTTCAAGGCCCTCCCACTGCTAATTATTGCTTTGTCATTGCAAAGGTACATTTGTGCTCATAACTCTAATTTAAAGAAGTGTCTTCCTCCTTAAGCATTTAAGTTTAAATAAATATATATCCAAGTGATTTGAGGTTCGCAGTTATTTTTGTATTACCTGACATACTAAATTACTAATCAGATTCTATTCATGTAGGCTGCAAAAGGCAACCAAAACACAAAACCCAATAGTGTGATTTGTGCTGATTGTGATGGAAATGGTAAGATGGTCTCTTAGTTTACGTGGCTAGTAGATGCAATTATTTTATTTTTTTCCGTAATAGTAGATGCAAATTATTGATTTTGAACATAATGGACTATACGCTTCTTGTATTTGCGGTAATCACGTGGTTCTGTTCTTCGAACACCTACTAGATCAACTAATTAAATCAAGCAAATAGATGCTATAAAAGGACTTGTGCTGTCAGGTTTCAGGAGGCAGTAGTTATATGAGAAGTGGATGTTGTTCTTATTCAAACTCCTTTCACATAGTTTGGTTAAGAAGACAAAAACAAGAGAAAATATCTACAATTTTGAACATTTAGTTTTGTTGTGTAATTAACAGGAGCGGTTCTCTGCTCTCAATGCAAAGGTAGCGGGGTGAACTCTGTTGATCTTTTCAATGGACAGTTTAAAGCTGGTGACTCATGTTGGCTTTGCGGGTACCTAAAGGAACCATTCTATTCTATTCTATTCTAGTTGCATTCTAAAATCCAAGTGTCTAACTATTTGAGTTCCGAAGAATACAATGAAGCCGGGCATTATTGACATTCTGGCAAATGCGTGTCAGAAACAACTGTTTGTTTTCCTCATTGGATTCCCACAATGTATCTTACTATCAATTTTTTTTTCCAGGGGCAGGAAGGAGATGTTATGTGGGAATTGCAATGGAGCTGGCTTTATTGGTGGCTTCTTGAGCACTTATGATCAGTAGGGATACAACGATTACCTGAATGAATTTAGTTAGCTATACACATATGCATATAATTTGGGGCTTCAAATACTTTCACATTGTAAATTTTACGTTTGGTATTTATCAGTTCACTTTTTGCCATAGTTATTTCCTAAAAACGAATAAATTTTATGTTTGGTAATTCATCTATCAAATATCCCATTACATGCTTAATAGAATGGCAGAACATCAGTCTTTTATGCTCCGAATGACTTTCTTATTTATTTAATATTTATATCAGTATAAATTTTCTGGTGACAGCCATAATTGATGCCAATATATAAGAATTTTACAAGAACCGTTTGTTGTCAAAAATTGACCTACAATGAAACGAGTTAGCAAAATCGTGAAACATGTAACGTGCAAAGCACTATTCTCAAAGATTATTTCGGTATAAACAAAAATCTTCTAGGGTACTGCAGGCTCTTCCTATTTGACGGGACTTCAAAAACTATAAGAACATTTAAATCACATAACCCAATAGAGAAAGAGAATAGAAGTGGAAATCTAAAGAAGAGGAAATAGTTTTTTTTTTCAAAAAACTTAATAAATGGATGGTATTTATAGAAAATAGATTTTGGTCGTTGGAATATGACCGTAGAATATGACCATTGGGATAGATCAAGTCAAAATTCGGATAAGACTAAAACATTTTTAAACTTCTTCAAAGACTTACTTCCAACCAATATGGGACATTTATTATTTTGAAATAAAACATTTTTTACAACAATCTCCCACATATTTCAAAAGAATAAAAACAATAATTAAAACATAATCTAGGTTACATCATGAGTGCAAATATTTCGAATCTAGTGTCTTCTGGACTATGAACCAGACCTAGATAAATAGGATTTTAACTTACAATGTAATTAATGAAGTTTAAACTTCTATGAACCAAAACATTTTTCGTGTAAATTAGAATATCACTTGATCACATTTACACCCTCATTTATCTCTTGTTGTTAACGCAGTTTTGCACTTTTCGACCATGTGCGTACCTGCTTGTTCATGAGTGCTCTAGAGACTATGTCATCATCTCATAGGAGCGGCCTCACTCCACACTCATATAGGTAATTTCATCAAGTGTATACTGTACTTTATATACCACTCGTAAGGGATATGAAATTCATTAAAAATATCTAGTTTATCCTCACATTAAATGCAGTCTAGCACTTCTCATGTTTCTCACACCATAGGAAGGGATAAACAAAGTGCTAGCAGAACTAACAAGTGACTTGTTATTACCTATATAAACTTTTTTATGGGATCTCCACTCATAAAAGTTGAGTTACCATCACTGTCAATTTCAAAATGGCTTAAGTCTCATTCCCCTCGATGTAGTGTTTATTAATTTTCTACACAAATATTTTGTCAGATGATTGACCAAATTTCCTTCACATAATCATCTGACAAAGTTCTATCTTCCAGCATATGCTTCACAAAATTGTGACGTATACAAATATGTCACTATTTCATTATACACATTTTGTTTGCTCTTACTATTTACCATTTTGGCAATCACAGACTCTGAAGAATCTATATCTTCAGGTTTCTTCTATAAAAGAATATCTGCTAAAAGATTTCTTAGTCAACTAGCCTCAGATCCTACCAAGTTAATAAACTCGACCTCTATTGTAGATCTGGCTATACAAGTCTAATTGAATGACTTCCAAGCGACATCACCTTCATTGAGGTTAAAAATAAACTCACTTGTGGATTTAGTCTCATTTGAATCAATGATTTGTTTATCATTATGATCATCATGTCCACATCTCAAATTCAACACCATGGCTCTTGGTCCATAGTCTCATCTAATCTCATAGTGCAATAAAGACATAGAATTCATTCATGCAAGCATCATCAAATACTTGATCATGTACATCTAGATCATGGTTATCACACTCTATACATATAAAACTATGCATGTCACATAACCAAGTTAATAGTAACTCAAAGATAACAATGATATATGAGATACAATGTAAGACATTATATGAAGCACTCAATGCTCGATTTTAATTTTCAAACTCTACATAAACCACTATAAGGATTATGTGTGTATTTATTCAATCAATTTATAACACATGCAAAATCAAGTACATAAAATGTACTAATATTTGAGCATATTCAGATTGTGATGCACCACATTATACATATTTGAAGTTGAGCTTCCAAAAATTCTCACTTGTTATACACTCCACATCTAACAGCAGAATAAAAAAAATATCTTTCTAAAAATTTATTTCACATAATTAGAAGCGCTACAATGTCTCTTCCTTGGTTCAGGTAAAGAATTTTAGTTAGACACTCTCACACTTTAAGATATTTATACCAAGTTAACTCAAAACCAAGTACCAAAAATCAAAAGCCAAATATTTAAAGACTCAGACCTCATAACTCAAAAAATTTATTCAGAACCAAGAACCAATAACACAAAAGTGCAAAATTCATAACTCAAAAATTAAACCAATCTCGCTCATCGTTTTACTCAAAATCAATAATAGGACTTATATTATAACATCAAGTAAATCCATAATAGAACTCATAAGAAGCCAGAATTAATAACCCAAACCCAAAAATCATGCCTGTACCTGGTGGCTAACGACAGCGTACAGTGGAGCAGTGACGACTTCAGTCTCTTCTCACTCTCCAAAATGAGTTTGAGGATTTTGTGTGTTTTAACTCTTGCAACTTTGATTTCCTTCAAGCCAAGCATTTTCTAAAGAAAATCTTTGCGTCATTCACAGAACTCATGGCCTCTAAGCACCACAACAGCAAACACCACCCAAAATCAGTGTGTGAACCCACGTAACGCCGTTTGCACCTCTACCCCTATGTCCAAAACCACACAGACACCATACTTGTTGCGCCACACTGTGCCGAAAAGTCGCGCTCCAAATCTCGCTCTGCCCAATTATCACCGTCCTCGTCGTGCAAGAACCAGAACCGATGACCTACTCACCAGTTCACGCGCACAGATCCGATCCGCACCATATCACTGTCTCGCCGTACGCCAGTCGTCGTCATGCAGCATTGTGCACCTCTGCGCGGCCTCCACCACGAGCTTCTCTTTCACTTTCCACTGTGTTACCCATTTCCTCATAAAACCCTCAAATTGTTATTCTTCTGAAGCTTGTCAATGATCAATTCCAGTGTCCTCTTATCAGGCAGGGGAATCCCAGATGAAAACTTTGAAGGAGTTCCTGAAACAGAGTTGAGCCCTTTGGAATCCATTTTTCTTCCCTTTTTCCTTACATTGATCTCCGCCTTCGTCATCGTGTTCATGTCCCTTTGCATCCTCATTCCCTTCTTCTTCTTCCTCACGATTTGACCCATCTATCTTTGTTTTTTCTCTCTAAAACCCTCATCTGCACCAAACATGGCCTGTAGAATAGTACAACGTCGTTTGCCCTCAGAGCTTCGACCAGCAGCTGCGGTTTCAAAGCGACGAACGGCACAACACTAGCAGCAACAGCTACTGCTCCAGCATTCTCAGATCCACCGTTATAAGCATCTAGACCAGTGAGTTGAGTAAGAAAGAGACGGTTCCACGTGGAAAGATCGTAGGCCACAAGCGTACCGTACTAATTTCCCATAAACCATGAGAACCCGATTCCTTGGGTGGTCGATGGCGATACCCAGCGACGCATTTCCGGCTAAGTTCAATTCCTTTGCCACCATCACCTCCTCCAACGGCGCCCCCAACGGGTCTTGCTCCGGCACCGGAATCAAACCGAGACTGCCTTCGAAGAAAGAGACGATGAAGCGTCAGTGATGGGCGTTCCATTTGACGCACTCTCTAAGCAAGCCAGTGCTGTGGTAGTAGAAGACATAGGTGGCAGGTTGGGCTCGTTCCAGGGAGATGATGATGCAGATAGGCATAGCTTAGAGCAGCAACAGCAAGGCCAGAAATTTGGGTGAACAGAGCGACAATAGGGCCATTGAAGGTAAACAACAGAAAGTTTTCAAAGAGAAACAGAGAGAGATAAAAAGACAAAAGTTATTAGATATTAAGAGATAGAAAAGAAAGTAGGAGAAAACGAAAAAAGCATTAGTAACAGAAAATATAAAAAAAATAAACAAACGGGTAAAATTAAATATTGCATGGATAGTATGACATGCAGTAATAATTCTTGAGATTGTTGTCAAAAATTAACCTGCAATAAAATGAGTTAGCAAAATCGTGAAACCTGTAACGTGTAAAGCACTGCCCTTAAGGATTATTTCAGTATAAACAAAAATCTCACAGGGTACTGCAGGCTCTTCCTATTTGACAGGACTTCAAGAACTATAAGAACATTTAAATCACGTAACCTAATAGAAAAAGAGAATAGAAGTGAAAATCTAAAGAAAAGGAAGTAGTTTTTTTTTCAAAAAACTTAATAAATGGATGGTATTTATAGAAAACAAATTTTGGTTATTGAAATATGTCCATTGGAATATGTCTGTTAGAATATGACTGTTAGAATATGACTATTGAAATATGACCGTTGGAATATGACCATTGGAATATGTCTGTTGAAATATGACCGTTGGGATAGACTAGGTCAAAACTCGAATAAGACCAAAACATTTTTAAACATCTTCAAAGACTTACTTGTAATTAATGTAAGACATTTATTCTTTTAAAATAAAGCATTTTTCACGATACTGTTCCGTTTTAAAGGCTAAAGTTTGACTAAAACAGCTGAACAGTCCATGACACCTCAAAGCCTGAAGGAAGAAACATTTTGTGCACTAGAAATTAGAAAAAGAAAATGGGGAAAAAATCAAGCCACAGCCATCTACCATCAGACACTGTTCACTAAGTAAGGAGAACGATTTGCATCCAGATTCATTGAGTAGGATCTCAACATAGAAAAGGGTATTGATGAATTTACCAACAGGAACATGAGATGGAGAGTCAGTACCTATCATGTGTTATTCCCATTTCCCAGTATCTATTTAGCTTCTTGTGCTATAGCAACCATAACAAAACATGAGGAGATGGAGAGTCAACAACTATCACATGTTGTTCCCAGGATCTATTTGGCTGCTTGCTCTAGTGCAGTTATTTTCTTTCAATCCTCTTGGAAAGCCTAGTTGTGCAGAGGAGGCAATAAGAAAATGCTTATAGATGAGCTTCCACCCCTAATCTCTTCCGAGGTACGCAGTGCTGATAAAGTTAGTTTGGTGAACATGTTCTCCATATTTTCGATTTCAGTAAGTTCTTTGGGAACCTGCATCAGTGTCTCTTTATTTTCATTCCCAGTCATGGCGCCACACCCTTCTTCCTCAAAACCCTTACTAGTTGATAAGGATGGGCCTGAAGCCCCATCTTTGGTGAAAGGAGTACTTAGCATCACCTCACACTCCTTTATAAGCTTGTTAAGCACATCAATGTTGAAGAAGGGCTGGTTCAGCACCTCTTCGATAAAAGGCAAGCGGAGTAGTGCACCAGTTCGCTCATCATATTTCTCTATTATCTTTACTAGACCTACACAAACATTCATCATCAAACCCCCTCCTAATCCAATAAATTCTAAAAAACAAAAACAAACAAAAAGGCAGAAAACCCGAGTCAACACAGTTGCATTCATGCATGGGCTCTTAGAACATACGTGTGTAGTTAAGTAAACAAAACCATCTCTCCATGAAAATCCACTATTTCCCTCCCTACTGACATCAACTCTTCATTTGAATCCTTGGCCCTAGCAACTCTGACTTGCAAGTCCTGCAATACAAACACAAACCGCGGGTCTTAAAAAAATATATGGCAATTGAAGCTCAGACCATTTTCCTTCCACTTTACAAGAGTGAAAAGCAAAGCATCGAAGGCAAAACAAAGAAAGGAAGGAAGGAAATTGTGAAAAGAGAATACATATATAGGTACCTTCCATATGATGGTATATTCTTCTTCCTTGTCAAGAAATAAAGCATTCAACTTATATATCTCGACTTCCAACAGGTGAAGGAAGTCGTTGACCTCTTTGGTCACGTCAATGTCCAATCGAGGTGGATTGTGGAGGTCTTTGGGACAGATAAGCTTCAAGTGTTTCTTCAAATCTTGGTAGGACAAGAACTTGTCTCACCAATCGGGCAGTGTCTGCTCTATGCGGTTGCTCAAGATCTTCCACGACTTCCACTTCATGGCTGTTACGCTTTGAAGTTTGGATTAGGGTGGAGCTCAGGTCGAGTGGATTAAAACTAAATAAAGGGAATTAAATGTTTGTGTTTGTTTGGGTTTCCGGAATGTTGACATTGGAATATTCTTAATGTTCTGACACACAATATGCATAGGTTTCACCGGCTTGTCATCTATAATGCGTTTGTATTCTATTCTATCCCTTTTCTTGTCTTGTTAGAATAGATAAAACTGGAAAATGATACAGAGCCTTATAGCCATTATAGTTTTTACACCCCAAATTTCAGTTGGAGTGTGCAAATTTAGTTTCATTTACAAATAATATATTTAGCAAAATTATTGTTGGATTGTGTTTAGTTAAACATGATTGAGTGTCAAGCCATAATTTAGGTGGAAGTGAAAAAATTTATTTTTTCATTAGGTCAAACCATGATTTACAAACAACAGTCCAAGCATACTATATTAATTGATGGATCAGATTCAACAGTGCTATGCTAATCCAATAATTCCATTGATGATGAGATTAGCGCAGACATAGAAACTACCTACTAAACCTCAAGTTCAAACTCACTCTTCATTTTTTTACACTTCCACCCATCTTCACTTTTCACTTTATAGACTTCTCGTTGGTGTTGTGGTCTCAGTATCAATAGAAGGAAATAAAAAATCGTCTTCAACTGCTTTAATTTAAAATTGTTTAACAAAAAATCGAAAAATCACTGAGTCATTCTAATGAGCTGTAGCAATATTCATAAGCTATAGGAAAGGGGAAGCTTCTCCTAGGAACCAGGAGGATCAAGAAGGAATAGCCGAAGGTTTATGGGATTTCATGAGTCAATATCACATCCTTGGACTTGTATTGTATCCATTGGATGATTCTGAAAAGCGTTTCACAGATCCATCAGAGTAGAATTGCAGATAGCTTGGTGCTTCTGCTATCAAAGACATTTTATTTAGGAGCAGGTTATTAGCCTGGGGCTTTTGCTAATTAGATCCAGCAAATCCTTATAGATAGCATTACCCATTTTTTTCCCTGGCTGAAGGTAGCTTCTTAAATGTTTAAAAGGAAAAATACAAAGAAGTGATTGCCTTAACTGTTGACTCTTCCTTGCATCTTCAACGATATTCACTTTAATGCAACCAAATTGCTTTTCCTTTTCTTTTTTCACTTCATATTTCTTTCTTTCAAGTTACAATCCAAAGAATAAAGATACACTATTAAAGACTCTGCATTTGGCGATGATCCTACTGAAAATAGCAGCTGCTTAGTACTATTAATCAAGACAACAAGCATCAAGCATTAAAAGAGAGGCACAATCTTGTAGTCGCATTGCTCCAATCACTTCTTCAGGACACAAAAACAAAATGTAATAAAGAAGGAGGAATAGTACCTGAATAAGGGAAGCTACAAGGCGAGGTTGCATCATGAGTCACGACAAACCCAAACATCCAAGTAAACGGAAGAGAGAAGTAAGGATCATGCTACAGGAAGGTGCGTATGTAGAGCATATAAATCAGATGTGCATAACACACAATTACACGAAGGCACAACATACACATGACACATTCATTCATCCTTTAAATAATTTATACAAGACAAGAGAAGACTAGAGGTCCAACCTCATTAAAAAGTGGGGAAAAACCATAGAAATTATATGTTGATCAAGGAAATTCACTAATTATCAAAAGTATGATTAATGAGTTGATTTCCTAAAAGGGCAGCTCCAGTTGAAAGGGACTCATATCAGATATCTCATAACCAGGAACGGCCTCAACTTTGTTAGTCCGCAGGTTGGCAACAAAAATGCCATCAATATAAGAACATAAATACACAATGTCCCCATCATGGGGATGTAAACCTCCTACGCGCTTAAAATAATTAGCACAAAACTTAGCAGGAAGATTTGTGGAGAGAATGATCCTGTGCAGCAAATGCCAGCCATAACCATGTTTTAGTTCCCAGACTCTCACATCATTAGGGCGAATATCAGCAATTCTCAAACTCCCACATGAGGGCCCAAGGTATCCAAAGCTGATTATATTCATAGGGTCAGTGTCTTGAGGATAATAGATGATATCACAAGATTTGCCAAAGGGATCACACACAAGAATACAAGTAGTACCCATGAAATACAGCCTTCCTTCAAAGGCTTTACCCAGGAGGGAATGAGGAGCAAAAGCAAAGCCATATTGGTTAAACACAGGGACATGGGGTACTCTCCATTTCCCTATCTCAGAAAAGAAAACCTCTAATTCAAACTCGTATTGTTTTCTAACAAAGGATGAAATTAGCACCACCCTAAACCTGCGATCAGGATTGCAAACAAAGCCCACAGCATATAAATAACCCTTACGCGTAGCTGGTGAAGGAGGTATGTGAGTGTATTCCTTGGTAAGAGGGTCATAGACGTAGTAGCCACGACCTGTTGTGTATCTGTTATTGCTGCACAAAAGAAGACCATTAGAACAGCCACATACGTTACCTCTTATAAGCATCTGTGGAGATAAGGGAAGAAGCGAAGGAGGAGGGGGAGGTGTGTTGAGGAGGAAAGAGAGCATGACGTGATGAGGTGAAAGGAAGATGAACAAGGTCTTGAAGAGGGAGTGCTGGTGAGACATGAAGAGGCGAAGGAAAGATGGACTTGAAATCACACCAAACCACCGCTTGGAGACGCACTTGCATCGAGCAGTGGACCTGAAAGGGAGTCGAGTCAAGATTTCTACTAACACATCATCTGATAAACAGCTGATATTAGCCATAGACATGGTCATGGAGAAGCACAGTACAGTTCTGATTCAAAACAGAGAGCAGAGGGTAGACACAAGAAAGAGGAAAACCTAATCACTTCTAATTCTCTCTTGTCAATTTTTTACCCAACTTTTTACACAGAATAATGATGTTTAATTATATGTATTAGTTAATTAATAAGAAGTGAATTTGATGGAAAGAAATTATTATTATTTTATAAATCGATCAATGTATATAATTAATCATGACTTTATACATTATTACCTAACATAAAAGTGGTGTGAAAAAATGATATAAGATAGTTATTTTCTAAACTTAATTGTTAGTTTGGTTGGGTAAGCTTGTTCCTGTATTAGCATGTACAAAGCTTGGAATTTAATATTGAATGAACAACGAAAAAAAAGGATTGCAGAATATGGAATTTCGGATGGGTCAAAAGCCAAAACGAAAGAGGATTGATTCTTGTGAAAAATATAAAAAATTAAAAAGTGACCTTATACAGCTTATAAAAGGTTTGTCGTCTGTAGGTCAATTAAGAAAAATAAAATGTTGATGATCTAGTCGATGATCCCAACTAATAAGAAATTATGAACAGATTATTCTAAAATAAGATTATTTTTAAAAAAGTAAATAAGAATATATTTATTATTAAATTTTAATAAATTAAGATTATGATATATTTTAAATTAAATTAAAAATAAATAATCTTTATTTACTTATTTTATAGATAATTTACTTTAAAAAACATTTTCATTTAGTTGGTGTTGGATGATCCCCTAGATTTAGCAGGGGTCTATTCCCGTCAAATTTTAGATTTTGAGTGGTCATTCTCTTTTTGTCCCTTAATATACTCAATAAAAATGATGATCATGAAAAAAGTTTTTTGAGGTTTGTAAGATTCTATATATAATAAGTAATAAAATTACCTGCAGGAAGATAATGTCAAATGAGACAACTGCTTTAAAAAGTAGATTATCAAATGAGAAAAATGATTTAATCACATTATCTACTAATTATTTGAGATAACTAATTTTTATATCTATAAAACTGTTTTGAGGAAAAAAAATGCTAAAAGTTTTGTTTATTAAGAAAACACGTTGATTTTTCTTGCAAATATCTTTATTTCCTAAAAGTTATAATTTCAAAATTCTTGATTATTTAACAACTTAGACATAAAAATATTTTTAGTTTGCAACAAATAATATTTAAAATTATTTTATATTTATTTTGATAATTTATTACACAAAAAATAAGTTTTTACACAATTTAAATAAAATATATCATCTTAAATTTGCTTTTAAATTTAACAAAATATAAAACAAATTTTACTATAATCGATTTTAAAAAATCGCACACATAATTAATAATTAAATATTTTTTTCTCTCACTAGTCCAAACACACTCACTTATGTCTCAAGGATTTTTTCAATAAATTAGCTACAAAGATATGATGAAGGTTCAAGACCATTGGGTCTCTTTGCAGGTGAACAAGTTAAGAATTGGGCCACAAAAGAGGCTATGGCCTTAAAAGCGAATCTAGAAAAGGGTCATGTGAATACGAGCCTTAAAATAAAATAGGCCGTGGGAGTCATACGTGTCTTTAAGTGAATAGTAATACAGTTCACTTCAACTACTTACCAAAAAGTTGACCCAACAAATAAAAATATAAAAAAAAAACCTACTTACCAAAAGCTGTCGAACAAACATAACTACTTTAAAACAAAAAATGAATTTATTTTAATCACGGGCCAGACTACTACCCGGTTCTTAGGATTGAAGATGCAGCATCATAGACCTGGCCAGTCTAAATCATAAAATGCCGTGCAGTGAATGAACCAAATTCAATAATTCAACATGTATTTGGTAATGATTATGTTTTGTCAAAAAAGGTTTTTAATGAGTTCAAAAGTTTTTTTATGAGCTAAAGTGATATATTAATAAATTGATTAAAGTGATAAATTATTTTTTATAGGTTAAAAATTATTTTTCTCATAATTTGTTATTTTTTAATATTTTTTTCAAAAACTTATTATATTATATTTTTATCAAAATAATCTTAAAATATAAAATATTATATTATATAATATAAATAAATCATTTCAAATCCTTTGTAATAATTTATTATAAAAATGTAATTTTTTCAAACAATTCAAATAAAATAAATTATTATAAAATTATTTTTAATTAATATATTTAAACATAAAATTAATTATATTATAATTGATCATAATAATAATCAATTATATATATAATCAATTATTGAAATAAATTTTTTTACAACTAATTCAAACACCCCTTTAATAATTATTAGATTGTGTATGGATTTAGATTCAATACTCAATAATGTTATGCTAATCGATAATCTCTTTGATGATGACTTGATGGATTAACGCAGACATAGAACCAACTTCCTAACCTTAAGTTAAGTTCGATTACACTTTTCACTCTTTAATATTCTCTTGATTTTTTGTTGGTGTTTCTGATCTTAGTCTTAATACGTATTTAAATTAACTTATTTTGTATTTAAAATAATTTATAGCATAGCTTTTAGAATCATATTAGTTGGTTAGACCGAAAAAATCAAGAATTGATCCTTCAATTAGTCTAATCAACCCTAAAAAATCAGATTTTCAAAATCTAGTAAAAAAATGAGAAATTAGTCATGAACTGGTCACGGTTCACATTGTTGAACCAGGTTTTTTAAAAATAATCCAATTTTTTTAAAAAAATATATTTAAAACTTTTTTAAAACATTAATTATTTGGTTCTCAAATTATAACTAAAACTCATCATTTCTACTCTTAATTTATCTAATATGAGACATATAAGAACTTGTAATGTAATAAGAGTTTGATTTTAATTTATAATGATAAATTTCACCTTTTATCCTTTTACTTATTTGATGTAATACTAGTATATGTTAGAAAATGATACTAGTATTAATATAATATTTTTAATTTAATATTTATTTATGTGATAAATGAATTTAATTATATTAAAATTATATTTTAATATTTCTCTTTAATATTATTTATACAATTAACAAATGATATTATATTTTTTCTTACATATTATTAGATGTTTATATAATATATATATGTATGATACAAATTGTTGTATTAGTTAGTTAGTTAGCATTTAATTACTAATTGCTGCATGAATAGGAGAATAGTTGTATTATAATGAATAGTTAAAAGTAAATGAATATTAAAAATTTTTCTGAGACTCGAATAGAGAATTTGAAATTTTTCTCTTTTAACTTAAAAGAGGAAGATTCTAACATTGCTATTTTCATTAAGAGAATCTGCAATTGAAGAACAAACTCATTTTGCATTGAAAGCAACAGTAGATTAATTGGATTATAGCTCGCATGGATTGAATACTAAATTCTTGTAGCAATGATATTAGAGTTGGCACGCCGGGAAGGAATAAAGTTAGAGGCTTCATTTGCTACCAAGAGTGCTGCTCAGGAAACCCTTCACAGGGATGAGTAAGAAGAAGATGTTGCATTGGAGAATCAAGAAATCACCGAAAAGTAGATGAAGGAGCAAATTATCTGTGTGTCATGTCAAAGGCGCAAATTTCGTAACTCACTGAAGAGCCTTCTTAACGAGAATAATCTCAACCCAGAAACAGAGGAATTTGTTGAAGAACTTCAAGAGTCTGAATCCATAACACAATTATTGAACCAGCACGTGGATAAAGATGGGGAATTGGTCGGGAAGAGAGAGAGAGTTGGAGATGGAAGTCGAGGGCAAACCCCTTCCTACGATTGTGTCTGTGTTTGGAACAAATTATTGTGCACAACCCAAACGCGCAGTTTTCCCTACATCTCACAACCTTCAAGATTGATGGTAGGGTCAAAGGGTCCCTTGTACACAAAGAAGAAAACAAGAACAGAGCATTCATTTTCTCGATTTAAGGAACACAAGCTTGAACAGAATAAAAAGGGCAACTTATGTAAGTTTCTTGGGTTCGGGTGGAATTTCCTATCATGGGCACGGACGGACCCATGTGTGGGGACACATATTTCTACCTTATCCTGATTTTTTTTTAATTTTATATAAATATTTATTTTTTATTTTTTATGTTTAATTTTTATCGTCATATATAGACAAATTAATAAATTTATAATAAAAAAATAAAATTCATATTTTTTTTATTTTTTAATGACACTCATGTAGTTTAGTACCTAGTATATGCATATAATATAATTTTTTATTTTTTAATAACATTCACATGAGTTTAGTATCAATATATTTAGAATACAAAATTTTTCTTCTCTCATTATTTTTTATCTCTTTAGATTAATAGTATTAGAAGACATTATTCACTTAAACTTACTTATATGTACTTCAACCACAGAAACGTTTTCTCTGCTTTCCTCACCTCTTCTTCCATGATTATTTTATCGATATACTTCTTTTTTTAATTGGAATTCTAAAGTTATTTGTTATCTCTATAAAATTTTATACTTTTCATTTTCATTCTACTTAAATTAGTTTTTTTTAGTGTGTTTTACTTATAAGGTCATAAATTTACTCTTTTATTATTTAAATTCAAAGGGATTTTGATTACTTGGTGTTATATTGTTATTGAAACTTCTTTTTTATGCTTATGTATTAATAATATTGTTTTTACCTTTATTATCTAAAATTCTTGGGTCGGTTGCCAAGAGAGAAACAATCATGATAGCAACTCCTTTTGCAAATGGGGAAGGTAGACCCCCAGATTGGCAAGATTTGTGGAGGTAAACCCAAAGTGTTCAATTTTCTGGAATCTTGATATCGTTGAAGACGGTGTATAACCGGGTTCATGCAGTTTAGGCATTACAAATTTTAGTGAAATAAGATTATGATGTATTTTAAATTAAGAGTAAATAGATATTTTAGTTTTTGAATATTTTGGTATATAACACTTTAATATTTGAAAAAATTGACATATACATTAATCCTTTGTAATTAAAAATGATATAATAATTTAGTCCCTAAAAAGAATTAATGTAATAAGATTTGAAAAATTTTAAAAGAGTAACGTATTTGTTAAAAAAAAATTAAAAATCAAAGTATTATATCATGAAATATTCAAATACTAAAATGTATATTTACTCTTAAATTAAATTAAAAATAAATATACAATTTATTTACTCACTTTAAATACAATTTAAAAAAACAAAATTCAAATTGATGGTGAACTTCGAGTTGGATGATTCCCTAGTAATATGGGCCTTTTCTTCAAGTTGATTTAGCGGGGGTGTCTTTATCCCGTCAAATTTTAGATTTTGAGTGGTCTTTTTCATTTTGCCCTTCAGTCCTTAATATACTCAATAAAAATGATGCTAATGAAAGTTCTTTGAGGTTTGTAAGATTTATTGTCTATGGATAATAAGTAATAAAACTGCTTCTAGTAAGATAATGTCACATGCGACAACTGCTTTAGAAAGGAGATTATCAAATGAGAAAAATGATTTAATCACATGCTCTACTAATTATTCGAGATAACTGATTTTTATATCTATAAAACTGTTTTGAGAAAAAAGCAACATATTAAAAGTTTTGTTTATTAAGAAAACAGTTGATTTTTTTTGCACAAAAATATCTTTCTTTTTTTCCAAAAGTTATGATTTCAAATTTCTTGATTATTTTACAACTTAGATATTTGAAATACTTTTAATTTTCAACAAATAATATTTTAAATCATTTTATATTTATTTTGATAATTTATTACATAAAAATAAATTTTTATACAATTTAAATAAAATATATGATCTTAAAATTACTTTTCAATTTAACAAAATATAAAACTACTTTTATTATAATCAATTTTAAAAAATTGCACACATAATTAATAATTAAATATTTTTTCCCTAACTAATCCAAAGACACTCACTTGAGTCTCAAGGATTTTCTCAATAAATTAGCTAAAAAGATATGATGAAGGTTCAAGACAGGGTCGTTTTACAGTACTCTCTTTTAGTCAATGGAGTGTCCATCTTCTTTATAGTTAGAACTGGTAAAACGAGTTCAATTCATTAAATTAACTTATCAACTTACTATTTTTTAGTGAATTAGGTTCAAGGATTAAATTCATATTTTTTTTCAACTCGCATAATCGAGTTAAACCGTCGGGTTAACTCTTTTCTTTAAAAAAAAATGACAAGTGATACCATAAATGATAAGCTCTTTAATGTTATATAATTTATGTTTAAATATTTAATTAGACTATTTTTAAAATTATTTTTTAGATATGTGATTTGTAATTTATTATTATTATTTTTTTAAAAAAATTATAGTATTTTTTAGTTTTTTATATAATTTTTTTGTTTTTTATGCAGATTAAGTAGGTTGACTGGCCAATCGATTTATTTTTTTATCATTTTATCTTTTATGTGGGTCAACCCGTTAACTCATCTTTAAAACGAGATGAGTTAACTCTTCTAACTCATTTCTCAAAATCGATTAACCTATCTCGTCTCGTATTTTAGTGGGTTGAAACGAATCGGGACGAGTCGACCTGTTTTAACAACTCTACTTATAGCTATAACCATTGATTAATAAAAAAAAACTAATCTACAGTTGGCATGCATCACTGAAACCGGTTGAACAAGTTGAGTGCATCAAGAAATTGCACAAACTCCTCATTGGCCTTTTTTTCTTACTTTTATACTAATAATTTTTAGGTGATCACGATCTACCATAAATATTTAAATTATTATTTAATATATATAAAATAATAAGAATCATCATAAAATTATATCAATCATTAATAATACTTTTATATATATATATTAAATAATAATTTAAGTATCTAAATAATGACATGATAAACCATATTCACCTAAGAATTCTTCCTTTTATACTTCCTTCATCTTTTTTCCATTGCCGCACTAACAATGTTCTCCATTTGTTGATTTGACCCACCTCTCTTCGCCTCTCTTTCCTTGTTTTTTATACTTCTTTCACCTCTTTTATATCATTAAATCTCGTTTGAGTCAAACTGAGAGTGCGAAGAGGGTGTCGAAGCAAAGGTGAAGGGTCAGAGGTGGGTTGGGTTGTTGAAGACGCCATCGGGGAGTTCGCAGAAGAGTGTGACGCCAGGATGATTTTTGCCACTAGACAAACATCCAATGACCAGATGCCTTGAACTGCCTCTCCCTGCCTCCATCTGAGCTACTACACACCACATTCTGCTACTCTGCATCCACCCACATGTATCCGCCGCTCAACCACCATAAACTACTGTGTCACCAAATCCCTGCCCTCACCTCAGATCGACCAGACCCTACACCACTACATGTTCCACCCAGAGCTCTACCGTCAGCCTAACCGCGCAATGCCATCCTCACCTCCACCATTGTGAGCCCATGATTCTCTGTACTGTGGTCGTCTTTTTCATCTAGTTTGGTGGTGCACGCATGCAGGACCCATGTATGAGATATTGGTGGTTACTCAAAATATATTGGTGGTTACTTGAAATAATTTATTATAAATTATAATAACTTGTGATATCAGGTATAAATCAATGAGTATCCATACTCCATTGACTTACAGGGAGTACTGTAAAACCCTCAAGACCATTTACGTTTCTTTGCAGGTGAACAAGTTAAGAATAGGGCCACAAAAGAGGCTATGGCTATGGCCTTAAAAGCGAATCTCAAAAAGGAAAGGATCAGACAAATACGAGCCTCAAAATATAGTTTGAGAGTCATACGATGGCCTTTAAGTGAATAGTAATATGATTCACTTCAACTACTTACCCTGACCACCCCCCTCAGAAAAAGAGCCACTTACCAAAAAGTTTACCCCAAAAAACAAATTACACTACTTACCAAAAGTTGTCCAATAAACATAACTACTTACAAAAAAAAAACAAAAATTTATATTAATCATGGGCCAACAGATTACCTGGTTCTTAGGATTGAAGATGCAACATCATAGTCCCTGACCCAGCCCAAATCATAAAATGTAGTGCAATGAATGAACCAAATTCAATAATTTTGTAATTACTAGTTTGTGGATGGATTTAGATTCAATATTCAATAATGCTATGCTAATCCGATAATCTCGTTGATGATGACATGATGGATTAGCATAGACATAGAACCAACCTCCTAAACCTCAAGTTAAGTTAAATCATCCTCTTTACTCTTTAGAATTCTTTTGACTTCTTATCAGTATCATAATCTTAGTCTTAATATGAGTTTAAATTAACTTATTTTTTGTTTAAAATAATTTATAGCATAATTTTTAGAACTAGATTGGCCAATTGGACCGGAAACATTAGGAACCAGTCCTCCAACTAATTTAAGTAACCCTCAAAAAACATATTTTCAAAAACTAGTAAAAAAATCAAAAATCAATTATGAACTGGTTATGATTCACATGGTTAAACTAGTCCTTTTTTAAGAAAAAAAATCAATTCTTCTAAAAAGTATTTTAAACTTTTTTCAAGGGACTAATTATTTGGTTCTCAATTAATAACTAAAACTCATTGTTTCTCTTCTTAATTTGTTTAATGTAGGATAAATAAAATTTTGTAATGTAATAAGAGTTTGACTTCATTTTATAATGATAAACATTATTTCTTATCATTTGATGTAAGACTAATATATGTTAAAAAATTATATTAATATTAGTATAATACTTTTAATTTAATATTTATTTACTTGATAAATGAATTTAATTATGTTAAAAATATATTTTAATATTTTTTAGTATTCTTTATACCATTAATATATGCATATTATATTTTTATTATATATTGCTAGATATTTATATAATATATACGTATGTATATAAAACTCCTGTTCGATCCCGCTTTAATCTCGATTGAACCTTGACCGTTTTCTTTTCCAGTGTTGATCCCATTATGAAACGTTGATTTATAGTCAAAATTTTATTAAGATAGTCTTTAAAAAAAAAAAATCCTTAAAAATAATAAGAAACCAAACATGCACTTGGTAGTAGGAAAAAATAAGAAATGAAAAATCGAATCCAGTTGCTTTAATTTTAAATTGTTTAACATAAAATCAATAAAGATACAAATAAATAACAAACGTATGCAGTTTTGTTAAATTTTGTTGCTTCAGCTTTTAAGCTAAATTAAATATGCTCTGAAACTTATGATTTTAATTTATAAATTATTTTTTATATTTTGAAATATAAATACCATTTTATCTTCAATTAAATAATTTTTTTAATAATTATATATATATTTTAATAATTTAATATATAAAAGTGATTCTTTTTATATCATTCAAACAAAATAAATTAGCTTAAAATCACTTTTCAGCTAACGTGTCTAAATATAAAAATGAATTGATTATAATCGGTTATAATCGATTATAACAAAAAAAATTTATACAATAATCAATTATTGAAATAATTAAATTTTCACAATTTTTTCAAACACACACATAGGTTGAATGATATTCTTGTGGTGGTTTGGGTGGAGGACGGTCGGTGAGGCTAGAGTAGGAGATGATTTGGGATGGGAAGGCCGGGTCCAGTGGTTCTCGTGGCTAGTCCGAGTTCGGTGAGGGGTGCGAGTTGTGGACGAAGTTTTGAGGTTGGTGGCGCGACCGGTGGCGACAAGATGGTTCCTGGTCACGTGTGGTGGTCGACAGTCGTGGATGGTGTTCGCAAGTTGGGGTGCTTTAACTTTGGTTATAATCGGTTGATTTGAGGGTCCATCGATGGACCCCAACATAATGGGTCCATCATAAAAAGCCACTACTATGAAAGACAAAAGGAAAAAAACAAAAAGGAAAACTAAAGCACATGACAAACTAGGCAGGTGCTACTATGCACCCTGCCAAGTTTGGGTGTATCATACACTCAAACTTTTACCTGCAATAACAGGGGCTGAACCAAGGGGGATGTGTATAAGTCACGGTCCACCCCAGCTTTGAATAATTGAGGTTTTTTCTTATATATACATGATTTTTTTTTTGTTAATCCTTCCAATGAAAAAATGAATATTTATCCTTTGATTGATAAATTGTTTCGATTTGTTTTGACTCTTCTTGTATCAACAATAATTATTAAGAGCATCTTTTTAGTTATGAAAATTATTAAAATAAGATTGTAGAATAAGATAGAAGATGATTTTCGTACAGATTATATGATTATTTACATTGAAAGAGATTGTTAAAAAATTCACCACAAATACAATAATAGATGATTTTTATTTTATGAAATAGTTTTGAGCATAACTTAAAAATTGAAAGTATATATTTAAGATTATTTTATATTCAATTGTATTTATTATAAATGTTTTTAATTCAAAATATGTCGATTATGAATTGAATTGAATTGAATTTTATGTTTATATTATATGATAGTTAATTTTTTTAATTTAAATATTTAGAAACATATATTTAGTCTTTAGTCTCTACTTAAAATTCAAATCCTGCCTCCTTTTATGCAATAGCAGGTTTTTTTTTTACAGTTGTTGCATATCTTTTTTTTTTTTCAAGCCTATTTTTTTTCAGTAAATCGACACTACTGTTGGAGGTCGGCCACCACCAACGCCACCAATTACCACCCACCTTCTCTTGATTATTCTTGTTAGCATATTTTAAAATTACACGCTTCAGAAATAATACCATTTAAAATTATATCACAATCTTTATATTTTTTAATAAATAATCACATACATCTTGAATTTTTTTAACTATTACTGTTAAAAAATATTATAAATTTTAAATGATAATATTTATATAATTATACAACTTAAAAAAATTAGAACGTGTAAATAATACAAGTAAAAATAATACTAGTTAAAATTATATTAATCCTTATATTTTTTTCATAAATAACTGTACATACTTCGAAAACTCTATAAATTTTAACTAATAATATTTACACACAATAAAATCTGTAGAGTTTTTAATATACATAATTATTTATGAAAAAATATAAAGATTAGTATAGTTTTAATAGATACTATTTTAATGATAATTTTTTACACAATTATACAACTTAAAAATAAAATAATAATTGCATGAACATTAATTTTGGTTATAAACAGTACATTTTCAGTAATGAATAATATATTTTTTGATTTAAACAGTATTTTTTTATATAAATAGTATTTTTTAGGTATAAACAGTAAATTTTTTTATGTGAATAATATTTTTGGCAGATAATGAACAATGATGATAAATAGTGCAACATATTGCAGATCATTAATCATAGTTGTTAATATATATTTTAACACAATTAATAATTAAAATGTATTTGATGTATCATACACCCTCCTTTAGAGGGTGTATATTAAAAATGTCTGACAAACTATCTTACGAAAGCCAATAACGTAAAACTCGAAAGGCTCAAGTGTATTCTGAACTTTATTCCTCAATTGCCTTCTCCACGAAGTTTGCAGCAAACTACAAAGGCAAGGGCAGTGTGAGTAATATGTACTTTATTGCTATGTGCACGATATTTGTTTTCTATATGAAATATAAGAAACTATACAGTCACATTTTTTAATCTCAATTATATTAATTTTTTTGAATTAAGTTGTGAAAATTATCTTTATAAATTTCTTAATTATAATTTATCTTGTAAATTATCTAATGTCAACATTAATAGCCTGCCTTTTATTGGATCAGAGATAAATTAGTCTCCAATTTAGAGCATGATGATGAAAAAGTTCAATATCTAATAAAGTATTTCTCTAAAGGTGAAAAGCATGCAAGTTGCCGGGGAATGAATTCAATAGAAATGATGATAATTAAATATCAAAATTCACAAAAGAGTTAACCTGACAAGCAATCTCGATACTTTGAAAAAATGATGTAAATTTAAATTTCAGGAGAAAATATTTTTGTGAAGAAATCATATAACTTTTATACACTTACAATTAACTTAGAATTAATATTATGAATAATTTAAATGGATTAAATTTGTAGAAATACTTCATATTATTACCAAAAAATAATTAAATATCAAAATATTTAGAGTGTCATGCAAGCAGCATGTATACGAATCGCCTTTATCCATTTATTATAGCGGTTTTTATAATTGGAATTAAATCATGTTTTTATACATTGTTAAAAAATTAACTTTAAGTTGTTATTATTATAAATAATTTTGTTAATGTAAGTAATATATAATATAATTTGATAATAATATAAGCAATTTAAAGAAAGAAAGTGGATCTTCACAAAAAGAAGAAGAAGAAGAATGAAAGTGGATAAAAAATAATTATTTTTTTAAAAATTTTATTCCTCCATTCAGTCCATATCAAACCACAAAAAAATAAAAAATAAAAAATTTGTGAGTCCCAAATAGTACTGGAGATATAACATGATGAGTGAATGGAAAAGCAAAACATAGCGGGAAAAAGAAGCAAAGGAAAGAAAGTGCACATAGCGACAAAGCACATATTACTCGCAATCTCACACTGCCCTTGTCTTTTGCCTTTGTAGTTGTTGTAAACTTCTTGGAGACGGCAACTGAGTCTGAAACAGAGTTCAGATTACACTTGACCCTGATCCTGATCCTGACCCGTCAACCCAAATTCTTCATCTTCCACTCGCAATTCCTTTGCATCGCACCTTCACATCCTCACATTATATACACAGCGAGGTCAGTTTCTATTTTCTTTCTCCAATTTATATTTTTAATATATAATGTGAATTTATTAAACATTTTTTTATCAAAGGATAGGATATCGTGAGATTAGATTTTGCGGTTGCTGACACATGGGGGAGTAATTTGACCATACAAAATCGTCTCTTGAGTTTAGTTCGGTTAGTGGATAAGCATTTCGCATTCATTGTTCGTAATGGGTTGCGGTTTTTTTTTTAAATTTTATTTTTTATTCTTATTCTTCTGCTTTTGCGGGGAGGTAGGGTTTCTTTTGTAAATTTTGGTATTTGGTTGTGTTTTGAATAGTGGGTATTTTGAAATGCTTGTATATGTGATTTGGTTACTTTTCAACACTGGATGCAGGTTCAGAGTCTGTTTGGTTGCCAAGAAAAAGTGTAATTATAATACTTTTAAGTGTGGTCAAATTGATCAGAGCAGTGAACTATTTGTATTGATTCTGTAAGTTGTGTTATTTATCACCTGTGATTATGCCTAGTAAATTTTGCTTCCAGGTTTTGGTGGGTCTCCTAGGTCCTTAGGTACATGGCACCATGACCTTAATGAATAAAATATTGCTGCTATTCCTGAAGAAATTAAAAGCGAATAAGTGAAGCCAAATTGCTACTCCTGAGATGTGGAAAGTAAATTGTTTTCATATTTTAGGCAAGTTTTGGTGGCCTTTTCATGGTATCATTTTGTTTCTGTATGGTTACTTTCTTAGTTCATATTTTTTGGAGTGAGGAAAGAAAGGAGATGGAGCAGGGTAGGATATGTGGTGATTGTCTCTGAAGAAGAAGATTTTCATCAATAGAATTCTTTGAAGAAGAAAATCAGTTTGCAGAATTGTTCTCATAATTTTTTTTATTGAATAAACAAAACCATGTTCAGAATTTAATCATTTCTCTCTTTGTGTGTCCCTGACTCCCTGTCTGTCTCCCTGTGTCTCTTTCTTTCAATATTCATTGCTAGCTGTGCTATGTTTGATGACTGATCTGTTGAGTTTTTCTTTACTTGTATTTTCGTATCCAAAGAAAATATATAAGATTTAGGTTTCCCACACCTCATTTTCAACCATAGGTATTGATTTGTGGTGGCAATCTAAAAGGTTAATCTAACCTTGCAAAATTATGTAATTTTGCAGGCCATTGAGAAAATGGACTTAGAACAAAGTGAAAAGGATCCAGTGGTTAATCAAGTTAGCATTGGTGGATTTGACAGTGAGGTCAAAGCAAAGGATCTTGTGACATACTTGGAAGATAAAATTGGACTTGTATACAGGTGTCGATTGAAAACTTCTTGGACCCCTCCAGAGTCTTATCCAGAATTTAATATCATTAATACTGCACAGATTACAAGAACAGATGACTATAAGAAGGTGGAGCCCCATGCCTTTGTGCATTTTGCACTACTGGAATCTGCAACTGAGGCCCTCAATGCTGCAGGTCGTTGTGATCTATTTTGGAAGAATCAACCATTAAAGGTTAGCTGTGGGCCTGAAAATCCATACTTCCTGAACCGAAGGAGGAGAACTACAACTCCTTTTAAGCTGTCTGATGTACTTGTTGAAATTGGGACTTTGGTTAGCCCTGAGGATTTTGTTGTTGCTTGGAGAGGACCTGATAAAGGGGTAAACTTTCTAGTGGATCCTTTTGATGGCATGTGCAAACTTTGTTTCAACAGAGATACTGCATTCTCATTCAAGGGAGTTGGGAAAAACGTAGTGATAAAGTGTGATTTCCAGGTGGGATTCTTGGTTAGAGACATAAATGAGATCAGGCGATATAATGATACATCATATCGCATTGTTTTATTACAACTGGCTTCATCACCTTGGGTTTGGTATAGAACTGCCGATGATGATATTGAAGAATCAGTTTCGTTTGATTTGCTGGATGATGATGATCCTTGGATTAGGACTACTGATTTTACACCTAGTGGGGCCATTGGTCGATGCAATTTTTATAGAATTTCAATCCCACCTCGCCATGGTGCAAAATTGATGAAGGCCATGCTTTACCTGACAGGTCAAAGAGTGCAAGAGATTCCACTTAAACGGCCACTTAGGATACTGGACGAACCTGATTTTGGGGTGCCCATGTCAGATCCCTTCTTCTGTATTCATTTTCAGAAGGGCATTATTTTTGACATAATGTTCTTGGTTAATGCAATCGTACACAAAGGTATATTCAATCAGCACAGATTATCAGAGAGTTTTTTTGAATTGCTGAGAAATCAACCTAAGGACGTTAATGTGGCTGCCCTGAAGCATTTGTGTTCGTACAAGCGCCCAGTGTTTGATGCAGTTAAGAGGCTAAAAGCAGTCCAAGAATGGCTGCTTAGAAATCCAAAACTTTATCAGAGCTCTAAACAGTTAGAAGATATTGTTGAGGTTAGAAGACTGGTAATTACTCCAACTAAAGCTTATTGTATACCACCGGAAGTTGAATTGTCCAATAGGGTTCTCAGAAGATTCAAGGAAGTTTCAGATCGTTTCTTGAGAGTCACCTTTATGGATGAAGGCATGCAGACTGTTAATGTTAATGCTCTTAACTATTTTGTTGCTCCTATAGTTAAGGAAATCACATCAAACTCCTTTCCACAGAAGACCAAAATATATAAAAGGGTGAAGAATATCTTGGAAGAGGGATTTTACTTGTGTGGCCGAAAATATTCATTTTTGGCCTTTTCATCCAATCAACTTAGAGATCGTTCTGCTTGGTTTTTTGCCGAAGAAAGCAACATATCTTGTGATTATATAAGAAATTGGATGGGTAGATTTAATCAGAAGAATATTGCTAAGTGTGCTGCTAGGATGGGACAATGCTTCTCATCTACTTATGCAACGGTGGAAGTTGCAGCAAATGAAGTTAACTCTATGCTGCCTGATGTTGAGAGGAATAATTATGTTTTCTCTGATGGTATTGGTATTATCACTCCTGATCTTGCAAGTGAAGTTGCGAAAAAATTGAAATTGGACATTGTACCCTCTGCTTATCAGATCAGATATGCTGGTTTTAAAGGGGTTGTAGCTTCTTGGCCTGCTAAAGGGGAAAGGTTCCGACTTTCTTTAAGGCCCAGTATGAACAAGTTTCAATCTACCCATACAACTTTGGAGATTTGTGCCTGGACTAGGTTTCAGCCCGGTTTTCTTAATAGGCAGATTATAACATTGCTTTTAGCATTGAATGTATCTGATGAAATATTTTGGAAAATGCAGGAGGCAATGATTTCAAGGTTAAATCAAATGTTTGTGGATGCAGATGTGGCCTTTGATGTTCTCACTAAATCTTGTGCTGAGCATGGAAATGCTGCAGCAATAATGTTGAGTTGTGGCTTTAGTCCCCAAACAGAACCTCATCTTAGAGGCATGTTAACTTCCATACGTGCTGCACAGCTTTGGGGCCTTAGAGAAAAGTCTAGGATTTTTGTATCATCTGGGCGATGGTTGATGGGTGTCTTCGATGAGTTGGGTGAGCTTGAACATGGGCAGTGCTTTATTCAAGTGTCTAATCCTTCACTTGAAAATTGTTTCTCAAAGCATGGCTCAAGATTTTCAGAAACAAAGAACCTGCAAATAGTTAAAGGTTTTGTGGTTATAGCTAAAAATCCTTGTCTTCACCCAGGAGATGTAAGAGTTTTGGAGGCAGTTGATGCTCCTGGTTTACGTCACTTATATGATTGTCTTGTTTTCCCTCAAAAGGGTGATAGACCCCATACAAATGAAGCTTCTGGAAGTGACCTTGATGGGGATCTATATTTTGTCACATGGGATGAAAATCTTATTCCACCTGGTAAGACGAGCTGGATACCTATGGAGTATACTCCACAAGAAAGCAGAATTGTGACACGTCAAGTTACAACTCGGGTATGTGTTTTTTGATTATCTATGAAGTTTCATATTAAAGTAGGATTGTTGTTTTTCCCATGAATTATTCATAGCATCATGCCTTAATTAGAAATTCAAGTGATATGCACACAAGAAGGACAAAAATAATAGAATTTCATATTGGGTAGATATTTCTTGTGATCTAAAACATAAAATTGAGTATGCTCGGAACCATTTCTACACATACAATCATAGAGTTTGACTGAGGTATACGTTGCAAGTGTGTTCCCTTGCAACACCCTGCATGTTGTTCTTTAACTTACCTTGATCTACCAAATATTTTGTGTGATTTTTCTTGTTGACTGTTTGTCTTACTAAAATGAGTCAGCAATTTAAAGCTGTTTTGTCTGCCACACTGCAGGACATCATAGAATTTTTTGTCAAAAACATGGTAAATGAGCATTTGGGAGCAATCTGCAATGCACATGTGGTACATGCTGATTGCAGTGACTACGGTGCGTTGGATGAGAAATGCATAACCCTGGCTGAGTTAGCAGCCACTGCTGTTGATTTTCCAAAGACCGGGAAGCTTGTCACTATGCCTTCTCATCTGAAACCAAAACTATACCCTGATTTCATGGGGAAAGAGCAACACCAGTCTTACAAGTCCAAGAAAATCCTGGGTAGACTTTATCGGCGTATCAAAGATGCTTATGATGAAGATATTGATGCTGCTGATTCGAACTATGTGACAGGTAATATACCTTATGATACAAATCTCGAAGTTCCAGGATCTGCTGATTTTATTGCTGATGCGTGGGAACAAAAGTGCTCTTATGATGGCCAGCTGAGTGGACTACTAGTTCAATACAAAGTGAAAAGAGAAGAAGAAGTTGTCACTGGACAGATTTGGTCCATGCCCAAATACAACAGTAGGAAGCAAGGGGAACTTAAGGAGAGGCTCAAGCACTCATATAGTGCCCTGAAAAAGGAATTTAGGCTAAAATTTGAGAAATTGAATTCAGATCTAGGAGAATTAAGTGATGAAGAAAAAAATTTGTTGTATGAGCAGAAAGCTTCGGCCTGGTATCAGGTGACATATCATCCTAAATGGGTAAAAAAGTCCCTTGATCTGCGATTTAGATCCCCAGAGGACCTAGAGCCAGATAGTTTGGGAAATATGGTAATGTTGAGTTTTCCTTGGATCGCAGTTGATTACCTTGCTCGCACAAAGATAAGGCATCGGGGATTTGGAAATTTTGATTCAACTAAGCCAGTTGATTCTCTAGCAAGGTACCTATCTGAAAGGTTATAATTCTTTTGTGCTTGATGTTGGCTACAAGGCCACTCTGCCATTCTCAAATATGTCAGTGAACTTGTGTTTAATATCCCTAATAAATTGGTTTTCTTTTGGTGTTTAGTTAAACTACTTTGCTTGTAACTAGGCTTATTTCCAATTTATGTTCCCTAGCCAGGAATTGCCTTTGTTTTTTGAGACTTCAGATTGTAATCAGTTACATTGATTTTATCCATGGCCTGTATTTTCTACCAGTCCTGATGTGTGTGGTTATGTAGAACAGAAAGTAGAATTTTGTGGAACTTTGAATACGTAAAATTTCAGTTGCCATGCTATTACCTTTTAGCTTAGAGTTAGTGGCACTCTACTTCCTTTCTAAGGCTTTTGATACCAAGTTCAATCCCAACTGTGTTCCAAGATTCCCATTAAACCAACTTTTTTCTATCCAATCACCAAGTCTTAAATCTCCCTTGTAACTAAAAATAAATTAAAAATAAAGCTGAATTGATTGTGATTAAGCTCTTTTGTTAACCTTCTTGAATCCTCAGCTTGAACAATGCTTGTGAAAGCTCAATAGTTACCACCATGATATGGATGTACAAGTTTGTGCTTGGCTCATGTTCGTAACTGGACTGATTCAGCATTATGTTGCCTCTCCGGGTTCTATTACTCTCTGAAGTCACGTAAATTGCACCTGACAAGATTTCCATGAGCAACAGATAGAATTCATGGAAAAAAATAAAAATGCATAGGACATGGAGTTATTAGTGGGCATGCTAATAGCATTTTACAGAGGCAGCCACTTAGAATCAAAACCCAGTCAGACGCCTTAGCTGAATCAGAGATTTGATTCTTGCTCTGTATTTCCAAGAAAGACTCTTCAGAACCTTTCAGTTACACCATTCGAGACAAATTTATTCGGGGGAATTCATAGTTAAATTTGCACCTCTTATGTTTTAACTTAAATCACATTAGAATTTATCTGCACAAATATACATACAATCTTAGAACTTTACATGATTATCTAGAGATATACATCATAGTAAATAGTTGGTGGCGGTGGGACCTCCTTCTATTCGTGGACTAATCTTGGAAATTAATTTATTAATACAGAACAAGGCCAGTCCCCCAAGAAAAACTACAGCCTAATCTTTAGGAGCAAGTTATCAGCACATAGAAAACGGTCATTAATTAGTCTCTTCTTATTTCGGGAAAACAGATTAATTAGTAAAAGCCTATATGGTTTGGCAGCTGCTGTTCTTTAGAAGAAAAACCCACCTCTTCCAATTGTCAAACATCACTGTTCAATTTGCAGGTTGTGAAGGGCTTCAAACATGTTGATGTACGGCCACCAACTGAACTTGTGAGAAATTAATTCTTTAATAAATTGTAAGAGTTTCCCACAAAAGTGCATAGAGAAAGACATTATTGAGGTGACCTGTACTATCTCCACAATTATAAACCAATGAAGTTAATATAAATAGCAAAGTCATTGCTATAGTAAACTCCTTTATGTTAGAATGTATTATACATTTTTTATTTTATGTCATAGAAAATTTTTTTTTTGCAAGTTTTTTTTGTTTTATGTTTTTTTTATATATTTTTTTACACATCACCGTTACTTGTTGTCAGTCAGCCACCGCCACTTATGCTCGTCAGCTAGTCATTGTTTATTGTTGCCAGCCAACCACGTCTATCGTCGACCACCATTTATCGTTGCCTGCTGATCGGCCACAGTTTGCCACTGTTGCCGGTCGGCTGGCTAGTTGTTATATTCCAAATAGGAAATAACTGTTGAAACCGTTAATACTGTAATTTCTGTTTTTAGTAGAATGATTGTTAGCCGTTAGATTGTTTAATGGTAGCAATGATTGTTAGCCGTTAGATTGTTTAACGGTAGCATGATTGTAATTTCTGCTAGGTATATAAAAGTCGACGTGGGACTTGCATAGAGGATCATCAGAATTTTTAATAAAGTGTTTTACGAATCCTTCTCGTTGAAGAAGATTCAAGTATTCATCCCATTATGTTTAGTGATTTTTGTGAGTGATTCCCGTAAGATCAAGAAGCAATTTAACAACTGGTATCAAAAGTCAGGGACAATGGTTGGCTCGGTAACCAACAAAGAACTTGAGTCTCGAATTGAGGGACTTGAAAAGATCTTGGAGGACTCTCAACAGGCGACTAAGACTTCCTTAGAAGAGATGCGTGCCATGATGGAGGAATTGTTGCGTGGGCAAAAGAAGCCTGCAGCAGAGGGCAACTGGGACCCCGCAGAATCTGAAGGTGAGAAAGATGATGAAATCACTGTGGATTCCAGTACCCCTTCAAGAATGCATGTGCCATTTCCCACCTTCGATGGCTCCAACTTTCGAGAATGGCGAGGCAGAATGGAGCAATTCTTTGAGGTAGAAGATGTTCCGGATGACAAGCGCAGCAAATTGATTCTCTTGGCTATGGAGGGGAAAGCCTTCTTATAGCAGAGGCATTATGTCATCAAGAAAGGCACTAAAACCATTTCTTGGCCCCAATTATTAACTGATATAACATTAAGATTTGATTCGAGTCTTTATGACGATCCAATTGCTGAGTTGTCCAAACTCAAACAAGAAGGCTCGATGGAAGAATACTTCGAGAAGTTTGATGAGATTTTGGCCAGAACAATGATCAATGAGGAGATGGCCCTTAGTTTCTTCCTTTCTGGGTTGCACCCTTCCTTAGAGAAGTCTGTGAGATTGCACAAACCAAGCTCAGTACCAGAAGCCATGCGTTTGGCAAAACTACAAGAGGAAATTTTGCTAGAATTACATGTCAAACCTTATACTGTGAAGCCACCCACCCCTAACCAGTACCCTAGACCCTTTTGAAATTGGTCCCCCATTTCCAATAATTTCCATGCTAAGCCATACTCCAATACCTCTTCAACTCCTCCTCCCAAAACCCCCTTCAACACTCAAAGTCCTAAACCTAACCTTCTTAGTGAGTCCAGGCCCAACACACAAATGCAGGGTAATCAAAGAGAAATGAATGAGAGATTGGCCAGAGGGTTATGCAGATTTTGTGGGGAACCTTGGGATAGAAACCATCGATTCAAGTGCAAGGTATGGGGCAAACTTAGTGCCATTTTGTGGGAACAAGTGCAACTGGAGGATAGTGATGTTGATGGCATGCAGGACAGTGATGATGGTGTTAATGAGGAGGCTGATCAGAAGTTGAGTAATGAGGAGGTTCACATTTCCTTGAATGCCTTAAATGGAGTTGCTGGGGGTCAGACATTACAGCTCAAAAGGGTCATCAAGAAACAATCAATTCCTTTTCTTATGGACACTGGCAGCACACACAATTTTATCAGTGATAAGTGGGTAAAATCCCTGGGGTTGAAGACTCAATTCATCAAGTGCTTTCCTGTGTTAGTGGCCAATGAAGCAGCTGTGTACATTACCAAGAAGTGTGAACAACTACCCTGGAAATTTCAAAACCATATTTTCCAAGGTGATTTTTTGGTTTTGCCTAGTTCTTCTTTTGGGGCAATCTTAGGCATGCAGTGGTTTAACCAATTGGGTGAAATAAGGTGGAATTATGATCAATTGACTATGCAATTTGAGCACATGGGCAAGTTAGTTCGGTTACAAGGTGAGACTTCCAAAATCGGCATCCCTGAGGACATTGGCAAGTTGAAGAGTGTATGTGCACATGCTATGTTATTCACCTTTCAACAGGCTCACAGCCTTACATTGCCGAGGCACACTATGGAATTGAGTGAATATCAACATCGAGAACTGCAATCTCTTCTACATCGATATCACGAACTCTTTCAAAAGCCTACTGCCCTTCCCCCATATAGAAAGTATGACCACAAGATCCTTCTTTCCAGCGATCAACCTGTTTCTTCAAAGCCTTACCGGTACCCTTAGTTTCAAAAGGCTGTTATTGAAAAGATAGTTGAGGAAATGCTGCTGACAGGAGTTATAAGGCCTAGCACTAGTTCCTTTGCTTCACCAATTGTTCTAATTCGAAAAAAGGATGTTGAATGGCGATTTTGCACGGACTATAAGAGGTTGAATGCTGCCACAATTAAGAACAAGTTTCCTATTCCACTCATTGAAGAACTACTAGATGAATTGCAAGGTGCTTGCTATTTTTCCAAGTTGGATTTGAAGAGTGGGTATCATCAAATTCGAATGTGTGAGGAGGACATTTACAAAACTGCTTTCCGAACACATAGCGGCCATTATGAATGGGTTGTTCTCCCTTTTGGTCTCACTAATGCCCCTACAACTTTTCAAAATCTCATGAATGATATATTTAGACCATATTTACGCAAATTCATCTTAGTTTTCTTTGATGATATTTTGGTTTACTCAAAATCATGGGAGGACCATCTGCACTGTTTGCACACTACCTTTCACATTTTGCAGTCTAATCACTTGGTTCTCAATGTGAGTAAATGCTCCTTTGGTGCCCAGCAAGGTGATTACTTAGGTCATACCATTTCTAAGGTGGGTGTGACACCAGACGCAAGTAAAGTCGAGGCAGTGCAGCATTGGCCAGTTCCTACTAACTTGAAGGAGTTGCGAGGGTTTTTAGGCTTATCCGGCTATTACAGATGATTTATTCAGGGGTATGGAAAAGTAGCCCTGCCTCTTACCACTCTTCTTAAGAAGTCAGTACCTTTTGTTTGGTCTCCTGACGCCAATGAGGCCTTTACTAAACTGAAGCAGGCTTTGATTTCCGCACCAGTGCTGGCTTTACCAAATTTCCAGCAGTGATTCACTATTGAAACAGATGCTTTAGGGGTCGGCATAGGTGCGGTGTTGCTGCAAAATGCTCATCCCATAGTGTTTATTAGCAAAGCCATGGGTCCAAAATACCAACTGTTGTCTGCTTATGAAAAGGAGCTGTATGCACTACTTTTTACAATCAAGAAATGGCAACCTTACATACTAGGTAATCATTTCATTATAAAGACAGATCAAAAAGCTTTGAAATACTTGCTTGAGCAACCACCAACAACAATGATGCAGAATTGGGGATTGGAAAAACTCATGGGGTTGGATTTTGAAATTGAGTACAAAAAAGGCACTGATAATGTGGTTGCCGATTCCTTATCCAGGAAATTGGAGTCCTCGTGCTTACTCACCATTTTTAACATAGGGTCGGATCTTCTCCACGATGTGAAGCAATCTTGGCATTCTGATCACAAGCTGCAAAAGATTATTGATAAGATGAAGTTATCTCAGCAGGCTCATAAACATTATACGTGGGATCAAGATATCCTTAAGAGGAAAGGGAAGCTGGTGGTGGGCATGGATCACGCTCTCAAGGAGAAATTACTGAATTATTTCCACTCTTCTCCAATTGGAGGTCATTCGGGTATGCATCAAACCTATAAACGAATTAAAGAGTTGTTCTATTGGAAAAGGGCTGCAGAAAGAGGTCCAACAGTGGGTGCTGAAATGCTCTACTTGCCAAAGGTTCAAACTAATTTTGACTGCTCCAGCAGGCTTGCTTCAGCCTCTCCCTATTCCAACACAAGCTTGGAAATCCATTGCTATGGATTTTATTACGGGCCTCCCAAAATCACAGGGTATGACTATAATTTTAGTAGTCATTGACAGACTGACAAAGTATGCTCATTTCTTGCCTTTTGCCCACCCGTTGTCTGTCGCCAAAGTGGCCACTGCTTTCTTAGATTCAATTGCAAAGCTTCATGGTTGGCCGTCTGAGATTGTTTCTGATAGGGATCTAGTGTTTATGAGTGCTTTCTGGCAAGATCTTTTTAAACTACATGAAGTTGAGCTTCTTAAATCAACGGCATACCACCCACAAACTGATGGGCAGTCTGAAGCGCTGAACAAAACACTGGAAGGGTATTTGAGATGTGCTATTGGAGATTTCCCTTCCAAATGGACTCAGTTTTTGCCAATGGCTGAGTATTGGTATAACACTAAATACCACTCCGCAACTCAAATGACACCTTTTGAGGCTCTTTACGGGTATCCACCTACCTTGACAGACCTGTTGGTGGTTGGCGACTCTATGGTCCAAGCTGTGGAGTTTACAATCAAATCAAGGCAGGAAATTTCACACATCCTACACCACAATCTCACTAAAGCACAATCCAGAATGGAGTTTATGCCAACCACAAGAGAAAAGAAAAGTTCTTCAACATTGATGATTTGGTTTACCTCAAGATACAACCTTACAGGCAACATTCTATCCCTAATTCTTCTTATCATAAACTGGCTGCCAGGTACTATGGTCCCTTTAGAATTTTGGAACGTATTGGAGAGGTGGCATATAAGCTGGAGCTTCCTCCTTCTACCCGAATCCACAATGTTTTCCATATTTCATTACTAAAGAAGCGTGCTGGCGATCATCAAGTTTCCACTGATCTTCCTAATTTCGCAGAAGATGGTAAACTTCAACTGCATCCAATTGCAATTTTGGATAGACGCATTAAACAAAAGAAGAATATGGCCGTTACTGAGGTTTTGGTCCAATGAGACCAAACAAATCCCGAGGATGCTGCTTGGCACAAATTGCAAGACATTCGAGATCAGTTTCCTGACTTCCATTGGGAAGCTTTGTGATTCAGACGACCTTGAAGGCAAGGTCGTTTACAAGGAGGGGATTCTGTTATATTCCAAATAGGAAATAGCTGTTGAAGCTGTTAATACTGTAATTTCTATTTTTAGTAGAATGATTGTTAGCCGTTAAATTGTTTAATGGTAGCAATGATTGTTAGCCGTTAGATTGTTTAACGGTAGCATGATTGTAATTTCTGCTAGGTGTATAAAAGTCGATGTGGGACTTGCATAGAGGATCATTAGAATTTTTAATAAAGTGTTTTACGAATCCTTCTCGTTGAAGAAGATTCAAGTATTCATCCCATTGTGTTTAGTGGTTTTTGTGAGTGATTCCCGTAAGATCAAGAAGCAATTTAACACTGGTCACCGTCTACCACTGTTGATCACCACCGTCCACCACAACTACTTTTTTTAGGTTATATTGTTTATTTTTTTAATTGTATAACTGTGTAAATAGTATTAGTTAAAATTATATTAATTTTTATATTTTTTGATAAATAAATGTGCATACTGAAAACTCTATAAATTTTAACGATAATATTTAAACATAATAATTTTTTTAGAATTCCTTACAATTTTTTCCATGTGAGTGTATTAATGTTATCGATTTTAACCGATAAAAAAATTATTACTTGAATTTTAACCGATAATATTTATACATAATAATATTTTTTTAAAAATATTATTTTTTCCTAAAATTATAACTTTATATGTTAAAAATTCTATAAATTTTAACTTATAATATTCACACAAATACATTTTTAAAAAAATAAATCAATAAATTACATGTCATTTATTATAATTATTGATATATTTTTAACACAACCACTGACTATGATGACATGCGTGTATCATACATGAAAGGAGACAT
The DNA here is from genome assembly GCA_029884595.1 of Ormosia semicastrata. Taxonomy (NCBI): domain Eukaryota; kingdom Viridiplantae; phylum Streptophyta; class Magnoliopsida; order Fabales; family Fabaceae; genus Ormosia; species Ormosia semicastrata. The sequence continues at coordinate 13,431,125 of JAQQTO010000046.1, read as the reverse complement.
TTACGATATTTTTAAAAATTTATGAAAATTTGGCGCTTTACGATTTATAATTATAAATATAATATTAAAATAAATAAATAAATAAAATTAATTAATTATTATTTAATTAATAAAAAATAAGTATAATTTATATTTTATATATATTTTTTTATAAATTTTAATTATTAATATTTATTTATATATAAATTTATGCATAAAAAATTTAGATTAATTTTATATTTTTATTATAGATAATTATATATAATTTTTTTATAAATTTTAATTAATAATATTTATATACATAATAATAAAATTTTTTAAAAATTATTTAATTAATTATAATAAATAAAAATCCTTAAAATAATAATATTTCAAAACATTTGAATAACACTATAATTGCCTAACTAACTCTAATATTTATATTTATTTTTTTATATTATTTTTTATACTTTATTTTAATACTATTTATTATACATATTTTTTATTATTTTTTTATTAAATTACACATTTTTAAAATATATATATATGATTAACTTTTTCCTTACCTAACTCAAATCCCCAAATGATAAAAAATGTCTTATCTCACTGATGGCAACTGTATGAACTATTTTGCTCCTTGATGCATGGAGCATTTAATGATCGGCCAGCTACTTGTGCAATCTTCTCCTTTATGTCAATTTCTTCTTTATGGTAATGTAGACTTCGTGGCATCTAAGCTTGCATACTTTTAGTAAATGTAGGCCACATGCTTTGATGCTAGGAAACCAGTAGCTTCCATTCATTTTGGTATTTGAAAAGCTGCACAGCCATTCCCATTTAGTTCAGCTTTGAAATTATAATACATCAACACAATTGGTGTCACAGAGACTTTAGAAAAAAAAAATGAAGTCTGGCATGTGATCTTCGTAGTTGAAAAATTTTCTGTTATGCTGAGAGTTTCTTTACTTTCATAGTCGAATCTTTTTAGCTGTACAATTTTTCATTCATGAGGCAAACTATACATGTGATTGCAGATCAAGTAGCTTAAGTGATTCAACTTAATCTTTTTTTTTTTAAATCTTGTGATATTTGGACAGGATTGCAAACGAAAAATTATGCGAAGTTCATAACGTGAAAAGGTGTCAAGTTAAATTAATAAAATCACTAATGATGGTAGTGGAAATTTTCATTAAATTGTCATATTTAGAGATGAGACGAGAGAAAGGATAAAAGCATTTTGTATATAATCTTCCTAACTTTACATTTGAGCTCTGTATTATAAAATACATTAGCTTGCCTTTTCTTAGGGGATCTGTGTGTTGTCTTCTTGATTCTTATGCCAGGATATTCAACATTCCTTTACCCGAGGCTTGGTTTAGTAATTTGGATAATGTTTTTTTATAATTAAAATATATATTTTATATTTATATTATAAATTTATGTAAAAAATATTAAATTAAACTGTATATTATTATAATTTTTTATAAAATATAAAATAAATTTATGAGTAAATTAAATAAAAATTAAAATATTTTAATTAAACAAATAATATTATCGTAACAATTTTGGGAGGATTTAATTTATCTCAGCAAAAAAGAAGGAAAAAAGATGAGAGAGAGAAAGAGAAAAGTGCTTGAATCAAGGGTCCGTTTATGATGTGACTTAGATTTTTTTTAAAAATATCAAATAAACTGTCATTTTTTTTATTGATTCTATAAATAAAATACTTTACACACATATCTACTCAAATATTTTTTTTACATGATACTCAAAACTCTTCTCCTTTCTGATAAATAAAATAACGGTATCCATAGCAAAATCTAATATTTCTCTATGCTGTGCTTGTATTACCTTCCAATACACTGCTGATAATGCAGACATAGAAGTGATATGCATTGCGGAAGAGTTATGTTACACACACATACGCTCTTCCTCACAAACTCCTCTTGGACCCTTTTATCGTGGACTGATTTGCTGACTCATTCATTATTTCATATTTAGCCAAAAAATTTCTCTCATTTATTGTTGTGGCAGGGATTTGTGAATATGAAGTCTAGATATATATATATCATTTTCGTTGCGGATCTTGAGTTCTCTTTGTTAGAACTTAGTGTTCAGCTTATCCACGACAAGCTATGCGTCAGACCGCTTTCATATGGATGAAGAAAGAGTGCAAATTTACAAGAGAAATCTTGAAGATTATTCCAACAGAGCTAAGATGATGTGGTCCACTGAAGGTGACTACTTAATAATGGGGGAAATGGTTATAAATGCCACTACCAGAGAGGCAAACTTGTAAGCCCCACGTATTAAAAGCTACAGATAAGATATAAGAAAAAAGCAACATAGATTTGGAAAAGAGGCAGGGAACTCCCATAAAAAGTACTTCAACTTTAAGAACACCATAAGCAGAAAAAGGGAAAAGGGGAAGGGAAATAATCATCAGGATCAGGAGATGTATTGAGGTTTTCTCTATCATATTCATAGAATTCAGATGCCAATTATATGAAGAAAAGGGAAAGAAAGTAGTTGCTTACTTAGCAGCTTTCTTACCAATTATTGCTTCAATTATGAATCAGTGATCACCAAGCGAGTCCAATTGATAAAATTAACCCCCAACTCTTCTTTGCCTATTAGGCCATGTCTACAGAATATGGTACCTGAGGCTGCTTGTTCTTTTCAGGTAGTTGCTTGTTAATTCAAAATAATTAAAATTGACAGATTAAAGTTCTCATGCTTGCCAGTCATAATATTGCATAGTGTATTAAGTAACAATCATAGGGTAGTATCAGAGTGGCCATTATCAGCACTAGACATCATTTTTTACAGAAGACAAAAGTAAATGAAAAAGATAGCAGAAAATGGACATGCTATATTTCAAGAACTCTGACATGGAAGGTTCATTTTCTCTTCCTGCTGGGGGTTACTTGTACTTGAGCCACAAGGATAGTTCCAATTAAGTAGCTCTTCAATCATCTGCATAGCAACTTTGTCCTCTTCTTCTACCCCATTTCCAGCATCCCCACCACCAGTGTGTGGCGACCCAATTGACAAAGTGGACGTACCCTCTGTCTGTTTCTTCCCAAGCTCTACCCTCATCACCCAACTAGAGTCAGAACGCGGTCCTGCTCCTTTTTGCCACACTCCAATGTGAGAATTGTCAACATCTAGCCTCAGACAAGTGAGAGATGGAGATGGGTCTTTGCAGCACTTCCTGAGCTTTGTGCTCAGGAGCTCTGAAAGTGCCTTGGGAGATAAGAAAGAGTCATCACAAGGGGTAGCATCTTCAGCTTGGTTCTTTGATGTAGGGAAATTGGTCTTGGCATTTTGACCATTCATCAAAATAGCTGCTTGGTCATATGCCCGTGCTGCAGCCTCTGCTGTCTCAAATGTTCCTAGCCACACCCTTCTCTTCCTGCACTCAGAAAACAAGTTTAGAGACAAAGAGAGATCACAATTCAGAATCCAACTAGAGCAAATGTTCTTACTTAATGTCCCAACTCATGCAGCTATAATGCCTAGGAATAATCTAAGATATACGAAAGAGGGAAAGAGTGAGAGGAATGAGAGAGAGAGAGAGAGAGAGAGATATAATATGACTATTTTATCTTTGGTGTTATATAATATGCCTAAGAGAATCATGAAAGGAGCAGCATTGTATGAAATTGCATTAGTTTAGAGTTTAATGAACATATTACAGTAATGGGTGGCGAATTTCTGACACCCAGGAGCCCCACTGGCGCTGCCTGACTCCTCTGAACTTCTTAGCTTGTACCATGCCTTTGTTTGGTGCAAGTGGGATACGTGTGGTGTGGGGGTTAGAGAGAGAGAGAGAGAAAGAAAATGAAAAAACAAAAAACGAACTGAGAGTTGCAGTGCAGAGAAACTAAGTAAGTACAAGTAGAGATGAAGGGAAATTAATAGGGGGTTTGAGGTACAAATACACGAGACGTTTACGATGTTTTAAAAATTTTTGAGAGCATAGATGTTGTGTTAAAATTATTTTTTATTATTATCTATTTTTTTTCATTTTTTAATATTTATTAAAAATCTCTTTTATTATTTATTTTTAATCTCTTATCTCTTTTCCTTTTTCATTCTAAATCTTTAAACAAAAATATATCTTTCATATTTTCGTTTCTCTCCACTCACTCCATTATCATCAGCAGACATTTTTATCTACATACTCAAATGAAGCATTTTGACTTGAGTAAAGAAGAATCTCTTATTTTTCTCAAGCATCTCTTGAAAGTTTCAATCAGACTTAGGTTTGCAGTTTCATTGTCATCAATGCCAATAGCCATCATAGGCGTCACCAGCATCAACGACTAAGAGTTCTTCTTAGACCATAATTTCCTTTATCGCTCACATTGAAGAGCTCCATTGATAATTGCCTCATCTTCAAGGACAACAACAACATCCACATTGCTCTCTTTAGCACCGGCAGCTCCATTAGTAAGGAAATATCAGCATGTGTAAAGTTTTGATTATTGATTAATCAAACTTCTAGTTAATTTTTGCTATTAAGTTTCTGTAACTTCAATTAATTTGAATTACTTGATTGGATGATTTGTGTTTTGTGGGTGAGTTTAGTTTGATTTGATGATACACTTGCAGAAGATGTATAAATTGTAGCAAGCAAAATTATAGTGGATGAATTCTTTCAAATAAACAAATGATTTTAGGGTCACCTTGCAAGTGGTGAATTCTTCCATCATCCAGTAACTTATTGTGAGTGAGGGTGAGATTTAGAGATAGCAGAGAGGTTAATGGAAAGACAATCCGTGAGTAGGATTAGAAAAAAAGAGAAAGATTGTTGCAAAGATGATGAAGAATGAGAGAACTTTTAATTTTTAGAAACTTTCATACAATTTAAATTTTTATTAAGATTAATTTTGTAAATAATTATTTTTATTTATTAACTTATTTAACAGTTAACTGATAATAATTTTCAACTACTAATACATTTGTCAATATTAACAATAAAAATCAATAATAAAAACATAAAATATTCATATTTAAAAATATTTTAATAGCATTTTAAACTTTCCCACAATATCAAATGTGCAAGCAAGACTTGTTTGAGTGTGTGAGTGCTGTTATGAAATTTATATGGGTTGTCGGTGGATTGGACGGAAAGTGGTATTGAAACAGTCCACATGCAATAAAAGTTTCACCTGCACAAGTTTGATAAATCAATCCAAAGCTGATAGCTCCTTAACAACTCAATTAAATGAGCAGCAGCTAGACTCCTTCTACCCACAAATATATAACACAAAACAAGCTGTGCTCCAAATTTGAAAGCTCTCTTGCATTTGCATCCACATGTTGAAACTTTAAAGTAAGTTCTTTTACTATACGTAATGTGAAAAAGAGTGTATTTTCAATTCAACTTGAATCGACAATCCTATACTGATTGCTTCCATAATAAGTTGAGATCATGGGTCGAGTAATGTGAAAACCATTAAAGTTGCTTCTTATAATGTGAGTTCAAAATAACTGTTTTTTAGTGTAAATAATTGTATATACAATTTTTTTTTATAAATTTTAACTAATAATATTTACATATATAATAAAAAAAATTATAAAAAAGAGTTAATTAACTGATTATAATAAGTAAAATTAGTTAGAACACTGTAAACGTCACAAGAAGAGAATTACACTTTCTTATCATGTGAAGTAGCACCTATTATTTTTACAGTTAATATTCCTGCACAAAAAAAAAGTTGACACATATTTAACACGGACTATTTTTTTCATATTTGAGTTGGTTTATCAAAATAAAAAGAGAGAAAAAAAAAACTGATAAACCATTAAAAAGTTGTGTTTGTGTGGGATCTGCAGTGCTATTATGTGCACGTGGCACTACTTTTATTTTTATAGTAATTTAATTAGTATATAACTTGATTTTCACGTACGGTCTGAAGCTTTTGATTTATCGTTTATTTTGGAGCATTTTTTAGTTCATGGCGATTATCCTTTGAAATAACTATATGAAGGTAATTCAATCAAAAAATAAATTTGAAGGTAAAAATCGAAATGTATTTTTTAATATATTTTGATGTAAACATGGTGTATATTGTTTTTATTTCATCAAATTTAAATCTAGAAATTAAGGAAACAAAGTATACAAAAGCTAATTTTTATTGTTAAATGAATTAAATTGAAACTTCAACTACTTTCTCATATATTGCAAATATTTGAAGAAAATTAAATAGTATTGCTTTTTTTTTGTACAAATATAATGATATAAATAATTGAGATTAATAACGTATGTAAACTAATCAAATCCTTGCAGGTACACTTCATAACCGATGTTAATTTGGTTAGTCACGATATTCGTCTACTTTTATATGTTTAATTTTTTTAATTCACTTATAAGCTTATTTGGTATCTGATGGTAATATTACAATCATATATAGATAATTTAATATTTTTTTATATTAACATATAATATAAATATAATATGTATATAAAAATTATACTCAAAACATTTCTTTTTTTTGTTACTTGATTAAGATAGTTAGCTACTTAGCTTTTTTTTTTAATCTTTTTTTATACGTGTGGCTAAGGCAAAACGAAACCGTCTATGAACACAAGAAAGTATGAGACTTTGTGTAATGCATGTAACATTGACTTCGTCATCTTCATTTTATGGCGTTAGTGGCACGGTTTAGTGGAGGTTATAGGCAAAGTCGAAGGTTGTTGAGGATTGTTGACTATTTATTTGTACAAACACAACCAGATGTCTCTTCATCATTCGAGCTTTTGGTCCGTCAAATTTATTGGTGGGGCAAAATTTTACTAGTTCTTTTTTCAAAACAATTTGACCTGTTTGATGGATCAGCCTAGGTTTCATCCTAGTTGTCAGAGTCGAATTTGTGCAGCCTTTCTCATCCTGTTTAGTTTTTCTCGTTGGTGGTTGCCTGTGACGCTGCTCTGCCAATCTGCTGGCCTGCTGCCACGCAGTAACAAAAACCTGGTCCCTCCGTCGTCTTGCGTGGCATCCGTTGCTGTCGTGAAGGATTCGGCGGACACCTCTATAAATGAAGATGATAATGATGATGAAGATAATGGTGAAGAAAAGTGATGTAGGCAATGGTGTGAGATTAGTTTCGTCATTCTGTCATAGAGCCATAGATTGTCGAAAGTTATCTCTATCAGTAGTCTCTTGTGGTTATTGGCCTTTAAAATTAAGTTAAATTGCACATGTAAATAGCAGGGACATATTTAGTGAGATAAATTTTTATTGTGAGATGGTAAAAGGAGTAAATCTTAACTATACAACTATACATGAATGGTTAAGATTAAAAGTTACTTGAAGATTGTGTAACTACTTAAAAAAATCACATGCATTTATATTTTAATCTTGACTATTCATATAAGATTCAATGGTCAAGATTCACTCCTCTCATTTCTCACAATAAATACTCCTCTCACCTGAATAAGATCCTTAATATACACTTTATGTAGTCTTCTAATATAATTTAGATCTTGATGTTATTATATTTTTTTTTATGAGAAATGATGTTTGGATATTTCTCTTTTGTATTATTCTTAGGGTTGTTTTAATTAACCCTATAATTTTATTAATAAAATCTCTATTTTTTTAAAAAAAAGAAGACTTTGCTCAATGTCAGGTAATTTTTATTTTTTTATCTAATTAAAATAAAATTTTAATTTTGATGAATTATATTGTCATCTAATCTTATATTGACATATTATTTAATAAATTAGAGTATATTATTAATCATAAAATGTCAAACTAATTAAATAATTTAGCAACACATCATTATATGCAAATATAAAATATTTTATATTTACAGTATATCATTGTTAAATTCTTAAAAATATATTGAGCATTTTAATTATAATTGTTATTTAAAATTAAAAAAATATTTTAAAAATATATTGACACACCCCCTAACAATATGAGGTCCAGTCCATTTATTGTTGTTGAAATAATATGATAAGGACGTGAGAGACATAAAAAATTAATTGCATATGGGCCTCTAATAATGAATAACAAAAACAAATCATGTATATTTATTAAAGATGTGATATTGTTAATAATTTCATATTTTAACAAAAAATAAAAAACTACGAATTCACGAACACAAACACGTAATGCCAGTGAACATACTAGTTTAATTTAATGTTTTTAAATTGAGTTGAGGTAAGATCATACATGATTGAAACAATTTCCAATTAATTGTATATAATTGCATAATTAAAAATATGCCGTATGTAATTTCACTAATTCAAAATAATGGTAACTTGGGTCACGAACAACCCACCTACCTTGGCAAAACGGGCTCCTATTCCATTCCAAGTAGGCAAGTGCTCCTTACAAGCCAAGGAGGGAATCGATTCTTGTGTATGTTCTCCGAATACACTTCTCTTTCTTGAAACAAAATACTCCTTGATTCTCTCTTCATGTCTCTTTCCATATTTATACATTATTATCAACTTAAATGTAACCTTTATTTCCATGTGTTTACATTTACTCAAGAAAGAGTCCCCTGCTTTTACCAGCCATTCCTTAATAGTCTCCTATATTTTGTTAAAATTCGAATTTTATTCCAGTCACTTCAATTACCCTCTATGGTTATGATACATATCATAGCATAGCAGGGGGAGAAGTATAAAGTGTAGAACAACATGCCTCAACTGCTACACGGTACGCTTAAGGTGGCTATAGATGAAGTTGATATGCTACACACTGGATGTAATTTGAATTTCTGCAGGAAGGTATCTTCATTAAAAGTGTCTCTTTTTTTAATCATTAAGGGAAAAGGAAGGAAAAAAAATTTAATGGGTTGCTTGCTATACATTATCCATAGAATTAGGAGGAGGAATAGTCATTACACAACGGCAGTAAATTATTAATGCAGAAGTCTAAATAACTTATCCAGTTATGTTGGTAATTTTACCAAATAAGAGAATGAAGCATGAATTGATATGTTCTAATGAGTAGTGGTTTCCCCTAAGCTTCTCTAAATATCCTCTTTAGAAGGTAGGACATGTAACTTTCAACCTAGTATTATGAGGGCAGTGCAAAAATAGTTAAGATGCAATAATTGCAGTTAGTTCAATATAGCTTTCTGATCTCTTGGTGCTACATGGTTTAAAGTTTTTTGGATATAAGACCCTGGTTGGCCTGAAAGTATTTCTTTCAAAACATCAGGAGTCTGGATAGTTTGTATTTAAAAATTTTAGCGAAATCTGCTAAAAAATCTTTAAGTAGGTACGATATGTCTATTGTTGATTTAAGTAATTATAATAGTTCATGCCTACTTAAAAATTGCGCAATCTCACATGTTAAGTTAAACAGGAACTATTAATTTGAGCACCGATACACATGTATTGTAGATTCTTCTCTTTTTCCACTTCCCTCTCATTTTCTTGATCTGAGTATATTATTAAGAGTCTGGATAGTCTTTTTTTTTTTTTCCTGTTTTGAAGTGCATATCTTAGGATGTTATTGCTTAAGAAGGTAAAAGATAATAATATATTTTGACACGATAACATTTTTAAATTTTATATGTCCAATTTTTTTTGAAATTTCATTTTCTACTAATTAATCAAACAAACATACCTTAAATTTTAAGATATTTTTGACTACCGCTGCACTGCAATACCTCTCCCATCCCTTTCAATCCAGTTCCTCTTTCTAAAAGAACAAAAACCCAATTTATTTCACATTTCTCTTGAAAGTTTCATGGAATAAAAGTCTCTTCTGAGTAGCCATGCAAAATTAGTTGTTGAAATAAGCTTTGTCATGAAAGTTCAGTAGATGCGAGCAATCTCACAAGAACTGCTTGTTTTTCTAATAAATATCAGTCAAAGCCACTTTTTGTTAATCAGTATTTTGTAGTAACTTCTTGTTAGACATGACTACTTCTATATGTCAATTATCAAATCCTGTATAACACCACTTCCTTTTCAAGAGAAAATTATTACATATTTAAGCTCTTCTTACTCTGTCTTTGTGTTTCGTTTTCTTAAAAATCTTGGAACAAAGGGCACAACGCACAAGGGGAAGAGATTTCTAGCCCAAGTCAAGGGTTGTCTGCTGTGCCGGCCTGAGGTATCTCAACCAATTGTTTTTTCGTTCGGTTACAAAACCAACCTTTTTAACCTTTTCAACTTTGATTTTTTTATCATATTTTTCTCTCACGTCACTTTTTATACTATTTTTCATATTATTAAAATCAATACTCACATATCAACACTTTCTCTTACTTAATCATAATTATTAAAAAATAATATAAAAAATAATATGAGAAAAAGAGTGATATGATATCCTCATTTTCCTAACTTTTTATAGTAGGCTACTTTAGTTTAGTGCTTTCATTTTTGTACGTGACATGCTTCATATTGTATACGGATATGTGAACATTTTTCTTCTAACTCTTAACATGTAACAACGTCATGAAGATTGTTGGGACGCGACTCTATGCAACAGTTGATTTAGATAAGGCAAGGGTTGGACGGACCAGAACGATAGGAAATCAGCCCTCCAACCCCAAGTGGAAGGAGACCTTTGAAATATATTGTGCCCATCAGATCTCATATATTATATTCACTGTCAAAGATGATAATCCAATTGGGGCAACTCTAATTGGAAGAGCTTATGTCCCCGCAGAGCAAGTCATCAAGGGCCCCATAATTAACAGACGGGTTGAGATATTAGATGAAGACCATCGTCCTATACCTGGTGGCTCTAAAATTTGTGTCACCGTGAAATTCACTAGTGTCACCGAGAATACAGAACTCCAATGGTCTCAGGGAATATGGATGCCATTTTATGGAGTTGCTCGCACATTTTTCAATCAAAGACAAGGTTGTAGTGTTACTTTATACCAAGATGCCCATGTCCCAGATAACACTTTGCCGTGGATCCCATTGTCTGGAGGAAAATATTATGAGCATGGGAAATGCTGGGAGGATATTTACAATGCCATTTTTGATGCTAAGCACTTGATTTACATTACTGGATGGTCTGTGTACACTGAAATAACCTTAGTTAGGGACCCAAGGAGGCCAAGAATCACCCTTGGGGAGCTGCTCAAGCAGAAAGCCAGTGACGGTGTTAAAGTTCATATTCTTGTTTGGGATGACAGAACTTCTGTTCCAGATCTGAAGAAAGATGGCTTGATGGCAACCCATGATCAGCATACTGAAGATTACTTTAGAAACACATATGTGGATTGTGTTTTGTGTCCACGTAACCCGGATGATGGAAGAAGCATAATTCAAGGTTTGCAAATCTCAACCATGTTCACTCACCATCAGAAGACTATAGTTGTTGACAGCCAAGTTGAAGGGTCTCAGAAGCGAAGGGTGATAAGTTTCATAGGTGGGATTGATGTGTGTGATGGGAGATATGATACACAGGAACATCCTCTATTCTCAACTCTGAATACAGTCCATCATGATGATTTCCATCAGCCAAACTTCCCAGGAGCTTCTATTAAGAAAGGTGGTCCAAGAGAGCCATGGCATGACATTCACTGCAAGCTTGAAGGACCAGTTGCATGGGATGTCTTGTACAATTTTGAGCAAAGGTGGGACAAGCAAGTTGGGGAGAAATCCCGATTCTCACTTGACCAGCTTGATGAAATTCTGGTCCACCCATATGATGTAACGAGATCAGAAGAAGATAGGGACACGTGGAGTGTTCAGTTGTTCAGGTCTATTGATGGTGGTGCCGTTTATGGGTTCCCCCAAGCCCCAGATGATGCTGCTAAATTAGGCCTTGTTAGTGGGAAAGATAACATCATTGACAGAAGTATTCACGATGCTTATATAAATGCAATTAGGCGTGCAAAGAATTTCATCTACATTGAAAATCAGTATTTCCTAGGAAGTTCATATGGTTGGCAAGCATCTGATATAAAAGTTGAGGATATTGGGGCTTTGCATCTTATACCGAAGGAGCTGTCATTGAAGATTGTTAGCAAGATTGAGGCTGGACAGAGGTTTGTTGTGTACGTAGTGATCCCAATGTGGCCAGAAGGTATACCTGAAAGTGCTTCAGTTCAGGCAATATTAGATTGGCAAAGGAGGACCATGGAGATGATGTATTCTGACATTGCTAAGGCCATAGAGAAGAAGGGAATTACAGCACACCCTCGGGATTATCTGACATTTTTTTGCCTTGGCAAGAGGGAGGGTAAGAGAAAAGGAGAATATACTCCAACAGAGGAACCAGACCCTGACAGTGACTACAGAAGAGCACAAAATGCTAGGAGATTCATGATCTATGTTCATTCCAAGATGATGATAGGTAAGAGAAAGAGATCAATGAATCCTATAACTGATATGTCCTACAATTCTAGTCTAAACACAAGGGTAACACTACAGCACCCCTAAGTGGTACCTATGGCCTAGCTAATGTGACATAAAGTATGGTTAATTCAATTAGAATATACTACATAAGTATGGTAACCAATATATAACAAAGGTAATCATATTTTATGTCACATCACTTATAGGTATAGTTAGGGGTAGTATAGAATCCTCCTAAACAAAATTGTCCCTGCTGATTCTGTGTTTTATTTCATGCAAATTATGAATCTACATTGTCCCACATGTTGATTATAATTTGTTCAAACACAGATCAATTAGACTAACAATGGTGGCTTGCTTTGGTTCCTGCAGTGGATGATGAATACATAATCATTGGTTCTGCCAACATCAACCAGAGATCAATGGATGGTGGAAGGGACACAGAGATTGCAATGGGTGCGTTCCAACCGCATCATCTGACATCCAGTGGCCCACAAAGACCAAGAGGTCAAATATATGGGTTCAGGCGAGCATTATGGTATGAGCATATTGGGGATCCTATTGATGAGGTCTTTGACGAGCCAGAAAGTAAGGAGTGTGTGAACTTTGTGAATCGTCTTGCTGAGAGCAACTGGGAATTATACTCGAAGGATACATTTGATGAAGCATCTCACCACCTCTTGCGCTACCCTGTAGAAGTAGCCATCAATGGAACTATAAATACACTGCCAGGGTTTGAATTTTTTCCTGACACCAAGGCTCCTATTCTTGGCTCAAAATCTGATTACCTTCCTCCAATCCTCACCACCTAGCTGGCGCTGCCACACTGCTTGTCAGTGTAATTAACACATATCCCCCCTCCCCCATCTATAATTCAACAGAACTTTAAGGCTACTATATATATATATATCAGCTTGAAATTGTGTTCTTTTTTACATGTAAATTCTTGCATATACCATTTAATCAGGATGGACCATGCCTGGGAGATCTACTAATGTTATATCTTCAAAATAATTCCCCTTCACATCATCTTAATTATTGAAAATAAAATAAATAAATAAAAACATTTAATATATTAAAAATAAAAAGAAATATTTAATATCTTATGAATTCAAAAAAATATATTTCTCTTTAAATAATTAGAAATACTATTTTTTAATCTGAATTAGAAAGACCTTTTTTTTTTCCATATGTTGAATTAAAAGACTATTAAACTAATTCATTTTATGAGAATATATAATTATTGCACAGGATCTACATTATAATCATAATCACGTAAGAGAAACTCTTAAAAAGGCATCATATATTATAGACACTCAAATTTGTGTGCATCATGTTATAAATGCAATTACATTAGTCTTCTGCGAAACACAAATAAAATAACAACCTAGCTACAATATATAGAACGGATTATTTGTGCTCTTATGCTTGCCACGTTGCGTGTTATTAGACCTCCACGTTGGATGGCATCGAATATTCTGGATGCACAAACCATTATCGTAAAGAGAAAAACAAGAATGAATGTCTTAGCATGAGTGGTGAGTCTTTAAGTATATAATTCTATATTTGATGATAAAATTTTTGTGTATAAAAATAATATTATAATTTTTTTTATCTAAATATTTGATTTTATATTAAGAAATTAATTTTTTTATCTATCACGTCAGATAATTTAAAAAGAAAAAAGACGATAAAAGACAACAAGCTTATGACACGCTCTTAGCTTCCTCATTCTTCATTACCGAAACTGTGATTAAAAAAAGTCATCAAATTTATAGTTAGGAGTTGATATGTATATTTGTTGGCAATATATACAATTTGAACTTTGACTCAATGCTAATCCGAGTTTTTATCAAAAGAAGAGGATGCATACGTTAAATCAGATTGCCTCCGTTGTGCCTCTTTTATGAATATTAGTATTTTGTACTCGTGAAGAGATAATCAGAGAAAAATTTAAAATAATTAATTTATTTATATAGTTTTAATTAATTTTAATTTTAATTTTAAATTTTATACTTTTTTTATTTATTTAATATATTTTTTTATTTATTTAGATTTTTTTATCACTCATTTAAATTTTTCTTATAGTTTAGTGCCGACACATTAGATTTTTATAATTATATTGTTAACATTGTCCCTCCTCTTCATCTCTAAGTCTCCACCTCCACCATGGCTTCTCTGTATCATATTAATCTTTATATTGTTTACTCATTTAAATTTTTATTACTATAAATTCTCTTCATTAAGGTATAGGTATTTTTTCTGAGCATCATGAAAGATTAATTATTATAATTTTTAAGATTTGATAGTATTAAATTTAATTTAGGAATATAAATCTTATCATTTGCATCATATTTTTAGTTATAAGAAGCTATTCTTATCCCTATCTTATCGACATTGCATGTCTCCTTAAGTGTTTTTCTATAATTAATTTATCTTATTATACAATTTTATTATTTAATCAATATTTTTAAGTAGTATAATTGTAACTTTTATTGTTTAATCTTTTTTAAGTAAGATTATTACCAAAATTATCTATAATGTAAAAATTATATTATCATTTATAGTCATTTTAGTATATCGTCGAATAAAAAGATTTATAGATAGAATACTAATAAAATTATATTGAGATTTTTCTCTTAACTTTTTGACTCTATTTTTAAAAAGTATATCAAACTAAGTCTTAAAGTAAATGAAAAACTTCTTTTATAATTTTTATTGAATACTACTAAATATTAAATATATAGATAAAAGTTCATTAATGACATTTTTATATTAAATTATATTACATATTAAATTCTTAATTTTTTATTTCTGTTATCAAAGTTACATCAAACTAATCACTAATGCCAAATTCTAAAGGTGTCTGCTAGTAGGTTTGGTGAGTTTAGCAATGTTTTTGGACTCGACCCACTCACTAGAGCAGTGGGTTGGGTTGAGGAGATTTTTTCACTCAACCAGACTAAACTCGACTCGTTCAAGAGTGAAGTTAGGTTAGGTCGAACCGGTGGGTTCGACGTGTTCTTTTTTTTAAAAAAAAATCAAAATATAAAATCTAACAAATTATCACCATAAGTCTCAATATCAAAATATAATAGATTTCAATGTAATACATTAACATCATAAGTCTCAATATCAAACATAATAGGTCTCAATCTACTAAATTAATACCATAAGTCTTAACCGACCTTACTTAAACATATATAGTAGGTCTCAATCTCAAATAAACTAAACACCATAAGTCAATGAGTGAATAATAAATTAACAACTAACAAGTCTTACTAAGTTTGGAATAAACTAAGCAAATTTATTCATAATTCAAATACTTCTAAAAAAATTTCCTCTACCATACTTCTGTTTTCTAGTTTTTTTGAAATACATTATAAGTTTATTACCATGTAAATTTTCTTAATAAATAGAGAACCTCTTCTAAGATCCTTAATTCATTTATAAAATGTTAATAAAACAAACATATTATTTTGTTTGAGTTATTCATTTCCTTTAATTGATTTATAAACATAAATATATGCAATTCATAATTCTGATTCTATTTTATTGTATTCTTTTAATCTTTTCAGAGAGTTTATTATCAAAAACACAAGTCAATGTTATAAAAAAACTTAACAAGTCTTACTAAGTTAACATAAATTTAAAATAAATTAAAGCAAACTAATATGTCCTAAAAGTTATAAATAACAAATCACATTAGCTAATTGAAGTCAATGTTATCACATATAGAATATGAATTGACATAATCATTTACTCTATTATCAATTTTCTTATAATACTTTTTGTCATCCAAACGATCAATTAGATTTTTATCGCATTGGTTTGTCAGACGCTTTATGAGTTTATAATCATTATTTTATTGGTCATATTTTTAATGTGACTATAATGCCTACACCTAACTTTAATTAATTGTATAAAAAAAGTCATGAAAAAAATAATATAAATTGTCACTATGGCTAAATGACTTTTACAAAAAAAAATACTACTTAGGTGGGTTGGGTTTGCGTGGTCGACACTTTCCAAACCCGCCACTCGACTCGTACCTTGCAGATTAGAGTGTTTTCCAACCCGACCCAACCCGCGGACCCAATTTAACCCACATTTTATGGGTTGAATTGAGACAAAACATGTGGATTCATGGGTTGACCCAACCCATTGGACACTCCTACCAAATTCTATTTGAAAAAAAATTCTTAGGTCGATAAATATTTCAGTAACAATTGAAAAAATATATATTTGTCAAAAATTACAATAATCTATAACAATATTACTCAATAATACTCAATACGTTCTAATTTCTTAATACTCTCTAACATATACATTTAGTTCATATAATTTAAATAGGCTAAATAAAAATAACATATCAATTAAATTAATCATTTGACATTTGACTTCTTAGGTTCTTTAACTTTTTTTTAATTAATTTTCTTTGTAATTTTTGTTGTTTCTTTCTCTTTGTAATTTTTTTTTTTTTATGTATATGTATGTGTGGCACAATTTTTTTATAAGCGTCAATATTTTTTTTAAGTTATTACATTAGATGACACATGATAAAAAATTAAAAATATATTTATCACATATCATAAACTTAATGTATTTTTGATTAACTTAGATGAAGTATGATAGAATTTTAGGTCATGTATTTTTTTATTATATTTATAATTATTATTAATTATATTGATTAATTGATCATATTTATTGATTAATTGATTATATTGATGTATATGTGACATTTTTTTACACATATTAATATTTCTTTTAAGTTGTTATATTATATGACACATGATAAAAAATTAAATAATATATTTATCATATGTCAAAAGCTTAATACATTTACTAATTGACTTAGATGATACATAATAAAATTTTAGGTCATGTACCTTTATTTTCTATATTATATTAATTAATTAATTAATTGACTTCTCACTACTTTATAGCATGAAAAATTAGTTGTGTCCATTCCAGTTTAAAAGATTGGCTTTGTCTGTTTAAGTTTAAAAGATTGGTTCTATTCGTTCGAGCTTGACTTTACACAATTTGACTCTGTCCCAAATATAGTTTGGTTTCATTTTGTCCTTTCTTCCATTGTGTGTCCTTATAATGGCATCCTATCCATTGTGTTTTTCCAAATTTTTAAGGTTGTCTTTTTAGATTATTTTTAGTTTATTTTCTTTTTTTTATGTTTAATTGTAACAAATTAAAGCTAAATGAGGAGTTTTACATTATATTTAGAATATCTTTAAAATATCTTAATTGATTTTTATTATATTGTAGAATCAATTAATCATTTAATTTAAAAAACATTCTTTAAAGTTATTTATTAATTTCATAATACTTTCTGATTTGTTTCATTATTTAACTAAACTTAAGAATTTGATATTAATATAAATAGGTCTATTGAATTAATATTTTGTATCACATTATTCCTATTAATATAATACAACATGCATGATTATAATTAGGGATAAATTCAATTAGACATTGAGGATTTTTTTTAAATGCTTAGAAGTTAGAACTCTTTCTAACTTTGAGCTTTGTGAAAATAAAATAGACTCTACAACATTTAACTATACTTATTATATTTCTTTATTTTTTAAATAAATATTTAATATTATTTTTATATTAAGAGTGATTTTTTTATAATTTATTCTTTAAGTATGAATGTTTTATTGATTATTAAAAATGATTCAATTTGAATACACTGTCATGTAAAAAATTTTATATTGTCATTCAATTATATATTATTATATTATTAAAAATATTTAATTCTTATAATAATTATCTTTAAAATTATATATATGGTGATATATGAATAGTTATTGATGTAAAAAATTATATTGACAGTGCATTAAAATTAAATTTTATTAAAAAATAAAAAATTATATATTAATATAATTTTAAAATTTAATTTAATTGTTAAAATTATTAAAGACCAAAATTTAAAGAAGATATTATACATGTTTAATTGTTTTTGTCAAAGAAGAAATTCTATTGAAACCCATTGATAAGCACTATGGAAAATAAATACAAAAGTTATAAGACTTTGTTAATAAGCCGTAAAGGCGAATGAGGAAGACCAAGTCAAGAAAAAAAAAATAGCACTTGGGAATTATTGCCATTGCCAACGTAGAAGGAAGTGTAATGGAAAATTTGGGTCTTCCAATACAAACAGCATACCTTGGCAAAACGGTCTCCTAGGGTGTTTGTTTTGTCAAGATTGTTTTGGATTGTTGCAGCCGTTCAACAATTTTTTTGTAATCAGTTTATTTTTGGAAAAAAAAGTTATTGATGGAAAAGTAGAAATTTGAGCTATTTTAAAAAAAGTTATTGAGATTATTTTTTATAGTGAGATGTAAATATTATTTTTTTTTAATTAAATAATTTTTTAATTAATCAAATATTTTTTAATTATTTTATATCTATTTTGATAATTTATACATAAAAATAATTTTTTATATCATTAAAAATAAAATAGATTAATTTAAAATTATTTTTCAATTAACATATCCAAATATAATTTTTTTCTTTATAATCGATTATAATAAAAAATTATATAATAATTAATTATTAAAATAATTAAATTTTTACAATTATCTTAAAAAATAAAATTTAGATAAAATTTTTTAATTATTTATGATGTTATTTTTTAATAAAATTATAATATGTATTTTATTCTTTAATAAAAATATAATATGTGTCTTAAATTTTAACTACTTAATCATAATTTTTTAAATTTTTATTAATAAATTATAAAAATATATACATATATTATATTTTTATTAAAAAATAACACTACAGACACTTAAAAATTTTTACCTAAATTTTGTCCTACCCTAAATACGCACTAACGATAACATGGTGCGCCACTCCTAGAAGTTGAAGGAACTGATTCTATGCCTAGCTTATATTCTCCAGATCTCTCTCTTCAGGGTCTTTGTGCAAAGTTCAAACAAAATATTCTTTACCTTGTTGACTTCTTAGTTCTTAGAAATTGAAATAGAAATAGGATATCCAATGGTAACTTGGGCCTCTCTAGTAGAATACCTCTTCCTTGAAAGCTAAGGGGGGAACTGATTCGAACTTATGTTTTCCACATACACACAATCTCTTACTTGAGAGTTAAGACATGTATCCGATTCTCTCTCTCTATGCCCATCTCCAGCCTCCACATATAAATGTACCAATTCACACCAAGGTCTCCATCATAAGAGCACTACCATCATCATCATTTTACCCTCCTTAACCTCCATTTCCATGTATGCACATTTAATAAATGAAAATTTCCCTTTTGCCATTGATTCTAGTCATTCCATAATAATCTGCTACATGTGTTGTGGAAACTGAAAACCAATCCCTCATCCTCTCTTGGCTTATATATAACAGTATAACACTTTTTTTTTCGCAGCGCCCGAGAGGGAGAAACACAATATAAACGTGATGCTGCATTTGCTGCACGGGAGGCTCGATGTGACTATATATGACGTCGATACGCTACAAACTCCTACTGATCGATGCAATTTCAATCTCTGCAGCAAGGTGCCTTAATCGAAAACTCTGTCTCACCTGTTCTAATCTTTAATCATTTAATCATGATTTCTTTACATTATTTTTTTCACATTATTTTTTATATTATTATTCATATTATTAATTATATCACTTTTTTATTATTATTTTTCACTTAATCATATTAATAAAAAATAATGTAAAAAATATGTATAAAAAAATATAAAAACATCATTTTTCTTAATCATTATCATTAAGAACTAATAACTACGAGAAAAGTTCCAGGCACTTACCTCCTCCATTGATTGCTTTGTGTATTTCAATTTGAAGAACGGACATGAGTCATAAAATGAAAAATAAATAAATTCAACTGATAGTATGTTGGTATATACAAAAATTCAACTTATTTCTCATTTGATTTTAAGTAGATGGATTAAAAGCTTCTCTAGTCATAAGTTTTGTCTTGTAAACGTCCATAATTGTATGAAATTTATTACAATCCTTTTCTGAAAAATTTGTCATCACATATCTCTCAATTATCAGAACCGCACTATTAAATTTTTTTTTCTTTCTGTAGAATCTTATCTGAACTCTTCTTGTTCTGTGTTTCTGCTCATTTCCTGGTTTCAAATTTTGTAAACAAGGGTACAAGTGGAAGCTTGGGGAAGAAATTTCTTGCCCAACTCAAGAGTTGTTTGCTGTGCCAATGCCAACCCGAGGTATCTTAATTCTTGACTTGTCTCTCTTTTGCTTCAAGCTATTTGACATTTTATTTTTGAAGGCTTTTACAGTGCTCCTCCTACTTAAAAGGTGCAAAGGTGCTCCTTTGACTTTACCTGATATCACAAATTTTAATATTTTATATTGAAGTCCATTAAGAGTATTTTCAGTTTAGTCCTTTTTCTCTTCTTAGTTTTTTTTTTTTTATAAATATATTTTTAGTTTTTTAAATATATTAGTTTCTGATTTTAATATTTAAAAAATTTATATAACAATTTATGTGTTTATAATTTTAAAAATAAATAAAATTGACTTTTACTCTTATTTTAAAAATAAATAAAACTGACTCAATTTAAATTTTTT
The DNA here is from genome assembly GCA_029884595.1 of Ormosia semicastrata. Lineage (NCBI taxonomy): Eukaryota > Viridiplantae > Streptophyta > Magnoliopsida > Fabales > Fabaceae > Ormosia > Ormosia semicastrata. Next base: position 13,410,278 of record JAQQTO010000046.1, on the reverse strand, counting down.
ATATTAATGTTTTTCATACTTCAAATAAAAAAATTAATATAAAAAATTAAATAAATCAATTTTATTTATTTTTAAAAATAAAAAAATTATTTTGGAACCATAATATATTTAAAGAAAAAAATATATTTAACCTTTTTTTATTTTTTTTCTCTCTCCTATTCTTGGGCTGCGTTTTCTCTTTTCCATCCACAGCCACCAACATCACCATTAAAATCACCTTGACCTTCCCTGTTTTACACCCTCTGGTGACACACCTACCATTTGGGTAAAGTTTGACCCACTCAGACATTGAAATTTCACTAACTCTATTGTTTGAGTAACTCCATCAGAGCTAGTTGCTCTACAGTTGTGCTATATAGTAGTGTGAACTAACTCCATCACATGAAGCTGCTGGTTCGTTGTAATCTATTATTCAACCATTTTTGTGTGGAACAAATCCTTGCATTGGAGTTCAATTGTGGTACTCTGTTCTTAGCCTCTTTTCCACCTTCATGAGTTGAATCATTTGGATGGGATTTGTGTAGATTGTGGTAATCTGTGTAGTTGGCGTGATTCATTTGGCCGAGTTCGATGGTAGCACTCTATACTTAGAAAGACCAATTTGCAATGAATGAATTTTAGAATACTACCTAATATACAGGTTGTCATTAATCTATTTTGGAATTTTAGAGTACTCTGTGGTCAACAATGCTTGTCATTAATCTATTTTCCCTAAAATCCCAAGGCTCGAAACGCATTCCTATTAGTCAAGGAGCACCTTAAATGTTGCCTTCATTTCATTGGATTTAAAAGTGTTTTAGACGGTAATTTAATTATGTATTATAAGTTATAAAAAAACTTGACTCTTATAATAACTATTTTAAGAGTCATATATGTGATGATATATAATTGATAATTAAACAACTTTAAGAGATATTTTTGTGTGTATACAATTGTATTGTTGGGATTTATTCTTTTTGTTAAGATTTGAATTTGTTCAGTTAATAAGTTCCTGTTTGTTAGGAACCAATAACCAGTTTATTAGAAACCAGTAAGTAGGATATGATTCGATTTATTCTGTAACTGATACCACGTTTTAGTTGTTAGACGTGGGCTGCATTATTTCCTTATCTTGTAAAAGGCTCTAAAAGCCATCGGTTTGTGTTTAATAAAACAGAGTGTGATATACTTTTAATATTGAGTGTTTTAGTGTTTCATTTTCTTACTTCCAACAAATTTGGTATCAGAGCTCCGTCAAGAGGCCTGATAGAATGTGATTAGGAACCGTAGTTTCCTAAAGAGTGAGAAAGAGAGAAAAACAGATAGTAAGGAAGAGTGAAAGATGTCGACTGAAGGTGGCAACTTCGTGCAGCCAGCAATACCCAAGTTCGATGGTCATTATGACCATTGGGTTATGCTCATGGAGAATTTTCTTCGGCCAAAGAAGTATTGGCAATTGGTGGATATAGGGATTCTTACAGTGGCCGAGGGAGTACAGCCAACAGAGGTGCAAAGGAGGGCAATTGAAGAACAGAGATTGAAAGATTTAAAGGTGAAGAACTATATCTTTTAGGCCATAGACAGAACCATCGTGGAGACTATTCTCGACAAGGAGAGTTCAAAGAGCATTTGGGACTCAATGAAGCAGAAATACCAGGGGACAACTAGAGTGAAGAGAGCTCAATTACAGGCGTTGAGAAGGGAGTTTGAAGTTCTTCAAATGAAAGAAGGAGACAAAGTGGATGAGTACTTTGCTCGGACACTTACAATTATGAACAAGATGAAGATTTATGGTGAGAAGATGAGTCAAGTTGTGATTGTAGAAAAGATCTTGAGATCTATGACCTCGAGATTTAACTATGTTGTGTGCTCAATAGAGGAGTCCAACAACTTGGATGAGCTGACAATAAACTAGCTTCAAAGCAGCCTTTTGGTTTATGAACAGAGAATGAATTGTCATAGTGGAGATTCAAGGGATGAACAAGCTTTGAAGGTCTCGTATGGAGAATGGTATGAAGGAAAAGGTAGAGGTAGAGGTTTTGTTCGAGGTCGAGGGAGAGATAGAGGAAGGCAGTCTCCAAACAAGGCCATAATGGAGTGCTTTAAGTGCCACAAACTAGGGCACTTCCAATATGAATGCCCTAGTTGGAAGAAGAATGCAAACTATGTTGAGATTGACGAAGAAGAAGAAGAGATGCTCCTTATGTCCTTTATTGAGCACAGCCAACAGAGGTGCAAAGGAGGGCAATTGAAGAACAGAGATTGAAAGATTTAAAGGTGAAGAACTATATCTTTTAGGCCATAGACAGAACCATCGTGGAGACTATTCTCGACAAGGAGAGTTCAAAGAGCATTTGGGACTCAATGAAGTAGAAATACCAGGGGACAACTAGAGTGAAGAGAGCTCAATTACAGGCGTTGAGAAGGGAGTTTAAAGTTCTTCAAATAAAAGAAGGAGACAAAGTGGATGAGTACTTTGCTCAGACACTTACAATTGTGAACAAGATGAAGATTTATGGTGAGAAAATGAGTCAAGTTATGATTGTAGAAAAGATCTTGAGATCTATGACCTCGAGATTTAACTATGTTGTGTGCTCAATAGAGGAGTCCAACAACTTGGATGAGCTGACAATAAACGAGCTTCAAAGCAGCCTTTCGGTTCATGAACAGAAAATGAATTTTCATAGTGGAGATTCAAGGGATGAACAACCTTTGAAGGTCTCGTATGGAGAACGGTATGAAGGAAAAGGTAGAGGTAGAGGTTTTGTTCGAGGTCTAGGGAGAGATAGAGGAAGGCAGTCTCCAAACAAGGCCATAATGGAGTGTTTTAAGTGCCATAAACTAGGGCACTTCCAATATGAATGCCCTAGTTGGAAAAAAAATACAAACTATATTGAGATTGATGAAGAAGAAGAAGATATGCTCCTTATGTCCTTTATTGAAGCTAACAACTCGAAACGAGAAGAGTGGTGGTTCCTTGACTCAGGCTGTAGCAATCACATGTGTGGGAATAGGCAGTGGTTCTTTAACATTGATGAGGCTTTCAGACACTCAATAAAGCTTGGCAACAATTCAAGGATGGAAGTGATGGGCAAAGGCAACATCCGACTTGAGACCAATGGTACATTTCAGGTAGTTACCGATGTTTATTATGTCCCGAATCTGAAGAATAATTTGCTGAGTGTAGGCCAACTTCAAGAAAGGGGTTTAGCTATGCTTATACAAAATGGGGAATGCAAGCTATACCATCCTAGAAGAGGACTGATTATGCAAACAAAGATGACAGCAAACCGGATGTTTGTGTTATTAGCTAGTGTGGTGCTTGACACCATGACATGCATGCAAACAGTCACAGAAGATAGCTCACAATTGTGGCATCGTAGGTTTGGGCATTTGAGTTACAAAGGGTTGAGGACTTTGCAGTACAAAGAGATGGTGAAGGGCCTTCCACTTCTCAATGCTTCGAATAAAGCTTGCATTGAAAGCCTAGTGGGAAAGCAACATAGAGAAGTCATTCCAAAGAAGAGTCAATGGAGAGCTTCCCATAAAATGCAACTTGTACATGCCGATATCTGCGGGCCGATCACTCCTTATTCCAATAGTAACAAAAGGTACTTTATAACATTTAATGATGATTTTAGTAGAAAGGTGTCGATATACTTTCTTGTTGAAAAGTCAAAAACATTTACAATTTTCCAAAATTATAAGAGCTTAGTTGAGAAGGAGTTAGGTGCACTTATATGTTGCTTACGCACTGATAGAGGAGGAGAATTTACCTTCAATGAGTTTAATGAGTTTTGTAGAATTAATGGTATTAGTAGGCAAGTTACAACATCTTACACCCCACAGCAGAATGGGGTAGCTGAACGCAAAAATCGAACTATCATGAATATGATTCGGTGCATGCTTTGTGACAAACAAGTACCAAAAACATTCTAGCCAGAAGCTGCAAGATAGACAGTGCATATTCTCAACAGGAGTCCGACATTGGTGGTGAAGGACAAAACCCCAGAAGAGATGTGAAGTGGAGTTAAACCCAAAGTAGACTACTTTAGGGTTTTTGGCTACCCAATTCATGTACATATACCAGATCAGAAAAGAACAAAGCTAGATGACAAGAGCCTGCAATGTGTACTTCTTGGAGTAAGTGACGAATCTAAAGTTTATCGACTGTTTGATCCAGTTGCTAGAAGAATAATAGTGAGCAGAGATGTGAGTTTCGAAGAAGATAAAGGCTGAAATTGGGGGAAGACTACTAAAGAAGTTAAGCATGATGCATTGGTATGGGAAGATAGTGTTGAAGGTGAAGATGTTTCCTCTGAAAGTGAAGAAAAAGTTATGGGAGGTACTGAAGCAGTGGTTACAGATCAAGATGCAAAAGAAACAACTTCAACATTGAGTGATTCATCCAATGAAGCTGCACTAGTACAAACTGAAAGAAGGATTCAAAGAGTACCTAACTACTTACAAGATTACGAAACAGGTGAAGGACTATCCGAAGATGAAGATATGAATAATCTTGCAATGTTTACCTCTCATGATGATCCAAGTTCATTTGAAGAAGATGAAAAAGATGTGAAATGGAGAAGGGCAATGGATTTGGAGATCAAAGTAATTGAAAAGAATGGAACCTGGCAGCTTACCACTTTGCCTAAAGGTGCTAAGAAGATTGGTGTGAAGTGGATCTTTAAGACTAAATTGAATGAAAATGGTGAAGTTGATAAGTACAAAGCCCGGTTGGTAGCTAAAGGCTATGTGCAATAACAAGGGATTGATTACAATGAAGTCTTCGCTCCAGTAGCAAGATGGGACACAATCCAGATAGTTCTAGCTCTAGCAGCACAAAAGGGATGAAGTGTGTATCAATTAGATGTCAAAAGTGCATTTCTCCACGGTGAGTTGAAAGAAAATGTGTATGTAGAACAACCATTGGGCTATGTTCGAAAGGGTGAAGAAGAGAAGGTTTACAGGCTTAAAAAGACACTATATGGGTTGAAGCAAGCACCGCGTGCTTGGTATAGCAGAATTGAAGTCTATTTCATCAAAGAGGGATTTCAACGATGCAATTACGAGCATACTCTCTTTGTAAAAACAGAATGAGGAGATTTAGGGAATATGAAGTACTTTCTTGGTGTTGAAGTTTTGCAAAATTCAGAGGGTATCTACTTAAGTCAGAAGAAGTATGCTTGTGAATTGCTTGAGAAGTTTGGTTTACAGAACTATAATTCGGTGAATAATCCAATTGTACTCGGTTTTAAGCTGTCAAAGAAAGGAGAAGGTGCTAGGATTGATGCTACAGTTTACAAGCAATTAATTGAGAGTCTCATGTACATTACTGCAATAAGACCTGATTTAATGTACATGGTATGTCTCTTGAGCAGGTATATGGTCAATCCTACTGACTTACATATGCAAGCGACAAAGAGGGTTCTTCGTTATTTAAAGGGAACTGCGGAGTTGGGTGTGTTTTATAGGAGATGAGATGTTGGCGAGCTATTAGCTTACACCGACAGTGATTATGCTGGAGACACTAATGATAGAAAGAGCACGTCTGGTTACGTATTTTTATTGAGTGGTGCAGCAATTTCCTGGGCTTCAAAGAAGCAATTAGTGGTGACATTGTCCACCACTGAGGCAGAGTTTGTGGCAACAGCTTCTTGTGCTTGCCAATGTGTGTGGATGAGAAGGGTGTTGGAGAAGATTAGTCACTCACAGAGCAAGTGCACTACTATTATGTGTGATAACAGTTGGACGATTAAGTTGTCTAAGAATCCTGTCATGCATGGTAGAAGCAAACATATAGATGTGAGGTTCCACTTCCTGAGGGATCTTACTAAGGAAGAAGTGATGAAGCTGGTTCATTGTGGCACATATGATCAAGTGGTTGATATCATGACCAAGCCATTGAAGTTTGATGTATTCTTAAAGTTACGGGGCCAGCTTGGAGTTTGTAAGGTGCCAAACTTAAACTGAATGCATACTGTAATCAATTTAGGGGAGCAATTGTTGGGATTTATTCTTTCTGTTAAGATTTGAATTTGTTCAGTTAATAAGTTCCTGTTTGTTAGGACCAGTAACCAGTTTATTAGGAACCAGTAAGTAGGATAGGATTTGATTTATTCTGTATCTGATACCACGTTTTAGTTGTTAGACGTGGGCTACATTATTTCCTTATCTTATAAAAGGCTTTAAAAGCCATCAGTTTGTGTTTAATAAAACAGAGTGTGATACACTTTTAGTATTAAGTATTTTAGTGTTTCGGTTTCTTGCTTCCAACATGTATTACGTCACATTTACACACAAAAGATAAAAAGCTAAAGAGAATAAATGATTTTTTATGATGAATGAGTTTAGTATATAAATGTGACGTGATACATCTACATATACACAAAAATATTTCTAACTTTAAATTGAGAGTATATTAAAATTAAACTTATTTTATTTTTTATTGACCAATTTAGTTTTAGAATAATAATATTTACACATTATTTTTTTACAACATTCTTATTTCACTTTTTTTTTTTTTTCAAACAAGTAAAATGTAATATTGATGTAAAAGAAATGACCTGCAAATATCAGTTGCATTAGTTTATGTAGTGTAAGCAACATATTTCATTTTCTCGATGTACATGTGAAATTTCCTTCAAAGTTCTAATTCTTAGCATGTAAAAATATTACGCAGATTATTGGGTTGGGTCTCTATGCAACGGTTGATTTAGATAAGGCAAGGGTTGGTCGGACTAGAATAGTAGAAGATCAACCCTCCAACCCCAGGTGGAACGAGACCTTTCACATTTACTGTGCCCATTTGATCTCCCATATCATATTCACTGTCAAACAAGATAACCCTATTGGAGCAACTCTAATTGGAAGAGCATATGTACCTGCTGAGCTAGTTATGCAGGGCAACATAGTGGATACACGGGCCCAGATATTAGATGAGAACCGTAATCCTATACCAGGTGACTCTAAAATCCATGTGAAGATGCAATTCTCTGGTGTTCAGAATGACAGAAACTGGTCTCAAGGAATAAGGAGTCCACAGTTTCAAGGAGTTCCCCACACCTTCTTCAATCAAAAAAGTGGTTGCAAAGTTACTTTGTACCAAGATGCTAATGTCCCAGATGGTTCTCTGCCGTGGATCCCATTGTCTGGAGGAAAACATTATGAACCTGGGAGATGCTGGGAGGATATTTACAATGCCATTTTGGATGCTAAGCACTTGATTTACATCACTGGATGGTCTGTGTATACTGAAATAACCTTAGTTAGAGACCCAAGGAGGTCAAGAATCACCCTTGGGGAGCTGCTGAAGATGAAAGCCAATGAAGGTGTTAATGTTCTTATGCTTGTTTGGGATGACAGAACTTCTGTTCCAGAGCTAAAGAAAGATGGCTTGATGGCAACCCATGATCAAGAAATTGAACAATACTTTAAAAACACAAATGTGCATTGTGTTTTGTGCCCACGTAACCCGGATGATGGAAGAAGCATAGTTCAGGGTTTTGAGATTTCAACAATGTTCACTCATCACCAAAAGACTTTAGTTGTTGACAGCCAAGTTGCTAGTGCTGGACCATGGCAGAAGCGAACCATCGTAAGTTTCGTAGGTGGGATTGATCTCTGTGATGGGAGATATGATACTCAGGAACATCCTCTCTTTTCAACTCTGAATACAGTCCATCATGATGATTTCCATCAGCCATGTTTTCCAGGAGCTTCCATTAAGAAAGGTGGTCCAAGAGAGCCATGGCATGACATTCACTGCAAGCTTGAAGGACCAGTTGCCCGGGATGTCTTGTACAACTTCCAGCAAAGGTGGGAGAAGCAGCTTGGGAAGCAGTTCCTACTCCCTTCCTCCATGCTTGATGAAGTTCTTGTCCCTCACTCCACTGTAGCAACAACAGATGCAAGCGAGGCTTGGAATGTTCAGTTGTTCAGATCCATTGATGGTGGTGCTGCTTTTGGCTTCCCCCAAAACCCAGAGGAAGCAACTGAAAAGGGTCTTGTTAGTGGGAAAGATAACATCATCGACAGAAGCATTCAGGATGCTTACATAAATGCTATTCGGCGTGCAAAGAATTTCATCTACATTGAAAATCAGTATTTCCTGGGGAGTTCATATGGTTGGAAAGCATCTGATATAAAAGTTGAAGATATTGGTGCTTTGCATCTTATACCAAAGGAGCTGTCATTGAAGATTGTTAGCAAGATTGAAGCAGGAGAGAGATTTTCTGTCTACATTGTCATCCCAATGTGGCCAGAAGGTGTACCTGAGAGTCGTTCAGTTCAAGCAATATTGGACTGGCAAAGGAGGACAATGGAGATGATGTATGCTGATATTGCTGAAGCCATTCGGAAAAAGGGAATTAGAGCCCATCCTAGGGACTACTTGACATTTTTCTGCCTTGGAAACCGTGAGGGTAAGAAAGACTCGGAATATACTCCTACGGAGGCACCAGAGCCAGACAGTGATTATAGTAGAGCACAAAAGTCCCGGAGATTCATGATCTATGTTCATGCCAAGATGATGATAGGTAAGGGATCCATGACTCTAGCTTTATTTATTTGTTCACAAAAGTTGTCCAAGGTCTTCTACGGTTACATTTTGTGGCACTATGAGATTCTTCATGCTTCCTTTTTTATTATGTTCTTTTCATATTTGGTTAACAACTAACTAATTATGGTGACTTTTGCTTCCTTTCAGTTGATGATGAATACATAATCATTGGTTCTGCCAACATAAACCAGAGATCAATGGATGGTGCAAGGGACAGTGAGATTGCAATGGGTGCATTCCAACCGCGTCATCTAACATCCAATGGGCCACCCAGAGGTCAGATATATGGATTCCGAAGGGCATTATGGTACGAGCACCTTGGGAATCCTGATGATTTAAGCATCTTCGACAATCCAGAAAGTTTGAACTGCATCAAGTCTGTGAACTATCTTGCGGAGACCAACTGGGACACATACTCAAGGGAAACATTTGATGAACATGGACCATTTCACCACCTCATGCGCTTCCCCATAGAAGTAACCAACAATGGAGCCGTAACAACCCTTTCATGGTTTGAATTTTTTCCTGACACCAAAGCTCGGATTCTGGGTTCCAAATCAGATTACCTTCCTCCAATTCTTACCACCTAGCTAGTGTCGTGCTTATCTGATAACTACCCCAACTTACCATGAGATAATGTTTAAGAAGTAAAACCATATAATTACTCGTTAGGAGAGTGGAGAGAAAATTAAATGTATATTCACATAAATAATTATCATCAGTTAATAATAAATGAAATGTCTTGTTTTTAAGTAAGAATCTTTGTCCATATAAATAAATAAATAAATCAATAAAATCTTTGACTATATTTATAACCTGGAAGCTCAACCAAGTTTTTCTAGTTTGCGCCAAGACCATTTTTTCTTTTTACTGCATGGTGTTCCTATTAGTTTTTTGTCCGATTAACTTGCATGCACATCAGTCAAAGGCAGTGATGTGTCGTCAAGACTAAGAAATTCATAAGGAGAAATAAATTTTATCTTTTCTGAATAAATAATAAAAAATATATCGTAATCAAGTTGTTCTCGACCAACTCAGCAAGAGATAAGTCTTTTATAATAGCGTGCTCCAGCTATGTTTTATGAAAATGACAATGAACTGAAAAGTAATATGCAATTAGCCTCCAACTAATAAAAAGATAAAAAAAAAAAAAATTGGCTTCAATCTTGAGAATAAGAAAAAAATTTCTAACTCTATTTAATTTGTTGTCATATATTTATTAATTTAATTAAATAAATTAAAAGTAATATATAATAACAAATTAAATAAGATGGGAGAAAATTTCCTTCTTTCAAAGTTAAGATCAAGTTTTGTTAAAAAAAAAAAAGTGGTTGAGATATCCAACTTTTATTTCTAATTTGAAGGGAATTCCTTCCTCCCAATATTAGAACCAAGTCTTATTAAAAAAAAAAATGTAGTTGGGGTACCCAGCTCTTATTTCCAATTTGATGGCACAAAATTTGATTGTACTTATCTTAGCATCTGAAATCAAAGTGGGCACAAACCCGTTGGTTGGAAAATGGAAATACAACCATAAGGCCAAACCTTTTAAGATCTCTTTCCCACGCGCACCACCCCCCTGACCACGTTTTGAGGGCAAGTGACTGAAAAAAGTTTCCCTTATAATATAACCAAACAGGCAGAATTTGAGGTTTCCTTACTGAACTAGTTGATTCTGTCCCAATATATTTTTTCTTCTCGGGAACCAAAATGCTAGAAATTTCCCTGCATTTTGTCCCCATTAGCCTTTATTAGTAAATTCTGAGAAGTTCTCTACTTTTTGTTTGTTTTTTAATTGTGCATGCAGGGTATTGAATTATCTGCTTCCTGGATTTAGAATTTTAGGTGACAGATCTCTGCTTTGACTTCAGTAAATGCATCTCTGTAGATATGTTCCACCTTGGCTCTGTCAAATTCTCGCCTGCATGGGGTGAGTTCTTTGTTGCTTCTATTTGTTTGGTCCCAGAGGTAAAAAAAAAAAAAGAGAGAGATTGAATTTTTCATGTCAATATTACTTATATGGTTCCACCCAATTTGGCTAAACCAGAAAGGAAATCACTTTAATAGATTTTTATTTAATTTAATTTTAGTGTACTCAGATTTCCGAGTGAGTTTTGGGCTTTTCTCTAGTAAGAAGTTAATGGAAGAAAACGAACTCAGGAATTGGGTAATGGGAGATCCAAAATCAGTGGCCTCAAACGAGAGCAAAGAACTCGTTGCCTTACTTTAAGGTGATGAGGTGTTTCTGATTTTGTTGTTCTGGAATTTCAGGAAATTAGAAATTTGTTGTTTTTTTTATATTGCTTTGCCTCTTCTGGGCTTTCTGGGTAAGTTAAGGTCTTTCTCTGTTGTTTGTGGTACTTTTTTAATCATATTTGGGAATCTTTGCTTGTACTTGCTTGCTTTCTAAGCAAGCATGAGATCTGGTGAACAGGGTAACCTCATGGGGCTTTATCGTTTGCCATTCTTTCCTTGGATTCCTCAGAAGCTAGTACAAAGATACATAGAATTTTGCTGCCCCTATAGGATTTCATACGAGCTATGTATTCTAGGTGTTGCTTGTTAACTCAATTGGGAAGATGCTTTGGGAAGAAACCCTGCTGTTCATTTTTAATGTTTTGTGGTGCTTGCTTTCGCCTTCTTGTCCTTTCTGCCATGGAAAAATTCAAGCCCAAATGCAAGGGGCTTTTCAGTGTAAGGAGGAATTATTTCATACTGAATTTAATTTCAGGAAATTTATTGTTACACAAACTGCAGACATCTTCTGTCCATTTTATAAGAGGTATCTTTCTGTTAAATATCATGGATTTGGTGGGAAAAATTGAAATAAAAGACAAAGAAGCTGTTTTTGAGCATCTCTCAAGGGTTAAATGGTGGACCTGGTTTTGTAATTTTGGCTTCTTAAGCCTGGATACAATCTTTGTTGATTCTATCTAGCTATCAATATGCATTTTTTGTTGATTCCAATCTATAGCAGGTGCCTTTATCTTTTCTATATATTTGCTCTCCTGAGTCCATCAATGTTATTTGACATGAAAATGCTGGAGGGTAATGTTTTTTCTGTTTATCTATATTTGCAGGAAATAGCTGTCATAGATAGTTTATATTCTTTAACTAAAATCGAAAAAATGAGCTTGCTGGTTTAATCAAATAAGTCAGTTAATGAATAGTCGCCAACACAAATATCATAGAACTCCAAAATAATTAATAGGTGAACGAACATACCGAGAAAGTAGACTATTATAATTGGTACCTGTCGTTCTTATCATCAATGCTTATCTTCTTTTAATTCAAGCTGGTAGACTAAATATAGTAAATAGTTGGTGTTAATCATGCTTGTGGTTGAACCTGCTTTGTAACAGAACAGAGGTTGTATTGGATGCTTCACAAAACCTCCAGTAATTATTTCAATGGACGAGGCATCTAAGGGACTAAGAACTCAAGGCCAAGCAGTGAATAAAGACAACAGATCAGAAGATTTCTGGAGCAGCAGCGCTTTTGAAATGGATCATAGTGCAGCTCAGTCCCAGAGAAGCGTCTCATCAATTGCCATATCAAACCATCCTTCTGATCCTCAAAGTAGTGCCAGCATTCAGATTGATCCTCCAGAATTTGTCAATCATGGCAAGTTTGCTGTTATATGTCAGTTTATCTATTATCTGTTAGCTCATCTGTTAGTCTCATACTTCATCAAAGGGTGCTTGTAATCTTGTATCTTTTTGGTAGCCATTTTCTCTGCTGTGGAAACAATCTTACTCAAATTGTTAGTAGTGATGCTGGACATATATCTACTTTGCAACGTGTCAAGTATCTTAATATTTTCATGAAAATTTCAAATTGAACTCCTTGACCCTCGAGGGACGGTCACAATTCAACTGCCTTGTAAAAGCTTGAATGCCACCCTTTTAATGCTGGTTCTGCATTGCTGCTGCCCCTTTATATTTTTGTTTTTCCTTTCATTCTCTTATTGACCAAAAGAGGAGAAAATGTCCCTCTCCCTCCAGGCAAATTGGTTACACAGCCACTGCATGTCTTCTTGTCCTATTATGTTACACCGTCCTATTATGTTACACCTTACTTTCTGTATCTTTTCTTGTAAAATGTAATTTCTTTCATCTATGTAGTCACTTTAATTACATGTAGTTGCTATTTATGGAACTTATAGTTAAAAACTAGTTTTCAGGATTTTCTTTGATCCACATAAATAATTTTATTTTCCTTTTTGTAGGATATTTCATTATTGTATTTTTTACATTTTCTTGCCTATCTATCAAACCGGTTGTTTTAATGACATCAAAATCTGATGCATGCAGGTCTTCTTCTCTGGAACCAGATAAGGCAACAATGGGTTGGAAATAGAAGGCCTGACAGTCAGACACAAGTTGGAGAACCCAGAATAAGGTAAATAAATATATAATAAGCTTTCTGCAGGAAGCCTTAAGTGCATGTTTGGTAGAGCTTCTGCTTAGCTTTTTTTGGGAAAAAAGCTGTTGTAACAGTGTTTAATCATGTTTGGTAAAATTAGCTTCAGTTTTTACACGAAATTCAATGTAAAATAAAAGCTTTTTAAAGTTGATTTTTATAATACTGAAGTTTGAAGCTTATGATTTTAGCTTATAGATTATTTCTTACATTTTGATACGTAAATACCATTTTATCCTCAATCAAATAATTTTTTTAATCATTCTATACTTATTTTAGTAATTTAATGCATAAAAGCAATTCTTTTTTATATCATCCAAATGAATCAGATTAACTTAAAATCGCTTTACAACTAATGCATCCAAACATAAAAATAAATCAATCATAATCGATTATAACAAAAAGCTTTTATACAATAATCGATTACTAAGCATAATCAAATTTTTACAGCTATCCCAAACACACCGTTGAGCTGTAAAATGAACATGTTACAGAAGCAAATATAGTATTCCCTCACTGCAAGAAGCACCCATCTATGCTAAGTTGCTAACAATACTATTGCATGGTTTTTGCATTGATCATTTGTGCCCTTGTCTGAGCATTTTTGGGCTGTGCAGCCTGTGCTTATTCTCTCATTGATCAGATGCAAGAGTGTTCTCAATAGAAGTAGGGAAATTGATGAAGAGGCGGGAGAGTTGGAATTGGTGTCTAGCTATAGCATTCAATTCAAAGTTACTTTTTAAAGATGTTTGTCAAGCTCTAATTCTAGAGTTTATGTTTCACAGTTGGAATGCCACCTACGAGAGTCTACTTGGGACCAACAAGCCTTTTCCCCAGCCCATTCCTTTGGGAGTAAGTTCTTGTATACTAACTTGGTTCTTTATCTGTCGATATTCTTGTATAAGGGAGCAAATACATGCCTCTAACTGATTATAATATTACACGTGACAGGAAATGGTTGACTTTCTTGTTGATATTTGGGAGCTAGAGGGTCTGTATGACTGAGCTGGCAAAATAGGCTTTTTCCCCCCCTTAGATTTTGCAGGATAGAGGAGGTGAGGTAGAATTTGTTCATCCTCCTACTGGATAGTTGTAAATGGTGTAACTGTTACAAGTTATTTTTATTTTATCTTCCCGAGGTGGCCTTTCTACATGAAGTTGATTACACTTTAGTTTAAGTTCTTGGACTGATATTTGTTACCTCTCAAATTAAGATGTGATCCATCCACTGCTGCAATAAGAACTCTCAAAATTTTGCCATTGCTGATAGTGATGCTGAGTGAAGGAATTTCACAAAATTGTTCTGTTTTCTGCCTTACGGATGGCCAGCCAACCGCCAAGATGGACCATATCATTAACATTATTACTTTGTATTCCATTCTTTAGTGCAAGAGCTTCCTGCGCCTTGGCTGTTCTGGTAATATGGCTCCCGTGTAAAAGTCCTGCCTAGAGATTCTTTTTCTCTTTTGGGAGGGTGTTCCATGAGTTCAATAAAATGAAAAAAAAGAGTTTGGTTTAAAAAAAAAAAAAGTGTTCCATAAAAAAAGATGGAATTATTTAATTAAAATATTAGTTATTCTAGCACTTTGTATTGTGGTTTCAATTTATGTAATTAACTTACAGCTAAGGAAACTTGCAACGATAATTTTGTTTTTTAATTTTAATTAAGATAAAATTATTAAGCTTTAGAAACCTTGATAACAAATAAGGAAATGAGAAAAGGATTTAGAATCATGAAAATAAAAGCTGCCATCAAGAACTGTGGACGCAGCTTTGCTACGTCGCCTCAATTGAAAACCACTGTTTTATATTAATTTTGAGTAATTTTATTTTTTTTAAATACAATTTGACTCCACCCCCAAAACCAGAATAAGGATACTGGCAAGTTCACGCACTTGCCCCTTTGACGTCTAACTTGGGAGGGAGTTGCTTTCAAATTGTGAGGTTTTTCTCTTGTTAGCTAAAGCCAATGCCAAGAGAAGATGAATTTCCAGGTAAAGGACCCACCTTCTGCTTTGTCTGTTTAGTGTTTTATGCGTTTTGTTTTGGCTTGTTTTATGCGTTTTGTTTTGGCTTGTCTCTTTAGTCGTGGTATTCATATGTCAGCTGGACAGAGATCACCTATCTTCATTTCCTCTCCTTCCTTGTCTTTCCATTTAAATTCTGACAAGTGTAAAATGAATTAAGTAAGAATGAAATATGTAATTAAATTTAGAATACTTGTCAAAATTTAAGTGGGAAGACAGGGAAAGAAACAGGGAATGAGAACAGGTGATCCTCATCTATGTCAACTTTGTTCTGCTGATCATTTTCAATATACAACAACAACAAGCCTTATCTTATCCCACTAGGTGATTAATTTTAAGCACTGAAATAAAATTCGTCGTAGCGCAAATTATAGTTGGCTCAATAAGTAAAATTGAAAAGTATGGACAAAAAAATATCTTGGATTTAATTATGCCGGTAATCTTTTCTTTATATGTCAATGCCACGCTGAAATGAGATAATTTATCCGCTTAAAACTTTTTTATTAAAAAAAATTCTAAAAAATAAATTGCTATAAACTTGTAACAAATAATTTAAAATATTAAATTAAAAATTAAACTAATGAGACTTTTAAATTATAATTTAATTAATTTAATCGATTAAAATTATAATTAAATTAAATATTATTTAAATAACAAATATTATTAATTCATAATCCAACCCATTTAGTTTGATTTTTAACGCACTTCTTGTATCAATTTTGAACCAAGAATTTCTGTGTGCGTTGATAGTGACTTGATGTCGCATGACGTTGAGAAATAGGAGGGTTGTCTAAAGTAATTTATTGCTGTGTGACACACATACAGCAGCAAGGAATGCTGATGTTGGTTCACATGCAGCAAGCGCCGAAGCACCTTTGCTTTGAGTCAAAGAAGATAACAGGGGAGTGAGACAAAATAAACAGTAACAAGTGGCAAAGCACCAAAGAATGAGAAATTATGTGTAAAAGTGAAAATTGCAGAAAGAATAGTTGTGGGAATGTGGCCTCCAGATTGGACCTATAACCTAAACGCTGATTTACCAAATCCTAAAGATAAGCATGTTTCATGATTTATACGTGTCTTGATAAAGATAATAAGGTGGTCAAGATCATGTGGTAATGTTTGGGTCCAGTTAATATGTAAAATAATTAAGAACAGGTTTAGACTCAAGAAATCCAACAAAACTCTATGTAAAATAAAACTTTAAAATTCCAACCTACTTTCAAGTCTGCATACTTGAGAAATGTATTCTACTTTAGTAGAGTGCACTATCCAAAAAATAACAAATTTATATTTAATAATATACTGGTAAATCAATATAAAAGTTATCAATATTCATTTTAGATAGTTAATTTTTATTTAATTAAAATAATGCAAAAAACTAATATATTCATTATACAAATAAGTTATTAGTTTTATTTTCCTACACGTTAATAAATATATGAATTTTAAAATTTAATTTAATTTATCTTGAAAATAATACTTTTACAAAATGCATTTGTATTTTTGGTTGAATAAATGAGTGTATTCATTATTTCTTAAATAATGTTTTAAACGCATTGATTAATACGTGACACTTATTTTGCCTATTGATATGGATTACACAACAGAAAATAACACCTTATTTCCCTATATCCCTTCCTTTCAAATAAAGGTTGGATTCAATCCCAATTTTTGTATTTTGTCCATTTTTATTTCTTGTTACCAGGTACACTTAGTGGTTTATATTTTTTATTTTCCATAATATTTCTCTCATGTTATACAAAAAATTGAATAAATTGAACTGTTTAAAAAAATTAAATAGCATCTAATTATTATCTAATAACAAAAAAGATTATTTAAGAATTTGATCGCAGCCTATGTGGGTGTTTTCTACCATTGAATATCAAAAGGGGGAAAATAAAATGGTTGTGGGCCAATTCCAAAATGAATTAACATTGAAACTGTGTTTGAAAGATAATGAACGAGGGGAAGAGAAAGGGAAGGAGAGAAATAGTAGAGAATTTTTTTGTTTGAGAGTTTACTAAAAAATAGAAATAAAAAAATAAGAAATTATTTTTTAACAAATTTTTATCTTTCAAAATTGGGGTAGATTGAGAGAAATAAATTTAATAATTAAAAATAAATATATTATATTTTGTTATATTTTTTATAAGATAACTCTTACATAAAATAATAAGATTATATTCTATTCTCTTATTAATTAATCTTCTAAAAAAATTGTTCCGTTCCAGCGCATCCATCCATTCCGTTCCGTTCAGTCCACGACAAAACATTCAATGAATGCTGGGTAGCCCCCCGTACCATTATGAGGTTCCACCCAATCACTCATAATCACCTCATTGCAACTTTTGAAAAAAGGATACGCCAACAACAACAATATTATCTAAGGGAACGAATGGTTTATCAACACTACAAGTGGTCTATGGTTCTCATTAATCTATCCATCTATGAAATGCATGTTGCATTATTAATTTTCCTGTGGACAAGAAAGAAAGGCCTCTACAACAGATTGGTTTTGATACATTTCCTCTGAGTCTGACCCCAGCGCGATAGTCCTATCCTTTGATCAGATATCAGTTGCCCTATCATGCCATGGTTCATGTATCCAACATTTTCAGCCATACTCTGCAAGCTATTTAATAGAAAATTAACCACTTCGAATATATAATGGTGACTCTAGCATTTTTATTTTTTTTCCGCTTGAACCATCTTTTTGTTTTCTACGTTACGTTATGAGTCGAAGTTTCACAAATCACTAATGTAGAGAGAACAATCGCGTTAAAACCTTGCCCTGTATGTGATGAAAACAACTTGACGATTGGATTTAGCCTTGGTTTTCAAATTTGATATTCATTTTAACCCGCAATCTTCCATTCATATAGGCACATCTACTTCTGCACTTTGAATGGCCCAGAGCGATATGCCGTATCTTCAAAACTCTTACAGTTGCAGATTAATCACGAGAGAATCAAAAGCTATATATATCCTATAACATATATATATATATATATAAATATGCAAGGAATCATTTCAGTTGAAAAAAAAAATCAAAATAACAGTACTCTTTCGTGTTTGAAAACATTCATACCGTGAGGCAAATGCATACACATAGACACATACGTAGACATATATAATAAGATGATAATCTGTTAATATTGATTAGAAAATTATATTACAATTTCATGTGAATAAATTCATATTGGATATACATTTTAAAAAAAAAAATCTAGCATCAAATTAAAATATAGTATAAATTTTTTTGACGATAAAATATAGTATAATAAGTTATTTAATACTGTAAGCAAATTACTTGCAAGTTAAAAGTTGATTACAAGCTATGCAACAAAACAAAAAAGCTGATTACAGGATGGAGCTTTCTGTGAACAATTAATCATGTTCTTAATTTACGCGAGTTTTGTCGAACTATATCAAATCAAATTGGAAAGTGCTGGTTATATAGGATAAAACTTATTGCACGTTTATACTTTTTTCACATATAAAATATGTGATAAAATTAAAATATAAATATATAAAAATAAAATAAAATTAATTATAATTAAATAATAAAAATTATACGTATATAATATGATATGTACGCAATGGAAGAGCTATGATACTTTGGATACCTATGGCCTCCCAAATTTTTGAAAAATTTTATATTTTACAAGTCATGTTTTTTAAATAAAAAGCTTCTTATGTTTGGTCTCTTCATTGATGATATTATTTCTTTTTTGTTACTTTTAAATAAATGGTTATGTATATATATATATATATATAAGTGTTTTGAATAATATTATTTGATTGTACATGAATATGATGGCGGTGAGCATGATGCTTTATGCAAAAGCAATAATGATGCGTGATTTTGAACACAATATAGTATTTCAAGTTGGTGTTTTAAATAATTCTTAACCTAAAAAGGAGTTAACAATAAAAATTAAGATTTGAATATATTTAACGGACGCATGGAGAATAAAAACAGTGCAAAGCAGGTGATTATACGTTAGAAATAGTCAAATAGAGCAGGTACACAGTACACACTTCCAAAATTTGGATGAGTTGGCAGCGTCACAAAAAGATATTTCCTAGGTCTAAGGTTACAATTTCAAGAACAAGAGATAGGGTTACGAGTTATCACTATATATTAACCCAAGTGGACGACAAGCTTCAAGGAAAAGGAAAAAGGGGATCTCTTTCTCTGTTTATATTATGTTATTATTAATCCAAGTACAATGCATGTTTTAGGGGTGAGAGAAAGCAAGATTGACCATTAAAGAGAAGCCTCAGTCAGGGTCAAAATGGTCAGCTGGATGGTGAAGGACTCATTAAAAACAAAGGGTGGTGGTGATCTTTAACCCAAAGCAACGAACCTGGAAATGAAAAGAAAAAGAATACGCGTGAATCTGATAAAGAACAATCAATACTTACATTACATCCCCTCTGTACAGATAAGACCCAATTCCACGTCCCTCGAACACAGCTGTACCTTATATCAGGAAAAAAATATTAAGTAAATTCGATATGTGTCAAAAAATTTATATATTAAACTAATAAATTTTTTTTCTACTATTTGGTTTACAATTCGAGGTAAAAATAGAGTTATGCATATTATTTTTCACATATTTTACATCATTGTTCATTATTAGATTTCTAGAATTATATTAATATATTCTTATATAAATACATATACCATTTTTCTGTCTTTTGAATTGTGTAATTTTTTATTAAAATTGTATATGTTGTATTTTTAAATTATATGTTTAAATTATGAAAAGCAGAGCCATATAGTATACAAACTATACATCAACGAGAAAGTTTAAAATAAACTCAAAAATTTTGAATTCATGGATACACTATTAATTTTAGATTATTGATTTATTATTAAAATAAATTAATAATTCAGATTAAAAATTAAATTTTTATAAATTTTAATTAATAATATTTAAATTTATATAAAAATTTAATTTAATTATTATTATTTACAAATAATTATAAATATAAAAAATTTATAAATTTTAATTAATAATTTTTATTTATATCTAAATCTATATATAAATACTATTAAATAAAATTTATTAATAAACCCAAACTTATTGAATCCATTTAGTGTATATCCTCCATACATCAACTATTATAGCAAGTGGATAGTTCTAATTAGCGGTCCAGCTAAATTGTTCTGGCTTTGGCTTTACTGACCTTTCTGTCATCATACGTACCCGTAATTAACTTCTGTTTTACTGAGCTAAAATGTCATACATCCCGTTTATCCATGAAAATATGTACTATATACATGTAGAGGTATTTGAAATCTGAAAGTGAAAGTAAAGAAAAAAACGAAAGAAATGTGAGAGAAATAAATTATGAAAGAGGTTCAGAATTATATATTAAAAGCAGTGATGGATTCAAAAAATTTAAGTAATAAGAGCAAAAGTAACATCCAAGTATAAAAGGACAAAAATAACACACAAATATAGAAAAAATAAAAATAAATGATTATATTTATACATTAAGAAATATATTAATATATAATAATAATAATTAATTTATAATTATTTTTTTACATTTTTATATCTTAAACACGTTAAATAATTTTTTCACTATTAATATTATTAAATATCTTTCTCTTTATATATATATATATATATATATATATATATATATATATTTAATAAGAGGAGTTTTATTATGAGAGGGTGAGAGGAGTAAATCTTGACATATCTGATATCATACATGAATGGTTAAGATTAAAAGTTATTTGAAGATCATGTTTCTTACTTAAAAAAGTCATATGTATTTATGTTTTAATCTTGTTATTAATGAAAGATCCAATAGTCAAGATTCATTTCTTACCTCTCACATATAAACACTATCATACCATTTTGATAGATCTTATATATATATATATATATATAAATGATTTTGATATAGTGACTAGTTATATTAAATGTTAAGTTTTATTTCTCTTATTACAAATTTACTTATTTATTTAAAATTAAAAATATGAAAAATATATGAATGGCAAATTGTGTAGAAAAATTTTGAGATTGGTGCGATATGTGTCCCCGTTGTCTTTCATTTATCCGTTCCTGATCAAAAGAGTATGTTATTTTAATGCCCCGCCCGAAAGAAAGAGGATAGGGAATAGGGGTCGTCGGTAACTTGGTATCCTAAGGACCTACGGGCTACCATTAAAATGTAGCTTTCAATTTCTTACAAATTTAAAAATTATCTATTTATATGAATTTATATAAAAGATGATGTGTGTGTATATATATATATATTAAAACCTTTTTTAATTCACATATATATATATATAAATTAAAAAACGTTTGATGTTGCCAATTTTTAAATGAATTTATTTTATTCGAAAATCTCGTTTCATATGTTTTGAAATAAAAAAATATATAATTTTCATTGAAAATATCTTTACATTATTCATTAGGGGTGTAAATTGGTTGGGTAATCCACCAACTGAGTTATCCAAACCAAACCAATTAAATTGGTTCGGTTTGGTTTGAATATATTGATTAAGTTTAAAATCCAAACCAATTAAAACTAATTAGTTCGGTTATCAAATTTCAAAACCGAACAACCCTAACCAAACCAAACCATATATTTATATATTTTATTTTTAAAAAAAATTATGCTACAACATTTTTGGCTACTACTTGTTTTTCTTTATTTTTTTTGTAATACTTTCAATTTTTAACTCTTAAAACATCGTTTTCGTTTAACACAAAGGCTGAAAACTCCTGGTGCGATAAAATGTTATTCTACCCGTTGTCTTTCATTTATAACCAAGAATATCTATCGAGTGCTATTCAAAACTCTTGGAGATGTGAGAGGTTTGAAAACTTTGGATCTTTCCTTCAACCAACTCTCTCTGACGGATGTATTCTATTGAACTTCAAAATCTACATGTCATTCAACTTTTGAACCTCTCTTATAATGATTTAGAAGGAACTATTCTTAATGGTGGAGTTTTTAAAATCTTTCTGGTGTCGGTAATAAAAAATTTTGCTTGTATTTTGTGAGAGTCTCCATGGCCATGAAAGAATGCATATCGACTTACCATTATAACAGTGATAAAAGCGATACTATGTCTAATAACTTCTTGCTACTATACATAAAGAATATAAAAGTGAAAGTTATCATCATCTAAACTTGGAAGAAACGATGAATTGACTTTAAATCTTTAATATTGACTTTAAAAAAATGAATTTCGACTCTAGTTTATAAGTCTTAACTAATGGGTGCTTGGAAGATTGAATTAAGGGAAGAGAAATCATGCAAATGAAAATGAGTTAAACTTTATGGAGAGTTAGATATTGATCTTTGCTTGTGCATTAGATTATCTGCATAATGATAGTGAAGTTCCTATTGTGTATTGTGATTTGAAGTCTAACACCATTCTCTTGGATGAAAATATGATTGCAAAGGTTGGAGACTTTGGATTTCTTAGGATTCTTGATTCAAAGTTCAACTAATCAAGTCTTCAATTAGCAAGTTCTTCATGTCGTATATTGGTTACATATATACCTCTATTAGTAGTATCATAGTAGTAGTATACAACTTGTCAAATTAAATATCTCTTAAAGAATTTTTTAACTTATTTAAATATAATTTAATATAAATATCAATATATTTCGTTCCTCTTTTGCCTTTTAATACACATTTAAAACATTAAATAATTATTAGTACTTCAATAAGTTTGATTCTATTTTGAAAATTTTTTAATTAGTTTATTTTATTTATTTTTGTTATAAAAACTAATTATTTAATTAATTTTTGTATTAAAAATATCTCAATCACCCGAACCAAACCAATTATGTTCATTATTCATATAAAACCAAACCAAACCAATTAATTTTAATTGGTTCGGATTTATTTTTGTTCAAAAACCAAACCAAACCACTAATTTACACCCCTATTATTCATGTGTATATAATCTGATCTGATTTTAGAAAATACTCCTCTGGCTACTTGTGTAAGACACGTGACTAACTGACTATACAGTGAAGCCAAATGGTTGAGAGGGCCAGCGAGAGCATAGGCAGAGACTGACACACAAACATAACCATTCATTGAATGTGAACAATGGACAATAACGTACTGTTCCCCGCGACATCATATAGGTTAATGTCTTATAGTATGTTTGGATTCACGTTTGCAAGAGCAAACGTACGTTCAGGACCCTGCAACGGAGAATCCATCTTGTTTGGTGATTTTTCCTTCTACTTGAATTCATTGAAAAATACTTTTAAAAGTAAGTTAGATTGAAAATAAGAATTTTTTATTTTTTTATTTCATAAAAATTTGTTAGAGAATATATTTTTTTAATTTTATTTTAAAAGTAATTTTAATTTTTCATCTAAATAATATTTATTTTATCAAACATATTTTGAGATAAAAGTTTTCAAACACAAATTATTACTGTAAATTCACTTTCAACTAAACTTAAATTTATAAAAATAAGTTGACTCAAAGTTAAATTTATCAACTTTAATCTAAATACACACTAACTCTTTGGCTCCGCTGATGATATTATTCAGATTAATATTTGTGTAAATTTTAATTAAATTTATTTATTTTAAACAATTTTAATGACATTTTCCTCACACCCACATGGTGTGTTTAAAAATTAATTATTTTTTTAAATGTTAAATTAAGTTTTTGAGTAATAAGAAGCATGCCTTTTAAACCGTTGAAAATGAATCATGTAGTATGATTTATTCTTGTTAAAAGTACAACTTGTTAATTATGCGTTTAGATAAGTTTTTTAATAAAGAGAGATCCTGTATAGGACGATCCGGCTTCCGCCTCAGGCAAGAATACGCATATCAAAATTATCATCAATGAAATTGTTAATTTAACTTAGCTGCTTCACCATTTTCTCTCCCTAACATGTATGTCAAAAATATCATTTTGCCGATTAAAATCTAACTAGTTTTCCGAATTAATTATCCATGACAAACAAACAAACAAATATCAACAACTGGACCTGCCGCAAAGCGAAATATAATTGCTCAATTGTGTGGATGTTTTTATTTAATTATAATAATATAATAAAATAATTATTTTATTTGAATTGAATAATATAACAATTAATAAGCGGAAGCTATTGAGAAATTAAAATCATTAAGTTGGCTTTAGAAGCTTGCATGGAAACTGCTTGGCATAATTATATTAATTAATTAATTACGTGAACAAAATTAATCCCCCCTTAAAACAAGCAGACTTTAAAATATATTTATATGAATACAGTGTCTATAGTAAACATATTCACAATATATGATATATTTATAATAAAATTTAGAGTTAATATATTTAACATTTTACATTTATCATAAAAACATCTTATTTATTTTGCAAATATGCACAATTTATCTGAGTTTCACTAGTGTTTAAATGTATTTCAATCCTGTAATATAATATTTTTTAGACTTTATTGATTTTATGCTATTTAGCAAACTAATAAAGTTAAGCAACCCAATCCAATGTAAACAAAATTTCAGCGCCATTCCAAAACAGTATTAAAAAATGGGATCAAACTGATCAGTTCAATTAGAAAACTTGTGAATTGATCATAGGTCAGGTTTAATTGATCTACAGAATTGGCTTGTTAAAAAACATGTCAAGAATTTACCAAATCGATCAAAAAATGACAATAAACTTGTTTGAACTATTTTTTTTTTCAACAAATTTTTAATTCAATAAAGTTAAATAAAAATCTAATATCAACTTATGAAGTCTCATATGTAAGATTCAATAAAAGTATAAGAAAGTTTACTTCTTTTTTTTTGTTTTTATATAAGTTATATACTTGAATATTATATTTATTATTTTATAGAAGACTTATAACTGTGACTTTAGCTTGATTTTTATATATATTATATGTTTAGATATTTTACTTGTATAATATGAAATTTTAAAATATTAAGTAACATAATATAAAATATTAATATATTAATTTATTTTTTAATATATTATATAATATTAAAAATATATTTAATTATTATTGATTTGAGGACGAATAAATTAATGAGCCATAAATCAATATCTTTATTAGATCAATGAGTAATACCATTTTAAAGATATTGTTTCATAACAGAGGGGTATAAATAAGCTAAGATAGGATGAAGGTTGGGTCTTCAAGGGCGACGGGAATTAGAAATGAGAACAATTTCTCCAAGAAGCGTTTTGGAGAAATTTTAAAATATTTTCACAGTAATATTTTGGCTAATTTTAAAATTATTTAAGTCTAATTTGCTTATTTTTTTCAATTTTATCAATTGCTTGACTATGAGATGTCACTATTATAATTTTAATAAATTAATATAATATTCTAAAAGTATAAAAAATCCACTCCAACTTTTGGTTTGTGACATGTTGAAATATGATAATATATCTTCTCATGTAATTTTATATCTTCTCATGTAATTTTTTACATAAAAAATTATATAAATACAAGAAATAAACATAAAAATTATAATAAAAATTCTATAAGTTTTGACCAAACTTAATTAATAACTTTTTTTATATCTATCTCTTTTTTTTACATAAATTTGTCATATAAAAACTCACATAATAGAATTTTTTTTTATATCTATCTCTCTTTTACATAAATTTGTCATATAAAAAATCACATAATCCCGTTGAAACACACAGCTACTTTGTATACACGGCAATGGCAATTCAATTTAATTAATTAAGTAGAAGTTAATGGGTTGGGTTGGACTTTGGTCTTGTAAATTGCTTTGCTCTTGTGTTGCCTTTGTTCTCCGGTAATGCATAAGGGTCGTTGCCTGCTCTTCCCAGGTGGGGTATATACATGAAAAATATTGAATTCGTTTTAAAAAATAACTTAAGAATTTTCTTATAATTAATTAATGAAGAAATAACCCCTCAAAAAAATTAATGAGGAAGTAAAAGACTATTTACCAAAAAAATTGAAGAAATAAAAGACAAAATATTTATATTTTTTATATTCTCTAAAATATTACATTTTTTAATCATTTTTTAAAGAATAAAATCTTAAATAAAGCAATTAAATAATTTTCTTTACGTAAAAAAAAACTAGATAATTTTCTTAATTGCTTAAGGAAGATATGTTAATTCCTCCAAAATGATTAGTAGTTTAATAATTAACTTTATTACTCAAAGAGACAAATAAATACTTAAAAAGAATGTGCATTTAATGCTTGTGAGCGTTTTAAAACTTCCAATTTTGGTTTTTTTTTTAATTCTATTCATCTTAATTATTCAAAGGGTCTTGAGAACTAAGTGTTTTATTTAGTATGGTTTAAAAAATCTTGTATTTTTGGATATTTTATTCTTTTTGGGAATCAATTATAACTCTATTGCCTTATTTCAAACACATTAATTTTAAAAAAATGTAATAAAAATTCTAATTATAATTACAATTAAAAATATAATATATATTAGGAAGAAAATTAATTTTTAGGATGGGATGGGATCCATCCCACCTCCCATTTTCATCATTTTTAAATAACCAAACAACGATAACCTATCTCCATTTTCAATATTTCAACTAGCATTAAAAAATATTTAATATTCTTTAATCAATTATCTTAATTACTTAAAAAAATTAATAAATAAATTTTCAAATTTTAATATATATTAAGTATTTTTACTTTTCATTTCAAATTTTTATTTCAACTCATGAACACTTACTTATTAGCAAATTCATAAAAACATAAACTATTAAATAAAAATGAAAATATTTAATATCATAAGATTTAAAGATATTGAATACTTTTTTACTTACATAATCCAGAGAATTATTTAGGCATATTTATTACCAGGATTTAATTCATTTTCCTATTTTCCCTTTATTGCTTAACAAAAATTCTAAATCATCATAATGAGTATAATAAGTCAGCATTACAATTTTTCTAATTACTTAAAGAATACAATATTAAACCAACGCATGTTAATATGAGTGGAAAGTGTTTGAATCTTTTAAATTCGTGGTCTTAGATTTGATCTTGGAATATGTCTGACTGAATTTTTAAGATATTAATTTTTTATTTATCATGCGGAGATATTCTAAAAAAAAAACATAACATTAAATAATTCTTTTATATCAATGACATTAAAAGCTTATATTTTTTATTTTATTTAATTATTTAGAGAAATTTGTAACGAGGATATGAATTTTTTCTTACTTAATTATTTTCTTAGTTACTTAAGAAGGAAATCTTCTATGCATATAATAAAATCAACCTGAAGTCAATAAATAATTTAATAATTCTTTAAGTAACTCAAAATTGAAGTTAATCTTTTCATCTTATCATTATATTAAAATAGGCATATTAAACACAGATTCAATATATATAAAATTTAAGTTCAATAAATGTTTAATAATTTTCTAAGTTGCTCAAATTCCCATTTTCATGTATTATAAAAACAAAAAAAAAAATACATATATAAACCAGTGTATTGCATGATAATGGCAATAACTAGTAAAATACTAACAAGGCACGTGCATTCAAGTTGAGAGTCAAATCTGCAATTTAAGACATTTTTGGCTTAATTACTTAAAGAGTAAATAAAATATTACAAATATATGCTATTTAATGTTTTCAAAAGTTTCCAAATTTTCATTGATATTTTTTACTTATTTAAGTAATCATGTGAATTATTAAACTAATTTTCTAAGATGATTTAGCATTTCATTACTTGAGGAAATAAAAGACTTAAAAGGTATTTATATTTAATATTTTTAAGAGTCTCAAAATTGCATTTTTAATTTTTTATTTAAGCTTTAAATAATCAAGTAGATTATTCAACTGATTTTTAGATAAATTTAACATTTCATATAGAAAGCGTAGCTGTAAGGGAAAAGGAAATTATCGTGGGAGACATGATTTTTCTTTTCTTTTTTTTTGCACGAACTGCATTTTGTAAAAAAGAAAATGTGGTTTAAAAACCTTAACTTTTATGTAATCTATAATTACATATTAAAGATACAACTAACTAATGTACCAGAAAAAGATACAACTAATTATGCACCGAAAGAAAAAATATATAACTAATTAGTGAATTCGATTATGATTTATAAACTCATTTTAAGTTTTAACAAGAATTTAACATAAAGAATCTATTTAATATAGTTGTTTAAATTTATTTTTTTTAAATAATTTTTTGGTACATTAAAAATAAGTGCACTTTAATTTCTTGGTACATTAAAAATAATTTTAAATAACTTAATTAATGAGATGTATTAAAAATGATTTAAGTAAATCAAATATATTTGGGATAAAACTTATAGTGAAATAATTTAAATAAATAAACGATAAAAACTTCTGTTGGCAAATAGTTTAAATAAATAAATAAATGTGAATAAATGAATGCATGAACTTATACATGTTAGATATCTTTAAATTTTTTATTTATTAATTTTTAGGTATTGAATTTATACCATCAATTAATTTCAGTATGAAAACTTATTTTGGATGACATGAAACCTGAATTTACATTTTTTGGAGCTACTTAAAGTGTATTTAACACTTAGGCTATGTTTAGTATATCTGATAAGATAATGTATAATAGTATAAGATAGTAGGATATGACTTAATAGCATAAAAGAGGTAATAAGTTCTTATCATATTAAGTGTTTGATAATTATTATATAATTAAACTAATTGTAGATACAAATATTTTTCATAACAAAAATATCCTTTATAAAAAATAAAAAATAAAAAATAAAAATTTAGCCTTCTTCTCTTTTCTAAAATCGTTCCCATTTTGCACTGAGATTTTTGACGCTGGGCAGATTTGAGTTACCAACAATTGAAAATCCACAAAACATATACCAGCAATTTAAAAGCGCATTTCTGATCTTTCAGACTTTCACACAATAAAACAAATGAATGAATAAATTTCTTTTAAAAAAAATCAATTCCTGATATTGAATCCAAATCACTATACCTTCTGTGAGCATGGAAGATTTGGAGGTTTTTTTTTGCGCATCACTGCTGCCATTGGTTCGAAGATTTGCTGCATTGTCGATGATTCAAAGATCTACTATGTCGTGACTGGTTCACGCAAGGAGGTCGGCCTTGCCCTGGTCCATCGGGCTGCCGCGGAGGGGGCTCGCATCTTCATCTTGGCTCAGTCGCGAGACAAGTTGGGCGAGGCTAGGAACTCCATTTGGCTAGTCACTGGCATTGACGTGGTGGTGTTCACCGCTGACGTGCGAGATTATTAAAGGTGATCACGGGTGGGGTCGGGTCTGGTTTCGGGGAAAAAATCTAAACCAATCATGTGAGTTTGAGTTGGGTCGGGTCGGGTTTAGGGGAAAAAAAATTCAAACCAATCATGTGAGTTCGGGTCGGGTTTAAAAAAAAATTTGAGTAACCTGAACGGTAGGGGTGGAAACAGGTCAGGTCAGGCTTTGCCTTAAACAGGCTTGGCATGTATCCTAATTATAAGGCCTGAGCCTGACCTGTGAGCTTGTAATATGCCGATTTTTAAAGCCTACCCTGACTTGGTCTGAAAGCCTATTTAAATGTCTATTTTGCAATGAGACTTTTAAATAAGCTAACAGGCCAATCTTTAAATAGGTCAACAAACTTTTACATAGGCTAACAAATCTACCTTTAAATAGGTCAACATATTTTACATAGACTAATAAACCTACTTTTAAATAAGTCATATGCATTTATATAAGCTAACAGGCCTAAGCCTTAAAATAAGCCAATGAGTCTACTCAAAGTCAATAGGTCTTTGTTATAATTTAACTCTCACATTCTAATTTTATAGATGCTCACCACTTTCTTACTCAGTCTTTGATCGATGTGAGACTTGGAGATATACTAAGTTGCTCACTTTCTTATTCTAGTCTTTCAAGTCCCATATAGACCAAAGATCAAAGTAAGAAAGTAGTAAGTATTTATAAAAGTAGGGGGTGAGTGTTAACTTATTATTTTCATTCTAATAAATATATTACATTAAATATATAAATAAATATATTATTTCTATTTTAATTTACTAAGTTAAGTTTTAGTTATTGACTTTTATTAAAATTTAATTAAAAAATATTAATATATTATAATAAATTTATAATTATTATAATAATATATATTATATTATATATAATTAAATAGGTCAGTCGGTCTGTCGAGCGCTTAAAAGACCTATTAGATGGCCTGAGGCTTGACTTTTTTTAATTAAAAAAGCTTTTAAAAAAACATTGACCTAATTTGTTTAATAAATAGGCTAGGTCAGGTCAGGCCTCGGGCAGGTTAGCCCATAAGCCCTTGACGGGTAACCTAACCTATTTCCACCCCTATTGGTCGGGTCATCAAATCGAGTTGCAAGAAAAAATAAAATAAAGACTTAAATATAGGCAAAACAACGTCATTTTATTGGGTCATCGGGTTAGTTCACTAAACTCGTTACCCGAACCGATATTCAGACAGGTTTATCGGGTTTGACCCGAACATACTTGATTACTCGAACTGCCCCGGATACATGTGGTCGGGTTAGCGGGTCGGGTTGTACACCCGTAGAGACTATGACGCGATAATACAGTGACGATCTTATAGTGGTCTGGCAGTGGTCTGAGTTCTTGGCAAAAAGAAAAAAACTTGGAGTGAGAGGGTTGAAATTGAGGAGTAAGATATGAAGTGATATCCTATCAGATCTTATCATAAAAATGGAAGAAAGAATATTATTATCAAGTTATAGTAGGATAAAAATACTTAATCTGATTTTATTATATTATTAAGTAAGAATATCAAACATATGATAAAATCTGATAACATTAATTTATATTAGCGTATTCTTTTTATACGACATAACAAACGCAGTCTTAAAGTAAAAAATATTAAGAGGATTAACAAAATAAATGTGTTCATCTAATAATGATTTGTTTTGGAAATTTCTAAATCTGACGAAATGAAATTCCTATTAAACATCACAACAAACAGGCTAGAAACCCAAGCTCTTTCTTTAATCCTTACTCTTATTATATATGTAAAAAGATAGTAATATATTAATATGTTGCAGAAAAAGAAAACAAATGATATATAAAATCTCGGATAAACTTTTTACACTGACTGGGTGAAATTATGATACTTTTCCAAAATAATAGCAGATTCAGTTTCTACAACTTTCTGGGAAGAGAAACTTTCCTTGTACCCAAACACCCACAGATTAACCCAGGTACCAAACAAGGTATGAAATTAAAAAAACAATAATAATAATAATATAAAGAAAAAGTAAAGAAAAGAAAACCACTATGTGGTTTCTGGTTTTGATTTGGTGGGAGAATAATACAAAGAAACCCCACTTCGTATGCCCAGATACATTGCATTTGGGAACCCATTCAATGTATTGTCATGTACCTGAATCTGTTTCCACTTGCAATAAAAGCTTCCCTTTTGACAAACCCAAACCATTTCTCGCTTCACCACTTTCTTTTTTCCCTATCTGATCTGATAGGGTTTCCATCACCTTCTACCTCCGTATTATCTCATCTCATGCATTCCTGCTCCCAACAGTTATACATCGCCATTAAAGTCACAATCTTCTTCTTCTTCGCTGCCTTTTTTGCTCTCTTTGGAGGGTTCTTTTGTGGAGAACAGCGCAGATTTTATCTCCCGGGATTTTTTGAGCTGTACCCATGTCTCAAGTCTTCAGCTTTACTGGTAAGCTTTTGGATTAGTCGTATGTTTGATCCAATTCATGGGTCTAGCTGTTATGTTTATGCTTCCGTGAGTTCGATTACTGATTGTTATTGTTATTTGGAAGTTGCAATGGATGTGAATTTGAAGTTTTGATTCTCATACGCGGGTTTATAATGATATATTTATTTCTGGGTTGGTTTGGTGAAGATTATTATTTGTGTTTTGCATGACAAGTTTTTTTTGTTTTAATTGGTGAATCTGATGAGATATATGAACAGATTCAGAGTCTAAATTTATTTGATGAGATAGTGAGATAATTCAGCGTTGAATTGTTTTAAGAATTTGTTTTTGGGGGTCAAAATAAAAAAACTTTGTTTGTTGTTGTTACTGGGTTTTAGTGGAAATCATATCTTGTTTTGCGATCATTTAGCAGAAGGTTCTAGTTTGGGTAATTTAGTTTGTATATATATATATCTAAGATGAGTTATTTTGTTGAAAGTTGACCTGAATTTGGTGTTGGCATCAGAGGATACATAGGATTTCATGAACATATCTGGTTTCTATTATTTGTTCAAATATTTCATTTCATTCATAGAATAGATACTTTCTGTGGTTCTATTTACTGGTGGAATTTTTCATGTTTTAATAATTTTTTTATATTCACAAATTTTTCTTTCCTGACCTTGCATACGTTTGGGTTCTCAGGTGCTGAAGATTTTTGCCCTGGTGGGTCAATATACACTAACCCCAAGGAAACGAGTCTCTTCTTGTCTCTTGGCCGTCAAGTTGATTTTTACCTTCCCCTTCGGAAGAGGTCTCGCGTCAGTGTTCCATTTGATGTCAGTGGAGAATGGTTTGAGCAGAAGCCGAAGACATCTATTGAAGCTTTGCCAGATGAATGCCTCTTCGAGATCCTTAGAAGGTTGCCTGCAGGCGAAGATAGGAGTGCATGTGCTTCTGTATCCAAGCGCTGGCTTATGCTTCTAAGCAACATAGGTAAGAATGAAATATGCAGCAATGAAAGTGCTAGAAATGAAAAGGAGGGTGGTGATGAGGAATTTGGAGATGAAGGATACCTCTCCCGAAGCTTGGAAGGGAAGAAGGCAACAGATGTTAGACTTGCTGCCATTGCTGTTGGGACAGCATCTCGAGGAGGATTAGGGAAGCTTTCAATTCGTGGAAGCAATTCAGATCGTGGGGTGACTAATCTAGGTCTCAAGGCAGTTGCTTGTGGATGCCCTTCTCTAAAGGCTCTTTCTCTATGGAATGTTGCTACCGTTGGTGATGAAGGCCTGATTGAGATTGCTAGTGGGTGTCACCAGTTAGAGAAGCTTGACCTTTGCAAGTGCCCCACAATTTCTGATGAGGCTTTAATTGCAGTTGCAAAGAACTGCCCAAATCTGGCCGAGTTATCAATAGAATCATGTCCTAACATCGGTAATGAAGGTCTACAAGCTATTGGGAAGTGGTGTCCCAATCTAAGGTCTATAACAATCAAGGATTGCACCGGAGTTGGTGATCAGGGGATTGCTGGCCTGTTATCTTCAACTTCTTTTCTTCTGACAAAGGTGAAACTTGAGTCGCTGATGGTTTCCGATCTCTCTCTAGCAGTTATTGGGCATTATGGCATTTCAGTTACTGATCTTGCCCTTAATTGCCTCCCAAATGTCAGTGAGAAGGGATTCTGGATTATGGGTAGCAGTCGTGGACTGCAGAAACTAAAGACACTCACAATTGGATCTTGCCTAGGAGTAACAGACATTGGGCTTGAAGCTATAGGAAAGGGTTGTCCAAATGTGAAAAACTTCCAGCTCCGCAAGTGTGCATTTCTGTCAGACAATGGGTTGGTATCATTCGCCAAGGCTGCTCCATCACTTGAGAGCCTACAATTGGAAGAGTGCCACAGAATTACCCAATTTGGGTTTTTTGGTCTCCTTTTTAACTGTGGTGCAAAATTGAAGGTTCTTACCCTGGTAAGCTGCTATGGGATCAAAGATCTGAATTTGGTATTGCCAGCAGTATCTCCCTGTGAATCACTTTGGTCATTATCAATCCGTGACTGCCCTGGATTTGGTAATGCTACCCTTGCTGTACTGGGAAGGCTGTGTCCTCGGCTTCAGCATGTTGAATTGAGTGGACTTGAGGGAATAACAGACGCAGGGTTTCTTCTACTGCTTGAGAGATCTGAGGCTGGTCTGGTTAAAGTTAATCTCCGTGGTTGCATAAATCTGACAGACAAAGTAGTTTTGTCCATGGCCTATTTGCATGGGTGGACTCTTGAGGTGCTAAACCTTGATGGCTGTAAAAAAATCAGTGATGCCAGTTTGATGGCAATTGCCTGCAATTGCCCAATGCTCTCTGATCTTGATGTTTCGAAGTGTGCAATCACTGATACTGGGATTGCAGCCCTTGCACGTGGGAACTTGCTCAACCTGGAGATACTTTCTTTGTCAGGTTGCACTTTGGTTTCAAACAAGAGCCTGCCCGCATTGAGAAAATTGGGCCATACCCTTGTGGGATTAAATATCCAGAATTGCAAAAGAATCAGCAGCAGCTCAGTTGACAAGCTTCTGGAACATCTCTGGATGTGTGACATCCTCTCCTGAACAGGAAGTCTTAATCTCAATGCAAGTTAGGCCATCAGCTTTTACAGTTAGTGTTGCATTGTAATGTTTTTGGGTCCATTGAGTATGGGTCTTGGTCATCCAGTACTCGGTTCTCTTTTTCCAGAGCATACAGTCATTTAATCTTTGTTTTTGCAGGTTTCCTTTAATTGGAAATCTGTTCCTAGTTTTTGGCATCCTATTGATGGACACGCCACTTTTTAAATGGCTGTATATCTCTGAGAACATAGTTACCGGGTTCTGGAGTTAGGTATCTTTCTTTCTGGTGTTGGCACCTGATGTTTTTAGCTTTGCTTTGCATCGGTTTTGCCATCATGTGTGTCCTAGTCCCCGTTTCTTGACGGCAAACTGTACCTCTTAAGTCTGTCCAATGGTGTTTACCAAATCTTTCACGTATTTGAACTCTGTTCTGTACGTGATGTTTGGGTCTCAGTTTTAGACAAGGGGCATGTTGAAGTTTCACTGTTGCAGTTTATGTGCTGTTGTTATCCTGGTTGCTATTGGCAAGTTCAGAGTTATGATGCCTTGTCTTCAGGGGCTTGCGTTGGCCATGGCAGCAAGTTATACAAGTCTGCCATGACAATCTTTTCCTTTTGGGAAGGGTTGTTTTTTCATCTACCAAGCCCTAGTTTTTCAAGCTTCATTTTTTTGAACTTGTCAATGTTACTCTTCTATAGTGTGTAATGATACTGATATCTGCCCTTTGTACTGTATGTTATTTTATGAAAAGTAATGAATAAAAATTTGTAGTCTCATTCCAAATTTCATTTGCCTTGAGATCTTTATACTTAATGATACTCCATTATAAGGTGTTTCAACAATTGTCCCATTCCTATCAAGTCATCTACATCCATAATTTGAAGGAAGCTTACGATATAATTATAACCAATTTAGGACTTCAGGGCTGACACACGTTTTGCTCACTAACGGGATGACTGCTGTGCTTGACCGTGTCTGCCTATGCTAACATCATTTACGTGTTGATAATTCAATCCCGTGTTTCATTTTTCTTTAAACGAGACTTATTTAATTTAGATTGTTTTTTAAAATTTTACTTCACATTAATTTTATGCTTTAAATCATGGACTAGAAATGGTCATTCTCTTCTAGTTCATTTTTTTTAATATTTATTTCATTTTATGCTGCAGCTGGACTTGACTCCCTTGGTTAAATTTTTCATCAAATGCTTAGGCTCGTCCAAAATATCGTAAGGGACTCCACTATGGCACATGTACTTCACATGCATTGTCATGTAAAGCAATTATTGATGCATCATTTGAAAAGTCTCCACATGACTTTTTTTTTGGTCATTGAAAAGTCTCCACACGACTAAACAAATGAAGTTTCCTTCTAATTTTGTAGCGTGACATGGGGCAGTTGGTCCCATGTGAGACCGGAACAGTAGGTTCAGCCCGGAAGAAGAAAATAGTTGTGAAAATGAGTCCAGTTTGATGGGCAGCCAGAATAGCACGATAAAAAACACATAGGTTTGGTTAAAAAAATTTAAGCTTCAACTTAATTTAATTCGATATGGTCTGACTCCAAATCGGGTTAATCTACTTTAAGCTGAGCTAGTTTTTATGCTCAAATTTTAATTATTTTTTTAATTTAATAATATACATCTAAAAAAAATTATCATTTTTTATTTAAAAAATAAAATTCAATTAATAATTAAATTAGTTATCTAATTTATTTATCATTAATCAGAAATTAAATAACTTAAAATTTTAATTTTTCATTAATTAAATTTTTTTAAAATTAAATTCATTATTTAAAAAATAAAAAATTATCAGACTAGTGGATTGACCAACCTGTAATCTACAACGGATTAAGTTAAACTAACAAAATATTAGTTTAAAATATATTAGGCCTACCTCGATGTGTCCCGATCTAATCGGATTGGGCCGGCTCATTTTGCGAGCTATAGAGACAAGCCCAGCTTGGGGCCACCAGGTATTTTGCAGGGAATTCGGTCGGATATGTATGGTCATGGGTTATCAAGAGCAAATAAATATATAATCAGCAAGCAGTTTCCTATTGCAAGTATGATTGTTACTTTGTTTTAAAAAATATACTTGTACAAACTTTATCATACATACACTTATACAGTAGTGAAGTGAGGGTTCGGAGGTTAGAGGGAATACTAACTTAATCATCACAATATATATAAAAGATAAATAATAATTAATTATTGTAGCTGTTGAATTTAAAAAAATAACTTCTATGATTATTGTTTTAATTACGAGAAATTTTGGTGTTCATCTTAAATAATTATTTTTTAAATAATTTATTTATACAGGCATACCTTTTTTTTAAAATTACAATTAAAATCATATTCCTCCACCAATATATCTAAATAATTACAATTATAACACTTCAAATTTTTAATAAAACTACATTATACAAACTAAAATTCTAAATATTAAGCTTATAGTCCCAGACCATGAAAACACGACTAGAAGTACTAAAGACATACAAAAATAACAACAAAGGAAAAGCATAAAATTAAAAGGAAAAGAAATATGCTACCTAAAATGCCTAAAGGATTAAGAATATGAAAAAAAAAATTCAATCTATTAAGTTTAGTTTAAATAGTCATGTGTGTGTGTGTCAACTGAATCATAATTGAATCAATTATGTGTGTGTAAATTGAATCAATGATTATTCACAATTTGATAATTGAATAAATTATATACTGAATCCAAACTAAAGAAATGTTATGGTAAAATTTTGTTTCAAATAATGTGGTATAAAGTAATGTGTCATTTGAAAGACATGATTAGATTAGTTGTGTATTCTTACATCTATCTTTTTTATATTATATAAAAATCATGGTGTTTTTGGCTTAATATTGTTTGTTCTATTCCATTATAACTCTGTTGTTTTGGGAGATGAGAGAGGGATTGTTGCTATAAATAATACATAATGGAGCTTGAGTTGATTTATTTCTCAAGGGCAAATATTTAAGATTAGTGAAAATTAATAAGTTATAATAATTTTGTAATAATATTTTTTATAGAGAATCGAAAGGATCCAATTCTTGTAAGGTTAAAAAAAGTCAAAATATTATCTAATTTGTTGAAATTAGTAAAATTATTTTGATCAAAGGTATATCTGCGAGAATTAACCTCCTATTTATATGGTTTTTTGAGAAAAAGAAATTAAAAAAATGATATATTACTACTATTTTTTGAAACGATCAAAGATTTCCAAAATAATGATTAAACTCAATGATTAAAGAAAAAGTTAAAAAATGCTAGAACAAGTGAATACCATTTTTAAATTATTACATGGGGAGCATGTGCTCCCCCTCAATATAACATAACATGACTCCCCCACTGCACTTATTCAAGTTATTGGATTGCATCTTGGTCGAATTATAACTTTTTTGAAATGGTTTAGATGAGAATATTTTGGAGTCCATGAAGAATGAAATAAAGTCCGTACAAATATTATTACTAGTTACTAGTTGTTATATCATAGAGATTGGTGACAGGCAAAATATCTTAAGGGGTTTGATTATATAAGCATTTATAATTTTTTCAACAACCAGATTGATGAGCTTTAGTGGCAAATCAGAAATGAAGTTCTTACATTATTTCTAATTTAATATTATTTTTTACACCTAAAATAGGTAAATATGATTAATTAAAAGAAAATAACAAAAAAATAAATATAATAAATAATATTAAAAAAATATGAAAAGAGATATATATATTATTTATAGTAAGAATATAATTGTTGGTGGCAAATTTGTAGTGGTTAAGAAGAACATCCAATTAAGTGAATGCTTCTCCTTTCCTCAATCCTTTTCTACTGTTTCTACTATCATGATTAAAGCTTTTAACACGAGTCCAATCTATCGATTTATACAAGATTTTTCTCCCCTCAAAACTTCACAAAGAATATCGCCGGCATAGTCCTCCGGGCCTCTCTAATAATGATGTCAGTGGAAAGTATAATAGCTTTATTTTTTATTTATTTATTTATTATTATTATTATTATTATTATTATTATTATTTGCATTTGATTGTACGATTAGGACCTTTTAATAGATGTGTAATGCATTTGGTATTAATAATAAGAAAAATATTTTATGTATAATAAAATGTATATATTATATTTATATTATATATTAATATAAAAAATATTAAATTAATTTATATGTAATTATAATATTTTTATAATATATAAAATAATTTTATAATTTTTTTAAATTAAATTAAATTTATTTTAATTAAACGAATAGCGAAGTTATAATAATAAAGCCACCAGCTCCAACTCAAATGAATTACAAAGTTAGATACATGTATTACATTTTCTGACAAAGAATTTGTACTGTTTAAACAACTGTCATTGCGGACCATAAGCACCCTAATAGACAGTGACTATCACTATTGAATTTGATCTAAATTTCATTAAAAATTGTTATTTTTTTATTTTATGAAAATATATAAAAATTTGTGAAAAATTATATATATATATATATATATGAAAGATTTGTTTATAATAGAAAAGTAAGAATAGTTATGTCTTAAGCAAAATTTGGTAGTCTATAAATTTTTGTATTAGAGGATTGTAAGTGTTATGGGAACTAAAATGAGAGTGTGATTTAGAGATTGTTTTGTAAGCCTACATGCTAGAGTTGTTATTAGATAGTACACTTAACTCTTCTCATTCGCAGATATAAAACATGTTTGGTTGATCCGCGTTATATCTTTGTGTATGATCTTGTATTTATATATATGTTTGTGTATAAAGGAATGTGGTATTCTGAAGATTGAAAGAGAGGATATGGTATTTCTCAACAAGATTAGGTGGGAGATGTGGTAGCCCTCCCTCCCAACAAGTGGTATTAGAGCTGATGGTTAGAGGAGGATCTAGGCAATGGTACGATTCCTAAGGCCCTTATATTGAAAGTTTTCCTGAACAATGGAGGTAATATAGTGTATCTCATTATGATGACGGCAAATATGACAAATGTGTCGAAAGTCTTTTTTATGGTGGATGTCAAGCGACGTATTCCATATAATAACGGTGCAAGTACGAAAACTTGATTGAAAGATTTGCTATATTTGATTTGAAGATTTGTTTTGGAGATTTCAAAAATTGAGCGTTATAAATGACGACAGGTGTGTTGAAAGTCTTCTTGACATTGAGGTCAAGCGGCGTGTACCATTTATAATGGTATATTTGAAGATTTGTGAAGATTTAAAATTTTGTTCGTTGATGATAGAATTTGGCTCAAGATGAAAATTATTGGATTTGATTCAAATTTCATTAAAGATTGATATTGCTAATTTCTTTTTTCGTGAATATATGAAAAGATTTGTGAATATATGATAGATATGTTTAAGATTTGAAATATATGAGAGATATGTAAAATATATGTGAGAGATTTGAAAGATATTTGTTTATAATAGAAAACTAGGAATAATTGCTTCTTAAGTAAGATTTGGTAGGTTATAAATATTTGTATTGAGAAGATGTAAAGATTATGAGAATAAGAATGAAAGTATGTGAGAGATTGTTTTGTAAGTTAGACTTGTTTGATAGTACATTTGACTATTGTTATTTGTAAACATGTTTGATCGAATCACATTAAATTTATATGTGTGATTTGTTTGTGGTCTTAATTATTTATATTTATATGCATATTTGTATAAAAAATATGTGATATTTTTCACAAAAATTAAAGAGAATATAATATTCCCAAGATTGAAGGTGGGGGATTCTCCTGCAAGATTGAAGGTGGGGAATATAGTATTCCCTCCAACACTCTCTCCTGTAACAACCTTCTAGTCAAAACACAATTTCAATTTCAATTTCCAAGCTTGTTATTTAGACAGCATGCATGAATGATGAATCTAGGGCCGACTCTAGCATAAAGCTAGTAAAGTCCTAGCTTTAGCCCCAAAAATTAATACTATAATCGTATATATAATTTATATAATTATTATTTATTTATAATAATTTAAGGCCTTTAATTTTTTAATTAATATCTAATAAATTTTATTTTGTCACATTAATTAGTAAATTATTCTAATATTAATTAGTTAATTATAATTTAATTACTCTCCTACTTACTCTATTTTTTCCCCTCTATTTAATTTGTCGCCCATGCTTCTATTTTTTCTTTCAATTTTTTTAATTTTTAATTACTTAGACAATTTTCACGTTGAAATTTTTTACATTATAATGTTTGATCTGCCGCCCTAGCCTCTGCGTCTTTATTTTTTAGTTTTCACTTTGAACCAAAACAATTCCTCACTTGTCACATTTCCAACATGCAATAAAAGTTAGCAATGTTCAAATTTTTTACTTTATAATTTCTTTTTTTTTTTCCATTCTTATTTGCCAACAATAAGGACTCTTGAATTGCTCATTTTTTTTTCTATCTTTCTCATTTGTTTCCCCTCACATTCAAATCAATTTATATTTTGTTGAGAAGCATTCAAGCAAATTATAGTACTCACATGAAGTGATTTATTTTGATATCAATTTAAACTTCTATTTATTATATTTTAATAAATTAGTTTAAACTTATATTTGATATATTTTAATAAATTTAAAATTTCATATTTTGATGAATTTAATAACCAAAACACCAATTGCATTTAGAATAACGTGAAAATTTGATTATTTCATAATTGATTATTGTATAAATTTTTTTTTATAATTGATTATAATTGAATAAGTTTTATATTTAGATATGTTAACTGAAAAGTGATTTTAAATTAATCTGTTTCATTCAAATAATATAAAAAAATTATTTTTATACATTAAATTATTAAAATAAGTATAGAATAATTAAAAAAATTATTTGATTAAAGACAAAATGATATTTACATATCAAAGTATGAAGAATAATTTATAAACAAAAATCATAAGTTTTAATTTTTAATATTATAAAAAAATTTATATTACATTAAATTTTATGTAAAAATTAAAATTGATTTTACTAAACATAATATAATACAGTTGAAACAATTTTTTTCAAAAAAATAAAACGAAAAAAGTTAATTAAAATTGAATCAAACAAGGCCTTAATCTAAATTGATTTAAATTAAATTAGATCAAATTTATATTTTAAACCAAGTCAATTAAATAATAAAATAAAAAATTAATTAAATTAATTTAAATGACTTTTTCTTCAAAAACGATATAATTCGTTCCAGCTAAGACTGCTACATACGTAGCATCCCCTTCTTTCTTTTACTCTTTATTACCGAAATGGAAACGACGTCGTTAATTAGGCACCGACACTTTCTTTCTCTTCTGAAAAGTCAACACTCAACTCAACCATGACTATGAGAGTAAAAAAGATTCAGATTTCAAGCTGCGGATCTGAATCTGGGTGCGGAAGCTTTGAGATCCCATCCGAAGCAGTTATTGTACCTGTACCACAACCAAGTGCTCTTCTCTTCTCTTCTCTTCTATTGCTGTGTTTAGATGACAAGCATGAACCACAACGATGTTGTGATTGATATTAAGGAGATGCTGGACAGAGCAGAGCCACCCATTACTGGTGACTGTTGCATTTATAGGGTACCCTTTCATATTCGGAGACTCAACGAAGATGCTTACACCCCAAAGGTTGTTTCTATTGGCCCCTTCCACCACCACTGCCATCCTAGGCTGCAAAGCATGGAAAGACACAAGCTAATATATTTCAAGAAATTTCTTGAACG
This sequence comes from Ormosia semicastrata, assembly GCA_029884595.1. Taxonomy (NCBI): domain Eukaryota; kingdom Viridiplantae; phylum Streptophyta; class Magnoliopsida; order Fabales; family Fabaceae; genus Ormosia; species Ormosia semicastrata. The sequence continues at coordinate 13,368,317 of JAQQTO010000046.1, read as the reverse complement.
AGCTGACCCAACTTTGGGCAGTTTGATTAGCTATGTGGAAAAGGCTGAACCGAGTATTCGTCGATGTTACTCAGACACCCTTGAGCTTACCAAGAAGGAACTTGTCAAGGTGATCTTAGTAGATTCTGGTTTCATTATTGAGCTGTTTTGGAGATTCTATTATAAAGAAAGGTCAGATGATGATATTTTCCTTTTAAAACCTTGGTTGAGCACTAATATAGGAATAGATTTGTTGTTGCTTGAGAACCAGCTTCCTTTCTTTGTTCTTGAGGGGCTGTTCAATCTATCCTTTATATCTTATAAGATCCCTTCATTTCTTGTGCTTACATTTGAATATTTTGCTCATTACAATAGATCCAAGTTACCCATTGATAATATTAGCATAAGGCACTTCACAGATCTTCTTAGAACTTTTCACTTGCAACCTTTGGGAAGACTACCTCGTCATTTGATAAATGATGAATCAGATATACATATTCAGAGTGCAACTGGGTTACTAGAAGCAGGAGTGAGGTTTGAAGTAAATACTAAAAGCAACTGCTTGCTAGACTTGAGATTTTCAGGGCAGGTACTTGAAATCCAACAGTTCAGGGTGGAGGATTGGACTGAGATTTTGTTTCGCAATTTGATGGCTTTGGAGCAATGTCGCTACCCTGACGAATGTTACATTACCGACTATGTTGCTGTTTTGGACTTCCTTATAAACACCAGCAGAGATGTGGATGTACTGGTTCAAAAGGGAATACTAATTAACTGGCTAGGCGATAGTGATTCTGTGGCTAAATTGTTCAATAGTCTAGGGAAGGATATTTCGCTTCCAAATTTCAGTTCCCATTACTTGGATCTCTGCCAAGACTTGAATGCTTTTTGTAGAGATCCTTGGCATAAATTGAAGGCAACTTTGAGACGTGATTATGGCAATACTCCTTGGCAAGTTGCTGCTTCCATTGCTGGAATTATACTCCTTATTCTCACTTTACTTCAATCAATTTGTTCTGTCCTTCAAGTAATACAGCAATATAATGCTTCCTAGGAGAGTTAGTGGATTCAATTATTGTTGAATTTTGAATTATTTTTTTCAATTTCTACTGTATTCCTTTTTTTTTAAGAATGTTTCAGTGGTTTCCTTATTTCTTTCATGCATCAAACTTATGGAAGGAACGTATGATTGATGCTGCATTCTAGTGTGTAATGATACTGATATCTGCCCTTTGTACTGTATGTTATTTTATGAAAAGTAATGAATAAAAATTTGTAGTCTCACTCCAAATTTCATTTGCCTTGAGATCTTTATACTTGACGATACTTTATTATAAGGTGTTTCAACAGTTGTCCCATTCCTATCAAGTCATCTGCATCCATAATATGAAGGAAGCTTACGATATAATTATAACCAATTTAGGACTTTAGGGGTGACACACATGTTTTGCTCCCAAACGGGATGACTGCTGTGCTGGACCGTGTCTGCCTATGGTAACATCATTTACGTGTTGATAATTCAATCCCGTGTTTTATTTTTCTTTAAACGAGACTTATCTAATTTAGAATGTGTTTTGATGTAAAATCAGACGGTGCTTGCGAAGACACGTATACGGTGGTTTTCTCCTCGTATAGTTGTTGTCCAGTGATCCAGGGAGGTTGGGTACCTGCAATGAGACTTTAACGCTCAAGTTAGGTAATGCACTAGTAGGGTTTGTAAGTTGAGATCGTGGCCTGATGGGGGGTGCCTCCTCTCCACGATCGTTCTGGTAGAGCCCTTACGGAGGGTGCCTTCCTCTCACGATCGTCCAGGCAGATCCTTAAAGTTGTGGGATGTCGCGTTAGTGATTACCTGGTGTTGCAGACAGTTATGGTCCCCACACCCTAAGAGTCATGATTGACAGTTGTCAGGATCTGCGCAGACTTAAGGAGTGCAATTATGACCTACGACTGAAACCTGAGATCGGGTGGCCTAATCGGGGTGCTCATGGCGGAGTCTGGTGGTACGCATCTCGGGTTGATCTTATTGAATAGTATCTCAGATCACGGTCGAGAACAGTTGCCCTCAGCTTGGCGTGTAAGTTGAAAATTTAAGTGTCAAGATATCGAATCCTGACGGGATCCGTGGTGCTTCATTAGATGCGAGATCCATTCGGACCGGTTCCATTGTTGGGGAGTACCTTCGGGGTTAGTATGTACCACCATCCCGTCATCTGAGGTGTGTCCTTTTGCCCTCATGCACAGTTTCACAAGGTTTTTGTTTCTTCGTACGCTTTGCCAGAAAGTGCCAAGTCCTTTTGGGAAACAATCATTTTGACTTTATTGGGAATTAACGATCATTTAAAAGAGACATCAATCCCATGACCTTTCCTAGCTGCACGTTTCCCCATCGTCCAATTGGGGACGAGGAGCATTTAAAGTGCTACTTGCCTTGTGTGATCGGTACACTTTCATTGGATCCAATCAGAATACTCAATTTCCTCTATAAATAGGGAATGTTTGTATTGAAGCTGACATTCCTTCCATCGTATTCTTTTCTACCTTGTGCCTTTGCTTGAGAGTGTGACCTCTTCCTCTTCTTCATACAATGGCTTTCTGTGTGTTTCATTTTTATTCAAGGAGGGTTTTGCCCTCTACGAAAGCTATAATGTTCTTGTTCTTTTCAAAATACCTGAAGTTGTTTTGCCTTTCTGCAAGTGACTTTTTTGGTGGGTGGTTTTCTTTCTCAGCATAATAACGGCAGGTGGTTTTCTTCCCCAGCGTATGCGATGTGGTTGCTTGTTTGGTATTTCTCTAGGGGGAATTGTGCCACCCGTTGTGTTGGACGGAGGTGCTCAGAGCTAGGGCTTACGCTTTCCTCCTCCCTTCCAATGGCTTGGGAGGAGTATCGTCCTCCGAGGATGCTTGGAAAGGTGGGAAGGACTATTGGAACTGTTCTTGGAGCAACCTGGGGTGTTCAGGAAATTGGTCAAGGCTCCAGTGGAATGAACTTATTCATAAGAGGTCGTGCTTCGTCCAACGAAGGAGAGTGCATCCCGACCTTTATCCTCGTTGTGGAGAAGGCAATGCAAAAGATTCAGCGTCGGTTCCGGGGTCACGATTCTGGTTTGCCAAGGTTCTTCAAAACTAATCCACTTTTTCAAGAGGCCGGGGCTGGTCCTGGGGGAGCCGTGGTGGTTGTAGCGACTCTGGATGTCGTGACGTCCATGTCACATCCACATTTCCTCCGAGATCCTTAATTGTTGCTCTTTCCTTATACATTTCATGTCTCAATATTTTCTTTTTCTTCTTTTTCTGATGTAAGATGATGTATGGAATGATAACAAATTAATTAAAATTCTTATCTTCTGAATTTCTGTCTTGTATTTTCTTTTCTTCTTTTCTAGTTGCTATCCGTAGTCTTTTGTCTTTGACAGAGGTAAGTCCAACGCTTACTCCGAAGTAACGCTATAATGCCCCCAGCTTGGTGTTTGACTTGAAAAGTCGACGTGGCAAGCTTTAAATTCGTCGTCCGTGATGGAGACTCTTAAACCTGAAATGGTTACCCCAGTTTAGGCCGAGGTTCATAGCAAACTTTCTAGACTTAGCCTTCGGTTTAGGTTGTATGACGTTTTGAGTTGCTGCGCAATTGTCTTTTCATCTACCTCTACAGTTGTATGGGCCATATGGGACGTTTTGAGTGGATAGACGTGCCTAGAGCTCCGCGCGCCATGATGGGCGTGTTTTGAATTAATGAGCCGTAGGGATGAAAATGCCCCCCAACTATTTTAGCTTTTATAAATAAGGGTTGAGGGTGCGTTGTTGTCACATGTTTCTAAATACGTTTTTCTGGAGGCTTCGTGTGGTGGAAAGGTGCGATTTGCGAGCGTTTTCCACCTATTTTCAAGCTTTTGATCAGTCTCAGCATTTGTTCAAGGTAAATCTTCTCCTCAGCTTTTGTTGAGCTTTCTTTTTCTAATTACCTTCTGCTGATTCTGGGTAATAGCCCTTTTATGAAGTAGAGTTAGTGTTTTGAGTTTCTCCTACCCCTTTGAGAACTTCATCTCAGCCGCGCCGTGTGCGGCAGGGGTGTCCTTCTGAAATTTTGAATTTTAGAAGGGAAGGAGGCCGGTACATGGGTGTGAACTACTTTGTTCACCTCTTTTTCGTGTCTGAATCTCCTGTTCAAATGATTCTGACAATTACTCACTGGCCTTTTTGGGTGTTCTCAGGGTTTTTATGGCGAGAGGCAGGAGAACCAGGGCATCGGTCCCTGAGGTCTATGAGCCAACGGAGGAAGATTCGATCTTGATCTGCCGTGGTCCGGGGTTAGTATACCCATGAGTAGGGGATGATGTTTGGAAACATCTCTCCAAATTTTCTTCTGAGGCCGTCCTCCGGCAATCGCTAGACTACATTCATTTGACAGACGAGAAGGCGCGAGATAACAAGTTCCAGGTCGTTTGCCCGGAGTGGAACGAGAGGGTATGCTCGAGCCAGGAAGCGGGCTCACACTTCATGTTCCTGTACGAGCCTTTTTTTTGTCAAACTAGGACTGCGACTACCCTTTTCGGAGTCTCAGATTGATATTCTCTAGACTCTTCGTGTAGCCCCGACTCTGGTTCACCGTAACGGTTAAGGCTACATTATAGCTTTTGAAAGGTTTTGTCGAATAATGAGGTTGCAGTACTCGACCAACACCTTCTTTTACTTCTACCATCAAGTATGCCCCCAAGGTTCAGCGGAGTAGAAGAATTGGCTCACTATCCGGTCTAGGGGAGGTCGTAAATCCTTTGATGTTTTTCAAGATAGCTTCAAGGGGTTTAAGACGACTTTCTTTAAAGTTACGGCGGCTAAATAGTTTCATCCTTTTTACCTGAATGTCGAAGGGAACCGAAATTCCCTCTATACTGAACCCCGTATGCATGTGATACTCCAACTGTTCCGATTGAGAAAGAGGAGGAGCACCTGACTCCAGAGGAACTTAAAATAGTTAAGTTCATATGTCGGTATGCCAATGAGCATGGTAAAATCAACATTAGAGATATCCTCAATACCCCTGATGATGACCTTCTTTTTGCTTTTTTAGGTGGATAAGACACCACGGTCCACCTTAGGCTTTTTGTATTTCGATATCTCTATGTGATTTTGTTTTCTTGATTTCTAACATGCTTTCCTATCTTATTGCAGTGAGTGACATGGCGTCTGGGCTCTCTGTTGTTGCTCTGCGAAATTTAAAGACCAGGTTGAGAAGATAGGGGTCTTCAAGTGCCCCTTCGGCTACCGCCCCGGCATCTTCCGACCGGGGTGTTGTCATTGAGGAAACCCCTGACCAACCGGGATCTTCCTTTCAGAACCTTCAGAGGAAGAAAAGGAGGGCCGCTGAGAGCTCCGCTGACTGGGGTGGAGAAACGGCCTTAGAGGGCGGTTCTAAAGAAATGTTGGGCCTCTTGCCTGTTATCCAGGGGCGCACTGATCCTCAGCCATTTGTTGACGAACGGCTCATGAGCGGTGAGGTGATGGAGCACATATCACAACGGAGCTTGGCTCAAACTTTGATTGAGCTTCAGGCCTTGACACATCGTGTTACTGCTGAGATCCGCTACATTGAAATGTCTGTTGAGGAAGCTGACAAGAATGTGGCGGATGAAATCAAGAAGAAGGACGAAGATGCTAAGGAGGCTGCCCTGAAACTTAACGCCGCCCTCCAGCTGAATGAGGATGCCCAGGTGCGGATCACTGATTTGGAGAAAAAACTGGCCGAGGTCGAGTTGGCCAACAAGAAGTTCAAGGCGAAGAAAATTCAAGCTGAGAAGGTCAGTGCTGCTCTCCAGGATCGCATAGTTCAATTGGAGAAATATGGGGATGAGTTAGTCACGATTTCTGAGAAGATTGGAGGGGAGCAGTTTCAGAATATCGTAGCTCAAATTCAACACTTTAACCCCGGCGTTGCCCTGGCCTTGGAAGACCTTAACTCTGACAAAGTTTTCCATGATGGCCAGCTTATCTTTGTAGAGGACCTCCCTCAACACGATTCCAAAGCCGCCCCGGAGGCTGCTCAAACTCCGGCCACAGAGGAAACCAGAGTTTTATTTTTTCTTTCCTTCTTTTTGCCCCATGCGAGGGGTTTTTGAATTTTGTACGAACAATTGCTCCGTCAGTCGGGGTGTTAATTTCCACTTCGATTTGTATTTTGTCTTGCTATCTCGTTTTGCTTTTACTGATTTATCTATTTTTCGTGGTCCATCTTGAGTCCAACACCCATAATATCGAGTATCTGGAATTTTGGATTTAGGAAAAATTTGACACCTTAGTTCGTGGTTCAATGCCCATAATAACAAGCATTTAGAATTTTGGACTTAGGCAGATTTAAAACCTTAGCTCAGGGTTTGGTGTCTAAGAAAACTTAGCATATGTAATCCCTTCTGCCTTAGGCATATTAAACCTTACCTGGGGTCCTTCGCTAACCGTGTTGGTTTTGCAGGGTCTTCCTGGCTTAGGTATAAGGGTGGACCACAGATCATTTGACCTGTACTGGCACTTATTTTTTGAAAATATTAAACTCAGAGTCCCAGACCATGAAAACACGATTAGAAACACTAAAGACATACAAAAATAAAAACAAAGAAAAAACATAAAATTAAAAGGAAAAGAAATATACTACCTAAAATGTCTAAAAGAATGAGAATATGAAAAAAATAATCAATCTATTAAGTTTAAATAGTGGGTTATATGAAGTAATGTTTTTTCTATAGGTTCATTAAACTCTTTTAAATTATATATATATATATATATATATATATATATATATATATATATATATATATATATATATATATATATATATATATATATGTATGTATGTATGTATGTATGGATTGAATCAATGACTATTCACGATTTCATAATTGAATTAATTGTATATTGGATCCAAACTAAAGAAATGTTATGACAAAACTTTGTTTCAAACAATGTGGTAAAAAGTAATGTGCGACTTGAAAGACATGATTATATTAGCTCTGAATTCTTACATCCGTTATTTTATTCTAGTATATAAAAATTGTGGTGCTCTTGGCCTGACATTGTTTGTTCTATTCCACTAAAACTCGTTGTTTGGAGGATGATAAAAAGATTAATGTTGTAAATAGTACATGATAGAGTTCGAGTTGATTTATTTCTCAGGGACAAGTATCTAAGGTTAGTGAAAATTAATAAGTTAGAATAACTTTGTAAGAATATTTTTTATAGAGAAATTAAAAGGGTCCAATTCGAGCAAGGTTAAAATTATTTTGATCAAAAGTGTATTCGCGAGAATCAACCTCCTATTTATATGATTATTTGAGGAAAAGAAATTAAAACAATGATATGTTACTGCCATTTTTTGAAAACGATTAAAGATTCCCAAAATAATGGTTAAACCCAATGATTGAAGGAAAAGTTAAAGAATGCTAGAACAAGTTCATACCATTTTCAAATTGTTATATGGGGAGCTATAACATAACATGACTCTGCCACTGCCTTATTCAAGTTATTGGATTGCATCTTAGTCTATTTATAACTCTTTTTTAAAGAAAACATTTACGGTGCTCTTAAAATATTTTGGAACATTGGTGTTTCATGAATTTTTATCTATTATAATTGGTTAATTAATTTTTTTAAAATTTTATTATTGTGTATATAAATATTATTAGTTAAAATTTATAAAAAATTTTGTATATAATTATTTATAGTAAAAAATAAGATTGGTCTAAGTTTTCTTAATGTAAGTTTGTTTATATGTAAATATTTAAAATTAAAATTTATAAAAAATTTATATGTAAAATATGAATCATATCTATTATTTATTAATCAAATAATAAATAATTAATCTCATCTATTTATTTATTTTAATATTATATCTATAATTATAAATCACGAACTACCATATTCTATAAATTTTTAAAAGTATTTTAAACTTTTTCTTCTTTAAATGATTTAAATGAGAATATCTTGGAATCCATGAAGAATGAGATAAAGTCTGTACAAATATTATTACTAGTTACTAGATGTTATATCATAGAGATTGGTAACTGGCAAAATATATGGAGGTGTTTGATTATATAAGCAGTTGGGATTGGGATACTTTGTAGTTGAAAAAAAATTAGAGAAAATTTCATCTATTAAACTCAAAATTTTAAATAATAAAATATTAAAAATAAATATGATATAATAATTTTTAATAATAAAATTGATAACTGGATCCCCTGTAATTTTTTCTCAACTGCAGAGAATCTCAATCTATAAACACCTAGAATTTATTCAGTAACTCGATTGATGAGCTTTTAGTGGCAAATTTGTCGTGGTTAAGAAGAATATCCAAATAAGTGAATGCTTCTCTTTTCGTCACTCCTTTTCTACTATTTCTACTATCATGATTAAAGCTTTTAACACATAAGTCCAATCGAGCGATTTATACAAGGAAAAGGATTTTCTTTTTGTAATGGAAAATATTTACCTTACACTCTTTTTTAAAGGTGAAAGATTATTTATACTTATTTTAATGAGTGTGATTGAATAAAAATAATAATAAAAAAATATGTATAATAAATAATATTAAATAAAATATAAAAAATAATATATATACTATTTAAAGTAAAAATATAAGAATTATTTTGTAATAAGTAAATTTTATAGCATGTGATATGTTTTATATATATTGTATACAGTATATTAAAGATACATATATTTTTAACTAATAATTTTTTTTTTTATTTTATAAAAACAAAAGAGGATACTTATCCTTTATATAATATTTTTCCCCACTTAAAACCTGCACAAGGAATATCAGCATTAGTCCTCTCGGCCTCTAATAATGATGTCAGAGGAAAATATGATAACTTCCTTTTTATTATTTATTAATTATTATTATTATTATTTTGCATTTGGTTGTGCGACTGGGACCTTTAGATGGATGTGTAATGAATTTGGTGTTACTAATAAAAGCCACCTGCTCCAACTCAAATGAACTAGAAAGTCAGATACATGCGTTGCATATCTGACAAAGAATTTGTATTGTTTAAACAACTGTCATTCTGGACCATAGGCACCCTACTAGACAGTAATTCACACTATTGAATTTGATCTAAATTTCATTTAAAAATATTATCACTAATTTCTTAATTTTTGAAAATATATAAAAATTTGTGAAAGATTTAATATATATATATATATGTAAGATTTGAAAGAAATTTATTTATAATAAAAAATTAGGAATGGTGAGGTCTTAAGTAAGATTTGGTAGCCTATAATATATATATACATATATGTAAGATTTAAAAGAAATTTATTTATAATAAAAAATTAGGAATGGTAAGGTCTTAAGTAAGATTTGGTAGCCTATAATATATATATATATATATATATATATATAGGAAAATATTTTTTGTCCACTCAAAATACGGTAAATGGATGTCTACCGTATTCTGGTGTGAGATAGATGTCAAATCAAATTATATGTGACTATAGCATTTCTGCAGAATACAGAATGAGTTTGTAAGTGGGTTAGAAAAAAGTTAGAATATAAAAGTTAAACGAATAACGAGTTGTTGATATATATATATAGGGGACATATCTAGTGAGAGAAGTTTTTATTATGAGAGGGTGAGAGAAGTAAATCTTGATCATATAACTATACATGGATGGTCAAGATTAAAAGTTATTTGAAGATCATGTGACCACTTAAAAAAGTCAAATGCATTTATGTTATAATCTTAACCATTCATGAAAGATCCAATGGTCAAGATTCACTCCTCTCACCTCTCACAATAAACACTTCTCTCAATGATCATGATCAGTATGATCATGATATATATATGATTATATATATATATATATATATATATATATAAATTTAGGGATAAGTTTTTATTGTGAGAGGAAGAGATAAATAAATATTGACCATACAATCATACATGGATGGTCAAAGTTAAAAGTTACTTAAAGATCATGTGATCACTTTATAAAGTCACATATATTTATATTCTAATATTGATCATTCATGTCAGATTCAATAGTCAAGATTCACTCATATTACATTTTACAATAAACATTCATCTCACTAGATATGTTATATATATATATATAAGATATGTAAGAGACTTGAAAGAGATTTGCTATAATAGAAAACTAAGAATGGTTACGTCTTAAGCAAGATTTAGTAGTCTATAAATATTTGCATCGAGAGATTGTAAGGGTTATGAGAACCAGAATAAGAGTGTGGTTTAGAGATTGTTTTGTAAGTCTGCATGCTAGACTTGTTATTAGATAGTACACTTGACTCTTCTCATTTGTGGATGTAGATATGTTTAGTTGAACCATGTTATACCTTTGTGCATGAACTTGTATTTATATGCATGTTTGTGTAGAAGGAAATGTGGCATTCCTAATATTGAAAGAATGGATATAGTATTTCTCAGCAACATTGAAGGTGATGGATGTGGTATTCCTCCCAACAAGTGGTATTAAGCTGATGGTTCGAGGAGGATCTAGGCAATGGTACGATTCCTTAGGCCCTTGTGTTGAAAGTCTTCTTGGCAATGAAGGTCATATAGTGTGTGTCATTATAATGGCGGCAAATGTGGTAGATGTGTCGAAAGTCTTTTTTATGGTTATTCCATATAATAATAGTGCAAGTACGAAGACTTGATTGAAAGATTTGTTATATTTGATTTAAAGATTTGTTATATTTGATTTAAAGATTTGTTTAGGAGATTTCAAAGATTGAGCGTTATGAATAGCGACATGTGTGTTGAAAGTCTTCTCAGCATAGAGGTCAAGCGGCGTGTACCATTGATAATGGTAGATTTGAAGCTTTGAAAATTTGTTCGTTGATGATGGAATTTGGCTCAAGGTGTAGATTGTTGGGTTTGACTCAAATTCCATTAAAGATTGTTGTCGCTAGTTTCTTTTTTTATGAAGATATGTAAAGATTTGTAAAGATATGATAGATATGTTAAAATATGTTAAAGATTTAAAATATATACGAGAGATATGTAAAATATATGTAAGAGATTTGAAAGAGATTTGTTTATAATAGGTTAACTAGGAATAATTGCTTCTTAAGTAAGATTCGATAGATTATAAATATTTGTATTGAAGAATTATAAAGATTATGAAAATGAGAATGAAAGTGTGTGAGAGATTATTTGATAATATATTTGACTCTTCTTATTTATAAGTATGGTTGGCCAAATTACATTAAACCTTTGTGTGTGATTTGTTTGTACTCCTAATTACTTATATTTATATACATGTTTATATATAATGAGATGTGATATTTTCTAAAAAAATTAAAAAGAATGTGGTATTCCCAAGATTGAAAGTGGGGAATTCCTCAACAAGATTGAATGTGGGGGATATGGTATTCCCTCCAACACTCTCCCATGACAACCTTCTAGTCAAAACACAATTTCAATTTCTAAGCTTGTTATTAGACAACATGCATGAATGATGAATCCAGGGCCGACTCTAGCATAAAGCTAGTAAAGTCCTAGCTTTAGGCTCCAAAAATTAATACTATAACCATATATATCATTTATATAATTATTATTTATTTATACTAAATTAAGGCCTTTAATTTCCTAATTAATGTCTAATAAATTTTATTCTCTCACAATAGTTAGTCAATTATTTTCATATTAATTAGTTAATTATAATTTAATTACTCTCCTACTAACTCTATTTTTCCCCTCTATTTAATTTGTCGCTCATGCCTCTATTTTTTCTCTTAATTTTTTAATTTTTAATTAATTACACAAATTTCACGTTGAAATTTTTTACATTATAATGTTTACTCTGCCGCCGTAGCCTCTGCCTCTTTATTTTCTAGTTTTCACTTGAACCAAAACAATTCCTCACTTCTCACTTTTCCAACATGGCAACACAAGTTAACACTGCTCAAATTTTTTACTTTATAATTTCATTTTTTTCCCATTCTTATTTGCCAACAATAAGGACTCTTGAATTGCTCTTTTTTTTTTTTATCTTTCTCATTTTTTTCCCTCACATTCAAATCAATTTATATTTTGTTGAGAAACATTCAAGCAAATTGTAGTACTCACATGAAGTGATTTGTTTTGATATCAACTTTCTGTTATCATAATTTGTTTTTTTTTTTAATTTATACTTTATCATAGTTATATATTATTTTTTATTCATTATGATTTAAATTTAAATATACTAAAGGTCTCGTATTAAAGATTACTTTTAGGCTACCAATTTCATTGTGTCGCCCCCTGGATGAATCCTCCTCCTGCTCCCCGGCCATGCAGCATAGATATCTGTTCTTTCAACCCTTCTAACCCGAAGTTGTTAAAACTGCACAAGATTACAGGCAAGCTACTCATAAGATTGACTACTTCATGTCTCTTCAATAATAAAAAGGACTATTGTGGGATCTATAGAGAGTCAGATATAAGCAATCTTATTCATATGGACCGAGATTGTTCTATGATTAAAGTGCATGACCACCAAGTCACAAGAAAACAACTATAGTGCTATGTTAAGACTCACCGCCCATATAACTCTTGTAAGAGCATTAAAAATCACCTTCTTTTATTAGGTGTTATGTCTTAATCAAGTTGTTTGACAAAAGAAATCTCTCTCTCTCTCAAATAAAGGTGAAGAGGGGCAACCAGCATATCCAACTCCTTCCTCCAGAAAATATTATATAATAGAGAACTTAACATTTAATCTAATAAAAATATAACGTGCGGATAGCATTAACATAATTACATATATCTTTAGATTACATTAAAAGTAGTTATATATTTCGTTGCATAATGTTATTTGCACATTAAAAGTTTTATATTATCTTTACATTTTTTTAATTTGGGATAAAAAAAATTAGAGTGTGTTAAAATACAGGGACAGACCTAATTGATGGAGAGTGGAGACATGTGCCCCATTCAACTTTGGAATTTTTTTATTATTCATGATTGTCATTTGTCATTCCTATTTCCTTTCATGTTCAACTTTGTCCCCATATGATAGGTAATGTAAATTTATAGTGAGAGAAGTTAAAATCTATTTAATATTTTTGTCTCAAGTTGCATTTTACGTCATTAGCTATTAAGATTGATAAGCCTATATTTTATAGTTTTAAACATGATAAATTGTGGTGATTTACTTATATTTATTAGTGAATTTTAGATGAATCCTTATCATTGTCTTTGTTTTTACAGAATAAAGAGATTTATCACATTTGGAGTGAAAGTAGGCAAAAACATTGCGTTTTCAGAGCAAAAGATGACCATTTTGGCTTAAGCAGGGCATTGTGTCAACTCAGAAGCGATTGAGGAGTTAGATCGCTTCTGAGTTGACACGACCTTGTCTAACTTGAAGAGCATTTCTATTTAAGAGACACGGCTATGTCTTTGGATCACATGACCGTGTCTCCCTTACAGTGTGAGTTACACAATTTTAACTCACATGGCTGTGTTGAGCTTAGACACGACCGTGTGAGTCTTCCTATGCATAAAACGACAATTTTCCCCCTCACCATTATAAATAGAAGCGAACCTCTAAACCTGAAATCAACTTTTGCGACGGCAAACTTTGAGAGACAGATCAGAAGAGAGAATTGCCACGAATCTTTAGAGGACGGCTATGAAGAGAAGACGGCATTCTTGAAGGCTTGAAAATCACAATCTCCATAAAAGGGGTTTTGATTTCTCCTCCTCCTAGTTTTTCCCTTTTCTTCAAGTTTTCCTTTCCATGGATTTGTATTGTGATATGAGTTTGTTATTGAACATGAGTAACTAATCTCATAGTTAGGACTATGAGGAATCTTGTTTTCTTAATTAACTGGTTTTGATTTCAAATTTGATTAAGGTAATTTCTTTTGGGTTTATTGTATTATTTGAATCCTTGTCAGAACTTGATCAATTTTGACATGTTTTAATTCATTGTTTGACTTGTGATTATCCGCATCCAATAAGTGGACCTATATAATAAACTTAAGATTAGATTGGTAAATGACCAAAAATCAATTTATTTTATCAATAGAGTTGACGATTATGTTAATTCATCTCTTGAATTTGGGCTTAATGCATTTTTAGTTAACTCAACTAAATGACTAAATAGGTGAATTAATTAGGAATAGAATATTGTTTATCCAGGACCATTGGAATTCAATAACAATTAAGATAATATTGACAAGAGAATTACCTTATGTCATAAATGAATGAAAATATGATTAATTGGATTCAAGTGAACTTTGCGTCCTAATTTCTCTCTTATTGATTTATCTCTATATTGTTTGATTGTTTGTCTTTCTTCTTTATTTATTTATTTATTTTACTTTGAGTTTCTCTTTACACATACAGTTGCCTAAATAATCAAGAGTTTAACTAATCTAGTAATTACTTCTTATTTCTCGTGGAATCAATAACTGAAATTCAAGTCTTATATTACTTTACGATAAAATACACTTACTTTTACTGTATTTTACGCGTATCAAAGATCATTCATACATACATAAATAAGGAAATATTTTGATAGTATTGATAATGAAAAGATCATTTAACATGAAGGAAACAATTATAAATTGTTCTTTCATTATTTTATATTAACTTATATTTTTAATATTAAAATGTGTATTTTTATTTTATTATCCAAAAAATATAATTTAAGAATAATATAAAATTTCTTATGTGTAAATATCATAAGTCAATTTTTGTTTGAGCCACATAACTCCTGGCCGAAGGGTGAACCCATCACCAACGCGCAAAAAAGGCCAAGAACACACTATACTGTCACCAGGTCCAACACCACCCACGCATGCTAGGTGAGATAAACCCAAATTTAACTTTGACAATGATGGAACCCAAATCCTTTTGGTTTATCATTGGGCTACAAGAGCCAAAGGCTCTAAATTCATTGTTCCTTAAAACTCCGGAAATGCTCCCCAGCTCATGTGCTAATCGACCGATCTCGCCAGTAATAAAAGAAGTTTGACTCAACAAATACGTCATTCTCTCTTTCCCCAATCAAATTCAAATGTAGATGGATTGTCTCATGCTGATCTCGGTTTTGGTACAATGGCGGTACGAATATTTGAACTATCAAAATCCCTTAGCACACGATTTGATCATCTCGATTGGTCATCATACAAAGCAGTAAGAGCTTATATTTACACAAATTTTAACATGGTCTAAAACATTCGCCTTGGGCACTACTTAAGAAAAAAAAAACCAAAAGAAAACAAAAGGAGAAACAACCACCACATCAAAGAAGTTAGTTCACATTGAAAGAACGAGTATTTTGGGGAGTGGAGAAAATAGAAGATGATTAAAATAAATTCTCATTACCCTCTATGAAAACGAGAAGGAGAAAGAAAAAGGTACTTATTTGCTTGCCTGCATGGATGCACGTCCATATATGGTTAAATCGATTGAATATATCTTAGATAGAATTTGATGCATAACAAAGCAAAGCTGTAGGACAAGCGTATGACTCAGCATAAGGGTGTCCAAAACACAAACAGCTTGTTTCATGTGACAATGCCAATTGTTTCACAAAGCAAGGCCTGAACATAATGTACTTGAACCACTGATAGCAAACATTCTCAAAATTTTCCCTAACATATCCACTGAGCATACAAATGCACCTTACTAAAATAACATCAACTAGAACAACCTGGCAAATAGTTACATACATTGCTGCAGGAAGGAGAGAGAATCATAAGGACAAAACCAGCAAGCTTTGGGAGTAAACACATAAAGAGAAATAATGCTGCTTGGACAAAATGACATCACAAACCATAATGCAAATCTTCAAGCCTTCATTGTTAAATAATCTCAGTCATATGCTTCTATAATATTCACGAGATGAATCAATTGCTCTGATAGTTATCATTGGGTTCTGTTTCTGCTGTTTGCTTAATGCTCTGCCGCTATGGGTTCTTGTACCAAGGCGAGCTGTGGTTTCTCTTCAATGACTACATCACCATTCACATGAGACATTGCTTCACTTGGCTTGTCTGAGCGAGCCACGTTCAGAGGCAGAGCTTCACTTGTCTCATTGGACAAGGAATTGTTCTCTTCATTGGCTGCAGCCATCTCAACTTTCTCCTCCCATGTTGCATTGGACAAGGTGGTAATTTTAGTTGTTACACTAGATAAGGAGGTCTTTTCATCATTCACTGCCTTAGATGAAGTTGGTGCAGTTGCTGAATTGGATGAACTGATCCTTTCAGAAGTAAGTCGAGGAGGAAGAGATCTTCGCTGTGGCTTCTTTTGATGGACAGGAGTAACTCCTTTAGTGGGTTTACTCTCAGACACTTTCTCATCCAGACTTAAACGAGCTTGTCGAGCACTGCTGCTAGTGTTTCCTTCTGACTCTGAATATGTTGAACTCTTCCTACGGCCAAGCTTGGGAGATTTTGCTCTTGTAGTTGGTATCTACATTAGTAAGTCCAAGGGCACTTGAATTTCAATTTCCAAATGACAAGACCAAACTAACTAACTCAAAAACCAAAATCAAGGAGAAGATCAATGGTCAGAAATCAGAGGGAAAAAAAAAGATGAAACTAAGTGCACAATGATATGTTCAAATAGCAAAGCAAGGAACAAGACTTCAATTCACCAGTGAAAGAAAACTGGGGCTTTGACATCACTTTATTATAGTTAAAAATGATATTTTTTCAGGTCAACGAATTTAGTGCTCCCATGAAACCATCTCGGTTTAGGTGGTTTGGTCATGTGAGGAGAAGAACATTGAAAGCCTTAATAAGAAGAGTAGATCAAGTAGAGGATAACCTAATAGTTAGAGGTAGACGGAGACCTAAAAAGGCAATAGGTGAAACTATTAAAAAGAACTTAGATTTAAATGGTCTTTCTGAAGACATGGTTTATGACAGAACATAACGACATTGTTTGATTCATGTAGCTGACCCCAACTAGTGGGAAAAGACTTTGTTGTTATTGTATGAAACCATCTACTGGTATAAGTATAAAGTTTAAAAAACTATTCAAGCTTAAGTAAAATCAGTTTAGATGCACCTGATCAGCTTATTCACCTATGGATAGATAAGTAAACAAGCCATCTAGAAAAACAAATTAAGAACTATAAAATATATGCAATCAGATAGAACTCAAAATCTTGTGGACTTAGTTTGGGAAGTTAACAAAACCACTTAAATTTTAAAAGCCACAAGATATGTGTAAGTCACCAAATCACAAACCAAATCCAAAGGTTTCTCATGGAGATCGATGAAAGCAGGTAACTACAAAAGTAGATTCAATATTCTAATTGATAGTCTCTAATTTTGTAAAATGAACCATCAGATTCATCAATTGAAATTGAAATCATAATTAATGAACATCAATATATGTAGTGTTTTGAACTTATCATATCATATGCATAATAAAACAGGATTATCTTCTATTTCGTCTCCCTACTAAAGTTGGTCCAACAACCTCAGAAATACAGCTTTTATTACCAATGTCATAATTACATACTCAATCTCCATAATAAACATTTCCTTCCATTTTTATATCCATCACACCTAAACTTTTTGGTCACACAACTAAACAATTTATGCATTAGCTAAAAAGACCAACCTAGGGGAGTAATTAATGGCTATAAATGTATGTGAATTTTATATATGAGTGGAGACCAATCATTCTGTAATCACAGGGTATTTAAGAACAAGCAAGACATTTAATTAGATAGACACTACTTGCCGGAGGGAAGTGGGAACAGTGAGAAGAAAGCTTCAATCGGCAGAGATTGCTCTTCCTAAGTGTTTTCAGAAGATTGTTGTATGCTCTGAGCCTCTGACTCTCTGAAGTCACATGAAAATGTGTGTGTGTGCACATCTGTGCTCTTGTGCATTCACATAGCAACAGAAACATACAAACACATACGCAGACACAAACATTACATATGGCTTCAAAGTAAAAAAAAAAAAAATCTGAAATTAATTAGGCAGAGTACACACACAAGGCTTGCATGCAATCAGACAGACAGGGAAACTTACTTTCTTTAACTCCACCCTAGGAGGAGGAGGCTCCTGGTAGAAGCTTGGCATTGGAGTTGCTTTAAATGCTAGACTCTTCCTAAGCATTTTAATCTCGGCTTCTTGGGTCTCCTATAAAAGGATTGAAGATTGATGTGATTAAAAGGCAATATCTGCAAGTTATAATTCAGCCTAGATATCAAATATTATCACCTTGGTTTTTGCTTGCAGGTTACTCTCCTCCACTTCCTTTGCATGAATCTTTTCCTCAAGCTTGGAGTAGAACTGGCCACCAAAATATCATTTATTATTTTTTAACTAAAAGCTTATTCAAAAGAAACCCTCACTATAATACAAATGTGCAAGCAAGTAATAATTATTTACCTCTTTTCTTCTCTCAGCTCGTTCATCACACCTGAAACTGAATCCATAATTTGGAAGTGTCCCCACCCTGCGAGGTATGGCATCTTGTGCAGTAGGACTTCTAAGTGGATTAAGGAAAAACCACAGTCATACATTGCATCACTTTCAATAATAAACTTACTATATAAACATAAAGAAATCCCCTTTAGTTCCCCATTGCGCTCATAAGGAAGAAACAACAGTCAACCAGGAAAAAAAGAAGGATACAAATCTGCTTCTCCTTGAACATTATCAAGGGGCCCATTCTTCAATGATCTCGGTTTAGTCTTCTCCCTGTATCCAATAAATTACAGTCCACCAGTCAAATAATTAAGATGATCAATTCTTTATACAATATTGCTTCCTGAACTAATATCTAATGAAACATTCACAAATTAATGCAAAGCATTACATACATGGGTGCTTCAGAAGATGCTGCATCAGACTTTCCAGGGTGCTGAGAGAAACAAAGTGTAAAGAATCAGGGAATGCCAAAACTATAAATTTTATTACCCAAAACCAAAAAGATAAAAGAAGAAACCAAGTACAATTATCTGAATGCCTAACTGCATGTGTAAACATTTGGTAAAGCAATCAAAGGTAACAACAAACTTTACGTTGGACAATCGAGTCTGCTTGTCATTGTATGATCTGTTTTTAGTAGGCTGTCTTGGGTGAGAGCCTAAAGCCAAAGTACCATTTGAAACAGCAGATGATGCCTCTTCATCTTTTCCATCTTTGCTCCTTTTTACCGAACTTGCATGAACACCTCTGGGACTTGGGGGCTTTGCATTCTTATTCTTGACAGGACCCTTTCCTGCTCTTGATTGCACTGTTTGATCCATGATTTTCACCTCCTCTTCCTGGATTTGACCAAATACATGAGATTCAAGTATTATAAATAACTTAAGAAACCAATTCAAGAAAAAAAACCTCTCACCTTAGAAATGGTCACATTGTTGCCATCCATGTTGTCTTTTGATCCTTCCTTGATTTCTGCCATAGACGAGTTATCAGTTGCAGTGCTATTGGACTGGTTGAAATTTTCAAAATTTCCATTTGGAGCTACAGTCTCTGTAATTTCAGTAACACTGGGGTCTACATCATTTGAAACAACACCATCCTTTCCAGAATTAGAAGGTTCTTCATGAACACCATTCTGGTAGTCTGCTTCAAGCCCATCAGCAGGAGAAAGGTTACTTGGATCCATCATTCACACCAAGCTACAAGTTACATAGAACCAATGAATTGTTAGAAATAATTTAACACAAGACTGCAAGGAACAAATTATGTTCCAACAGAACAAGTTTTACCATTCATCTGGTGTTTATATGAAAATTTCATCTTTGGCCCGTTAGCCAGGATGGTTTTGAAAAGTATCCAGAAAATCTCTCATTTTTCTTTTACTATCCGAAGAACCAAAAGAGATCACAATCTTTCAGAAAACAGAATTCATCAGTATTTGGTTCTAAACCTAATGGCAACTTACCCACTTGAAGAAGAAAGATAGGACTAAGATGGAAAAATAGTAGACCTGTCAGCAGGTGTCATGAGTTAATTGCCAGTCCAAAGGGAGAAAGCAACACAACACAATTATCATAATTCATAAGTTACAATAAAATATGATAAAAATACAAACAGGCCGTTTCAAAATCATGGATATTAATCAATAATGTAGAGCACTTTAGTTGGACCAAAATAAGTATCAAATCTCCGCTTGGTTGCCAAGTGCATGAAGACAAATTGGGAAGAGGGAAATTCATTTTTAACTTCCATAAAATTAAAAAAAAAAAGTGGAAAGATGAGAGTATGAGACTCTCAGGCTTCAAATAACAGAGAGACTTGATTAAAAGCTCTAAAATGATTTGCTTATGCAGCAAAGCAAGAAATAAAGCACTTGGCTATGAACTAACATCGTGAAAATACGATGAGTACAACTAAGCAAGTGAGCAAATCAGGGATAGTAAAACAAGTAAGACTACAATACTCCGATTCCCAAACTCCCATTTTCCAAGTATAAAACTTTCATCCAACATTGATCTCCTCGTACCAAAATAATATCCCAATGAGAACCAAAGCTCCATTTTGCGGCAGAATAATTATACACAAACAAACAAATCAATAACAGATTTCATTAATCTTACTCAAGTTGAGGATTTGTCATCATCACAATAAAAAAAAAAAAGTCATAGAAATAAAAAAGAGATTTTGTTCCAAAATTATGAGTTATCAACAGTGTTCCCAGAAACCCAATTGAGATAGCAGAGTGGGATGGTTACCTGGGGTAGTCAGAATGGCATCAAAAGGAGAATAGCATTGTGGGTTGAGAGATCTGGGGGAAAGAGAGGAGAATGAGGATGGAGGATCCGGATTCCGAGCCCGACCAACAAGATCCGAAAGATTCAAACTGTAGTACTAGTACTAGTAGATGTTGCTGTTGCTGTTGCTACTTGCTGATGATTTATCTTTTTTATTTTTTATTTAAAAAAAAAGAAAAAAAAAAGAAAAAAGAGAACGAATGGAAGAGTGTAAGGCTGAGAGAGAAGTGTAATTTTATATCATAGGAGAGAAGAGAAGACAATCACTCACTCACAGCGGTTTTCTTTGAAATCGAAATCCAAATGCTGAATTGCAATTTCCAGGTCAGGTCATGTCGCTTTCTCTGTAACAAGTAACAACGTAAAAAATGGTAGTCACACAAACTAAGTCACAATCTACGGTTACATCTACTTATACGGTTTCCCCCAAAATACGTAGCCATAGCCTAGTAACTACCTATGAAACATAGACATCAGATACGGTACATGATATGGATACAAAAATAAGAACACATTCAAAATTAAAAAATTATAGAATGCAAACACCTCATATATATATATATATATATATATATATGAGAGAGAGAAGAGATTAAGTTATATTAGTGTAAGTTAAAGTCATTCTCACATCATTAAATAACTTTTTATTAAATAATTTTATTATTAAATTTTTCATTGGATTAAAAGTTTATATTATATATATCATATTTATAATATTTTACATTAATTTAAAATTGTTTAATATTTTATTGATATACGTTAAGATTAATGTAATATATTATTCTAAAACATATGAAAACAAGAATTACTTGATTACATTCTTATTGATGTTTAATTTTTTAAGATTTGATACAAACAATCAAGGTATTAGATAGTTACAATTTTATTGTTGGATTGATAAAAATCACATTATATAAAAAGTTATTGTGTGATATAAGTATGTTAAGTCTTCACCTGGTGTAGTTTGATCACTCCCATATATATATATATATATAATTAAAAATTTAAAGAAAAGATTCATAATTTATAATATGATATATATAAGTTTTAAGATTTATAATATATTAACATATATCATATGTGTCATTTTTTGTTACTTTGTAAACCCCACACAAAAAACATAAAATATCATTTCTATTGATATTTTTTAAAAATTCTTTAAAACTAACTTATCTTACTAGAATTAGTCATATACAAGTATATATATAACAACAAAAATTAACTAAAGAGAGTATTTACATATTAATTCTATTTTCCTATCTACCATTGACACGATAGTGGCACGAAGGCTTAGTCGCAAATGGAGGTAGATAACTAGATGAGAAGGGTGATCTCATAGTGAAAAATATCATGGTCTGGTTAGAATAAATAGTACTGATAACTGAATAATTGAATTTAAGTAATGAGTAATTAATAATTGAGTATATCACTATTTTTTATATTTTTGTTTTAAATGGTAATTAAATTTTTTTATTTTTTAATTAGTTATGTCTTGCAGTGTTCCCGACGTATCCAAACCAATTTTTTTTTAATTGGACACTTACGAACATATACAATATGCGTGTTATATATGTGTTATTATGTGTCCGATACTAACACATATCTAATACACAAATATAATATCAAAATAGTGTATCCTTATTTTATAAGTAACTACTAATTAGTCATCTTTTTAAGTGGATGAAGTAAGAATGTATCCTTAAACTATGTAATAAATTAAGAGCATGCTTGGGAAACTATTTTTTTCCCATCTCAACAGCTTTTTTAGAAAAAAAAAATTGTTAGTTCTTTTCACAACATGTTTGGTAATTTAAGAAAAAAATAGTATAAAATTTAATATATTATAATTTTTTTTATAAACTTAAAATTTAAAGTTTTTGATTTTTTATTATAAATTATTTTAAAATTTATTATATAAATATTATTTTATTTTCAATCAAATAATTTGTTAATCATTTTATATCTCTTTTGATAATTTAATACATAAAAATAATTCTTTTTTTATTAATCAAATAAAATAAATTATTTTAAAATTATTTTTTAGTTAACATATCTAAATATAAAATTAATTATATTATAATCGATTATTGAAACAATTAAGTTTTCATAACTAATTCAAATACATACTAGGATTACTCTACACTTTAAATGAAATTAAGAGTGAATACTTAATTAAAGTAGATGATACTTTCTACTTCATAAATTTTCATCAAACTATTTTTTTTTAAATATTTAATTTAAAATAATTTTAAAATAAATAATGAATAATTTAAATAAATAATTTAAAATATCAATAATCTAATCCTATATTTTGATCTGATGCAATTTATTATTTTTAAGTGTTTTTCTGCAATTATTTTTTAAATATACAAAATGTAGTAATAGAATGTCTAATTATTTTATTAAAAAATTATTCTTTTGGCATTTTGTCACGTCAAATTAGTTTTTATATTAGAATAACAATGTTTTTGTTTGTAGTATTTTAATTATTCATTCAAAGTATAACATTAAAATACATATTATACTAAACTAAATTTCTGTTTCTAATATTGAAATGATAGTAAATAATAGTTATCTGTTTTCCATGGATAATCAGATAAATTTTATTTTTGAAATATGATACGAGTGCTGATAGGAATTGTTAATATTAAATAAATAAATAATCCCTAAATTTAGAAAATAATCGCGCTTTTCTGGTTATTTGTTAATGGCCACTTTCCTTTTGAGTTTTTAATTTTTAATGTCGTGTTCGTGTTCCTGTATTTTATCTTTCTTTCTCTTTTTTTTTTCCTAATGATTTTTCACAAAATTCGATATAAAATAACATGTTATATACGACTTACGCTATACTAATCAATCAAAAGAGATTATTATATTTAAAAATTAATGATTATAAGATTTATATCTAAAATGATCACATTTAATTTTATATTAAGTTTAATATAAAAAAATCTGAATAAATAACGTAAGTCTATTTTTAAATAATGTATATGAAGCGTTTTCTATTGCTGCAGTGCAGGCTAGTGTGAGTAGATAACAAACAGACTAATTAGCGTATGCTGTCGGGACCTGAAGCGCTGAAGGTTCGTCTTAAAAGCCAACAAATAACATTTTTTTAAATTTATTATTTGAAGATCTAAAATATAATATTTCATTCATATTTATATATAATATATTTATTTTATTTTAATTTATAATATATGAGAATAATAAACTATACTTATATATAACACGATATTTTAAATAAATATCATATTTTAAATAGAGTAAAATACACTTATTCCTTCTAGATTTGATGATATTACACTCAGTTTTATTTTTTTTTAAAAATGACACTCACCCCTATTAATTGATTAAGTTGCATAATTGTGTAAATATTATCAGTTAAAATCTATAGAGTTTTCAGTATTTACAAATATTTATAAAAAAACATTTTTTTAAAAAATATCAATCCCATTCTTTTTCAAAAATGACACTCACTCCTTAATTAATTGATCAAGTTACATAATTGTGTAAATATTATCAGTTAAAATTTATAAATTTTCAGCATTCACAGATTATTTATGAAAAAGCGTATACTTAAAATAATCAGTATATCTTGAAAACCTTATAGATTTTAATTAATAATATTTATATATAATAATATTTTTTATAAAAAAACTTTTACAATTTTATCTGTGTGGGTGTATAAGGAGTTTTTTGAAAAAATATATACATTTTTTAATTAGTAATGTTATCAAATTTTAACGATTAAAAATATTACTAGATTTTAACTGGTAATATTTATACATAATAATATTTTTTTAAAAAATATTTTTTATAAATAACTATAAATACTGAAAATTTTATAAATTTTAATTGATAATATTTACACAATTATACAATTTAATCAATTAATAAAGGTGAATATTATTTTTAAAAAAGAATGAGATTAGGTATAATATCATCAAATTTAAAAGAGATAGGTATAATTTACTATTTTAAATACTCAACAAACATTTTTAAACCATTTTTTGTCTTACTTGCACTGATTTCAGACCACCATCCAATCCATAGGCAAATAGTCCTTATCTTGGAATGTAATTGCACGAAATTTCAAATATAAAATGTTTACTTAGACGAAATATTAAACTTTAAAACATAGGTTTTATAATTATTAATTTTTTTAATTGATTTGACAAACCAGCCATGCTCTTTGTTAGGTAGTTAAACACTCATATCAGGGTAGTAGGTTTAAAAAATAATTAATGCTATTTTTTTAAAAACTAATCATTAATACTCTTGATGAGCTAATGATAGCAGCACCTATATTCTAAATTTTTCTAATATGATTTATGTCATGAATTGGATTAACTCCACCCTACTATGTGAATAGCGATTTTATATGTAATTGAAGACCTGAAACTGTACTCATATTTGGGTTAGAATTTGATCAGTGTGTTGGTATAAGCAAAAAGAATTTAAATTTGTTAAGTGTGTGTGTCAACACTTAATTTTATCTGAATTATTAAAAAAAATTAATTTAAAATAAGGAAATATAAATAAAAAAATAAAAAATTAATTATACTAATAAGTATTCTTTTTTTCTTTCAACTTATTTCTTTAATTTTTGACTCAAATCAAGCCAAATTCAATAAGAAACATGTTCATGTCCATTTAACTACATAGGCTCTTTTGTTTTAAGCTTCTAATGTTTTTGTTTTTTAAAAGAGAGAAGTAATATTGCAAGATGAGAAGCAAATGGCCAGACATATAAGCCAAAAGTTTTTAATGCAATTGATAGGAGCAAACCTTGACAAAAAAAAGGAGGGGGGGTTGAAGACAAAAGCACCAACATGGAAATGGAAAGTTGCCCTATAGAAGAAAAGGAAAAATGAAGCAAGCCAAAAAAAATGGAGTGGAAATGGATTGCACAATCAGCTCTTAGGCAATCCAAGCTAAATATTTTTTCTTTGTGCCTATACAAAAGGGAGCAATGTAAAGAGCAGGGATCCTTTTTTTCTTTTGACTGGTGAGAAACAGAGTAAAAGGAGAGAATAACAATCGATAGCCACCATTGAAACAGCCACCGTACCCCCTCTTCCTCGCCTTTGCCCAGCACCATCAACCCTTCAACCTCCAACAACCACCACTCCACCACCAAACACAACCATAATCTTCAACACCCATCTTCATCATCACCTACATCAAAACCATCTTCAACCTTTAACCATAATCTCCAACACCCACCTTTAGCCATCAACGAAGCCACCACCAAAACTCCACCTTTACCTTCATCATCCCTCCATAATCACCCACTTCACCATCAACAACCAATCAAACCACCATTAAAACCACCATCACCAACAACCCACACAACCTCACCTCAGCCCCTAAATCGTACAGACCCAAGCCCAACCACCACAGATCTAGCCAGCATCGTGCCGATCAGTCACTCTCCACGCCGTCCCAACCATGCCCATCATTAACCCCAGTCGTCGAACCAAAAACGCGCACCACCCCTAATAGAAGACCAACACCACCGCGTTCTGTTGCTGTAGATCCGCCCTCTGTAACCGTGCCGCCTTGCCGCTCCACCCAGCAGTTTCGTCGAACCAGATCCACGCATTAGCTGTGCCACCCGCGAACCGAGCGTTGACCAACCCAGTCGTCGAACCCAGACCAGCACTCCACAAGACCCCAACCATTCTGTCGCCACAGATCCACGCTCCCGTCGCCTGAAGCCAGGACCACCGCCCAAAGCCGCCACGTCCTTTACATGAGCCTCGTACTGCGCACCGATCAACCCAGAACCAAGCCAGGGCCAGTGCCCTAAGTCGCCGACCGTTTGCTGCCGTTGAGGGCCGTTCAACGTGTACCCCTCTGCTTCTGTGGCTCTATTTGAATGAGAGCCAATTCTTTTTTATTTTAGCTGGTTTTACTTTTTTTTTTTTCTCATTTGTTTCATTTTAGTTTAATTTTAAGTTTGTTGCTTTTGATTTATTTTGGTTGGTTTGCTAACCTTTATTTGGGTTAGATCATGAGGTGTTTTGATTTATTTATTTATTTATTTGGTTTTTAAGGACAATAAATTAAATAATTTGGACTAAGTTTTGTTAGAAAACTTTGCAAAAGAATAAAATGAGATTAGTTGAACTGTGATAGCTTGTTAATCTTATGCTTTTTTATCATCTAAGTTGTAATAGATTGATGATTCATTTTAAAAAAAATATAAAAAATATCAAATGAATTTTTAAAATAATTTTTTTTTCATAATTAAAATTAACTAATTCACAATCGTTTTTGTAAAGAATGATGTGACTTTGAATTCCTTATTGCATCCGAGGATATGTAGGAGTAGAATTTTAATTCTGTTAAGGCGAAATTAAATTTTTATAATTTATATGTTATTTTTTTATGTTTTAAAAAGGGGTAAAATAAATATTTTCAGGAATTATAAAAATTTGCACAATTGATTTAAGGTAACCGTTTCAAGACTGATGTGTTTAGAGTGTTGTGGAATTAAGTTTTCACCATTCTTTATACATAATCGACTCCCGAATCCATAATTTGATTTCAAAGACTATTTTTTAATAATTTTTTAATATTTTTATTTTAAATAAAATTAATGACGATTATATTTTTTTTTTTTTAATTTATTTCTCACCGCTCCCACCACAATTTCGATCGCGACAATGTAGTTTTAGATTCTATTATAAGATTTATATATATATATATATATATATATATATAAAACAACAATAGAGAAGTCTCTACTTAGATACTTAATCATATTCTAAAAAAAGTCTATTACATATTAAATAGAAATATCATAACAAACTAAAAAAAAATTCCTTCGTTGCATTGCATGGAACTGAGTCAACATTTATCCTTTATTTGGATGAGTAGAAAATTAGAGGAAAGAAAAAGGAAGGAGAGAAAATAAAGAGAATATATTGTTTTCCCCCGTTTGGTTGTGGAAAGAAAATTGAGAGGAGAAAAAAATGCACGTGGAGCCCACCAAAAATTTTTCTTGCCCTAACAGCGTAGAAAATGAGAGAAAAAGAGAGATTATGACTAAAATACCAATCCGATTCTTATATTTATCTCTTCTCACAACATTAACACCATCACAACCTTGAACTACGACCACAGCGCATCCTTGCTGGAGCCACGCACCTCGGGCCACCACGCAAATCGCGCACCGTCAGCCATACATCACTGCCTAGAAGCGTCGTCCATATTTAGAAATGAGAGAAACAAATATTTAAAAATTGAATTTTAAGTATTTTTATATATTAAAATATTTTGAATTGAATTAATATGTCATAAGAGTATATATGGCATTTTATATAATTATATATTCTTTTTTTATTCATTCTTATTTTTTTTCTTCTCATTTTCTCTTCATCCAAATATTTGGAGAGAAAACTCATTTTTCTATCTATTTTCTGTTCTCACTATTTTCTTTCTTCTTATTTTCTTTCCTCATCCAAACAAAGAGTTAGTAATTTAGAAGCAGCCTATTTCTATTTGCTTATCATTTTTCCGCGTTTAGTTATAGAAATGCCCGGTGATGATTGAACATTATATAGGAACTTTGTTCAAAAAAGAAAAGCATAAAAGGAAATAAGCTACGATGGTGCTAGAAACTAAAAAAGACTAAACAAAACAAAGGGGTCAGGCAAATAAGGACCCGGATTGTCTCCAGCCGCTGGAGGTCCAGCAGCCTCCAAATCTCGACCATTCATTTTGTATCCAACGATCAAGATTAAAAAATATTAATTTAATATTAATTTTTTTTTAATATTTAAAAATAAACTGGACCGTTGGATTTTCATCCAACGGTCCAGACTCCAGCTGCTGGACCTCCAGCAGCTGGAGAGAATCCAAATTCGGCAAATAAAGTTCATGTATTGAGTACCCCCAAAAAAAAAAAGTTGATGTGCTGGACCAACATTCGAATTCAAGTGAGATAAAATCTATCATCAATGCAGGGCTCCAAATCCTCAATAGATGTAAACAAAAACTGAATAGAAAAGAAACGACGATTGAAACGTCAATTTGATGAGGGTTCTGTCTAGGCTCCCATAAGTAAAAAAAACTATATTCATTAGTCATATAATAGGGCCACTTAGGTAAGACACGGTTGAGTTTAACCAAAACTATTTGCTTCGCTTAATGGGCGGTAATACCAGCTTGACAAGACAGATATACTTTAAAGCCAAGTTGGATACCGCAAAAATAAAATTTGTGATTGTGTCAAACATGGTTTCTGTCCGTCCACCTCAGGTTCAGATGCACTACCACCACCTGTGTCGTGGATTGATTTTTGTAGTTTTTTTAAATAAAAAAAACAAAACAAAAACTTTTGCTTTAGTGATTTTTCATTATCAGATATAAGATATTTTAGAAGTGAGCGTAGAAATTCGGATTCTAACATAATAATTCAAAGTTACAGTCAAAGAATTCGTAATTCAATTCACACCAATCTTAGTTTAAAGACTAGGATGTGATGAAAATATTAGAAATTTAAACTTTTTTTTTCACTAAGTTGTTTGCAACTCGAATGTTTCTACACGTCACGCTTACAACTTATTATTAATCATATTTATATGAAACGGACTAACATCCTAATCTAAAGACTCGGATGTGATAAAAATATTAGAAATTACTTCTTTAATTATAGTTATACAAATTGAATTGATCCGGTTGGTAAAATAAAAAACTTGCGACTCGACTTGCATATTAGTCCAATTCATAATCACAATGAATTTTATGGACAATCCGATTAAATTGAAGTGACTTGTGACTCGTTTGATTGGATTGATCTAAGTTTATACTTTTAAAAAAAATATACTTAAATTTTAAAAAGATAATTTTTAGTATTTGAAAATGGTATATTTAAGACTTTTTTTAATGAAATATACTTTGTAATTAGACTATATGTTCTTATTACAAATACTCTTAATTTTTTAATTTATATTATTAGTTAACAAATTTAATTTAAAAAAATTAAAGTTATATAATTATTATTACTAATTTAATTCTATCATTAATATTTTTTATGTCATATATCTTTATATATAAAATATTTTTTATATAATATTTTTTAAAAAAATACTTATTATTTATCTAAAATTTTTAATTCAATCATTTAACCAACGTTCCAATAACTGATCCATTAATCACACCTTGTGACCAAGTAAACCTCTACCGAGTAATCCCCAGTATCTAAGGCTTTTTGGAATAAATTAATAATTTTGATAATCTTACTTATTTTTAATAACATAACTTTTCACATCATATAAAATTAGTTAATAAAATATAAATTTATAGTTAATGACATATAAAAGTTGATTAATGAGTATATAAAATATTAGTTAATGAAAAATAAAAAAATAATTAATGATGTATATAAGTTGATTAATGAAGTCAATTTGAAAGGGTTACATATTTATACATATTTATTAACTAATAATTTATACTTTATTAATTAATTTTCATGTCATGATAAAATAGGTGTGTGTATTATTTGAGATAAAATAATCATTATTCATAAATTAAAGCACCATGGACCTCCCCACCCACCCATTTTAGATTCCTTGGTTATCTCGTATGCACGAAAGCTATCGTGCAACAAATAAAACCACCACCAGTATGGTAAACGAAATGACAATAACACTCTGATGAACTGCATTCAAACTCTTCTGCTTAATTTTCTGTTCTTTTTCTCGTCTGTTTTTTTTTTTTCGGGTACTTTACCAAAATACGTAAGATTCCAAAACAAGCATTGAGCTTTTGAAGCTTAGAGCCACAAACCACAAAAATTGGGACTCGCGTGTATGAGAAAGAAGGGATTAAATCCTTGCCTGTAAATCTGTAACCTTTTCTTGCTAGAGATTGGCTAAATTACTGTTTCATCTAAAAAATGGGCATCTCGGTTTTTTATTTTTATTTTTTTTCCAAGTTGTGTCTGCCCTATAGTTCATACTTGTGTGTCAAGCCGTCAACTCAACTGCCCACATCCAGTAATAGTTTCCCATTTACTGCAACATGTTATTTCTACAAGTGAAACTTACATTTGCCAATGTCCCTCTCGTCCATGATTGAATTAAACCCTCTACTCCACAATAGAAATAAATAGGTAAAAATCTATACCATAATAGTTGCTTTCACAGGTATATTGGACTACTGACATTCTTTAATTGCTTATTTATACTCTTTATTAATTAACTTTAATTGTAATTTACTAATATACCTTTTATCAACTTTTTTTTTCAAGTCAAACCTAAATTAATTATATTCATATTTTTCTACTCACACTCCCATAATATTTTTATTTATATATTCAAACTCCTGTAATTCTCTTTTTTTATATTTTTTTGCTTTTCTAAAACATATGCTCTATAACACCTAGTATTGGACTTATTTTACAAAATTTAGCCAATAAAACAAGAAACAGGCGTAAAGCGCTAGAAAGAGGCTTCTAATAAAGCACCAACTCCCATAATATTTTTACACATTCTATTTCGAGTACGCATCCATTTGGTCGTCACTTAGTTCAAGAGAGCAAAAATGTGAACAGTGACATTGATTTTACAAAGTCCTTGACCCTTTGTATTGTATTTTGTTTTCATATTCATTGTGAACGTAAATGACACAAAATACTACATGTTAGAGAAGAATTTATCGTATGGTAGCCTCTACAATTTTCACCTCTATGGCTCTATCATATCTAATAATAACATCTATTTTTTAGAACTTCAGATGATTATTGCATAATGTTGTGAAAAACCAACATTACGAACACCATCAAGAAGCTCTTCTCAATTTTCAATTTTTTTTTGTAAGTTCAAGATATTTTTTAAAGGACTTCTTAATATTGAAAATGAGTCAAAATATATCACCAGTAAAACAAATAAAAGAGATTTAATTACTAAAAAATATATATGTAGCAGTATTTTTAAAATAAAAATAGAAAACTATTTGAACAAATAAAAAGAAGAGCATATCAAAAGAAACTATGCCAAAATAGGAATTTAACTCCAATTCCAAACTGTTTTTACCATTGAAATAAAACTGTTTAATTCATTGAAATTCATGTTTTCATCTTCAATTTGTTGTTGCCCCATTGTTTAATTCATCTAAAAGTAATAAATTTGTGAAGAATAAAAGAAATAATAAAGAAGAAAACAAAAGAATGACAGCCCTTATGGAGAAGAAAATAAATGATGAAGAGTTAAAGAGCGCATAAATAATTGGTGAGAATAGTTGAATTTAGATAGGAATGTGAAGAGATAAATAAAGATTTAATTAATTTTAAATTTTAAAAAAATTACATACTAAGATGTAGAAGAGAGAGAGAGAGAGAGAGAGAGAGAGAGAGAGATTATTTAATTAAGGATAATTTAGGAAATTAAAACTAAAATTAGTTAACAGAAAGTGTTAATAGATAATGGAGAGTGCCAATAACCTCACTCATTTTTTGGATACCCATTTATTTTTTTAGCAATTAATATAAAGCTATATTTTTTATAGGATTCAACAAGATGTAATGTGATAGTTGAATAAAATAAAGTAATAAGAACGGTTCATCCATCTAAAAGTTAATAAATATACTAACTCATTCAATAAAAAAAAAAAATAGTGCCTGTCTATTGTATTTCATTTTTCACTCATGAAAATAAGGCTTCCAAAATAAGATAAGTATTTTTGCTAGGTAACGCTTCGATGTTTATGGCCAAGAAAGAACATAGGCTGATGTACACCCAACTTTCCTTTCAGAAACGAAAATATAAATGAAAACCCTTTGGTTACTATCGATATTCTCACAGCAAATTTGATGAGAATTTGCTTGTGCTGTATCTTACCTCTTGACTTCCTACATTTGCTTTTTGTATTAGGAAATCTATAGAAAAGAACCACCAAAATTATTGAGAATCATCATTATGGTCTGTATTTAGGAGCTGCCTAGTTTAGGCGGGTTAAAGAGGTAGTGGCCCCCTGCCTCCCTCGAATACTATTTGTGTTTCAATAATCGAGTGACCAGGGTTCAATCAATCTTTGTTATCCTCATTTTTTATACTACAGTAAAATTTTCGCATAAATGACCTGCCTGCATGCACACACTTCGTAAGTTAAGTTTTTTGGGGTAGTAGATCTAAGATCTTGATGTTCAAAACATTAATACATCTCTCAAAACTTCATGGCAACTGTAAATAAACACTAGCAGCAAATCAATAAAAAAACAAGTTGCCCCTTTCGTGGAATGTGGTAGTTGAAACATTCAAGACCTGAATTTATAAGCTATTCCACCTCACACCAGAATTCACCAGCTTGACATACGCATTTTTGAAATCTTCAAAGAACATATTCTCATTGTCTGCGTATTTTTTAATCCATCTGTTCAATAAATGAAGTTCTCTTAAGTTATCCACATTGAAGTACACAGATAATTAGCAGAAACATGTACATGCGGTGCACCAGGACATTCTTTGTCAAGTGCAAATGAATTTTTAGCCATTTATTAAAAAGACAATAGTTCCTTTTCAGCACCTCGTTGTTTGCTTAAATGGATAAAAAGAATCAGAAATGAGCCCTAAGCCCGACAAACAACTATAGTATATGCATTTGAACAGGGAATGTGTTTGGCTGATGATCAGGACCTTACTGCTTGAAAACTGACAATTCAGATTTCAACTAGAAAAGGAGAATTCAATGTGCAGTATTAAGTGTAAACTGATATTCCAGAGACAAGAACTGATGTACACTTCTTATCCTAGGTATTGTTTTCAATTGACGGGCTATTTGCATTAACTGTTATTTTCTAGAATCTTGAAAAATAAGAAAAAGAAATCCTTCTCATTTTTAATCGTTTTACCTGTTCATCGTAAATAATCTTAATATTATTTAAAGGATTTTCCACTTTTTTGTATTGAGATCTTAATGCTTAGCAAAAAATGCAGTGGTGCCAATTTCATATTAAGGGCAGCATAAGAGGTTGTCAAAAGATAAAGAACCTTAAGCATTCATCATCCTCAACAAGTGCATGATCTGAAGGAAGGCCAATCATACTCGACATACCACCTATATATAAGAGAACCAGCAGATGAGAATGATAACAAACATTATTTATTTATAAAAAAATGACAAGAACAAGGTCATGAAAATGTTAGGCCGATCCAGAAAAATGAGCATGCAATCACAGAGATTTATGTCATTTATAATAGTTAATTGGAAGGCAACTGATGTCGAAGAAACTGAAAAACTTGATTGGAACATTAAGATCCAGAGCAGATTGGACACAAATTGTGTAATATACCAGTTGCTGAAGCCTGAAGGCCTAGTGTGCCTTCAACTTATTGTTTTCGTTAAACAAGAATTGATTCAGAAAACAATGACTAGTGGCAAATTTACTTAAAATACCAAAGCAATCTTTTAAACGAGTTTAGTTAAGTTGTTAATTTACCTGAAGACGTCCATGGCTTCTCTAAAAGAACCTTATAATATGAATTGTCAAAGGAAGTTGGGCTTCCAAAACCTTTACTTCCAAGAGTGTGGGCTCCAGACAAAGCTACAAGTTCTTGTGTTCTGTGAAAGAAAAGCCCCAAATGGATAACAACACATAAAGCAAAATTAGTTCTGGTAAAATATGCTGAAAATTCTACACCGATAACAAATAGATTGTATGTCTCAGCATAAGATCAATAATTTTTTGGCCATTAAATCACTATATTTCTTGCCTTGTTACTCTTGTGTAGAATTAGGACTATAATAAGATATCAGATTCAGTATGTCTCTATATATGTTATGATTCTCAAGGTAATTTATGGACAATTGAACAACCTTTAGAATATAAAGCTGCGAAAGTCTGAAATAAGTATCAATTAAATAATACTTTCCTTTAGCACCAAAAAATAATAATAATAATACTTTCCTTCACTGAAAATGGAAATTGCAGGCAATCAATCACCCTTACAAACACAAATGCAACGTAAAAGGGATTTTCCTCATACTCACGAAAAGCCTTTTCTCTGGAAGCATTTCTTCAAACCAGAAGCATCAAGAGATTCCTCAGGTAGTTTCCCTTCAGGATCAGGCCCCCTATCATTAAATTCACGGGAATAAATTGGCAGAAGACACAGACCAGGTTTTCATTGTTAGGTGACAGCCAATAAATTAAATCCCCGTTGAGCTTTTTTTTTTTTCTTCTGTAAAATGGTTGATCATTCTTTAACAACAGCCTGAACATAATTAAAAAAATTGTTCAAATAATATTTTCAAAGAACCCAAACCACCAAGCTAACATATCACTCTTGTTTGTCACATCATATATACTAACTAGAGTACTAGACAATTACAATCTTACAGCGAATCTAGTCTGCCCAATGAAACTTGGATTGGTGGACCTCCACATACTTCAACTGCTTCAGCTCCAGCCACAGCAATCATGTCCGCCCAGGATACTAATAAAGGTAAACTAAAATGTGTTGGCCTAGACCAAATCAACACTTACTATTAGTGGTAATTACCGGATAAAACAAGGACCTGGCTGGATAGCATCTATCTGAGTCTTCGCTTTCTGCAGAACCTAAACAATATATCCACTGAGACATTAGCTGGCAGTTAACATGAGTAGAACATACAATCACATGGAGTTCTTCAAATAATAAAAGAAAGGAGGATAGGGGGAAAGGACTGAGAAAAATAGTGAGACAGAGCATGCCTTTACTGATTTTTTCAGGCCAGCATTTTCATGTCTTTCAAGTTCATAGACTATAGAACCATTCATACCACCTGCAACAACATGAACAATGTTTAAAAAAAAAAATACACATTACACTGGACAAAAGTCACGTGATAATTTTGTTTGAATGAAATCAGACATGAGACTCACTATATGTCTGAAAAAACCATCGCTACTTCACTAGCATGGCTTTGTCTCCATGATAGCAATGATTAGTATTTTTCCTACAAGACCAGAAATGCTACTAATATTGAAAACTTACTATGATTGGCAATATCTGAAGCATGGGTACTCCTCCCAGGGAGGAGTACCGGTACCCGGTACGTACCGGGTACGGGTACGCGTACCATACGCGTTGGAACGTGTACATACGTACCCCAAAATTTTTTTTTTTTTTTTTTGAATTTGGGTACGGCTCGGTGCGGCTGGAACGGCTCGGTGCGGCTCGGTGCGGCTCGACGCGTCACCACCGTGGATGGTCGGCTCCAAAACACGGTGTTTTTGCCAAACAATTGGCATTAATCTCGGATCGCATCACGAGCTTCCCATCGAGTCTCAACAAGCTTCCAAGAGCTCATTCTTCTTCTCCCAAAATGCGCGACGACCAAGCTCCAGGACGACGTCAACGACCGCAACTCCGGTGACGTTGGCGGCGCGACCGATCTTCATTCTTCTTCTACCCCGTTCTTACCTAGCTCCATCTCATCTGCGCAACCCGAGCTGAGCGACGCGAGCTGCGCGACCAAGCTCCGGCGTGGAACGACCGTCCACGAGCTTCAGTTCGTCGTTCTCTGCTCTCTCTTCAGTCCGTCCGTTCAGTACGTTCTCTGCCTTCTGATCTGTCCGTCCATTCTCTAAGCTGAGAGCCCTCTCTTCAGTTCGTTCTCTTCACTCTATTCCAAATGTTTTCACAAGGTTCAGCTAGTGTTGGTGGATTTGGGTCTGGCAGTGGGTCTGGTAGTGGCACAGGCTCTTCTAGTTCTTTGATTAGCAAATATGCTACTGGAATAGCTGAAAAAAATTGTCCCTTTGGGTTTATGTAACTATATTGCAAAGTAAAAAGGCGGGAGGAGGGAATGCAAGTGGAAATGCAATTTTTGTGATGGAATTTATAAGGGATCTTATTCTAGAGTGAAATCTCATTTAAGGAAAAAGGACATGGGATTAGCATATGTAATCTTTGTGCTAAATGACTATCTTCAAGAAATGAAGCAAATAGAAAGAGAGGCTATTGAGAGGAATGCAAAGCCAGTGCAAGTTCCTTTACCCTCCGCTCTACAAGTTTGAACCCTCCAAGAGTTGATATGTCTTCTGATGGGAGCAAGAGAAGAAGAGGCACTGAGAGTGCAATAGGAAAGGCATTTAATAATGAGGCAAGAGATCATTTGTCATGTGAAATAGCTAGACTATTCTACTCTGCTGGTTTGCCATTCAATGTGGCTAGAAATCCCTATTTTGTTAGCTCATTCACGTATGCTGCAAATACTACTCTCTCAGGTTTTCTTCCACCTAGCTACAATGCTATAAGAACTTCAATGTTGCAAAGAGAAAAAGCTCACATATTGGGATTACTTCAACCCATCAAAGACACTTGGCCAGAAAAAGGTGTGAGTATAGTGAGTGATGGTTGGACATGCACGAGAAAGACCATTGATTAACTTCATGGCTGCATCGGATTCGGGACCTATGTTCTTGAAGGCGGTTGATGGCTCTGGTGAGTTTAAGGACAAACATTACATTGCTAATTTGATTTTGTCCACCATTGATGAGGTTGGATCACAAAATGTGGTGCAAATTATTACTGATAATGCACCTGTTTGCAAGGCTGCTGGAGCAATTGTTGAATCCATCTATCCTCATATCTTTTGGTCACCTTGTGTGGTGCACACCTTGAACCTTGCTTTGAAAAATATTTGTGCTCCTAAAAATAATCCAAATAATGAGAGTGTTTATCTGAATGTCATTGGATTAAGCATTCTTGATGATGCCTTTTTCATTAAGAACTTTATCATGAATCATTCCATGAGGCTAGCCATGTATAATCAATTTGTGCATCTGAAGCTACTTTCATTCTTTGAGACTAGATTTGCCTCTCATCATTGTAATGCTTAAAAGGTTTAAAACTATTAAGCATGGTCTCCAATCTATGGTCATTAGTGAAGAATGGTCTCACTATAGAGAAGATGATGTTCAAAAGGTCCTTGCTACTTGTGAAAGAAACAATCTTGAATGACCTTTGGTGGGATAAAGTTGATTATATTCTAAGCTTTACAAAGCCCATCTATGAAATGCTTCGTTCTTGTGACACCGATAAGCCAAACCTTCATTTGATTTATGAGAAATGGGATTGTATGATTGAGCAAGTGAAGCTAGCCATCTATCAACATGAGGAAAGAGTTGAATCAACATTCATCCTTCTATGGAGTGGTGTTTGACATCCTAATTTCTAGATGGAATAAAAGTTGCACACCTCTTCATTGCTTGGCTCATTCACTTAATCCTAGGTAAATTTAATTAACTTTCGGTCTTTCAAGTTCCAAGTTCTTTTACTTTTTCATCTAAGAGATGTACTTTGGTTTTTGTATTATAGTAATCACAATTTATATTTTGTATAATAGGTATTATTGTAGACAATGGCTTGAGGAAGCTCCAAAACAGTCCCCCACATAAGGAC
The DNA here is from genome assembly GCA_029884595.1 of Ormosia semicastrata. Classification (NCBI taxonomy): domain Eukaryota; kingdom Viridiplantae; phylum Streptophyta; class Magnoliopsida; order Fabales; family Fabaceae; genus Ormosia; species Ormosia semicastrata. The sequence goes on along the minus strand of JAQQTO010000046.1, from coordinate 13,330,239 downwards.
AATGAGATTTGTATGGGGAGAAACAAATGCCTGAAGGATTACTTTCCGGATTCTCAAGAAAGGCGAGAGGTCACTTCAGAGTTTGTTAAATTCTCAAGTGGTGAAGAAGAGCTTAGCCGCTTTGATTGCTTGCAAGATAGGTGGGACTTGACACCAAAGGAATGGTGGGTCATGTATGGAGCTTCAATCCCCAAACTTCAAACCATTGCCTTGAAGCTCCTTTCACAACCTTCCTCTTCCTCTTGTTGTGAAAGGAATTGGAGCACATATTCCTTTATCCACTCCATGAAAAGGAACAGGCTAAATCCCAAGAGAGCTGAAGATTTAGTTTTTGTCCACACAAATCTTCGTCTCCTCTCAAGGAAGAATAAGAACTATAATGAGGGTGAGACTAAAATGTGGGACATTGGTGGAGATGAATGGGATCCATTTGAAGGAGCTGGGATTCTTGAAGTTGCTAGTCTCTCTCTTGATGAACCAGATTTGGAGGCTGTTCTTTTCACTGATGATGGGCAAGGAAATGATGAAATTGAGACTGTTGGAGTTTGATTTTTGTAATCATCTTTAGAAGTTGTCACGTTGAACAACTTAAGTATTGTAATTTCTTATTGTAGATGTTGTCTTGTTTGAATAACTTAAGTTCTTTTCTATGTTTTATGTTGAAATTCATGTGTTTTAATTTTTATGCTATGTTGTCATATTTTATTGTGTAAGATTTTAGTGTATTATACATATATATATATATATAATTTATTTTTATATATATATATATGACGTACCCGTACCCTAGTTTTTTAAAAATTTTCGTACCCGTACCGTCGCATCCACGTCTGCACCGATGCACCGTACTGCATCTGTACCTACTGCAGCAACGTATATTGCAAATCGTATTTGGCTTGGGAACTGTACATATATAAGTGCCATGTGCTTGATGCCAGAGTGGATGATCAAGAAAACATGTGGACTAGAGGATGCAACCTTAATTTTTTCACTCAAAATGTCAAAACAATGACAGCCCAAATGTGAAGCAGTTACAGATTTAATCAGTTCTTAAAACTCAGAGGAATTTTTAACCTAGATAATGTCAGCCCTTTTCATGAGAGTATTTACATCCATTATACAATAGAGGAAAATTTCATTGGCTTGTGATAGAAAACGCAAAGGACTGCCCGAAAACTAACAGCATTTTTGAGAGATTATGTCCCTTAGATGTATTATACCTGTATTATCATCCAATTCAAAGGTTCCTGCATCGTGGAAAACCAAACGAAGCACACCTGCAGCCTTTCCCTTTGACAATACTTTCCTCACCTCATCTTTAATGAGCAGATATTCCTTTGTACCTGGCCTTCATTCAGGGGCAGAAGTAGCACAGAAATGACAACACATCAAGCAAGCATGGCAATGCAACAAACAAACTCAACTAGAAAGTACATATGATGAATTATTTTTTAATCAGTATGACACTGCCAATGTATTCAATTCAAGACCTGAATGAAAACGTGCTTTTTTAAAAAAATTGTACTAGGTGTATGTATCAATAGCATATGGTTGTGATTGTAAATCCTTTTACATGAATAGGATCAAGCATTATTTTAATCATACTCACTGCGTGGCTTTGGCTGGGAGACAAGCCATGATGTGACTTAATGGAAGAAGACATGGCAAAGTGGCTATGCATATTGATATTAGCCCTCTCCTCCTGCTACTTGAAACCACTGGATTTGGACCTACATCTACTATAATACATCATTCATGTAAAATTGTAAGCACAACAACAACAACAACAAAGACAACGACAACCTTATCGGAAAGCTTTATGACAGACTGGGAGGTTCAACTTTCACGGTTGCGTCACTCACCTGAACAAGCATGGTCGTTGGGTTTGTCGGGATGAAACTTGAGCGTTGATAAAGATGACCGTTGTAGTTTGGCAGGAAAATCAATTTCGGGGTTCGGCTCAGCTGAAGCGGTGGCGATTGAGCACAGCGGAGGATGGTTAGTGAGAGTGAGAGTTGAACACATTATCTCTAACGGACGCCACACAGTCAATCACCCCTTTTCCTTTACCCTTTAGTTACCCCCCCATTAAAAAAAAAAAAATTCAATGTTTAAACACTACCAATGAAGTACGGACATCTCGTTCTTGGGGTGTGTCCATATGTTAGGTATGTATTTGTATTAAATATATAGGGATATTTGTATGACATATGAGCTTACGTGTTATAATATGTCTAATTAAAAAGATTATTTTTTTAATTTGAACACATCTTGAATACACTTAGATATGTCTCGAACATATTTGAACACATCTCAAATACGTTTGGACACGTCCAGGACACGACTTGGATACAATCCATTAATAAATTTTTAAAATAGTTTTCATGATTAACGTTCAATTAATAAGTCCGTAATCCACCCAAACTCAATTACATAACTAATGTCCCAAGTCATTATTTTCATACATTAATACTTTAAGTTTTATCTTTTCGTACATCAATATTAGACTTTTAAATTTTATTTTTTCACACACTATTATTTTCATCTGCTCATTCTACCTTAACTCATACCAAATCATCAACTTCGTCGTCATTGAAACTTGCTTCATACCAATATTCTCTCTAGTTAATTTTTTTTATGCACATGTACTCATGTATAGTTAGTTCTATTAGGAGAAGTTGGTTTAAGAGATTTTTTAAAATATATCAATAGAAATTATGCTCTATATTTTTAGAAGAGACTTATTAGGTAGAAAATATTAGTACATATGACATATATTAAGATATTGTAAATCTTCAAACTTATAAAAATGATATTAATGAATTATGAATTTTTTACTTAAATTTTGTAATTATATATATATATAAAATTACAAAATCGTATACTATTTTAATCATTTTTCTACCTTTACTACCTTTACGTACCAAATCATTCACTTCGTCATCACTGAAACTTGTTTCATATCAATATTCTCTCTAGTTAATTTTTTTATGCGCATGTACTTATTCATAATTAATTTTATTAAGAGAAATTAGTTTAAGAGATTTTTAAAATATATCAATAGAAATTATGTTTCATATTTTTTAAGAGAGACTTATTAGGTAACAAATATTAATACATATAACATATATTAAGATGTTATAAATTTTCATATTGTAAATTTTTAAATTTATAAAAATGATATTAATGAATTATAAATTTTTTTACTTAAATTTTATAATTATATATATATATATATATATATATATATATATGTCATATCTGTATTTTACAAATTTTGAATTTAATATGTCTCCGTGTTGTGTCCTGCATCTATGTCTGTATCTGTGATTTATATAACACTACTTATATAGAATATAGTATAGCATAACCAAAAAAGAATATATACACACAACACGATAAATCTGCATAAAAGTTTTAAAAAAATATATACACACAACGCAATCTATATTTTAGATATTTTATGAAAAAAATACAAAACTTTGAAAGATAAATAACAAGATGATATGAGGAGTTTGATTTTAAATTTTACGTAGATATTTTATATTATGATAGATTTAAAATTTTTAGACTTAGTTTCTCATGTTAATAGTATTATTTGGCCTACAGAATAATAAAATTGTCAAATTTAATGAACAAAACTACATATTATAAAAGTGTGTAGAATAAATAAAATCTTGACGCAAAAAATAAATTTATTTAGAACAAGATCAAGCTATCTTTAATTCAACAGGAAGATAGATGTAACATTTTATTTTTAACTCTGATTTTTTTACTACAAATAATATATACATTTATTTTCATACATCATCTATTATTATTCATTATATTTATTTATTTTTATCACTTTTTTTTTATTAATTACACACTTTTAAAAAGAATGTGTATAATTCTTACACCTCTAAAAGAGGTGTAGGATGATCATTTCTTTTATTTTACCTTTTTATGCCCCTTAAATTCTTTGTTAAGATTTTATGGGATTATGGTGTTTGTCCTTGAATTATTTCTTCTTTTTTATTTTATTAGATTCTTGTGATTTCTTTTTGTTATTCTTTCAAACATGTTGGAAGTGATTATAAGAAATTTCCTTTTGTGTGTTCTTTAGAATTGTATTTTTTTTCTTCATTTTAAGTAATGCAATTTATCTTATCTTTAAAAAAAAAACGAATGATTTCTGTTAATGGGAAATAGGCAAATTAGTATACCATTTTTTGAGAGAACAAATATACTTATTTTCGTGGAAGGTTATTGTTCATCCACATTATTCACTTATTGCTCATCAGTCATCGCCCTTGGCCTAGACAGCATCCATTGATTACTCAAAATTTGGAATTCTCTTGTACTAGTAAAACTGAAAAAAAAAAAATGGAGTGAAGTGAAGATTGATGATGGATAGCAATTTATAATTTTATATTACAAAATTTAGTGACTTGAACATAATTTACAAGAGAGGGAAGCATGAAAGCCTTATACAAGAGTAACTAATCCTGAAATGCTCTGCATTACATACCAATTTTCCTCAATATTACAACACCCAAAAAAAGAAAACAAAAAGAAAGGTACATCTAGTGTTATCTTGGCCCTGAAAGGCGAACCGCAGAGAGATGAGCATCACTATTACAGTCTGATGGGCCTGAAGAGGTGGCCCCTTCGCTGGTGGATTTGAACATATTGGAGAAAAGGCGAGAGCCCATGGGAGAACTGCTTGTTGGTGGCTTTGGAACAGTACAAAGACCCTCCAGCATTTGCACAACTTTGGTCATGGAAGGCCTCATAGCCATATCTTCCTGTATGCACCACAATGCAACTTTGATAGCAGTATGTACCCTATCATCATTATCATCTGTTCTCAACTCTGAATCAAGAATATCTCTCAGCTTCCCTTCTTCCATCATCTTAAACGCAAAAGTTGGGAAGTGGGATTTCTCTGAACTTTCAGCAGGATCATAATTTTTCCTTCCCCCAATGATCTCTAGCAACACCATCCCATAGCTATAGACATCACTTTTCTCTGATATAGCATAGTTTGTTATCCACTCTGGTGCAAGATAGCCCCTGGTGCCCCTTAGTGTTGTAAAAACATGGCTTTGTTCTCTATTCATGAGCTTAGCCAGGCCAAAATCTGAAACTTTGGCCATGAAATGATCATCAAGAAGCACGTTTTCTGGTTTGATATCACAATGAACTATCTTTGAGTCACAACCTTCATGCAGGTAAGCAAGTCCTTTTGCTGTTCCCAGAGCTATATTAAACCTTGTATCCCAATCCAACATAAATTGGCCATTGTTTTTCTTGAATATCCATTTATCCAACGAGCCATTAGCCATATACTCATAAGCAAGAAGCCTATGAGTTCCTTCAGCACAGAATCCTCTAAGCCTGACCAAATGCAGGTGATGAATGCTGCCAATGATGCTAACTTCAGCCCTGAACTCTTTCTTCCCTTGGCCAATACCTTCTAACTTCTTCACAGCTAGTTGAGTCCCATCTGGTAGAACTCCTTTATAAACTGAGCCAAAACCCCCTTGCCCAAGCTTCACTGAGAAGTTATTAGTAGCCGTTTCTAGATCTTTGTAGCTGTAACGGATTGGCATACCAGTTAAATTCTCCAAGAAATTGTCCTCTTCTGAATTCTCTCGAGGAGACTCAGGCAATTTTTTCTTTTTCCTGTAGTATCTAAGTCCCACAAAGAGCAGACAAGACATGACAAGCAATGTTACTATGACAATGATCACAACGACTATGGTGTGCTTGTTGCTGTTTCCACTGTTCCCCGTGCCTGTGCCAGCTTCTCCATCACTTGAGACCTTAATATAAGAAACAAAACCAGAATCCGTATCAGATTTCTTAAAGCTTCCTATACTGTCCAACAGGAAACAGTTCCCTGAACTTGTGTGGAAGAACATAGCAAGACATGAGCAGTTTCCACGGCAAGAAGTTTGGCAACCAGCCAAATCTGTTTTTGAAAAGGGTTGAAGAAATTCAAGCGCAAAGTAATTGAGTCCATCATCAGCTTTCAGGAGATCAATGGAGCTTCCCGAGTTATCACAAGGAGAGACAAACCCTGGTGTGCAATTGGGACGAGAGTTAAGAAAAGAAGGGCAGCTACACTTCTGATTACCTGTGCATATGTTATATGGATCACAAGATTCTGGTGTATCACAAGAACCCTGTGGTATTCTTGTCGGTGAAGCACCATTTGACCCTCCATTGTTCAGATTAGAAAAAGTGATAAAGCCATCAATTCCCAAAACTGCAATCCAAGTGGCATTTGTACCTTGATCAGTAGAGAAAATGAATTGCCATAACAAAGATTTGTTTTTATCATAGAACCTCCAGGAATTTTCAATAAGGGTTGCTGAAGCTACCACATTACCATCTTTGTTGATGGTTTTGCGGTTATCCTTCTGCATAGTCCAATAAGGCTGTGGAGTTTGGAAACCAGCTGAAAGAATGACTAGACCAGATTTGATCTCAAGAACATAGGTCAAGTTGTTAGAGCTAGGTTCACTGATAAGTTTTATTCCCTCTGTGAAGTCCTGTGTTGGCAACAAGGTATTTGTTGGATGGCTGAAACTCTGCCAAATCACTGTACTATTATCATTCCCTAGCAAAACTAGATTTCCAGTGTTCTTCAATTCCATTGAAGAAACTCCCTTATCGCTTGTATTTGTAGACCAGACCACAGTTCCACCTTTCTGTAAGAAGGCATTACCCTTCTCATCAAACACAAATTTGTCAGAATTAGAAACAGGAAGTGCTCTATTTGCAGTCCAAACCACCGTGGAAGTAGCCACGTGGATGACTACCAGTAGAAACCGTGTGTTGTCATTTGCAATGGTGACAAAGCCAAAGGCAAATTCTCCACTGTTTGACACAAGGAACTTGCCATCTTTGTCAATCCAATTCATTTGAGAACCTCCAAACCCCGGTGAGACCTTGCCAATAAATTGAACACCAGCCAAACAGACTTCAGACAAAAGGAGGATACACAATACGAGGGTACCCATAATATTGAAGAAAGACCAATATTTTCCCATGGTTACTCAACAGCCAATTGCTATTTGCGGAGATCAGATGTACAAGGAATTAGAAATCTCTGGAAGTTGTAAAATAGAATTCATTAAGAAGAGACAACAAGACCCGGAGGTTCAAAAGGCAAATAACCTTCCTCATCCTCCCACTCACACTCACGCAGGTTCAACATGAGTTTGGAATTTCCAACCAAACCACTCAGAAATCTAACTACATACCTGCACCAGACAAGACTGGTAGCAGTATAAGAATAACAAAGAGAACCCCAGAAAATAAAAAATAAAAAAGAGAAGAACTTTGAAGCTGATTTTTTTTTTATTTGCTGTGGTTACATAATGTAAGGAATATGATAAAGAAAAAAAGGGAGAGAATATGAACACACCCGAATGAGGATAAGTAAATATTAGATTGTCTACAGAAGAATTGACCAACTCAAAAATCTACTTTATCCGTTGGAATCTGATGAATTCTGATCTCACACCTAATGGAATGGATCCAGGAAACAGAATTGAAAAGGCCCAGAAGAACACAGAGATTGGAAATGAAGGAACTTAACCGTGAAAAGAAGGGATGGTTACTGTTGCTTTGGTTCTGGCGCAGAAATCAGAAGAAGGCAGGACCAGTTGAGGAAACGGCCAACAAAGGCAACTAGGCAAGGTACTGTCCATTTTCTCATGACACCGGAAAGGAGAGCAAGTTGCAAAGGAGGAAAGTCAGAGCACGTGAAAAAGTATGGCAATGAATGAAGTAGAGTATGTCAATAGGAAGGCCGAGAAAGAAACCAGTGGATGTGAACTATGAAGACAAAGGATACCACCTCCCCTTGGCCTGGCTTTTAGCTAAATCTGTTTCTTCTTCCGTCATGATAGTGATGGTTTGAGACTTGAGATCTCAGTGATTAAGGTTACCTCTATCCTTAGTCTTTTGGAGCTGTGAACTGAAACACATAAAAGGAGGGTGTTTTTCTTCTTCCTTTTTTACTATATTTTTGTGGGTTGACGATTTGACGGATTCAATAACTCCTCTTCTTCTGTTCCATTAGAAAACAAACTCGGTAGAAATTAATTATAAGATATATTTTAATTAGCTTTATTACTAAATGTTAATAGGAAATTGCTTTTATGATTTATCCCATTAACAAGAAGAACACAAGGCCGTCTAACATAATTTAGGAAATTGGCATTAACAAAATGTAGCTAAAAAGCCTTCATTTTATTAGAAACATTAGAATAATCAGCAAAAGGGTAGAAAAAAATAGGATAACCTACGTCATATGCATACGTACGCATTAACCAAAAAAATACCATTCATAATAATCAGTTAGAGAACATGCAGTGTTTAGATTGGTAGGATAATAATTAAAAAAAGGGATGATTTTGATGGTGCAAGCTTAGTTGTTAGTTGTATTGTTTTTCTTCATTTGATTTAATAACAACAATAATTGATTGGTGGTGGCTGGTGAGTGAGGAAGGAAGGTGGGACTGCCAAGGGTGTATCAATTATTAGGACAAATTGTAGGTGAAGTCTTTATGTGGTGTGATTTTTTAATACAAAGATAATATATATTTTATTTTTTAATAAAAATATAATGTGTTTTATTTTTTAATAATTTATTATTTTTTTAAATTTTTATTAATGAGTTATAAAAAATTGTACACATATTATATTTTTATTAAAAAAATCACAAGCCTTATCTAAATTTTGTCTTAAATATTAAGATAAATTAAAAAATATATAATGAAAGGATTTGTTGGTTTATATTTTATGCAGAGTTGGACGAATGTGAGGAAAGCGTCAAAGTTTGTGCAAGCAATGCAATGCAAGTTGAAATGGTGGTGGGGTCACTTTTCTAAAACAATGATAATAATTATATACTTTTTAATAAATCCATTTAATAATTTTTAATCTTTTAATTACTTAAAAAATAATACTATTTCACTTAAAATGGATTGAAAAATTAAAACAAAAAGTTTATAATTCAATTAATACCAACCTAAAATTTTAAGATATGAGTATTATGTTGATCGTATCAACATTTAGGTTTAAAGAAATTAACTTGATTTTATTTTAATTAGATTACAAAAGAATTAATGATAAATAAACTAATAATACAAATTAATTCTTAAATGTTTATCAAGAGGTTGTAGAAATTATTTTAAATTGAAAAAATGTAAATATTTCAAAAATCATTAAGTTACACTTATTAAAAAATTAACATAAGAGTTACACTTGACTCTATCATAAAATTAATTTTTTTCATTAGAAAGGTAAGTATTATATTAATTTTGTAATTTTTATAATGAAAGTATTTAAAAAATCTTAATCATAGGTTCTTCAATATTGCTACACACTTACACATCTTTTGAAGTTTTTTTTTTTACCTCGAATGAAATTCTACTTCTTTCAAAATTCAAACTAAAGAAGCACAGAGAATTTGGTTAGAATTAGGATTTGAATTCTGGGATCTAAATCGTGGTTTTGGGTTTTGTTAATAGTTAGAAAGATCCTTTGGCTTTACAGTAAATTGTAGGGCAAAATTAATTAATTAATTAATTGGTTAGGGTATTGACCATATTGAAAAGGCAAACACCTTCAAATCGAGTGAGATGGAGTCCATCACTGTAGGCTCTGTGATTCCACCATTACCCCATTAGTTTAATCCAATCGGGGATAGAAAAAACGTAAGGGTTCGGGCTAGAGATGATGTGCAATTTTCAAAAAGGTCAACAAAACAGTTTTTTTTTTTTAATCTTGTTGCACCATGATTCAAACACATTTCAAAGGTCACGATATTAAAAATTATTAACATGATAGTAAAATACAGACCTATTCCATAATTCTACCATAGTATTAATCATATTATTTGATTGGAACCATAGTACTACTAATTAGGTGTTTAGAATCTCATGTTAGTAGTTCAATTAGTAAGAACAGAAGACATATTAGGAGAAATGCAAGGAGTTCAATCCCTGCCTTGCCACTACTCTCCACCTGTTACCCCTTCCCACTCCCCCCTCCTTCCCCTCCACTAAGTGGCCACGCAGGAGCTCTATTAGGGGCCCCTTGATCAGATCTCACAGTATGAGATCTAGGTATTAAAAAAAATGAATTAGGTGCTTAGCTCATGTAGATTAATTAAGAGGATGGTAATTATAACATGTTTACTATGAGTTGTCATAATATTGTTCAATATTTAAAAAAATTATAATAAGGCTCTATATTTACAAAAATTGTGGTTTTTTCAAAAGCTATTCGTGTGTGTATAATCTTTTCTGGTATGATCTCCCAAACTGGCCAAACAGTAGAAAAACTATTGATATTGAAAGCTAAAAAAAATGCTAAAAATATGAGATATTCAAAACACTAACTTTTCTTTTAACCAAGAATTGAGCATCTAAGTTTCAATTGCAAACATGTGATGATATAATGTTTATTTCTTCCGTGATTTCATGATAAGTACCTGAACACGTGCTTGCTTATTGGAACAATCCTCGCAATATGCTTAGCAAAACTCAAAGCAATGTGCGATTCACCACAAATAAATAAATAAATACAATATAATAAACATTCAAGCAATGCGCACTTAATAAGAGTGTAGCATACTAATAAATAATAAAATTTATTAGAATACGATGAAGTTAATAGGCAATAATTAGAAAAATCTGAGATAATTAAGCTTAATTACAGGGGTACAGTGCTCGCGAATGTCGCATATGTTAAGTCTGTTGAGTCCGTGGATGCTTGGAAATGACTAATAATATAACAGGTCTTCGTTCATTATGCTGCAAATATGAACATGAATGAAGAGGGAGCCTATGTGTTATATTAAACACAGGCAAACCCATGCAAGGCCAAATCGACTTTAGTTAAGACAATATTCTGTTTTCCTATCATTTTCTCAAACACCGAGATATTAGACGAACGATTCGCTGATTCGGATAATCCAGAGAGATTTGTTATGACGAGGCTTTTAATTGTTCTTTATTTAAAAGAAACTGAATTGATTTGTCAACTAAGTTTGATTATTTGATGCCTGTCTTCATCAAGATAGTACCATTTTTTTTTATTAATGTGGGTATCTTTATATTAGCTTGCATCAATTGAGACGGGATGATCTTAAGAGTACACCTCTTACGAGTTTGGATTTTTTTTTTTTGAAAAGTATTGACCTAAAATTCATACCTGAAAACCTTTAAGGTAAGAAGTATATTTCCTTAACTACAATTTTTGATTCATTTTAAGTATTATTTCGGTGCAAGACACGAAAATTAAGAAACATTAAATTAAGATTTAATTGTGTGAATTTTTTACTAAGCTATCAGTATTCAATTTTAATTAATTTTTCTACGTTATCATATTTATTCAATTTTTATGAGTAGTTAAATTTTTTAAAATATAATAATAGAAATTACTTTATTAGTATGCGAAAATGTCACTTATAATAGTTTAAGATTTTTTAGCAAAACAACACTTAAAATAAATTAGAGGGAGTAATATACTAACTTTGAGTTTGTACAGTAATTTAATATTCTGTGTTTTCAACAGGGTATATAAACATGAATGCATAAAACACAAATTAAGAAACTAAAGAATGGAATAAAGCGATTAGAATCTTATTAAAATTAATGTTTAATGAATTTAATTAATATGTACTGTTAATGTAAAGGGAGTTTTACACTTTATTTATAAATATTCTGACAAATCATTATTTATTATTTATTATTAATTAAAATAAAATAAAAGTAAGGTGTTAAAATATTAATGTATGACAGTGATTGTGCATATTACTTTAATCCATTTTTAATTATCATTTAACAATATAATGTCATTGATGTATTAATTTGATATTATGATTTGTTTTTCCGGCCAAATTTTTTTTATATGTATTTTAAGGTCAATTTATGTCATAAACTTCGTCACAAATTTACGTTGATACTTATTAGTAATGTATTAATAAAAGACAACGAAAATCAAATCCGAAACTTTTGACCTGGTGCATATTATATGTATATTTTTTTTATTAACCTCTGAACAAAGAGAGGAAAAAGGCTTAAACTTGATTGTTTTAAAATCTAATGATATATATATGCTCATAAGGAATTGAACACAGTAGTAAACGAATTATGCTATTCGCAGAAGATAAAGATTCAAGTCTTAAAAATACTATTTGTGAGAATGACTTATTCATATTATTTAGTGTTAGTTTAAAAAAAAACTAATCTCACACTTAAAAAACTATAAAGATAATTTAAGAAATTTAAAAATCAAATGGTATATATATATATATATATATATATATATATATATATATATATATATATATATATATATATAAATAATTCAAGCAAGCATGACCTTAGCTTTACACTTCACAATTCGATAAGATAATACTATACTTAATAGAATTTTCATGAATGCCAAACCCTTTTTCACATGGGTGGCGACTTATCTTTTTTACGTTTTGTCTTTGGTGTGAGGAGAGACGTAGCGGAGGGGGTGACAGAGGAAGGAGAAAAATTTGGGCGCCTTATTTGTTTATACAATTCCTTTTGGTGTCATTCTACGGTTCTAATATGAGTGGGACAGTGGGTTCTCCAACGAGAAGCCACCATTATATGTACTCATGTGATGTGACTAGTTCATAAAATTGTGAACTGCCTTCCATGTGATCTACCAGCGGATGGCGAGTTTTCATGCATGCTTAGACTTATTGATATATTATCGGAGATATTTGTTATCCTCTTAAAAATATTTTCAACGTCTATGTTCTATTTACTTCATTTGTAATAACTAGGTGATTAAATATAAAAATTAGTAAATACTAGGGAACGGTGTACAGTGAACAAGCTTTTCACGTAGTCCGGTTGAGATACGCATTTTATCATAAACCAATTTTTGGTACTCTTTTTTTTTAATTAAAATTTATCACATTAATTAATTTTTAATTATTATAAGAATTTGTTTTCACAATTTTGCTTCATTAATTTGCATTTTTTTTCATTTCATATGATTTTGAAATTGTGAGAGACCGATGATGGAGGTTAAATCTTCGTGATTATGTGACAGTGTTCAGTAGGATTTAAGACTGTGTATTCATGGTGGTGCGACGGTAGTTTTATTCTGTCATTGGGGTAGTCAATGAAGTGGATGGCGGCACATTGGGCTTCAGGGAGTTGGGACTTGTAGTTGTTGATAGTTTCGTTCATGAATTGATGGCAGCTTCTCCATGGTGATCACTTGAAAGGTGTATATATTTTGGGCGTTGATTTAGAAACGCAAATGAGTAGATGATTAGGAGGTGGGGGAACTTTGAGGGTGAGATGCAGTGACATGTGGAGGCATGTTAGATAAGATGGATGATTTCAATAGTAGTAGAGGCCAATATTAAGGGGTACTCTTTACTAATTTTGACTTTTGAAGATTAATGATGCTGGTTGAAGATAATCTAAATTTGAGTTTGAACAATTGTTACTAGATCTAAATCTAGGTTGAAGACTAATAAATAAATGTAACTGGTTATGAAATTTATCAATAATCTATGTCAACCATAAATTTATTTCTTAACAATATCAATAGTTTAAACAATTAAAACATTTATACTCCACAAAATTTTAAAATTTTAAGAGGATTTTACACGTTTCCTATGCTATATCCACAATTTGATTGTTGTCATCGGCATTTGGAACCAACAATATCAGTGACTTCTCGATCATAAACCTTAATAACATCCAAAGTTTTTCACAATAAGGCATCCCAATACAATTCTTCGTACAACTAACAATACAGAGTGACAAAAGGGCGTTTCTAGATAGCAGTAATTAACTCAGTCCCATCTGCGTAGTTGCTAGCGAGCTACATTGATAATTGGGCGACCATTGCTCGGATCTCACGCTACTCTCTCCTGGAAACGAAAGGCAAAGAATTAGCCACAACCCACGGAGAGTTTCACATTCTACAAAATTACTTAATACATATAAGTAATAATTTAGGCTTTGGGATTTTGGAAAAAAAGAAACCTGGCGCAGCACACCAATCGAAGGTGCTATTATAGTTGTCCACATTCGCTTTGAATATAATATATATCATCTATAATAAATTACACTTATTTTTCTCGCAAAATTTTGATAATCAAGTTAAATATCGATGTGAGAACAATTTGATTTTTGTATTAAATATTAATCTCTCTTTTGGAAAGTGGGAAAGAGGTGGTAAAGACAGGCTGTGCAATATCACTGTACTGACACACATAACATATTTTTAACTATATATAAGCTTGTTATAAACATCAAGTCATCATACACAGAATTTGTTTAAAAAATTAAAAATTAAAATTATGTTAATAATCAATTATTGTTATAATCGATTATAATTGATTTATTTTTATATTTAGATATATTAGTTATAAAATAATTTTAAACTAATATGATTTGTTTAGATGATATAAAAAATTATTTTTATGCATTAAATTACTAAAATAGATATAAAATGATTAAAAAAATATTTGATTAAGGATAAAATAGTATTTACATATCAAAGTGTAAGAAATAATTTATAAGTTAAAATCATAAGTTTCAATCTTAGAGCATGTTTAGAAAAAATTAAATCTTTCTCAAACAACTGCTTTTTAGAGGATTAAGTTGTTTTGTGAAATAATTATTATGTTTTGATAAAAAGATTATTTTTTAAAAAAGCTTTTATACAAAATTCAATGTAAAATAAAAACTTTTTTTAGCTAATAATCATAAGCTAAAGATTGGAACTTATAATTTTAGCTTATAGATTATTTCTTATATTTTGATATATAAATACTATTTTGCCCTCAATTAAATAATTTTTTTAATCATTCTATGTCTATTTTAGTAATTTAATGCATAAAAATGATTCTTTTTTATATCATCTAAACGAATTATATTAGTTTAAAATCATTTCACAACTAATGCATTCAAACATAAAAATGAATCGATTATAACCGATTATAACAATAATCAATTATAATCGATTATAACAATAATCGATTATCAACATAATTTATAATTTTTAACTTTTCCAAACAAGCCCTTCAGCTTATGATTATTAGTTATAAAAAGCTTTTTTTGCATTGAATTTCGTGTAAAAAAATTTAAAAAATAATCTTTTTACTCAAACATAATAATTATTTCACAAAACAGCTTAATCCTCTAAAAATAGCTGTTTGGGAAAGAATTAATCTTTCCCAAACATGCTCATAGTATCAAAAATAAAACATCAAGTCATCAGCCGCACGTCATCAACAAATGGCGAATGAACGAAACTTCTACTTTATATATATATATATAGAAGAGTTTTTTTTATTATGTAAGAGTAAGAATAATAAATTTTAATCATCTAATTATATATAAATAATTAAAATTAAAAATTATTTAAAAATTGTGTGATTATTTAAAAAAATTACATATATTTATATTTTAATATTGATCATTTATGTAAAATTTAATGATTAAAATTTATTAATCTTACTTCTTATAATAAACATTTATCTCACCAGATACGCTATATATATAATAAAGAATTTTAGAAACACATTCTCTATCATATTTCTTTCAACACATTTTTTTATTAGGTTACGTTACACACTAAAATACACATTTAACTTTGATTAGTGTGTAATCAACTCGATTAGGTGTAATCAAGTTTAAGTGTGTACTTTAGTGTATGATATGACATAATATAAGAGAGTGTGTTAAAAGGAGTGTGATAGAGTGTGTGTTCCTAGCACTCCTATATACATATATGAAACATAGACATGAATACAGGACATAACACAGACACAAACACTGAGACACACTAAATTTTAAAAATTGTAAAATACGGCCACGATATATATATATATATATATATATATATATATATATATATATATATATATATATATATATAATATATAATATAAGAAATTTAGTTTAAGTATATATATAATTGAAAAATTTAAGAAAACATATTTATAATTTATTAATATTATTTTCATAAGTTTGAAGATTGATAATATCTTAATATATGTTATATGTGCTAATATTTGTTACCAAGTAAGTCTCTCCCAAAAAATATGAAGCATAATTTCTATTGACATTTTTTAAAAAATCTCCTAAACTAACTTCTCCTAATAGAACTAACTATGTACAAGTACATGTGCATCCAAAAAAATTAACTAGAGAAAATAGTGGTGTGAAGCAAGCTTCAATGTAGGATGGCAACGGGGCGGGGCGGGGACGGGTAGTAGCCCCCGTCCCCGCCCCCCGCCGAATAATAATATCCCCCTTACCCCGCCTCTATATCCGTGCTTTGGTATCCATTTATCTTTCCCTCATGCGGATAAACGAATTATCCGCGATATTCACCTGTCTCAATAAATTGTAAAAAAATTCAAAAAAATTTAAAAAATAAAATAAAAAATAAAAAATAAAAAAAAAAAAGTATAATACTATAATTTTTTAAAATTGGTCCAACACAACTTAATCTAAAAATAATGTTAAACACCTAAAATACTTTTAATTTATATAACTTTACAATATTTTAATTTATATAATTAAGTTTTTTAATAATTTTATATAAAATATTTATATAAATTTTTTGCAAAATGACTGTAGGTGCGGAGAACCACCTTCGCCCCTGCCTTTTATTAAACGAGGATAACACTAAACCGATATTTATATCTCATGAAAAATTTGACGGGTATTACCCGCCTCCGTCACGGGTATTACATGTAGTCATAGGGCGGGTAAAATTGCCATCTCTACTTCAATGACAACGAAGTGGATGAATTGATATGAACAGAAGTAGAAGAAGTAGATGAAAATAGTGATGTGTGAAAAAATAAAATTTTAAAACTTAATAGTGGAGTGTGAAAAGATAAAATTTAAAATATTGATATGTAAAAATAGTGACTTGAAACGTCATTAATGTGATTGAGCTTGGGTAGATTATGGGCTTACTATTTGAACGCTGATCATGTAAACTATTTTTTTTTAAATCAAATATTAATGGATCGTGTCTTAGATGTGTTCAAGCGTGTCCAAACCATGTCTAAGCCGAAAAAAAATATTTTTAATTGGACACATTCAGACATGTAAGAGACGCCTCAAAAACGGTTTGTCAGTGCTTCATATATATATATATATATATATGGTGTTAGATTCCAACTTAAAATCAATTGGTATTAAATGAAGTAGCCCAACAGATATATAAATCGTATTCGAAAGATTGAGGCAGGAGATGTGGGACTCTTAACACTCCCTCCACAGATGTCTGGATGGAATAGGCGAGCCTAACGAAGTAGGCGGAAACAAAAATGAGATATTGACTCTGATACCATGTTAAATTCTAACATAAAATCAATTGGCATTAAGTGAAGTGACCCAATAGATATATAAACTGCACCCGAAAAATTGAGGCAGGTGATGTAAGACTCTTAACATATGGATTTAATTTAAATATATTATTAGTGTCAAAAAAATTTACACTGTGAAATAATTATACATTATCACGTTATGAGAGAAATTTGACTATCATAATAACTACTTTAAAAGTCATATAAATAATGAGATATGATTGTGGTTATCGGTGTCAAAAATTTTATATTGGCAGTATATCAAAATTAAACTCTATATTTTACATAACTTTTACTATTTTTTGAGTTTAATTTTGATACACTACTAATGTAAATTTTTTTGTACTATTAATCAATCATACAGTATTATATGTGTAACTTTTGAAATAATTATTATGAAAGTCAAATATTTTTAATGACATATTAATTAATAATTGAATGATAATGTAAAAAACTTTTACACAATAATGTATCAAAATTAAATCTATATTTTATTTAGGTAATTGTTCTAGTGCAACCAAAAATCTTGTGCCATCATTAACATCTTACAATTGTCTAATAATATTTTAACACATAAGTATGTAAGTCAAAATTATAAATCCATGTCATAGGGGTGTTATATAAATTTTTATTGTCTACATTGTCCTTGAGGACTTTTTTGTAAATTTATAAAATACAATACATAATATTATTTTTATCATTATAATTTAAAAATAAAGAAAATTACTAATAAACCCTCTCAGATAACTCAGAAATCAAAAACACTAAATCCCCAAATTGAATTACCCATATCATGGAAGGCACCCTCTCTTCCTCTCACGGCCGGCCGAAGGTTTCCTCATCCTGATAAAACATTTTCAAGTCCTTAGTTGAAAAGCTTGGTACCAACAGTTTTTTACTATGGGCACCATGTGGAGCACCAACAAATTCCACGTACTTAGAAGCATCTAGTTCCTGAAGATGGCTAGGCTTGAATAGCCTTGGAAGCAAGTAAGGCTGGGCATGGTTTGGTTTTTCAAGAAAAACCAAACTGAATTGCACTGAACCAAAATTGTGGTTCACGAAACTGAATTGAACTTTATTTATCTTATAAGAAAAAAATTGAACCATTGTAAACTGGATTTTTGGTTTGGTGAACCAGTTTTAAGTGATCCAAACCATATCAATTTCAAATATGGTTAACACTTCGTTTTCTCATACTTTCTTGAAAAACCTTTGTGCGAAAGTGCTGCTCAACATCGAATCGTCTTCTTCTTCTTCATCTTTGCTCTTTCAACTTCTCTACTAGCTTGAGGTTCCTTTTCTCGCCCCTCCTCTCGTCGTTTTAGTCGAGGTAGTTGTCGTAAACTCGTAGTTGATGTTGTACCTCATAATCCGGTGGCGAAGGCTTAAGCAATGTTCGGACTATGCAAGTGTGCAACGGTTGGAGTCTCGCCGGAGTGGCAGGCCATATCGGCCTTCGTCGATTTGTCCTATCACCCTCTCTTTCTCTCACTAGAAATCCACTACTTTCTCTCTCTGCTTTAACTTTTGGAATTGCACGCATCAAACCCAAAGATGCTTGAATTGGCTTCTATGATAGCATTGAATTGTAAGATCTTGCCGGAATCATTGAATTCACCCGTAGAGATTGGTATGATGTTTGAATTCACTGAACCATTTCATACAAAAAAGAACTGATTGAATAGAAACTCATTTTAAAAGTTTGGTTTATTTTAGTACAATTCGGTTGGGTTTAGCAATTCAGTTCAGTCAGTGGTTTTTTTGCCCACCCCTGACTCTGTGAATATTACATTTATTTGAATCAAGTTCAATTCGGTTAACCGATTTATTTGTGGTAGTAGTTAACTGATCCGTTTCCACAAAATGATAACCAAATTACATTCAAACTGGTTTAAACAATTCAGTCCTTTTTGGTTTGATGCAGTTTGGTTTTACAGGTTCAGTCCAGTTCATGGTTATTTTGCCCACCCCTAGAAGCAAGTGTTCTCTAATAACTATGAGAAGGAAGAATGGTAGCGGAAACAATATTCCACCTATAGGTATCCATGTCACCCCGAAACACAACAGAAAATATGCTAACTGGAAAGCTGTAAATGCAGCTATGATCTTGAATGGTACTTTCTCCACGAATGAGGCATGAGAACCTTCCAAAATTCTGCCCAAACAGACAAGACAAGAACAATGACATCGTGAGAGGAAGCCTTTGGCCGGCCATGAGAGGAAGAGAGGGTGTCTTCCATGAAATGGGTGGTGATTTTTTGGGGATTTAGACTTCTTTCAATTTGGGGATTTAATGTTTTTGATTTCTGGGTAAATTGATTTATCTTAGAGGATTTATTAGTAATTTTTTATTTATTTTTAAATTAAATTATATAAAAGAATATTATGTTTTGTGTTTTATAAATTTGTAAAAAAGTCCTCAAGGACAATGTAAAAAATAAAAATTTACATAATATCCCTATCCGATGAATTCATAATTTTAACTTACATACTTACGTGTTAAAATATTATTAGACAATTATAAGATGCCATGATAGCACATAATTTTTTATTGCACGAGAACATCCACCTTTCATTATCATATCGTTTTTGTTGTTATTGCTATACATATTTGATTATTGATTTAATATATTTCTTAATTTGTCCTTTATTTCGTATATATGTTATAATTTTCTTAATTGACCAATTGTATACTTTAATTTATTTTAATCAAATCCTTTCACAAACCTCAATATTAAATGTGTTTTGATTTAATCAAAGTGCTTAGATGCAATTAGTTGGTGTGAAAAATAGACATGTAAGCAATATTAATCAATACATTAAAACACAATACATATAAGCTTAGATAAATCATCACTCTTGATATAATTTGTGTTTTTCTCTAACCAAACACATTTTAGAGTTAAAAACAAGCTTTAGGTTTAAACTAACTAAAACTTACACAAATTCAACTGAAAAAAGTAATGGCAAATTGAAACTAAAAGAATCAGATTTAGAAAAAAATATCGTTTGAAAAAAGTAATTTACAATATATTTTGGCTCCCTTCCATCACCGGCAAATGCAACTGATCTATGTCATAATGGCATCAGATCAAAACGATGTGTAAACTTACCCATATTAATTAATTGTGGGATTTTTAGTTTACATACGATGATCGGCCCTCTAAAATCTCTATTATAGTTCTATCTCATTCATCATTTATCATCAATATATATGACGACCCTTCGCATTTGCAGTTAAATCGACCTCGACCTTAAATAAATTAGAGCTAGTTTCAACAGTCCTTTTTATTTGAAAATTAAATAAATCTTTATATTGTTGATTGGTATTTCGTGTTCTGGAGTCATAATTGGCATCAGACTGGACTCAGGAATAGGAAATCAAGGATTTTGCTGCTAGCAGCTCGAGCACAGATGTGCTTGGTTATCTACCACATAAGTATATTTTGTTTTTAAAATCTAAAATGACGATGTATTTATGCCACTAAACAATAACAATGCAGAGCGCAATAACACTTGAGCGTTCTATAACATGACCCGAAAATCAATCACATGAAATTTAATTTGTTTGCCATAGTAACAATCGAGATTCCTAGCCCGTGAGTATACTATTCCAATAGTTATATATAATTAATTATGTCAAGATTATATTATAAGAAATTTTAAACATCACAACCATCTTCATAAAAAAAATAAAATGAATCAAGATATTTACTTCTAACCATAGCCAATTGAAGAAGATGCACTTACATGATAGTTCTTCTGTAGCGTAGTTCAGATGTATATAATAGTCTATCCTAAATATATAGAATATTCTTTATGACTCATTTAGACTAAAGATTTTGTATTTATCTATTATATACAGTAACACATAACTTCTCTTAATCAAATAAGTCTTTTTTAAGATAGGTCTATTATCTCAAAAGTAGAGATAATCACTTTCTAATTGTTACAGATAATGCTCAATGAATTAGATAATAATCTTGGCTATTATCCTTAATTAATCAAATAATTTGACTTGGTAAAAGTTACAAGAAAATATTGAGGCCACCTTAATTTAGATAAAAAATGTAACATATATATCAAAAGTCATGCTTTAAAAAAGAAGTACTTTCATTAACAATTAAAAATGGCTAAATGATGCACTATTAAGTTATCTGACATAATTAGGTTAGGGTGTCTGAATTCATCTCTTTTCATATAGTTCATTAAATGTTAATTTATGGACTAATTAATGGGAATATAGAACAACTGTACTTGTTAGGTGTTGAAAAGTAGAGATGTTGGGGGATTTTTCATTCATGCTATAGTGTTTCAACTTCGAAACTAACAGTATTTGGAGTGTTTCAAAAGGCATCAATCACCTTTTCACTATAAAGAATGTGTTAGGTTTGGTAACTTTGCCAGCTTGGGAGATCTAACAAAGATAGTCCTTCATCCACACGCAAAAGATAAATAAATAAAAACCGGAAGGGTCGAAATTGATTCGGCAATTTACACAGCCGCAGAATATGCCACAAGGCATCTGATAGATAGCCCTTCTATTCTAAACATTAACAAAGATTTTGGGTATAATCACTCCTTTGTTTTTTTTTTTTTGAGAGTATATTATACTGTTGGCATAAAAATGACATTTTTCAATTTCGAAAGATTTCGATGTCTAGTCAAAGACTATTTTAAAATCTTATACGATTCTAAAATCAAAGGTAATAAAGTTATTTATATAACATTTTCGATTTGGAAATTATCAAAATGATAATTTTAATTTAATATAAAAAAATAGTAATTCAAGTCGAAATTGTAAGTTTTGAAATTAAAGTATTAGTTTTAATTTGTTATAAAAATGATACTTTTGACTTTATATCATAAGTGGTGACTTTGAGTAGGTCTCGATCATTAAAACTTTTGACTTCAATTTTATTAGAGTCGAAATTATAATAAAGACTCGAAGTTATCGAAATGATAATTTTGATTTAAAATCAGAAAATGTCATTTTGATTTTATATCAGGAGTTATAATTTTGAGTTAATATCAAAATAGAAATTTAAAGAGTAACTACACTTAGCAAATTTCTGAAGAAAGAAACAAGAGATCTCGACTAAAAGCTAGCAAATGTTTGAAGGTTCAAGTTTGAATTAAAAAAAAGTATTTAAATTTGAAGTAGAAGTTAATAGCAGTTGCAAATTCAAGATCAAGACAATACAAGAATTACTGATAGAGATTAAGTAGTTACTTATAGCACGATGATTGCTGACAAAAATCTGGCGGTTGCTTGACAAGGATCACTAATAATCGTTAGACAATTATATTTGTTTTAGACACATATTAAGATCCTGTAGAAATAGTAGTTACTTATAATATTTATAAATACCAATAGGATGAAAACACTTAGGAGTTAGAAATTCTATACTCACAAACACTTGTAACTCACGTTTTCGCGTCCTTGACATTTCGAACAAATAACACAAGTCTAATCCAGTATATTTCCATTCACTTTCATTCATGTACCCTTTGCAGATTCAATACAACTTTAAATTAGTTTATTTAAACTTCCAGTCATTTACATTTATGCAAACTCTTTTTTACTCCTGGTCGAATGTTTTTTTGAGATCATTTGATTTTTGTTAAATTTATTTCTTTTAATTATTTTCTTTACTTTTTGGCAAATTTATCTTTCTGCACTTTACATGCTTGTAAGTTTGTTTTTCATTGTCCTTTACTTTGTTTTATTTTATTTCATGCTCTTTAAGTTCAACACTTTACATTACTTTTCAAGTTTACTTAAATTGCACTTTTACTTTTGTTATTTACACTTCATGTCATTTAACTTGCTTTATTTCACTGATCTTCTTATTTTTCAAAATAAAGTTTCTTTCATTTTTACTTGTTTTTATTAAGTTACTTCTACGCATAAATACTTTAATTTCAATTTACACAATCTTGTTTTTCATTCAAAATTAACATTTAACGTTCTTACTAGAAAGATTAATCTATGAACTAGAGAATCTTAAGAGAAAATGATTCTTTTTTTCGAATTGAGATTCGAAATCAAATTTGTCATTAAATAAAAGTTTACCATATACATACACTAAAAAAGAATTATTATTTTTAAATAATTAATTCTTTATGAAGTTGCAAAAAAAACATATATCTTTGTGCTTTCGACAAAAACAACTGTACCAATTGAGCCCAGAAACCATATTTAATTACACTCTCTAAGTATGCTCTAATAGACGTATATTATATTAATTGTAATTCAATGTTCATAAAAATCAACATGCTGATTTATTTTTATGCCTCATTTAGCTAGGCGGTGGAGGTAGTCCATTCCTCTATCACAGATCTCGGTTAACAATTAACATTACTCTCTTAATGAAATTTGAGTTTGAAACGTTTAAGATAAATTTCTATATGCTCAAGAATTCTCCAGTAATGGACCGAGTGTCACTGTCTTGGAGAGAAAAAATAGTACAGCTAATTTTGACAGCAAAATGAAAGGAAAATAAATATAATAGAGACGGAGGAGTGAAGCCTTCATAAATGGTGTGTCTCTTGTGAAGCACAAAGGCCAGGTGCAGGTGCATAACCCATATTATATATAATTAATTAACAGTACGTACATCCCATTCCTATCCTATCGTAATGAGGTCAAAACGTACCATAAGCTTTTCGGGTTGCCAAACTTCCAACCTAGCCCCGTTCTAAATTAAGCCCAACAAGTCATATTGAATGGTACTACTTATTATTATTGCTCTTAACGTTTAAGATGACTATATTACATTGCTTAAACGTAACCATCATAATTTATTATGCTAATACCTGTGTGTAAGTACTAATTAGTAGCATTCTTAATGTTTTATTGGGTCCTTTTCTTTAATGTGACTGTAAGTAGTTAACAAACGTTGTTGTTGGCATGATGTGGACTGGCGACCTTTTTATTGTCCAACGATTGTTGAACCCATATTGATCCATTTGCAGCTCACAGCCCAAACTAAGCCCAGGTAAAAGAGGTTGCGGGGAACCTGGCGCAAATGACCAAGAGACAGACAAAATGTTCACATATCAAATACCTCTTATAAATTTTTCTTAATAATTCTTTTAATATTAAATAAAAAATAAATACATTTAATGTTAAGAACATAAAAAATATTTAATATTTTTTTATTTAATAATTAAGATGATTAATAAAAAAATTAAATAAAAAGATAAAATATTTCTCTAATAATAAAAGATTATCAATGACATAGCATTTAAAAAAAAACCTTATTCCATCTAAGTTACTTTCCTTATTTTAGTTTACTCTCTTCCTCCCATATTATTATTATTTTTATTTTCAAATTATCTTTTCACTCAAAATAGATTAAAAATTAATATCTTAAAATATAATTAAATGTTTAAATAATTTTTTTAATAATATTATTTTTATACATATAAATTTCAATATCAAATTTAATACTACATGCTTACAAAATTGAACTTATTTTACTCGTATAAAGACACGCTGATCTCTTCATCCAATAGTAGGTCTTATAATTAAAATAGAACAAAAAAATAAAACTCAAAAATTTATAATTAGATTAGAAAAGGAAAAATGGAAAATATATAGGAGCCATTGCTTCCAAGGTGAGGCGTTGGTGAGGGACCAGACCAGCACGAAAGAAGAAGTGAGTGATTCCGTGTATTCTTCGTGTCAGATATGGTGGAGGTGAAAGGTTGACGTGTGGGCTCGTGGCAAATTATCCACGCCCAATAAGCTGCTGCCACATCAATTGTACCAAATAAGAATGAGTATGAACGACAATAAACTATCACACGCCCATCCCGCTTCTGAATGAACTGAATCACGTTTCATTCATCACAGAATTTCAGTCCAGAACGTTCCTTCTAAACCTTGGCCCTTTTTCTTTCTTTTAAACCTCCGGCTTTAAGAAAGCGAATAATCACATTTAAACAATATTAAAAAATAATTATATAAACATATAAAGTTTGTGGAAATTTGTTTGCTCTAAGGGTAAGATTTGAATTCTAATAGACGATTGTGTAACTATGAAAGAAATTTGATATATCATTTAAACTACTACTCTTGAGCTAATTATATTACTTTCTTTTATTTTATTTAACTAAAGTGATTAAGAGACTACTAATATAATATATTTTTAGAATATAAATAAATATCAAGAATTAAATTAAATAAATTCTTATAAATATCTGATTTGCTTAAATTGGTGAAATTTAATAAATTTTCTGTTAAAAAAAACTGAACGTATAATGTAAAAAAGAGAAAACCAAAATAATATCAGCAAGCGTGTGTCATGACAAAATCGCGTAGACCGTAGCGGTCCTCTCATATACGTAAATATGGAAAGAGAGAACTCTGACCAATTCTCTCTGACTCCAAGTGCGCATTCTATCGCACTCTCCTGTCTCCACCTCTTTTGTTTATTTTTATTTTTATTTTAAAAATTATAGTATAATAAATATATAAATTGTTATTTTTATTTTTTTGGTAAAATAAATATATAAATTAAATGCAATGGTAGCTGTCACCGGGCAAATCAAGATTCATTGGAATGTTTCTATATTTCTACCTATATGTTACTTCTACCTACTCAAATCCATGGCTTATTCATCTGATCAAACATAGCATTTTGAGCAACAAGAAGAAGAAGAAGTAGAAGGAACAAGGAGATCACAGACGAAGATGAAGTACTGGACACCAAGGTTGTCGGGGGAGAGCAAGAACAAGCACGCAGTGAAGCTGAGCCAATTGAAGCTTGAGTTAGGCCTTTTTGGAGCCAAGGTGGCTGCCAAAAACGACAAGGTGGCCATTGAGATTACAGGAATAGCTAGAAAGAAAGGGAAATTACCTTCATCATCATCATCATCATCATCTTCAAAGCCAACGACCACACCTCTGTCACTTCTTCCCTTTCACCGCACCCCACAAGGACGATGCACTCACACCACCTCTGGCCGTAGATTCCTCAGTGCCAAAACAACCTCTCTCGTATGGGACGGTCGCGACCTCTGCGCTTTTCATCTCCTCCTCAAAGATGGCTCCCTTGGTGCCTTTGACATGGCATTTCATGTCTTATATGTAAGAATTTCTTGCTCTTCTGTTTCTAACTTTTTTATTTATTTTTCTTTTGGCTATGAATTTATTTATTATGTATGTATCTTCATTGATGTATAAAAAAAATAAATTTGTGTGAAAAATGAAATGCAGGGAGCAGAGGGTGCCGCAGGAGATTCCAAAGCTAAAATGGCGGTGGTCGGAAAAGTATCCTTGAGCTTTGCCACGGCGGAGCTACTGGTCAGGGAGGAGATGAAGACGAAGTCCAATTTTCACCACCTTCAAAGAAGGCTTCCAGTCCAATTGAAGGTCAATGGTTTATTCATCGAAGCTACTCTTTCGGTATGCTCCAACTTGTTTTTTTCCTCGTTTTCTTTTTTTATTAATTAATTATATTCCTATTACTATTATTATAATTATAATATAATTGCTCTTTATTGGTCAAGCCCATTTCATAAGCACATACAGCAAACATGGAAAGCAATAATACTTTATTAGCTATTTCATTGAAATTTCTATGTATATATGGATACGAGCTCGTAAAGACAAATTAGTTATGTCCTATATTGTTGTATGAACTCATTGATTGCATAGCGTCCATCACTACATCATTTCTCTGCCAATTTATTTTCCTAATAATAACCTTATTTGACCGTGATTATAGAAAGACTTGTCTTTTCTTTTTGCTTTTTTCTTTTTAATCCCAATCCTTGTCGGGTAAATTGTATCTTTTCCTTGTAATGAACATGCTTGTCTGCAAAGCAAGGTGGTGCAAACTATTAGCACGATTAATTTTTCACGACAAGTTTTTAACAGGTCACTTTGAGGTTATTGAAGCTGAGGAATTCTCATGATGACACGCAAGGACCCTTTGAAAACTTGGTCGAGTCAGAGAAGAAACGCGGGATTATAGGGAAAGTGAAGTTTTTGACAAGCGTGACAAAGAAAAACAATGGGAAGTTTGATGGAGTGGAACAATCGAGTCCTTATGAATCGGATGGCTCCCCTATGTTTGACTCAGATGACTCGTCCAATGATTCTACCACAAGCAGTGGCAGTGGCAGTGGCAGCAGCAGTAGCGGTAGGATTCACAACGAAGGGTCAAGACTTAAAAATGAGTCCCGTTTGGACACAGTGCAGAGAAGTTGGTCACAGTTGTCATGGAATAGAAGCTTCAAGGGAAGAAGCTTTAAAACAACCACAACCAAACAAGAAACTTTAACCATCCATTCAGCTCCTTTCACGGTATGTAACATCATCTTCTTTTTCCCCACACCGCTTAAAAAGTCTGATTTTCTTATCTCACTTCTTTCTTTTTGTTACTTTTTACACTATTTCTCATACATTATTTTTTTTTATTACTTTCTTTCACTTAATTACAACCATTAAAAAATGGTGTGAATAATGATGTGTGAGGAAAAATGATGTACCATCATCATTTTTCCTTCTTAATTGGATTTTATTATTGCATTGAACATGAACATGAAAGGTCACTTTTTTTTTTTTGTAGAATAACTAACAAATGGTCTTGTCAAATTTTTGCAGAAATCACATGAACTTTCACTACAATTATACCTTCAAGACAATAATTACGGTGCAAGTAGCTGGGAAATTAAGGAAATTTCAAGCAGAGATAGGCAAGCAAAACTGAAAACCAATGTGTTTTTTGCTTCCTTTGACCAACGGAGTGAACAAGCCTCTGGTGAGAGTGCCTGCACAGTATTAGTTGCACTCATAGCCCACTGGCTCCATTCCAACAAGGATATGCCAACAAGAGCCCAGTTTGACAGCCTCATCACACAAGGTTCCTCTGAATGGAGAAGGCTGTGCAACAGTGATTACTACTTAAAGCTCTTCCCAGATAAGCATTTTGATTTGGAGACAATCATAGAAGCCAATCTGAGACCTCTGACTGTTCTGCCTCAAAAATCATATACGGGGTTTTTCTCCCCTGAGAAGTTCCAGAGCTTGAAAGGAGCTATGTCCTTTGATGAGATTTGGGATGAGATAAACAGTAACGTGGTTGATTACAAGCCAAGAATTTACATAGTAAGTTGGAACGATCATTTCTTTGTTCTGAAGGTAGAAGCAGATGCTTACTATATCATTGACTCTTTGGGAGAGAGACTTTATGAGGGGTGCCAACAGGCATTCATATTGCAGTTTGATAACTCGAGTGTGATGTATGGGAAAGTAGACAAAGCAGATGAAGCCTCTTTAAAGGGAAACAGTGGTGGTAATAAGAGTGCAAAAAGTGAGGAAAGCCAGCTTGAGATAGTTTGCAGTGGAAAAGAGTGCTGTAAAGAGTTCATCAAACGCTTTCTCGCTGCCATACCAGTTTGGCAACTAGAGAAGGAGGAGAAGAAAGGGACTGTTTCAAATCCCTATCTTCACCGGCTACTGCAGATTGACTTTCATTATAGCTCTTGATCATTACCATCCACTTCAGGTGTCGTCTTTCTTCTCAGCAAGTGGACCTTTATTAGAAGCCTAATTATGTAATTAGTCATTAGTCTTTCTGTCTTGGGACTAGGGAGACATTCACTTCAGCTTTGTAAATGTGCTAAATCTATAAACTTTGAAGACCCTGGCCTTATACTTATAGCCGTAGGATAGTCTACTTTAAACCTTGGTTGTGTCAAAATGCCTCCTGTCGCACACTAGGTGGACATCATGGACCATCGAAAAATTGCCTCTCGAGAACAAATTGGTCGCAGGAATGTTTTCTGTATGTTGACCTTGAGGAGTTGTTACAATTACAAAACGCAAATTAAGAAATTCAGATTTTGCGGCTGCGCAGCTTCTTGGTGGCAACTTCTAAACCTTTAAAAACCATGCGATTTTACTGAAATTGAAGAGCAATAACATTATGTAGGCTTCACTAATTCATAGAATAACCATCCCTTCGACATTGATCCTTATAGAGATTATAGATTTGGTAGAGTGGATTTGAATGAAAAGGGAAAGGAAGTGTTAGAATAGATGCACTTGTCATTGTCCAGTTATGTTTACATTTTTCTTTCCATCAAAATTTTCTCTATCCAACCCGCGGAAGAAAGAAAAAAAGAAAAAGTAAAAGCAAATGAATAGAATTAATCCTCATTGAATTCAATTTAACTTCTTTATATCTTTCTTCTTCGCACTACACTATCATTCTATGCAAGTATTGAATATTCTATTTAGAAGGTCCTCTGAATTCCTCGCTTCATCTATCTATTTGCTCATTATTTTATATATAATGCAAGGGGATACTCAAATGTTCAAAGAAGAAAATTGGGAAAGAGTCTGGTCGGCGATTAGCGCATTTTAGTCTATAGAATTAAGGGGAAAAACGATGGTAGATACCAGGATGTATTAATGTTTATGTTGATTGTTGAATGATCAAAGTTTAAGTTTGTAAACTGAATATTTATATATGGTAAAAATAAAAATAAAAAAAAGAATATTTATATATTACTATTTGATTATTTAATCATTCAGCTCAGCATTGATGTCATAGTATACAATCCCCCTCGCCCCCCTCCCCCCTCCCCCAACAAAAAAAAAAAATCAATTTTCCCTAATGCAAGTATTTAATGGGATAAATAACGTCTAGAAACATTAGTTCTCTTTTATCATATGCATAGTGAAAGAAAACTTACAAGATTTTTACTTATCAATGCATTGTATATATTAAGTCCTAATCCTGCATAAAATTCAATACACAACAAATCTGAACCATTCAATTCACAAATTTTATGTCTATCATAAAATATTTTATGTCCATCACATAGCGAAAAGCCTAACCAGTCTTCAATTCCCCCCCCCCCCCCCCCCCCCCAATTATTTCTTTTACTTCAACGAATCAGAACAAGGCCACAGGTCTCATCTCTGAAGACCCTAGACGATTCCTTTAACAGCATATACAATGTAAGGTTAGACAACCCGAAGAGAGAATTCTCGTTTCTCATTTTCAAATTTCAATCTTAGATCCCGTAAATCATGTTTATCGTGCTCATTAATCAGAGTCCTTTAACATTCTGTTTATATTTCAACAAGTTAGCATACTTTAGATTCAAACTCCAACTACAACATCCAAACTTCCAGAAAAGTATTTAATTTTACCATATGACTGTTCTATTAGGCATATATATTTATTCATAACGAAAAAAAGTTAAGTTATCTTATAGAAATCCTCTTAAGCAGGGTAGCATTGCCTAGTAGTAGGCCCACAGGGTGATTTCAAGGGAAGCAGTAAGCGTGTCCTTCGTCTTTCTCAACTTGCCCCACAAATAATGTCATGACTCGGCCCCGATCGAGCAAGTGAATAAATGTCAAATTTTTAGAGGTTTTAATGATACCGAAAGTTTAATATTTTTTTAATCATTAAATAAATTATATTAAAATTCGTACAATAATAACTTAACAATCACCAATACTTCGAACCAACCGAGCAGAGTTGAGATAAATTCTTCAAAATCTTTACATCGGCATCATCAAATTATGAGCAGGTTTCATCAAGCCCAAGTTTCCTTGTAAGGTACCATCTTAGTCGTTACTTTTCAACCCGAAATAACAATTGGTCTGCTCAATCACTAAATAGCAATTGTTTTTAACATAACCTTCGTCATATAATTTAATTGTTACCACAGTTCATTTCCAGGGTACATCCAATGTTCATCTAGTAGATAACACATAAACATTGATATTGCACAAGATACATTAGTTGGAAATGACACATTTTACTACATAGGAGAAAGACTCTCAAATTCATCCTCCTTTAAAATTCAGATTGAAGTTGTTATTTACATAACCCATGAGTACTGAAACAGTGCTGAGATGAGCCGGTAGAGCACATAAATGCCTAGACATAAGTGTCTAGCCGTTTCAAGTAGCATAACAAAGCACAAGTCTAGAAACCTCTTACTACCTAGCATCTGTGGCTGCAAACAAATTCGCTGAACTTATAAAATTTGCGTTCTCCTATTGACCTGTTGGTGGCACAACCACAGATTCATCCTTAAAGCTCCACTTTTTTATCCTTCTGGGAGGTTTGAAAAATTAACTTGCTCCTCACTTCAGTCTCCTGGACTTGACCATTTTCAAAATTAGGGGGTGGTATAGTGAGGGGGCCTAACCTCAGAGATAGATCACATTTGTTTGTGCGTGGGGTCACAGGGTCACTGTTAATGATGAATGATTGGGATCCCTGACTTGAAGGACATAAGTTAAAGGCCAGGAGATTCTGAGCAACACCCATTATAGCAGGTCCAAAAGTGTTAGAAACAGATTTATGTGACACTTTAAAACCATTTCCATAGTGCAGGGGATAAACTGAAAACAAGTTTGATGGCTGTTGATGTTCCAAGCACCGTTTTTTACTAGTTGAAGGAGCAATCTCAGATAAATCTTGCGATTTTGAGGTATGATTCCTTCTATTAGCGTTGTGCACTGTGTCATGAGAGACATTGGGAACCTCTTCACTGCTGCGACTCAAATAACACCTTGGGCTGTTGCGTTGACTCCTTGAAGTTTTTCTTAGGGAACATCCCAAACTTAGAGCAGCTGAATCATACCAAATGTAGAAGGAAAATCACCCATATAATAGATATCTAGCAATTTTCATCAGTTAAGCTTTTTTTTTCCTGTTTTTTTAGGTTGAGAATGCAGAAAAGTTGCTACCTTTGTTATATTACCCGAAAAAAAAAATTGCTACCTTAGTTAAGGAGGAGACTAAACAGGAGCATCCGTGAAGACCTAAACAGTAATGGCGCAATTTGATGTCAGAATTGAGTAAATACCTTCAATGCAAGGCTTCAAATACTCTCCAGTTTCGGTATGCTCGTCACGTCGAATTATTGTATCAATGGCATCATTTGTTCTGTCCAAAAGTGTTGTAAGGTCCATGTATTCGGCCTACCCAAGAAAAAATATGCAAAGATTATATCAATGACAAAGGGTTAGACTTCTGTGAATCTAGTATCCATTAGTAAATTGTTTTCATCCTTATACAATATTTCTCTTTCTAGTTTTGTAGCTCCTAATTAGGTTTATTTTCCTTTTAAAAAAAAATAGAAAATGGCTGAGTATATAAGCAGCAAAGCAAAAGGAACAAGGTTACCTCAGAATTGGCTTTAGAGTACATAATTTCTTCTGCCCTGAGCACAACAATAGGGAGCTTCTCTTGGTACTCTTTATTCTTCTTAGTAGCTGAGCCATGTATCTCATTGACAACCCTATTCAACATATATATATATATATATATAAAATGGTTAAGTGGGGAAACGAAGAAATCTATGTATATAGCTGAGAGAGGAAAGAGGGCGGACCTGAAAATTTCTTGAATTAGAGTTCCTCTAATGGGTTGGTGTCTTTCACTGTGCCAAGCTCTTCTCAGGCAATCATACGGCCTTGGGCCTGGCCTGGGCATACTTGCTTGGCACTTAATGGAGAGAAACAGCGTGCTCAGTTTCACGAAGAGAAACAAACCCCAAACTCCAAAATGTGCCAGAGGTTGTGAGTTGTGCTTGAGTCTTTGCTTTAGTCACTTCTGAACCTCCCAATATGCTGAACGGACACCTATATGAGTAAAATGCTGTACCATCACACTTAAATGACAATAATGAAAGTACTATATAAAAAAGATAGTAAATGGTTATGGAAAATAAAAATTTGTTTCAGTGAAATTGATGAGTTTGGTTTGATGTGTCCCCCACTCATCCTCATGCCCGCTTTCCCTAGCCCCAAGAGTTATTTTCACTTTTTGGGAGTATTGGCATTTTGTCTTCCTCTATCTCCAAAGTCATAGCCTTTCATTTGTTGGGGGGTTTGACCTCGCATCATATCATCACTGTCGGTGACCCCTAAGCAACCCCAACCTCTAATCAAACTGTAACAAGTGTAAAAGAGAAGGGTCCCTCATGTTTATTATGGAGGATAAACCTTCCCAACTCCCAAGCTGCACTAGTAATACTAGCAAGAGTAAATTCTCAATTTAAAAGCCTTGGGCAAGTCGATGGAGTAAATTTAGATTAAATTAAGAAAAATCAATAAAACATCACTGCTCGCACATGAAAAGGAGTAGATTTATTTAATTCAACGGCCAAGGGACGCAAGTGACTCAGCATTTTCCTTTGTATATTTTCTCCTCTTCACACTTCACTGCCAATTAGTCAAGGATGGATGTTAAATAATGAATTCGCGATCTACAATATTTTATTTTGACATCAGGAGATCTGAAGAAATTCGAAACAGTACTAGGTTTAGAAACGATCTGAAATTGATCAAGATTTATAATATGTTAGCAAAATCAACAAGGAAATTCTTATCATATTTTTTATATTATTTTTATACTATTTTTTATATTATTAATTATATTATATTATTATTATTATTATTTTACTTAATCACAATTATTAAAAATATAACAAAAAATAATGTAAGAGAATCATTTTTTTAGCAAAATGGACAAGAAAACCTTAAAAGGACACTCTCATTTAGTGCAAAAAGTATTTTACAAATTTGACTACCAGAGTGGAAATGCATATAAATATATGCGTGATCAAAATATGAAATGAGTTTAAAAATAACTGTTTACACTCATTGCCTCAACTACTTTATATTTGTGAAACTTATATCAATTTTTTTCCATAAATTAGCATTTTTCATTTTTTTTTGTACTTGGCATTTTTCAATCTTAAAAGCTGAAAAAAAGGATTCTGTTTCGGTTTGACAGCGTCCGTATAAGGTGTCAGCCTGTCAAGCGCATGCAGGGTGATAAGATTAGCATGGCAGCCATGTGTCAACCGAAATGCAACAGGACAAAAGTGTATAAACTCCAAATTCTTTGCTTGCGTTAGTGGGAGGCTTAGATTCAGCTATTACTTATTATTATGGCACAAAACACAAGTTATTAAGACGAAGATAGAAGTTTTGGAAAGGATAATTACGTAGCGTATATACCTCCGAAAAAAGAGAAACCAAAAAACTTAAACATAGAAAGCCGAAAGCGTGTACAAATATATTATTTATAGCATATAATACTAATATTGAGGAATGAAGTCAATGAACCAAATAAATCAACAGCTCCAACGCAACGCAAAACACAAATTCGCGATTATGGGTGCTTTTTTTGGGCCCCCAATATTGTTCTTATCTCATGTTATCTCCGATGTCAATCTGGCATTCTTCCTGTTTCATCCCAAGCCCAAAACAAACAAAACTCCACTATCTCTTCCCTGTACTCCAATTTGAAAGATCGGGTGCACCTTTTCAGTTTTGCCTCAACATAAACAAAACCAACATATTTCTTATAAGCCGGAAATGCTATCGCCAAATCCACTCTCTCTTTTCTGTGCAATACTTCTATGCTTACCTTTGGCCATTGTATTCACCACCACCACCATCACCACCACCACTACTACCACTGCAATCAACCAAAACAACACCACCACCACTACCACCACCACCCTCGTAATTCTTGACAAACCAAACCTAGACCTCAGAACCAGTTTCTTTAGCATCGGTAGCCCCCAAGGCCAAGACCCCAAGCAAACGGCGGTGCCACCGCTCCCGGAGGTCAACGAGGAGGAGGAGGAGGAAGTGTTGTTTCGGGCGGCTGCACGTGCAAAGCGTAAAGCCACTTGGCCTAGAAAGATAGCCTTCATGTTCCTGACCACCACCCCACTCCAATTCGCGCCCTTATGGGAATCTTATTTCAACCAAACCCCTAAGAATCTCTTCAACATCTACATCCACGCTGACCCCACCTTCTCCTACGATCCACCCTTCTCCGGCGTCTTCTCCAACCGCCTCATCCCTTCCAAACCCACCGCCAGGTTCTCCCCCACCCTCACCTCCGCCGCGCGTCGCTTGCTCGCACGCGCTCTCACCCACGACCGTTCCAACTACATCTTCCTCCTCCTCTCTTCCTCTTGCATCCCCATACACTCCTTTAACTTCACCTACCGCACCCTCATCAACTCCCGCAAGAGCTTCATCGAGATCCTCAAAAACGAGGTTGGAACCTACGACCGCTGGGCGGCGCGTGGACCAGACGCCATGCTCCCGGAGGTGAAGTTAGAGGACTTCCGCATTGGGTCCCAGTTCTGGGCGCTGACACGTAAGCACGCGAGGATTGTCGTCACTGACAAAAAGCTTTGGTCCAAGTTCAAGTTGCCGTGTGTGCGTTTTGACACGTGCTACCCGGAGGAAAATTACTTCCCTACCCTTCTCAGCATGTTGGACCCAAAGGGGTGCGTGTACGCCACGCTCACCCACGTCGATTGGAGGGGGCGGGAAGATGGGCATCCTCGAACGTACGAGGCGTCCGAGGTGGGCCCTGAACTCATTCAGACGTTGAGGAGAGATAGGCCTAGGTATGGTAACGGTGACGGCGAGAATAAAGGCTCCGGTGGCCGACGGCGACGGCGTGATCCGTTTTTGTTTGCAAGGAAATTCGCCCCCGACGCTCTTGGACCGTTGATGGGTATAGCTGACAGCGTTATCTTTAGGGATTAGGTCAGAACAGAACTAACTGAGAATGACCGGCATGTCGTGCTGTAAATTTTGAAATATTGATGGGCAAAATGGTAATGTCACGGCGTGAGAAGTGAGAACGGTGAGTCCGATGGGATATTAGGGTTCGTTTTAAGTTGGTCCGACCCGATGGGTGATGGGATCGGTCATGGGTGGGACCGTGGACGCTGTGTAAGTGTAATTACTATTAGCTAAAAGAGGCTAAAGCACCTGTCCTGTGTGAATGTATTAATTAATGGATTGACTCAGATGAGTTATAAGTTGTAACCTACGAGTCTTCCAAACTGGGTAATGTATGTACCAACAGAACCTATATTGCCACACCAAACCAAATGTACATAGAGCGTGTGTTGTAACTTGTAATGGCCAATGGCACATGCTGTTTCGAGTTTCTCCTGTGATTGCTAAGCAAAGACCTGTAGTAATGACAAAAACGCAACTGTTTCTAATTTCTATTGTTCATACTCGTACTCTTTTTTTTTTTCAATATTTATCATATCATTAATAGTGTATATATTTTTTTCACATTTTTTAATATTATTTATTATATTTATTTTTTTATTATTATTTTTACTTAATCATAATTTTTAAAAAATATATAAATAGTAATATATCTCTAAAAAAATGTAAGATTATTATTTTTCTTTTTTTTCTTTTTGGTACAAATGAGGATACTCAGTACTTTTCAACTCCAAATTTTGTGGGGTTTTTTTTTTTAATTCCAATTTAGATATCCAAATAAATACTAGTGCTAGTTATTTGAGTGCTAAAAATCTGGGATTTAGAGTTGTTGAATATAATTATTACAGCTGCAAGTTGTATGCCATGTTGATAGTATTTTCCGGTTCGATACGCACTGCACATCTTTGTGCTTATTTTAAATGATAACAAGAAACTATAATTTCTTCGGCTTTTGCAGACAATGCATTTTATTCTCTGCTTGTAATTTACTCAAAAAGTAGAAAGTCAAAATAAATTTTTTTTATAAAAACAAAATAAAATAGTATTTTTTAATATATTAAATATCTTATTTTTCTAAAAAAATTAATTTTCTTAACGCAAAAACCCATTCACAAACAAGCACAGAGATAGTCCTCTCCGAGCAATGCCCTCTCGGAGCCCACGCACCTGCTTGCTTTTGTTAGGCCACAGGTGCTGAAGTCAAGGTGCAAAAGGAGTTTGTAGAACCCAAAGAAAGAGGGTACAACTGGGACTTTGGAAACAGAATAGTTGTAGATTTTTATTTCTCCCAAAAAAGGCCCATGTATGGCAACTTCAAGCGTTACAAGTGCGACGGAAATGAACCATACTCCCAGGCCCAAAACATAAAACAAAATGGAACAATACAATCTTACTACTGAACGCTACTGTCTCGTAAATGCGAAGTACGCCCAACAAGCCCAAAGTCTTTATGCTCATGCTTTTTTCCTCTCTAATTTAGGTATAGTAGTACAAACAATTCTAGAGGTGAGAATGGAGAGCGGGCTTGTTTTACAGGGAAAAATTCCACATCTGTTTCAAACTTTAGCAAATAACAAGTTAATTAGAACCATAGATTATAAAAAAAGCTATGCACTAGCGTTATTTTCCTGCACTGGTTTTACTAGCTAATACTGTTGATAAATAGTGGAATTTAACTAACATTATTGAAATATGACCAATTAATTCTTACTAATACATTCACCATGGTCAATGAATGTGCCAACCACATTAAACATAATGTAACATCTGCAATACTTGCATGCTAATAGTATTGGAAGCTATTACGTGTTGGCTAGCAATGATGAATTTAAATAATTTACAGAATTTGAAGTCAAAACTTTATGTCGACTTTGTATTTAAAGAGTAAATAATAATAGATTAAAAAAGGCACTAATAGTATCGGGGTGGAATATTAATTAATTTGTATTAATATGATTTTGATGAGAGTGAATAAAACGTGATTGGAGACTGGGGAGCAGCTGCGGAGGTGGGACAGATGACCTGCCCCTCTCCCAACAAAGTTGCAGTTGACCTTTCAATATTTATAAGCTCAGCTGGTATGATAACCAGGTTAGTTAAACCATGCAAGTCTTTGGTCCCACTAGTTTTGAACTCACTCCTCATTTTCCCTTGCAATTTGTACAACCAAACTTTATATCCTAGACTAGATAATTAACATATACTGGATAAGCTTCTCAAGTCTCAACGCAGGTAGAAATGGGCCAAAAAAAAAAAAAGAGCATCAAAGTTGTCAAATCATCATCCAACTAATATTTGTTGGTATTCACAACTGGAGAGATCGGTGTCACGTAACTGGACAATAGAAAATAATTATCCTTCATCCAAATAATATAAAAATGAATTTTATATATATATATATATATATAATATAAAAAGTTTATGTAAATTTGAATGACTTGCAATGATTTTCATTTTTCTTTCAAAAAAGAGTCATTAGACTGAAACAAACTGCTGGTGAAGCCAGACTGGAATCACATGCACGATCTGCATCATAAATTGCAACACCGTGCCAACTGCCAAATGAACATGATCAATAAGTTACCGACAATGACATAATTAAGACTAAATTTTTGGAAAGGCATTATTTTTTGTTTAATAAAATTTTATAAATAAGTTTATTTAAATTGTAACTTATCACATACATTAATATATAATAAATTATTATGTTATAAATTATTTTTAATGATATAATTAGTTTAATTATACATTGTTTAATTATTTATCTTCATCTAATAAGCACGTAAGAAATATAAAAAGTAGAAAATAAATTTGTTCAAATAATTTTAAAATAATGCATGAATTAAAAATAAAATAAAATAAAATATAATTAGGCTCAGTAAGATACTAGATAGCTAATTAACCTTTAAGCCAATTGTAAGCAAAGTTTAGTTGTAGTTTGTTAGATGTGTGTGAAACTAATTTCATTCAAGATACTAAGGCTATCAACTCAATATAGAAGTGCCTCAATCGTTTAACTAAAGAAGCTTACTCATTACCTATTGTTGTTAGATGTGTGTGCTTATAATGTGAACAAATGGTGTTTTAACTAGTTGGAGTATACTTTGATTAATTAACTTCTTCAATTCAATTATAATTCTTGGGTCTATCACAAGAAAATGACATAATTGAAATTTAAACTCATAATTATGTATCTATATATATATCACATGGTTGATTACTCGTCTATCATTATGTCAATTTAAGGGGTTGCCATGTCACTTTTGTTTGTGATATAAAACTAATAAAAGATATATATGATTTTATAGTATTTGGAATTCAAACTCAAATTAAAAGGGAAAAAAAACCACTCACTTATTAACTAGTGAGTAACCGCCTGATACTATAGCAGAAGCCTATGACAAAAGATATATTTGTGAGATAAACATAGTTTGATGTGAAAATAAAAATAAAAATATTGAGAAGAAGAAGAGACGCGCATTCAAAAAAGAATAATCTTGACAAAATGAGGTTTGATGTAAAAGAGAAGGATGAGGCTCTCTGCATATGAACTATCACGTATGCACATATATGCTTACAGATGAGTTATGTGTTAGAATTAGAGTATTAATGTATTAAAAATAATGTGAGATCAACTATATTCAAATGGTGTTTAATTAAATTTTTTGCTAAAGACAAATTTTGATTTCCATTAACAATTTGAAAAATAAAAATATTTCTCTGAAATTTTTAAATACTTAATGGTTTACAAAAATAATGTCAAGATTTTTTGAAAAGTAAAGGATAATGAATATAATGGTTAAATTCGATGAAACTGATGAAAAATGAATAATTGTAATGCAAAAAGTGAAATGCAGAATTTTAAGTTGCAAGAGTAAAGTAAAGCAAATGAAAGGAATGTAGGAAAAATAAATCAAATGACCAAATCATCATTCGAACCAAAGATGAAAAGTAATTATGAGAGGTAAGACTGATTGAAATGAAATTTGCATCGAATAGAAATAAATTGGATGGAAGACAAATTTGATTAATTCTCTACTTCGTGTATAAGTATTTTATAGGACTTGTGAAAAATGTGTGCAAATATTTTTAATTATTTTAATATTTTTACTCTCTTAAGTATTTATAGGTAAAAGAAATAACTACTATTTTAAAAAGATTCTAGCAAGTAATTTTAGTTTAAGTAACTTCTTAATTCTAACATTGACAATTGTCTTAATCTTAAAATAGGCGTGCAACTTTCTACTAAATGTTGTTTTAAATTCAAAATGTATTTCAATTTGAATATTTCCTTGCTTAAATTTGCTCAAAATTGAATCTACGTTTGTGAATTAATCTTGAATTCTTTAAGTGTCATTATAGTCTCTTATTTTTTACCTTCTTCTTCAGCTTTAGTCTAATCTTCAATCAAAAACTTGATAGATTACATTCTTCCACTGCTTGATCGAATTCTTCCCCAAGAAATCTACAATTTTGTTCTTTTCCGAACATTTTCCCTTACTCAAATCGAAGGTTCAACAAATTGCTTAACTTAGTGTAAAGCATAATGATAAGCCTTTGACTTGAACCTAGAATCGAAAAGATTAATTTTAATACCAACAAATAGTGAAAATTATGTATATATTAAGTGTATACATTGTATTATTCAAAAGAGAATTATGTGAGGAGGGCAAGTGCCCATCGGGTCCCCCACCTCCGTTTGACATGGGCTGAGAATCACCAGGCATTGTGATCGATGTATTAAAAAGATGCATCACTTACCCGATATATATTTCAAATTCTTATCAAAAGTACATGATGGGGCTAAATTTAGACATTTCTTTTACATAGGATAGTATTACTCTAATTATTCCTCTATTAAACTCATAAAGATAATTTAAGTAACAAACTTAGTATTAGACCTCATGGTTCTAGTAAGTGTCAAAGATATCACCTCTCCTTTTTTTCTTTTTTTGAAAGGGAAATCGAGGGGGGATGGGGGACAAGAAAAAGTCGTGGATGACTACCTTTTTGTCGTTTATTCAGAAATCTAAAGATAACAAATTAATAATGAAGATCTCATCTTATTCTATCCAGTTCTATTCTATTATTATCAACTCTATTTTATTTTATTTCATTTATCATTAAATATCTAAACATAAACTTACAGTTCTAGCAAGTAGCCACATTATTTTAAAAAGCAAGGTCGGCTCTAGAATAAAGTTAGTAAAGCCTTAACTTCATGCTCCCAAACTTTAGGTCCCAAAAATTAATACTATTACTATATATATAATTTATATAATTATTATATTTATAATAAATTAAGGCTTTTAATTTCCTAATTTATGTCTAATAAATTTTATTCTCTTTCACATTAATTAGTCAATTATAATTTAATTACTCTCCTACTAACCTTATTTTTTTTTCCCTCTATTCGTTTCACCTGTTGCCCATGTAGGCCATGCCTCTATTTATTTCCTCAATTGTTTAATCACTTATGCAATTTTCACATTAAAATTTTCAATCTGCTGCCCTAGCTTATGTCTCTTTATTTTCCAGTTTTCATGTGAACCAAAAAAATTTCTCGCTTCTCACTTTTTCAACATGGCAACACAGGTTAGTAACGTTCAAATCTTTTACTTCATAAATTTATTTTTTTCCCATTCTTATTTGCCAACAACAAGAACTGTTGAATTGTTCATTATTTTTTTTCTCATCTCATTTTTTCTCTCACAATCAAATTAGTTTATATTTTTTTGAGAAGTTGATACAAGTTTGGACCCAAGGTCAAGCTGACAAGGGGGAAATACACCTAGCAACATCAACCAGCCCAATATGCGTCCTAGCAGAGATAGAAAACAATTCAAATGGATGAAAGATTATCAGTAAAAGAAAGAAGACAGATAATTATATTTACTTATGCTATAGTTTTCTGTTAGAAATTGCTTTATAGTTTTCTTATGCATATTCCATTTCAGTTTTGCACTTTCAGTTAGAGCTATTATGTACGGATCTTTAGACACTTGTCAAGTGATCCAAAGATATAGGAAACAGAAAAATTCTATATACAAAAATGAATGAGAAAGGGAAAACCAGAAAATTGTTGGACAAATTCTACTATTTTATTGCTTCCCTTCCCTACCTGGAGTTCTCCTCTACTCGAAAGAGGAAATTCTGATTTCACTAGCATCAATTTGGTGCTTTCATTGCTCCCTCAATGCCTCCCAAAGCCGAAAACAAAAATGACAAACCCAATGAGGAACTACTCAACCAACTTCGTGAAATGCAAATTTCCATGGAACAAAACCTTCAAACCTTCATCACCACCCATATCACCTCTCAGCTCAACCTTTTCCGAGAACAACTCACCATGCCCACCCCACCACCCCATTAGCCGAAAACCCCAAAAATTTACCTCAACCCCTTTGATGGCTCTGACCCTCTAGACTGGATCTTCCAGGCAGAGAAATATTTTGAGCTCAATCAAACCCCACCCCATCAGAGACTTTCCCTCATCACCTTCTTCATGCAAGGCCCTGCCTTGAGCTGGTTCAAATGGATGTCTTCCAACAATCAGCTCACCACATGGGATGCCTTTACCCGAGCCTTGGAGCTCCGATTCGAACCTTCCTCCTTCGAAAACCACCAAGCCGCCTTGTTCAAGCTTCGCAAAACTGGGTCTGTCATGGACTATCAATCTCAATTCGAAACCCTATCCAATAGAGTTCTAGGCATGTCTCCTGAGCTGTTTGAAAATTGTTTCATCTCGGGTCTGAGAACAGACATTCAGCGTGAACTCACTATTCTTTGACCCCGATCCATCTCCGAAACCATTAGCATGGCCAAGCTAATCGAGGCTAAGATCCACGATGCCAAACTCGCCTATTCGAAGGGAACCCGTAATACCCAGTCGTTCCCTTCCACCCAAACTCAGACCTCAGTGCTGGGAGCGGCGCCTTCCTCCACCTTCCTTCCGACTCGTAGTGTCTCAGCTGCGGAGATAGCATATCGCCGTGCCAAGGGCCTCTGCTTTTATTGTGATGACAAATTCTCCCCCGGACATTGGTGCCAAGGGAAGAAGTTTCTCCTCCTTTTGGCAGATGACCCAGAGCCATGCACTGGTGCTCCCCCACTAACGGACACAGGCCCATTTGATACAGGCCCACCTGCTGATTCGTCCATTCCTAGCCCAGCGCCTACCCTGGATTCAGCTCACTTTCAACTTTCTCAAGCTGCTCTCAAGGGGCCTCCCTCCCCACGAACCATGTGGATCCAGGGCCGAATCAGACAGCTGAATGTTACCATTTTAATAGACTCCGGCAGCTCTCATAATATAATGCAACCCCAAATAGCGGAGTTTTTGTCCCTGCCGGTGGTATCACTCACACCCTTTGCAGTAGTGGTTGGAAATAGCGACTCCATCCAATGCTCAAGTACATGTTCGAATGTTCCTATCACCCTCTCCTCCCAAGTTTTCAATATTCCATTTTACATATTACCAATCCATGGGGCGGACCTTGTTCTTGGGGTCCAGTGGTTACAAACTCTTGGCCCATTTCTTTCAGACTACTCTGTTCCATTAATCCAATTCTCCTTTAACAAACAGCCCATTACCTTAATTGGCACCCCTGCCAATAAACCCAATCAATCATCCCTAGCCCAATTCAACTGTTACATATTTACCCATTCCATAGTCTCACTACACTCAATCACCTTTACTAAACTT
This sequence comes from Ormosia semicastrata, assembly GCA_029884595.1. Lineage (NCBI taxonomy): Eukaryota > Viridiplantae > Streptophyta > Magnoliopsida > Fabales > Fabaceae > Ormosia > Ormosia semicastrata. Next base: position 13,286,583 of record JAQQTO010000046.1, on the reverse strand, counting down.
GAAGACACCACCCCTCTTTATACCACTTCACAAAACCTTCCCTTTGACCCTAACCAACTTCACCCTGACATAGCTTCCCTGCTCTTACAGTTCTCCTCCATTTTCCACACACCACAAGGCCTTCCCCCCCACCGTAGCCAAGACCACCATATCCACCTTCTCCCTGATTCCAACCCAGTTAATGACAAACCGTATCGGTATCCCCAACGTCAGAAGGAGGTCATGACACAAAGGATTAAAGACATGCTTCAGGAAGGAATTATCAAACCAAGCACGAGTCCCTTCTCATCCCCAGTATTATTGGTCTACAAGAAGGACGGGACTTGGCGGTTTTGTGTAGATTATCGCGCCTTGAACGCGATCATGGTGAAGGGTCGTTTTTCGATTCCCACGGTGGATGAATTACTTGATGAGCTTCAGGGATCCACGATTTTCTCTAAGCTGGATCTCCGTTCTGGTTACCATCAAATTCTTCTAGCCCCCACGGACACGTTCAAAACAGCCTTCCGCACCATTGATGGTCACTTTGAGTTCCTCGTTATGCCCTTCGGATTCTCCAATGCACCATCAACGTTTCAGGCCGCAATGAATGATGTCTTCCGGGAATTCTTATGCAAATTTGTACTGATTTTCTTCGATGATATATTGATATATAGTAAGGATTGGTCATCCCACCTTAGTCATTTGCACCAGGTTCTCCAGCTTTTGGAATATCACCAACTATTTGCAAAATACTCTAAGTGTCAGTTTGGCCTAGACAAGGTAGACTATTTGGGTCATGTTATCTCCAAGGAGGGAGTGGTGGCAGACTCTTCCAAACTTCAAGCAATCCAGGCCTAGCCCAAACCCCGAACCATTACCAACCTTCGAGGCTTCTTTGGCCTTTCCGGCTATTACCGCTGCTTTGTGCTTAACTATGCGGCAATCACAAGCCCATTAATTGATCTGCTTAAGAGCAACCAGTTTCAGTGGACTGATCAAGCCCAAGTTGCCTTTGATGCTTTGAAGATTGCCATGACTACTCTTCCAGTACTCATACTCCTCGACTTTTCCTTGGTCTTTAATGTTACGACGGATGCTAGTGGAACTGCAGTGGGAGCAGTGTTATCTCAAAACTCTCATCTTCTAGACTATTCCAGTCAGAAATTATGCCCTCGGATGTAGCAGGCATCCACATATGATAGAGAGATGTTCGCCATTACTTCCGCTGTGAAGAAATGGTGTCATTACCTTTTAGGGAGGCACTTCAGGATTTTTACTGATCAAAAGAGTTTGCGCGGCCTTCTTGCACAAACTATTCAGACGCCAGCACAAGAAAAATGGTTAACCAAACTTCTCGGGTATGATTATAAAATATTGTATACACCGGGGCGCAATAACACTGTGGCAGATGCTCTTTCACGTGTCCCTGATCTGCCTGAGGCTCTATTTACATCCCTGTCCTCTTGTCAGCCCCTCTTATTGGATCAACTACGGGCTTTCTACAATAATGATGCCACTGGCCGCTTACTCATGGCCAAGTTTCAACAATCAGGGGACCACAACAAACAATTCAGCATTCAGCAAGGTCTTGTGTACTTCACATCAACTTTTTGTGCCTATGGAGACAGGGCTACAAACCACATTACCGGAAGAATTCCATGCCACACTTGCAAGTGGTCATTCTGGGGTAAAAGGGACTCTCACACGACTGGCTGCCTCATTTTCATGGCCGAATATGGCCAAAGAGGTAAAGCTTTATGTTAGGAACTGTTCTATTTGCCAACAAAGCAAATACTCTCCTCAAAACCCCATGGGGTTGTTGCAGCCCCTTCCTATTCTGACCCAAGTTTAGGAGGACATCTTGATGGATTTTATCACTCATCTTTCCCCGGCATGTGGTAAATCTGTCATATGGGTCGTTGTGGATCGGCTCTCCAAGTTCGCCGATTTTGTGGCTCTTCCGGGGCAGTTCTCGGCAGCCACGTTGGCTCCTATTTTCATCTCAAAAAATTATCGACTCCATGGCATGCCTAAAACCATTGTCAGTGACAGAGATAAGGTCTTTGTGAGTAAATTTTGGCCGAGTTATTTCGACTCCATGGCATCAGGCTGGCGTTTAGAAGTGCCTACCATCCACAAATCGATGGGCAAACGGAAGTGACTAATCAGATATTAGAGACCTACCTGCGTTGCTTTGTAGGAGACACTCCTCAATTGTGGGTTAAGTACCTATCCTTGGCTGAATATTGGTACAACTCAACCTTCCAATCTGCGTTGCGTCTGACACCGTTTGAAGTATTATATGGCCGGCCCCCCCAACATCCGGGCATATGTTACTGGTTCCACCACAGTAGCAGCCTTGGATGAAACTCTTACTCAGCGCCGACACCTATTGGCTTTGGTTCGGGAAAACTTAGCTCTGGCACAGGTCCGAATGCGCAATCAGGCCAATGCCCATCTCTTAGACAGAGATTTGAATGAAGGGGATTGGGTTTGGTTGAAGTTGCAACCATATAGGCAGGTATCGGTTAAGGGGCGTAATCCTCCCAAATTGGCAAGGCATTACTTGGGTCTTTTTCAGGTGATTCGAACTATTGGTAAGGTTGCTTATGAGTTAGCATTGCCTCCTAAAGCTCACATCAACCCTGTATTTCATGTCTCCAAACTTAAGCCATTTCATGGGACACCCCCAACAACAATTCCACCCTTATTACTATTACTTACTGGTACCTGCATGGAGCTTCAACCTCAAAGCATTTTGGGCGAAAGGACTTTGCTGACACCAGAAGGCCATCGGAACCAATTGTTAGTACAATGGGCTGGATTATCTAAACTTAAAGCAACCTGGGAGGACCAAGACTCATTCAAGACAACCTATCTGGATTTCAACCTTGAGGACAAGGTTGTCTTGGGAGAGTGGGGTAATGATACAAGTTTGGGCTCAAGGTCAAGCGAACAAGGGGGAAATGCACCTAGCAACATCAACCAGCCCAATATGCGCCCTAGCAGAGATAGAAAACAACCCAAATGGATGGAAGATTATTAGTAAAAGAAAGAAGACAGATAATTATATTTACTTATGCTATAGCTTTATGTTAGAAATTGCTTTATAGTTTTCTTATGCATATTCCATTTCAGTTTTGCACTTTCAGTTAAAGCCCTTATGTACAGATCTTTAGACACTTGTCAGGTGATCCAAAGAAATAGGAAACAGAAAAATTCTATATACATAAATGAATGAGAAAGGAAAAACCAACAAATTGTAATTCTATTTTTTTATTGCTTCCCTTCTCTACCTGGCGTTCTCCTCTACTCGAAAGAGGAAATTCTGATTTCACTAGCATTAGAAGCATTCAAACAAATTAAAGCACTCACATGAAGTGATTTGTTTTGATATTAACTTCCACAATTAGGTTCTATTGTTCTAACTTTCTGTTATCATAATTTTTTTTTAAATTTATACTCTTTATTGTAGGTATATATTTATTCATTAGAATTTAAATTTAAATATGCTAAAAGGCTCTCATTAAAGATTGGATTGTGGCCATCAATTCATTTGAGTCACCCCTGCTAACAAGAAAAGTAATGTCAACTAAAGTAGTGCAGCTAATAAGGATTAAAGTCTCATTCATATAAAGTATATATTTAATTCTCATTTTTTTACTATAAGTTCTCAATGAGGTCGATAACAAGTTCAGGGCATATAAAGAAGTAGCATCTCTTCTCTATTATTATTTTTATCCAAAAAGGGAGTAATAGTTGTAAATATTATGTGATATATTTAATGTATTTTAAGTTATTTAAAAAACCATAGTAAATGTAAATATTATTTAATGACTTATTAAGGATATATGAATATAATTTTGTCATATAAAATATTGTTATTCTTTATTAAAAAAAAACCAAAAGGTAGCCATAGAAAAGAAAGCATGAGCATTAGAGCATCGAGTGTGTTCAGGTTCTCATTTTATTTTTTGAGGCCATCAGTGTAAAGGAAGGAGAATGGTGGGGTTATGGATGCTAAACGTTTTGAAAGAGTTTTCGTGAACAAAAATGGTTTTTAAGCGTCCAAAATATAATATTCGTGTGGGACAATGTATCACATATGAGTGTAGCTCTTTATTTTCATATATTATATATATACTTTTGGAATATTCACTATATACACATGTAAATTAGATGTTTTAAAGATATTGTCTTTTAGGTGTTTCAAATAATGGAGCTGTTTGTTGAAACATGTAGAACCAGTGCTTTATACCCCTAAAAAAAGTATGACAAGTATGATTTTTCCACTAAAACGAAGTTATCAAATGCACGTAGAAATTCTTTTTGATTAGACTTGTCAATTTTATCGTGTCCGGGGGTATCCAATCCATCCCAACTGTACGGACTACGGAGTGGGTTTTAGGTTTAAAACTCCTTGGAGTCCAGTATACATCTTCTAAAAAAAAGTATATGATATACTATCAAATCTAAGTCATTCATTAATTTATAAAATAAACTAACAACTTAGATAATTATAGAAAACTTGCTAAACATATTTCTTTTTTTAGGTTTTTTTTTTAGTTTTATATTTTTTTTACATACTATCACTACTATCTTGTCGTCATTACCGACAGTTTATATTCGCCGATATCATCATCACTTTTAATTTTTTTTTAAATTGTATAATCAGATATAAATATTATCAGTTAAAATTTATAAAATTTTTCAACAAACACAATTATAATTTTAAGAAAATCGGTCACCTCCAATTTTTTTTAGGTTTTATAATTGTATAAATATTATCGCTTAAAATTTATAAATTTTTTCAACAAACACAGTTATAATTTTAGGAAAAAAAATTTAGTATACACAATTATTTATAAAAAAAATATAAAAGACTGATATAATTTTAACTGATATTATTTATACAAATGTGTAATTTTTAAAAAGTGAACATTAACTAGCCAATTGGCAAAGATTATATCGATAAAATAATGGTGGCTAAAAAAAAATAAATTGTAAAAAAAATGGATACAACCTATAAAAAAAAAAGTTGCTATTACAAATAAAATGTAAGGTGTATGATATACACAAATTTGACAAGGTGCACAATAACACCTATCTTAAAACCCGCAGATTTTAGATTTAAAATATGCTTCGTTCTGCATTTCTCATTTAAATAAATATTATGTTTAATTTAATGATTATTTAAATTAATTGAATTAATTAATTTTTATTAGTTTACCTAATAGTAGTTGGTTATAATGGAAGTAAATTACATACCTTGATGAATCTTACTTGTAATATCAAAAATTTAAATCTTAAATTTATCATTTTAAAGAGAACTTTACCTAATTATAATTTTGACCAAAAATTATGAAAATAATTAATGCCAGCGACGACAAGCGATCGGTAATGGTGGCCTGAAAAAAAATAAATTGTAAAAAAAAATGGATACAACCTATAAAAAAAAAGGTTGCTTTATTACAGATAAAATGTAAAGTGTATGATATCTATGACAAACTCGACAAGTCTTGTAAGATAATAACACTTATCTTAAAACCCACAGATTTTAGATTTAAAATATGCTTCATTCTGCATTTTCATTTAAATAAATATTATGTTTAATTTAATGATTATTTAAATTAATTGAATTAATTAATTTTTTTAGTTTACCTAATAGTAGTTAGTTATAATGGAAGTAAATTACATAACTTGATGAATCTTACTTGTAATATCAAAAATTTAAATCTTAAATTTGTCATTTTAAAGAGAACTTTACCTAATTATAATTTTGATCAAAAATTATGAAAATAATAGTTGTGCCAAAAATCTTTATTAGTTTGATACTTATCTTAAATATATTCTTCAATATGTATAAGATGAACGATTCATTTTAAAATCGTAATTAAATATATTTTAATATTTTTCTTATGAAACGGATACAAATTTTAATATTAAGAATGCATAATGAGATCAGGTTGAACAAAAATTCACTCCATTACCAAACTTTTTTTTGGTTCCTTCATTAGTGGGGCAAGAATTTCATAATCTAATAGTGTTTGGCAACTGGCATCATCATCACAACATTGTATTTAAAATCATAATAAGCAGTGCGTAACCTAAGGTTATCAACTCGATGGAAAAGATAAATAGATGGGAATCCTATGTCGTTCGTAAAAAGGTGTATTTTCTTGGTTTCATTCAGAGGTCGTCTTGTGCAGACGACCGATGAGATATCTAGTTGGGGAATTGGGATCACGGAAAAAACAAAACAGACGGACAAATCCATAAATTGTTTACTAGAACTAGGTAGCTTCCAGTCGTTTTCCTAAATCTTTCTCAAACCTTTCAATTCTACATTAGATATTTAGACTTTAGACCATTATTTCTCAATTTAGAGACTAGTATTACTCATTATGTGAAGTTTTTTTGACGAATTCAAGCGGAACTTCATATAACAATATCACCGTGTTGACTCGTACAGAGTTAGTTTTATTTTTGGTGGAATAGAGTTAGCCCACTCTCTTTCTCAGGGATTGCATAATCCGGACAGACCTCCCCTGGCTTGTGCGAACTTGTTGGTTACTGAATTTGCCTCTCATAAGTACCCAAAAAATATCGAACGAAATTATGTTTATTCCCGAGAATGTAGAACGAGACTTGCCGATAATATTACAAAAAGCTGTTCGTTTTGTAAAAAATATTTTTAAAATATTTTGTAAAGTTTGATGTTATATTTATCAATGTAGTTAAAAAACATTTTAAAAATTTTAAGCAACTTTTTTAATCGCACTTATTAATTTAAAAAAACGTATGACCACTTATAATAGAGTAAACAATACAAACGTATGTTGATACGAGTAGAATGAATTTGAATCCCTTAAGCATATGATTTTAAATTTAATTTCAAGATTCATATGTATGAAAATAACATTGTTAAGAGAAATTTCTGCTTAAACATCTGATTTTACTCCGGAGAAATTACTCTCTTACTTATCGAGTGAAATGATACTATAAAAAACCAAATAAAAAAAAAAGTAAAATAGATACTAGACACTAATGAAAGTTAATGCGGTCAAAGGGTAAGTATAAAACTATTTTGTATTATTCCCTCCATTTTATAATTTACATCATTTAAAATTTTTGTAGAAAGATTAAAAAATTTAATAAATATCCTCAATTTTATGAAAATATAATTCATTTGACTAAATTGTCTTCTCACTCTATTAATTATTCCATTTAGTAGAGATACCAAAACACGAATAAAGATAGAAAAAATTTATTAACGCTTTTTTAGTTTCATACTAAAATGACAAATGAAACAATTTTTTTTCTCTAAAATGACAAGTATTATGAAACGAAAGTAGTATTACTTCTTAATCATAAATTATATACCTTCCCAAAAAAATCATATTATGTAAAAAGTTTAATTATTTGATAAAATATTAACACATAATTAAATGATAATATTACATGTGATCAAACTTAAACACAAAACTTTATATATAAGTAGGAGTGAAAATAGGACAGACCATATTAGACTTTGCTTTAAACAAGTCTGACCTGTATCTCAATTATAAGGCCTGAACCTATCCTGTAAACCTGAAATAGATCAATTTTTAAAACTTAATTTAACTTTTTTAAAAGTCTAATCTGATTTGAAAACTTATTTAAAAATCTAATTTGTAATAAAACCTTTAAATAGACTAATAAATTTATTTTTAAATAAACTAATAAGACTTTATATAAGCTAATAAATTTAAATCTTGAAATAAACCTACGAACCTATTTAAGGCCAACAAACATTTGTTATAACTTAATACTCACTCTCTATTTTTATAAATATTTATTACTTTCTTACTATAATCTTTCGTCCACATGAGACTATATATCTCCTTAGCATAACTCTCACAATACTGGTACAATAGGTTCATACACCACTTTGATGTATTAGCAACCACCCACCATTTTGATATTAAAAAATATATTAATATATTATAATAAATTAATAATTATAATTATTATAATGATATATATTATGTTATATTAAGATACTTTTTTAATTAAATAAACTTTTAAAAAATATTAATCCAACTTATTTAATAAATAAACTAAGTCAAGTCAAGCCTCAACCTCAAACAAGCCAAATCATAAACTCTAACAAATAATCTGACTTATTTTCACCCTTATACATGAGTACATAACTCCATAACAAGAAATGCCACCAGATCCTACATGTTACAAACAAGTTTGAAGAAAAATTTCGCATGTCCAACCCAAAAGCTTGAACAAAAACTATATTACTGTATCCCAAAAACAAGTATTACCTACAGATTACAGTCACAAATAGGTTGCCTGTCTTTTCTCCCGCTTTTGACAATTTTTCGCCAAAAAGATCCAAACTAATTGTTTCAGTATTCAAATTGAATAGGTGAACGATAGGAATTGAAGAGTGTGGACAACCATACATGTTAATGTTGAAAGGACCCGAACCAATAACTTGAATGCCACGATAAATGTTACTTGACATCTAATAATGGCACTTAGGAAAGATTAATGATGTAGTTAAATTCGGTAACGGAAGGTAATAAGAAAACGAAAAAATGATCAAATTGAATATTTACCAGTTACTCCTTAATGTCAACATGGGACTTATATCAACCCCCCCCCCCCCACAATGGGGAACTAGTACTGTTTAAGTACAGGCGGCCATGGCTGTTCCCACAAGATGGCATTTGGCATAACCAATCAAGATCCTCAGCACCAAGATTTAATAAAATTTACAGTAGTTAAGCGTCTGCTTTTGACGAGCAAGAATCACTTAAAAGTACAAAAATGGAGAAGAAAATGCTAAAATTACAAGACACAGACATCACAATTGAATTACACATCCTCCCACCATCAAAACCAACAAGAAATTGGTCTCTTCAACTCAGTCAGTCTCCTTACAATCCCCATCGTACTAATGTGCAGATCTCAAGAATAAGATGGCATCATTTAAAACAAAGAAAAACACTACGTCATAGTAAACAAATAAACGAAGTAACCTATAGATATGTGGGAAAAAAAAAGGAAAAGGGGGGGGGGGGGGGATCAGTAAGGAGTATGGTAATACCCGGTCGGAGGTCCCATGCCATTGACTGGGGGCATTCCATAAGGCATCATTGGCATAGGACCTCCGGCATAGTATCCAGTGCCACCCAGTTTGGCCAAGCTAGCTTGGCCTTGCATCCCATCCCTTGCATACTGCTGCCACAGGTGCTGCTCCTGCACAAGAAACTGCTGCTTCTTCTCCATATCGGCCATTTGCACATAGGAAGGGGGTGGAATGCTCAATGATGCTTCAAATGGATCCTGATTAACTGGCTGCACAGATCCATCTGGGGCTGGGAGAGCTAAAACAGGTGTTGTGCTCTTTCCAGGTCCTGGCAATGCCACACTGCTTGCACTCCCTCCACTCAGTTGGGTAGTGCTGACATGCTGCCTCACCATTCCTTGATCATACATGCCAGTCAACAATAAGGGATCAAATCCACCACCTAAAGTTGCCTTCTGCTTTGATAAATTGCTAGCAGTCTCTACCAATGCCAATTCCCAATCGGCCTTCCCAGGTTCTGCGGCCGGTGTTTGCCAAGCTGAAGTCACTTCTGGCTGTCCATTTGATGGGAAGGCTTCCCATGATCCATTTGCATTATTAGCTGGTGCACCAGCAAAGAGTGCCAAGGCCAATTTATTACCCTGATCATCCGCAGTGACTCCATCATCTCTCAGATTCACCAAGTCCTCTGTAAACTGTGGCTGTGGCTTAGGCTCCGGCTCAGGCGGAGGAGGCGGGGTATAATTCTCTGGTGGAGGCAGTGCCTTGATTTCATTCATATCCGGTACCGGCTCCTCCTCTTCCTTTGGCACCGGAGGAGCTTCCTCTTTCCTCTCTGGACTTTTTGGCCTCTTGGCCCTATCCCTCACAAACTCCTCAAGTGTCTCCAGCAACTTACTAGTAATCCTCTGAACTTCCGGGTACTCTGACGACCTTGCCACACCTGTATCCTTACACCAATTGTAGAAGGCAACCAGCTCATCGATCTGCTTCGCCGAACTGGCATAAGCATCAAAGGCCTTAACACAATCCGGATACTCCATATCGAAGAATTTGTCAAGCAATACAGCCAGAACCTCACATATATCAGCATACAACTGAAAGCTCTCCTTGACAACAGGATACAAGGCAATCAAAATCATCCTGCTATTCTTGGCCAACCCAGTAGGTCTACAAGCCAAGAACCGATCCAAAAGATTCTGCAAATGACCCATCTTGCCGAAAATCCTCTCCGGCTTCATATCCCTCAATGGAGTCACAACCCTCTTGTCTTCCCTTCCCACCGTTTCAGTCATATCACCAAACGACCTTGTCCTCCTCATCCCATTCCCGTACCCACTTTCTCCCCTGAATTCACTTCCATACTCATACTCATAAGGCCTTGGCGGCGGAGACCTGAAATTATCTCTTCCCCCAAACCTATCATCGGCACTACCAGAACCCCCAACACCAACACTGCCACCACCAACACTTCCACCTCCACCACCACCACCACCACCACCACCACCACCACCACCAACACTGCCACTTTTCCTATCGAACAGCATCAATTCGAGGCGTTGATCGAGGTACATAGCGTAGGTCCTGACAAAAGCAGAATGATCCCATGAACTGGAGTGAGCCTCGTCCCTGAAATCAGACATGTTGAGAAGCCTTGTTCCTCTTCTGGTGGCAAACAAGATCTCTTCCTGGAACAGAGGGGGACCCTCGTTCATCAACCTGTGCACCAGCATCAGTGCCTTCAGCGCCACGATCCAATCCCTCGTCTTCCCCAAACGCTTCGACACCAAGGAGACGCAGGCGTGGATGTAGCCGCGCGAGTACGACATGAGGTTGAGGATCTCGCGTATGTACTTCTCGCTGGCGGGGTCGTCGTCGTGGCTCGTCGCCTTCACAATCGCCACCTCAAGGTCCGGCGCCATGTTGCTAGCCACCTTCGCTATCCCTATGCTCGTCTGGTCCTTCACCGCCCCAATCGCCTTCCGGATCGTGCTCGGAGCCATCCTCGTTCAATCAATCAATCAATCAATCGGAAACTGAAACTGAAGCTGAAGCTGAAACTGAAGTTGAAGCTGAAAATGAAGATGATTCACTCACACACACTCTTCCTCTTCCGATCTAACGCTTCCTCTCAGTGAGTCACCGACTCAAAGCTAGCTATGAATGAAACCATTATAACTAATGAGGTTGGTTAGGGTTTGAGTTAACAGATTTTGCAGAAGTAGAAAACCATAATATATAAATATATAGATCCCCGAAGCTTACCTCTACTCCTAGATCCGCGTGAGAAAACGGGTGGGGAGGCTCCGATTAGCTAGCTTTGGTTCTAGATTATGGGTCAATAGAGAAGGAAAGAGAAAGAAGGGTCAGACGGCGAGAACCCTGTGATCTGTACCTCAGATCTGTGGCAAAGGCGATGAGAGAGAAAGAGAGAGGTAGCAGATAGCGGAATAGTGTCTGAAGAATGAAGGAGGGTGGGATTATATGTGTTGGGGGTTTATTTTTATTACCATACGACGCGTACGGTTTACGGTGATGTGGACTTGTTTTCTCTTTGGTGAAAGTGATTTGTTTCTGATAATTTCTGTTTGGATGTTGACACGTGGATCCTGATGGTGTGGTGATTCGGAGGGTCCCACTTGAAGCATGAAATATGGGCTGTTGATTAAACTCCGGTGTAGAAGGCGTCGGTGGGAGGTTAAATGGGAAATGCTTTGTATTTATGGAAAGCAACGAATGTGGGGATTTTGTCTGATGTGCTTGCCTTTTCTCGGAATTTTTTTTCCCTTTTCCCTCCTTATTTATTCTATTTTTCTACTCATTGTTGATTTATTGGCGTTTCTAAATGATAAGTTGTCCTCCCATTTCTATTTTAATTTTTTTATAAGTTTCTTTGAATTATTTTTTTATTTTAAAAATATTAGTTTACATTATCTTTTATTTATTTTAATACACATGACTTCTTTTGACGAGTAATACACATGACTTTATAAAGGATATACATATATGGAAAAAAAAATATTAGATGTATTTCTTTTCCTATGTAGATCCTATTGTCCTTAAGAGGAAACAGGAATATAGATGAGGAGAAGAGACGATTTAATGAGATTAAAACTATTTTAAATTGTTTCTCAAACTTGCATGGCATGCTTAAATTCAATGCATTCATATATCGAACACATAATGTGTTTGGCATCATAATTTTGCTCAAGTTTTAGCTATTATTATGACATTAGTAAACTATATTTAGTAACTTGAGGTTGCTTAATGATTAAAAATTGAAATAATTTAATTTGATTTAAATTGATTTTATTTAATTTGACTTAAAAATAAAATTTTATATTTAAAAGTTATAAGAAAAAATTTGAATTTGATTAGGAAGTCCATTCTTATGTTTGAAACTCATAAAAACTATAATTATTTTATTTTATTTTATTATTTTATATTTTTACTCTTATAATATAAGTTTTCTCCTTGTGAAGTTAAATTGTTATGATGTAGGAGAGGTTAAAATAAAAATTTTGAAATGTTAAAATAGTTTATCTATTTAAAATAAAATAAAATAAAATCATATTTGATAATATTTTTTAAATATAAAAAATTGAAGATTCATAAAATCTTAAAAATTAAATTATTTGCTTTCTTTTCTTAACATTTCTAACACAAATTTGATTTACAAATTAAATCAAATCAAATATCATTTTCTTATATTCCAAATACACTGGTTATCTAAATTTTGTTTTTTTTATATGGGTAATTTTGTTGAGAAATTTTAAAGTATTTTTGAAAAAAATGTACCATTTAATAGGAGACACATTAATTATAACATTAAAAGTATAGTTAAAGTGAGATACAATGATTACTCATAAAATTAATGTAACACTCATTAAAAAGTATTAAGCAAAATAAATTTCTTATTTCAAAAACACTTAGAAATTTCTAAATTTTGTAATATTGATAACAATAAAGTTTAACCTATATAATATCTTTTAAGTCACCTAGCTATTCCATTATCATTATACTAATTCTAGTGGCATATAATTTTTCTTATTAATTTATAAAATAATCACTTTACCTTATCATTTAACATGATCCGCACATTGTTTTTGTTTGTTTGTTTGTACATTCCACTTATAGTTTTAAATTTATTATCTTTTGGGCTTTTTGCTCCATTTATTTAAAAAAAATTGGAGTAATATTTATTGTTTTATAAAATTTTAAATATATACATACACACACTATTGATTATCAAATAATAAAAGTATGAACTCAATTTTCATGCACCAATACTATTAAAATGTTTTACATTATCATTCAACATATGATCCTCGTCTTAGATGTGTATAATGACCCCTTTATGTAACAAACTATTTTAGTCTCAGATTTAGTCTAGCTTAACAATGAAATGTATTTTAATTAAAACTAATTTTATTATGTAATATTTGATTTATATTCATTAGTTTAAATATTCCAAGTTTAGAATAATCAAATTAAAGCTGCAAAACATATGAATCATATATAAGTCAGGCTTCATTACATATAAAATCTGAAATGCCATATTAAATTGCAATACAAGTTTATGAAAATATGAATCACATTGACTGAACACACTCTAAACTTCATAACACAAAGATAGTTGATTGAGAGAATTTACCGCAACAAATAATATCTGAAGTAAATTATCTTTTAAATTTTAAAGAAACAGGAGGGATTTAATTCATAATTTATGGTAATTGCAAGTTAAGGTGTTTGTAATTTGATTTTAATCGATTTTGAATAAAACATACAAGATCAAAACTTATTTGATTTTGATTAGATTTTGATATTTTTTGTTTTGTTTTCAATTTGTATTTGATTTAAACACACCCTAACTGCAAGTTCATTCATAATGGAGAAAACACTATTTTATAGTAACAATACATAGCCAGAGGAATAGTCAATCCTATAGTCCTTCTTTCTCTCTCCTCTAATTTTTTGATCATTTTTCTTTGGAGATAGTCCTATTGTCTTATCTTTTATTTTAGAATGTTTTCTCAATAAGTGGCTTAAAATTGTTGAAAATTTAACATATTTATCCAGATTTATTTTTCTCAATAGCAGATCTTGTAATTTAGATTTTGGTTTTATTATCTTTTTTGTAGATGTTTTGATTTTCCTTATAATTGTTCTTATCTTGATGACTTTATAAATAAAAAAAAAAAATAAATTTATTTTAAGAAGCGACATAATTCACTCATTAAGTTATAATATTTTTGTATTGACCTTCAATATAAAAGATATTTAAAGTACTCACTATTGATTTGTTTAAGGTATATAATATATTTGTTTCTTATTTTATTTGAATCTAACGTATTTTTTTGGTTTTATAAATATATTTAAATTTCATTGTTAATTAATTTTTTATTTCAAAAAAAAAAAACAGTAGATAAACAGCTCATGGGAAGAGGAAATACATCTAGAATAGTTGACTCTGAATTATTTAGTTGTTGAATCATTGATCCAACGCATACTATGAATGCCTTATTGACACTTCAACCGATGTCTTGGGTCGTCTGAGACTGAAGTAAGATCGTTTCAGCAAGATTTATTGAAATTCAGTATATTATGTTTTGAAATTCAGTTCATGTTCAACGATGACTTCTTCATTCTAAAATCCATGTGGAATTTCTTTTACGTAGAAATTTTGCGGCGCTTCTCTTTGATTATTTTTTAGAAAAGATACAATAATGATTATACTCAACATACAAGTAGAAGTGGTCGCGTGGCCTAATGGATAAGGCGCTCGCCTCCGGAGCGGGAGATTGTGGGTTCGAGTCCCACCGTGATCGTATTTTTTGGCATATCTCCCTAAACATATTATGTGTATTTAGTTTTTTTTATATTAATAATTTTTTTATTTTCAAATTTCATTTTTATTCTGAGCAACTCACAATAAATTGAATTCATTAGCCTAATTTTAGTTACACATTACTTCACATAATTTTCATCGTAATTATATCTGGTTTTATATTTTTTTTTTTTCATATCTCCTTAAATATATGATGTGTATTTAGTTTTTTTTATTTTTATTAGTAATTTTTTATTTTTAAATTTTGTTTTATTCCTAGCAACTCACAATAAATTGAATTCAACCCGTGTTCAACACAAATTGAAAACAAGGAATTGGGAGAAAAAAATATGTTGCTCATAATGGTCAATTTTGGATTTGTAAACATTTAGACTTTGTTTAAAACGAGGGAAGATTTTTCATTTTGGATTAGTAAACATCAATTTTCAATTGAATACAGCGTCAAAACTCAAAAGAATTTTTAAAATGAATACTACTAGTTTTCCACTAAGCTCGTGTTTCCCCTTAACAATATCCCAGCCATATAAAAGAATTAGACAAAGGCCACTTATGGAACATGCATATGTAGTCAAGACTAAAAACTAATGTTGCAACTCATTGGATTTGGAAAGAAGTTGAGTTCAAAAAAATAATTGCTAATTGATACTAAATAACAGTTGATGGGGACGAAATCTTCGGTCCTCCTTTGGATGCGAGAGGCTCAAGAAAAAGAACTCCACCATTAGTCCATTAGTTACTAAGCCCAAGTGCAATTTGACTGCGTTCAAATGGATGTGCCGCCAGCTGTAGGATTAAACGTCCTAGGCCTTGATGTAGTGCCATTATTATATAACAAAGTTATCGAGTTCCTCATCTATTTAATTTAAGGGTTTTACTAGGATGCTTATTAAAGAATATAAAATAAAAAATTTTAAATAAAAAATAGAATTATTTTAATAATTTTAATAATTTTATCTCATTTTTTATATTACTTTTTATATTAATTAATAAAATATAAATTTATAATTAATTAATATTCTATTAATCAATCAATACATATGATTCTCGTTAATCAATTAATACATATGATTAATTACAAATTTATATTTTATTAATCAGTATCATAATTAATGTAAAAAAAGTAGAGAAATAATTATTTTTGTTTTTCTAATTTTTAATGTATTGAATATATTACTTTAAAAAAGTTTTTTTTTAATCCTTAACAAGTACTCTTATATAACTATTAATCAAAGACAAAACTACATTACTTTATAAAAAGTTTTTTTATATTACTTTTTATATTAGTTAAAAAAATATAAATTTATAATTAATTAATATTTTATTAATCAATCAATACATATGATTCTCGTTAATCAACTAATACATATGATTAATTATAAATTTATATTTTATTAATCAAGATCACAATTAATGTAAAAAAAGTAGAGAAATAATTATTTTTGTTTTTCTAATTTTTAATGTATTGAATATATTACTTTAAAAAAAGTTTTTTTTAATCCTTAACAAGTACTCTTATAATACTCTTTATAGAAAAAGTCTTAATTCAAAGACGAAACTACATTAAATTAAGAAGTAGTTACATTAACAAAAGAAAAGTTGCATTATTCAAGAATTTACCAGGAAATCAAATCATGAGAGGAAGAGATGAGTGTATTTGAGTATTTGATATCATTTTTTCTGTGTCCTCTAGTAATAACTTCCTCTTCAGATCAGAAGAACTTTTCAATCCTGTATGAAAACCTTATTCAGCTACAGATTTATATACTACCAGTGAGTGAACTCTAATTTCTTTTTTTTTTAAAATTCTAAACATAAAATTTAATTCTTAAATCAAATTAAATTAAATCAAATTATATTTTATTTTTATTCATTTCAAGCACAACTATCTGAAAGTGGATCCTCAAAATCAAATGATTGGAATTCTAAATTAACAAAGTTATAATAGGTGTTGAAATTATCATAATATGATCCTGATATAACGGAGGATAATATACTCACTAAAGTTATTTCACAGATGCTAATATAATAAAATTTAATGTGATTATAATCAATCATTACTTATTCATTTTTTATAAATATTTTATAATTTTTTAATTTAAAAATAAAAAATTAACATTTTATTCCATTATCTTTCCTTCTGTTTTAGATCGAAATTCGAACTCACTCCATTGAAGGCATCTCGACTAAATCTCGACTAACGTGAGCTTCCCCAGTACTGCTTACATCATATAACATAGCCTAAATCAATATCACGTCACATACAACAATTACACAATTATAAGATAATCACTCCAAGCAAATCTCATGTAAATAGGAACTTATACATATCCCTTAATTAGCCATAATTATCTATTAATGAGAATTTAAAATGGAATTTCTCTTTTATTTTGCATAACCCTTAAATAACATTCTCCTATAAATACCAAGTTTGATCATTCAAGTAACGCTATTAACTCTAACACTATTTCTTAATGCATAGTCTAACTTAAACGTCGTAATACTTTTTGCATGTATATTCCCCTCTATTCCACCCTTGGCCACCACACTACGGAAGAAAATACTACCATCCTTTCTCTAAAAAGCCCTTCAGGTCAACTTTTCTGCCCCCTCCAAAACACTTTCCTATCCCCTCCATCTCTCCAAAAGTAAGTAAAAGAGAGAACAAGGAGGAAGCATTCATCCATGCCCTACCTGTGCCAACAACCAACTTAAGTGACTTACTTTAGAGAAAGATTTAGGTAGATTTTTCCTACTCAGTTGTGTAGACTAAATCGATTAGTGCTTAAATAATTATATAAATCTTTATATCATATAATTTTATTTTATATTATAAGTGATAATATGTTATTTATTAATTGGTTTAGTCTATTCAATTTGTGTAAACAATATCTACACAAGTAGAGTAAGGGTTAAGCCTATTCTACTTTTCATAAGGCGCGAGAGTACATGAGGAAATTAAGCCTCCAGAGCCAATAAGACGAAAGGATGAGAACTGAGAAGGTGGAATTGGTCAAGTATCTATCGTTCAACAAGGGGGACATGCTCTGGAATGACAAGTCAGAAAGGCGTAGTATAATGCTACAAACTTTGAGCTGATATTAAGGCCATCACTGCTCAGCTTTCAGGACAAACAGCTAAGAGAAACCAAGAATAGACAAAAATGAATAGTACGAGCAAAATACAATTTCATACTTCTTTTCTAGTGGCAGACTGGCAGTAAAGGCCTGTTAAGGTTCAGAGATCGGATTTTATTAGTTAACAAATGTACAGAATCAGCTCCTTTAAATTGTGAGGAAAGGCCAGACATGTTAGTGCCTTCTGGTGACCTTTGAGCTTGGTATGAGAGGAGTCGGAACACCTGATAACGTGAATATCACAAGGTTGATGTGAAACCAGAGATTCTAATATCATAAGGTGGACAAAGGTCGAAGGAAGACTTTGATTGGTTCATGCTTTCTCCATGTCCATCTTTATTCCTTATATAAGCCCCCACCAACTACTTATTTATAGGTAGAGATTGCCTTGCAAATTACTTAACAAGTGTTATCTTAAATGATTTCTCTCAATTTCATTATCATGGGCAAATTTCGGTTAAGGACCATATATATTTGTTCCATTTTATATTAAATAAAAAAGATTATTTGGCAAATGTTGAAAGTTTGATCAGGTTACTTGTAATTGAAACAATACAATTGTTAGTTAAAGAATCAAAGTTGAAGCAAGTTATTTGTAATTTGACTCTTCATATTTTGCTTTTGCTCTCTACAACTTATTCAAGCAAATACTTTTTACCGAACCTAGCAGGATAAACAAGATCAAAGTACAAATTATAAACTCTGTCAAATAGTTTCATTTCCATTCCTTAATATCGCCAAACGCCGCACCGAACCAATGAAAGATCTGCAAAGTAATCATTAAGAAAATGTTATTCTTTGGATGCCTTACTCTTTTATACTAATATTCCAAAAATTTCTGTTTTTTCCAAGTAATTAATTGTCCTCAAATTTCTGTGGTACAAAGAAGTCAATGAAAGTATATATACATAAAATAGTACATACTGCCATGGAACATGTCCAGCAAGCAGCCAATCCCCTTGTTCGTTTTGAAAGGTGAGTGTATAACTTGCTCCATCTTCCTCAAGTTTTTGATCTGCGCATATATAACATGTATTCAGACCAAAGCAAAAATCAAATCCACTATATATAACTCACACCAAACCCACAAGAAAACGGTATAAAAAAATTGTAGTACTCTTCACATACACTTAGGAAACATACTAATCAACGTGTTTGTAAGAGCCTGATAAGAGTTGTAAAGCCTCAAATCGATCTTCCTTCCTATGGTTACCCCTTCCATATTAACCTTGACGTATAAAGAGTTTGATCCTCTACTTTGATTCTCATTAGCTTGCATCCTACCATTCCTGATCTGGCCTCCTGCAGGATGCTGCTGTTGATGGAGTTCTTTCTTTCTCCATGATTTAATTGGTGGCCACCCCACCAAATGATTTTCTTCTTCCTTATTCCTGTATATACATAAAGGTAAAGATAGATGTTCTTTGACTCAATGAGTTGCTTTTAGTTTGAGAATTTTTAATTTTATCAGAGAGATATATATGATCAAAATATTCAATAGAATAACTAGCTAGTTTTAGAAGGGCAAAGCAAACATGGAAAACATAGAAGTTGAAAGACAACTTACTTGTTTGATGTGTGAATGTTTCTGTGCATCTTTCCACTGCGGTCATCTTCCTCGTTTGGCTGTCCGCTCCATACTAGTAAAGGCAAAGGTTTCAAAGAATGTCCAAAGGACTCTTCGAAGCTACGCTTGTTTTTTACATGCTTTTTGCTTTCAGTACTATAACTGGGTCTCCATAATTCTAGACTCACTACTTGTTTTGACTTTATTAAGCCACGGTTGTTAAGCTCGGATTCCTCGGTGGGATTGTGAGTGGGGAGAGCCAGGCCTAACTGAAGCTCCATGTAGCATAAGAAGCTAATTAGCTTATTACGATAGACAAAGGAGAACAAATATATAGGGCAACTTTCAAAGTTAGATATGGGGCTATGGGCTAGCTTGCTCAAAGTAATTGAGATTATTTGACCTTTGGGACTTGTATATATATGTGTGTGTGCATGTGTGAGTGAGGGAGAGGAATGAAAAGGACTATTGTCTTGTGGAACAGAGATAGTTAGAGACAGCATGGAAGTTGGGTCGGCTAAAATAGCAGCAGCATTATAAGCTAGTTGAGGAATGAGAGCACCAACGTGCCACAGCCACTTTACCCGCTTTCTTTTATTGGTCTCAATTTTCCTGCCCATGTGTCCCCACGTATACATATACTGACTCTCTCTAGCTTTTTTTAATTTCCTGGGTTTATGATAATAGTTTAATGTTACAGATAACTGTCATGTTCATTAACTCTATAATTTGGTAACGATGATCACTCTGAAAAGACTTGGGGGATTGGGTTCATTAACTATAGGAAGAAGAAGAATCTAATCTTGAAAGCATTACTTAGATCCATGAAAAGATAAATAAGACAGACAGATAAGCAGATGCAGAGATAAAATATTATTTACCAAACTGAATAACTTGTATAGCTGTATATGACACGATTGGTCATCTACGTTTTTTTAATGGAATCCCTTTCTAGCCAAACACTGAATGTCAAAATTGTGTGCCGCCTCGGTTACCTCTGATGGTGAACTTGTATCAAACTCTTGAGCCGCTAAATCACAAATACTCTACTTGACCATAAACCTATAGCAAACAAGACGCCGTTAATTAAGCTAGTTAATTATAAAATACCTTCCAAAGAAAAAAAGAAGATGAAAGAAATTAGTAGTTCATGCACCTGTTGATTTTGTTCGCTAATATGTCCAATATGTCGGCTGATGGCCGTCAAACGTATCATGATTTTAGAACTCACACAATTTCCCTGTATCCACTGATGCACTTAGCTAGAAAATATTCCCTTCATTTGTATTCATTATTTGATTATAAGATTAACAATGATGCCTAATTCCCCTAGCTACCTCTGCAATATGTTATGCTTTAAAATTAAACAAGTAATTGATAATGATTCTTTCTGTTGGCTTTGGTTTTATATTCCACTATTGACTCTACTCCATGGATTGGGGGGACTCGAGAGTTTAGAGAGAGGGAGAAAGTGGAATGTGCTCGGCAAAGCAACCAACAACATATCGTTTAGTTAGGTATGTGCTCCAAAATACGAGTGTATGGTTACCAATACAGCACAAAGGAGTGCTGGTCCAGAGCTTGGCAAGGGGTAGACCTTGTGAAGCCCACGTGATGGTGCAGTGTAGATGGCAAATTATGCTATTCGCTGAACCCCGTACGACCATTGGAACCAGTTCTATCTTATAGCTCTCGTGCGGTGAAGCTTGCAAACTCAACTAGTAGGACCCCAAAAGTTATGATACGTTTAATTCATTGCTGGCCCTTTACCTGGCATTGATAACTCCAGCCACGCCCTACAACTCAATATATATCGAGACACTTGGTTAAGTATGAGTATTGAGCACGTAAAATGAAACCCATCTACTCTTAGAATTTCTTTTAAAACAAAAAATTGGAATCTTAATTAAATGTCACTCTCGAATTTAAATGACTGAAAGAAATGCATAGCAAAGCAAAGCAAGGCAAGGTTCTGTTCTCAATTTTGATGGAGGGCCCACTGGAAGGAAGTGATACGCACCAAAACACTATGGTTTGAGTTCCCAAAGGCTTGGCTTTGCCTTTGATGAGAGGATAAGAAAACCCTGGCCCATAAGTGCTTGTTTAATTTAGTTTAATACATACATCCTTATCAATCCAACCATATCCTGATATCCTTATGTTTAGTTGCCACCAAAACATACACTTCATTAATTTCTGATGTAGGAAATTTTTGTTATCCTTAACACATTGTCATAAGTTTCGAGGAACTATCGTAGTGGTTAAACTCGTCAAACAGATACTCCTTGTAAAGTATCCATATCCGATATGCCCTCAACTAGGCAAGTAGATGTTAACAATCTGATCATGTGAAAACACAATAAGCTGAAGCTGGAATTGAAAGCCCCACTGATTGTCAAAGTTGTCCAGAACACTGACTAAGCATAATTGAATTTCCATATGTGTAGACCATAATTATAGTGTGCAAACCATGATTAGTTGGTTTAATTTCTCATTACAAGCCAGAACAACTTTATTTCTAGAGGGGACAAAGCCAAGACATTGTTAATCTTTGTTTTACGTGTTGTCCAAATAAACTGGTGCAAATTTTGGCATCGTTTTAGCTTTCTAACTCTTATTATTATTGCAGGTGGAAATGTTTTCACTGCTTTTCCTCATCTCAGTAACTCAGTTGGATAAGATTTCCCCTCCTCCCCCACCCCCCCAACCTTTTGACACTGGAAAGCCATTGTTTTGAGACGTGTCAATTACAATAATTCTAGATTAGGCCTTTCAGGCTAGGACAGCTTTCATTGAAGTATATAGAGTAAATCCCTAATATTATTCTCGATTTGTAATTTAACTTATGAATTTAATTATATGTACAACTTAGCTTTTAAATTTACAAAATTTATATCAAGATAGTCTTTTAAGAACCAGATTATAAGTGAAGAATAATTGTAGAGACTAAGTTGTTAATTTACAAAATTATATATCTTTCTAAGTTTAATTTTCACAACAAAGTACGTCTTTGTAAGTGAATTGTTATTAAGTAGGCACCTAGTCACTCTACTTAGAATCGACCTTATTTAATTGGTTTGAATTTTTTCTCTCCTTAAACCCGACTCGACTCGACCCGTGATCACCCCTAACTGTCGTCGACCGTCAATCACTTCTGTTGATTACTGTTCACATATTTTAAAATTACATAGTTTTGTAAATAATATTAATTAAAATTATATCAGTCAGTCTTTATATTTTTTTATAAATAACTGTGCATACTGAATTTTTTTTCTAAAACTATTACTGTTGAAAAATCTTATAAATTTTAACTGATAATATTTATACAGTTATACAACTTAAAAAAACTAGAGGTGATCGGGTTTTTAAAATTATAAGTGTGTTTTTTAAAAAAATTTATAAATTTTAATTGATAATATTTATACAATTATATAATTTAAAAAATTAGAGATAACTAGATAGTAGTTGACAAATAATATAACTAATAATAATGATAGTAATAGTATATAAAAAAATATAATACTAAAAAATATAAGAAAAAAAAAAAATTTTGCTTAACAAATTTTTATAATTGATTTAAGTTATTAATTTATTTTATAAATAAATTAATAATTTAAACTATGAGGTATATATTAAAAGGTGTATATTAAAAATGATCGGGTCATCGAGTTCTTGATAGTTTGCGAAAGTGGAAGAGGGATTGGGCCATTATAGTATGGCCAATATCTTTAATTGCAAATTTTTGAACTCTACTTCGATTCCTACTTAAATTTGAGTGTACTATCTAACCAAGATATTTTATTCTAAGTTGACTTTGGTGATGTTATTGAGAATTTTTTGTTTTCTAATACATTCCTTTTTTTTTTGACGAGTTTTCTAATACATTCCTTGTCTTTAAAAAAGAGGAAAAAATAAATAAATAGCATCTCGTGGTGGAAATTGGAAATGTAACACAATTAACGGCCCAAAGCCCTTCAACAGAAAAGGCACATCGCGTCGGCGCTAGATTTTCCTAGTTGAAAATAAAAATGGGTGACAAACGGCAGGGCAGGTCAAATTGCCGCATTCCATTGTGTTGGTCCAAAGCCCTTGAAGAGATTATTACAATGTAGTTTTTTTTTATGAAGCACATATATGGATATAAATACTGAATACGATATGAATATAGATATAAAGATATATTAAATTTAAAAATTATAAGATACAAATATAGTATATATATATAATTATAAAATTTAAGTAAAAAGATTTATAATTTATTAATATTAATTTTATAAATTTAAATATTTATAATATATTAATATATATTATATGTGTCAATATTTATTAACTAGTAAATTCTTTTTAAAAAATATAGAATATAATTTCTATTGATATATTCTAAAAAATATCATAAATTAAGTTCTCTTAATAATTAACTATGTACGAAAGACATATGCAAAAAAAAATAAAATTAATTAGAGATAATATTAGTGTGAAACAAGTTTCGGTAATAACGAAGTAGACGATTTGATACGAGTAAAGATAGAAGGAAAGAGAGATAAAAATAATGGTGTGTGAAAAGATAAAACTTAAAACTATAATATTGATATATAAAAATATAAAACTTAAAATACTGATATGTGAAAATAATAACTTGGGACATTAATTATGTGATTATGCTTGGGTGGATTACGGGCTTGATCAATTACTCAGTAATCATGAAAGTTAATTTTTTTTAAAAAAAATATTAATGGGTCGTGTCTAAGTTGTGTCCTAAACGTGCCCAAACGTGTTTGAGACGTATTTAAGCGTGTCCGAGACGTGTCCAAATTAAAAAAAATAATCTTTTTAATTAGATAAATTTCAACACGCAGGACACGTGTGTTATACAGGTGTTCCTATGTGTCTGACATGAATACATGTCCAACACGTAAACACGCCTTAATAACGATGTGTCCGGGCTTCATAGGATTTTTCATTACATGATAATAATATGATTTTTTTTAATTTGTATATTAGAGAAAAACTAACTTAAAATCAAAAATAAAAAAGAATTTAAAAAATTCTTAAAGCAAGAAATGGATGTAAGAGATAGTACTTTTATAATTGACTAGTAGTTCATCGTGAATTTCATGAAAAATCCCAGTGTAATTTAATGGTAAAAAATATTTCTTGCCCAAATAATAAAAAAAGGAGAAGTTTATTAAAGTAAAGGATCTAAGGTGAAAAGTATTTTTTTAATTAAAAATTATTTCTCAATTATTTTTTATTGTTTGGATAAAATTATTAAAATAAACATAATCTAAAAATATATATATATATATATATTTATAAAAAGTTAAATTAAGTTGTTTTTGGAAAAAATTAAAAAAGTAGAAGAAATAGAAAGAGAATACTTTTTTTTTCTATCTTAAAAATTACATTTTTTGAAATTTATCCAAACGCATCATAAACTCACATTTTTCTCTTGCTATTTTTATTAATTATAGTAGTTTTGAAAAAAACAATAAGTGACAAAATTCCTTTGGATATTATGAGTATGAATATAATATAATTTATTAATTAAACTAATCTTTGAAAATTATTTTTTATTGTGAATAAGTGATGTCTAGATTAATTTATATATATTTTAACTAATTTACCATTCTAATCAGGTCAATTATTATTAATATTTTTGTAATGAAGATTGAAGACAAAGAAAAATAGGCTTAATTTATAAAATAAAATATAAGATTGATAAACGTTGAGAATAAATTTAAAAAATTCACACATTCATGATTTATCATACAAAAAATAATTTTATTTTATAAAAGTAATAATAAATTTTCTTTCACTAATCATATAGATTTTAAGGATCTGAATTGGAAGAGAGACTTGGGCGGGTAGCAGAGTGTGGTGGTTGGCGAAGTGAGTTAACTCCGAGTTGGTAGTTCGAAGTTCAGAGTGGCGACTCACACCCTTAGAATGTAAGTGCGTGATTGCGAAATGTCTCTAAAGCCGTCTTATTCATCAGAGAATCTGATACTTCCAGTATTGGATCCTCCGAATGACAACGACAGAGAAAAACTTGTGATACTTATTGAACTATACCGACCTAGATCCCGGTCAGTATCCAGAACTTCTGGCACCCACTGTGGGGGTCAAAGTAAAACTTTCCTACCCCACAACCAACCAACTTCACTTTCACCACAGTTATCTTTTCAACTTCACCTTCATCGAATTCTTCTTTCCAACGAATCATGGCCGCTAACAAAAGCAACGTCGACAACGAAAACCACCAAGAGAATCCTCAACCCAACCCCATTGAAATACTAATGCAAGCCATCAGAGATATTCATAGCCGAATCAATCAAATAATTAACAGGGATCAACCGTGTATGGAGCCTGAAAAGGAGACTGAAAAGAGGCTTGAAGAAAACACAACAAAAAGAGAAGCTCGCCGACAGACAAGTTATCCTCCTTCAGGTACTGACCATCCTTTCTCCGATTTCATAATGTCGATTCCCCTACCGGAAGGTTTATGACTTTCGACCATGGAGCTTTATGATAGGATGACCGACTCTCAGAAGCATCTTACAATGTTTAATTCGATAATGCTCTTGAACGGGAGAACTGACCCTATCAAATGCCGAGTTTTCCTGACAACCCTGAAGAAATCAACGTTACTTTGGTTCTCGAGCCTTGAAGCAGGTTCGATTTATGATTTCGCAGAATTGTCAGCTAAATTTCTCAACTATTTTTCTACTAGTAGGACTCACCGAAGACTTCGTCTAGCCTTATCAACTTAAAGCAAAGTCAGGATGAATTACTCAAGGAGTTCATGAGGAGATTTGGTGAGGAAACAGTTCAGATCAGGGATCTCAACCCTATTGTGTCTCTACATGCTATCATGGTCGGACTGCAACCAAGACCTTTTGCGGATTCTTTGGCTAGAAAACCACCTGTGGATTTGGATGATTTGAGAACCCGGTCTATGGGGTACATAAACATGGAGGAGATTGCAACCACAATAAGACAAATGGAGCAACAACACTCTAGATGGGAAGCAGGAGGAAATACAAGTAATCCCCAAATTTCTATCCAACCAAGTTTCCAAGACCAAGTATATGGAGGACAAGGAGCAAATCAGAAGGACAGACCGATGAGAGTGGAGGAAAAAATAAACCTATTTGATCGTGCTCCTCGGGTAACTGATTGCTACCGCAAGTGCACGGATCGCTCAAGTAATACAGATACAGAGTAAAAGTTCGTTCCCATGAGGATATTACGATATAAAGCTAAATACCAACTAATAGCTTAATCAATTCTAGACAAGGACATAAAAATAGAAAAACAATACAAAAACTATCTAACCTACAAAAGCAATAAACCTAAAAGCGGTTAGGTTTCAGGAAATCCTCCTTCACCCCCTACATCTATCAACAACATGCAATCCCCCTCATAAACACAAATACATTGATTAGGTTAGCTTGAGAATCTTCATTAGTCAAAAGCCTATGTCTAGGTCAATCAACCCTGGTTTCAATTGCTCAACTCACTAAGTTTCCTTGAGAGCTAACACAACTTCCACTCATGAACGATCTATTCTCAATCTCACACTATACATGGCCAATAGGTATATTTCTACCCTATTATCAGCAAACATATATCAATCACACCATATCTATATCAACAAATCACTATGTCTAGTTCATTTGCCAATATTAAGATCATGCAATCAGTGATTAGCCAAGAACAATCATTAAACACAGATATGATTGAACCATAATCAAACATCCACACAAACTCAGAGAAAAATACATCATCAATATAAATAAAAGGATTCATAGTATTCCTAAACAAAGCTTAGCTATACAAAAGATAAGGAAGAGAAGAGAGAAAGGGAAAAGAGAGAAAGGGAAAAGAGAGAAAGAAACTCATTGATTTATCTCTGAAGCTTGAATCCTCCTTCAATCCTTTGAACCTTTGCTCCAATCCACCATCCATGAAGATCTAACTAAACTATCTAAACTAAAACTAACCTAAAAAGGAAAACTATAAAAGGAACTAGCCAAAACGGCCAGAACATTGAAAAACTGAGAGAGAGTGTGAGAAAAACGCATGAAAATCTATTTATAAGCTCGAGAGACCCTATGCCGCGGCCCCACATATGCGCGCCGCGGCCCCCCAGGTCGGTCTACGTTGAATACTCATCTGCAAGCGGCCCTCTCGCCTCGGGTCCAAGTATGGACTTGGAAAAACCTCTTTGTGCCGCGGCCCTCACATATGCGCGCCGCGGCGGTGACCACTGAAATGGCAGATTTGGCTTCTCTTCCTCTTTAAGCTCATTTGCTCCATATTTAACATTGCTTGGAGCCCCTCCTAACATAGAGAATACACCAAATCAGTAACATATATAAATCTACTCAATTCATAACAATTAAACACAGTTTTGCTATAAACATACAAGAAAGGTTCAGAATCAGAATATGACAAATATAAGCATAAAACCTCCAAATATGCATTATAAACAAGGATCCAACATTCATTTTAGCACAAGAATAGGGCATAAATAACTGCATTCTGTGTAGTCATTAGTAACTTTAAGCCATCCACAATCTCAGTACGATGTGTATACGCCACTGACCACCTGGTTGGAGCAAATATTCCGGGAGGTCTATAACACTGGTATTATATGGTATCCAAAGATTGCAGAACAGCCGAGGGAGCAGGTCAATGTTGATAAAAGCAAAAAGTGCGATTACTACAAAATGTATTGGCATACGACCAAGGAATGCATTACCTTGAAGGATAAAATCAAACAACTCATCCGAGAGAGTCTTCTTGGAAAATACGTCTACCGATGTAGAAGCCAAAGCAAAGAAGTGAAGGAAGGAAACCAGTCCAGACAAACGAGTCCGAGCCCAGGAGAAAAGGGCAAAGCAATCGCGATGACTTCTGATTCCAGAGACCATATGATTAGGGGAGTCATAGATTGAATAGCCGGTGGGTTTGTGGGAGGTGGAATCTCAAATTCGTCTCAAAAGCGCCATCTCCGGCCGAGATCATGAAGACAACCCAACCTGGTAAATCTGACTGAGGTCATGAAGACGGCCTAGCACGGTAAATCCAACTGAGGTCATGAAGACGGCCCAGCCCGGTAAATTTGGCCGAGGTCACGAAGACGGCCTAGCCCGATAAAATTGGATGAGGTCATGAAAATGACCTAACCCGATAAATTCGACCGACGTCATGAAGACGGCCCAGCCCAATAAAATCAGCTGAGGCCATGAAGATGACCCAGCCCGATAAAATCAGCCGAGGTCATGAAGACGGCCCAGCCCGATAAATTCGATCGAGGTCATGAAGACGACCTAATCCAGTAAATCCGACTGAGGTCAAAAAGATGGCCCAGCCCGATACAATTAGCTGAGGTCATGAAGATGGCTCAGCCTGGTAAATCCAGCCGAGGTCATGAAGACCTGCTCGAAGAAATTGAAGACATAGGAAGTCATTCAAAATGAGTAGATATTTTAAAAGTGAGTAGATATTTCAAATTGACAAATCAAACTGAATATAAAGTATACAATTTCAAACCGAAGAGCAAGGGCGAAAAATGAACCAAAGGTACATTTATCCATCAAATACAAATTCAAATTTAGAAGACTATAAATTCATCAAGATTAGAAATGCGTTACAAAGTTAAAAAAAAATTCGAATTACACTTCATCATTAACACTCGGTCCTCCTACATAAGCTCGATTCATCTTCACAGATGACCAAGCTGAGGGGCTGTGGACCCTCCTGACCAATTTCTCATTCGATTACTCTTAAGCTCGGCCTATCTTTACAGATGACCAAGCTGAAGGGCTGTGGACCCTCCTGACCCATTTCTTATTCGACCACTCTTAAACTCGGCTTATCTTTACAAATGACCAAGCTGAGGGACTGTGGACCGTCCCGAACCTAAGACATAATAGGTCTACCGTAGACCTATACAGGCCGACCATACAAGCCCATCTGTTAGGTAGGCCCATTTCAAAACAACAGGCCCAGGAAAATCTGAGTCAACCCGACCGAGATCTTGCTTGTAGGATCTGACCGATCTATGCCCGAACGAAAAATGATGCGCTAAACACGGCTTAATATGATCCCTTAATGGTCACTGACCGACCGATACCATCATGACCAATGGTTGTGAACGGCTTTATGTCTTAATGACCGGATATATAACGAATCCTAACGCTCGGAGCCCTAAATGACTTAAACGGTAGGTATCTGATGAGTCAGTGTTCAAATCATCTATATAAACTGGCCTAATATTTTAGACTAGACATGTTTCATCTTTATCCAAACACTCATACTGACCATACTTTACAATTATTCTGTTGACCTACTTAGTTGTCCTTGACCTTGCTGTTGTCTCGCCTGTAGGTCTTCAGCGAGTCCTCTTTTTACCTATCGAACTATACTAATCTAAGTATTGGTCAGTATCTGGAACAATGGATTTTTAATACATTTTTTTTTCGGTGACGAGTTTTCTAATACATTCATTTTCTTTAGAAAAGAGGAAAAAAAATAAATAAATAGCATCTCGTGGTGGAAAATGGAAATGGACAATTAACGGCCCAAAGCCCTTCAACAGAAAAGGTACACCGCGTCGGCGCAAGATTTTCCTAGTTGAAAAAAAAAATGGGTGACAAATGGCAGGTCAAATTGACGCATTCCATTGTGTTGGCCCAAAGCCCCAGAAGAGATACTTACAATGTGGTTTTTTTGTTTCGTTTTTGTTTTCATTACGTGATAATAATATGATATTTTATCTTTTAAAAAAAATTGTATATTAGAGAAAAACTAACTTAAAATCAAAAATAAAATAATTTAAAAATTCTTAAAGCAAGAAATGGATGTAAGAGAGAGTGCTTGTATATTTAACTACTAGTTCATCATGGAAATTTTCAATGTAATTTAATGGTGAAAAATTTTTCCTGTCCAAATAATAAAAAAAGGAGAAGTTTATTAAAGTAAATGATTTAAGGTGTGTTTTTGTTTGTATTTATTTACATGAAAAGTATCTTTTGATAAAAAAATATTTTTCAAATATTTTTATTGTTTGGATAAAATTATTAAAATAAATAGAATCTAAAAATAATTTTTTTTATGAAAAATTAAATTGAGATGTTTTTGAAAAAAATTAAAAAGTAGAAGAAATAAAAAAAATATTTTTTATATTAAAATTATTATTTTTAAACTTATCCAAAAGCACCGTAAACTCACATTTTTTCCTGTTATTTTTATTAAGGATAATATTTTTCATATAATTAAAATATATATATCGTATTTATATCATAAATTTATATTAGAGAGATATTAAATTAGATCAGTATGTTATTATAATTTTTTTACGAGATACAAAATAAATTTGTAAATGAGTTGAATAAAAATTAAAGTATTTTGATTGAGCGAATAACGCTTTATTATTTTTATTAATTATAGTAGTTTTGAAAAAAAAATAAGTGATGAAATTCGTTTGGATATTATGAGTACGAGTATAATATAATTTATTAATTAAGCTAATCTTTGAAAATAATTTTTTTATTGTCAACAAGTACATATTTTAGCTAATTTATCATTCTAATTATGTCAATTATTGTTAATATTTTTGTAATGAAGATCGAAGACAAAGAAAAATAAGCTCAATTTATAAAATAAAATATAAGATTGACAAACGTTGAGAATAAATTTAAAAAATTCGCACATTCATGATTTATCATACAAAAAATAATTTTATTTTATAAAAGTAATTATAAATTTTCTTTCACTGATCATATAGATTTTAAGGATCTGAATTGGAAGAGAGACTCGGGCGGTTGGCGAAGTGAGTTAACTCCGAGTTGGTAATTCGGAGTGGCGAGTGGCGACTCGCACCCTTGGAGTGTGAGTGCGTGATTGCGAAATGTCTCTAAAGCCGTCATATTCATCGGAGAATCTGATACTTCCGGTATCGGATCCTCCGAATGACGACGACAGAGAGAGGCTTGTGAAGGGCGATGATAATATGTTGAGAGGTTCCGCCATGACCAAACGAGGAGCCTACGCTGCTATCTCTTACATGTCCTGCGCAGGTCTTATCCAATTTCATTTCTCCTTTTACGATCATTTTATTTTATCATGAAATTACTCCAATTAAATTTATAACCGCTTAAATGATGTCCTAAATTGCTTTCATTCTCCCTCTATTGCAAATATTGGATCTTATTCTTACGGAGAGCACTGTTTCATTGGAAATGTGAATGTATCTATCTGTGCCTTTTAAATATGTTCATGTTTTGTCTGACACTGACATGTAAGGCTTTGATCAATTACTCAGTAATCTCTATTTATTTTTTTTGTTTTGTGTAGTGCTCTTGGTGATGTTCAATAAGGCGGCTCTCTCATCTTATGACTTCCCATCTGCAAATGTCATCACGCTTCTTCAGGTTGATCCTTACACAGGTTTTCTTTCTTTCTTTTTTCCCCCCATTTGATGATTACATTTCATAATTTTTTTGTGCAAATCATAGTTCTCGAATCTGTTCTTGGTACTTAAAGAGTTATATTGGTCAGCTATATGCCTTATAATTAAGTGATATTTATATAATAATTATGTCTATTTTTTCCTTTACCATTATGCATTCTTTAAATACTGTCAAAGTCTTTCTATCTCTCTGTATTCAGGAGCTAGATACACTACTAAAAACTAGAAATTTTTTGCTTCCTTTTAAGTAGGTTGTTTCATCCTCAACATGATTTTGTAGTTGTGGGTTCTGATGAACCAAGACTAGGCACGTCACTATTTTGTTGTATTAGGATAGGAATTTTAAGCATTTTTTGCTGAAAATTGTAAACCAAAAGACTTCGTAATTCACCTTTCTTAGAAGGAAGAACATAAACACTTTTCTCCATGTCTAATCACTACAAGAATGCTTGGTTGATTAATAACTCCCTTCACAGTGTTTAACTTCTCAGTCATTGATGATGGAATGCTATATAAATTGATAGTGCTGCTGTACACTTGCATTCTTGATTTCTGTTTTTGATTCTCTTTTTTTTTTTTTGGTCTGCTACTCTACCTTCTCTTTCTCCTTCTTTGCTCTTCCACTGTTCATGTCCAGCTTTCTCAAGTAACACTCTGACACTCCTTACAATTAAGCAGAGTCTCTGTATTTTAAGAGTTGAAGTTCTTCAGACTAAGGTATTAGGGATTATCCAACTTAGTTAAAGCAATGATGCAAAAGTTAAATTTCATACATTTGAGGTACAAAGAAATTATATTGAATCTAAAATGTTTAGGACGCTGTGCGTTATCTATGCCTCGATTGACCACTTTTTGACCTTGCAACTTGAATATCAATGAATCTAATTGTTTTGAATATCCATTTGATCCGTTTCACATTTTTAAACATGCTTCTATGCTTCTTTCCGCTGCAGATGGTATGTTCGTGTTGTTTTCTCTATGTATTGAGATACTGGAGGATAATTTCTTTCACAGCAGGTGAATCAGTAATTATAAAAGATAACTCAACAAAATTTGTGCCACTGAAGACTTTGAAGCACACTCTTCCTCTGTCAGGAGCATATTTACTTTATATGGTACATGTCCTTCCTTCCTTTTTTTTCAAATGACAAATTCTCAATTGTCATTTATTTTCTCTTTTTATTATTTCATTCACTCCTGTATTTCTCCTTGAAAGCTAGTCACCATGGAGTCTGTTCGTGGAGTAAATGTTCCAATGTATACCACACTTAGGAGGACCACAGTGGTATTTACAATGCTTGTAGAGTATATTCTGGTGAGGCAGAGGTATACACCTTCTGTCATTTCCAGGTAAATTACTTTATTTCCATTGCGTGATGTAACCTTTAGATTCCATATTTTGTTCAAATATATCTTTGATGACTCAATGCATCTGTAATTTTGGTGACATATGTCATATGTGAAAAGTATAATTTAATGTGTGAGTGATCAACTGCCTTTTTATATTTATATGCATTTTAGGTGGGATGGAAAATGCTCCTTAGGAATTTGATTATGGTAAAAGAACAATTGCTAAATAGTTGCATTTAAGCATAAGTTCGTACTTTATCAAATGTTCTTATTGTACTTACAAACTTAATATATGCATTTCAAATATGGTGCATTGGACATTTAATTTAAAGTCTTTCCGTATGCTCCCCTTGCATGCACTTCTAAAAGGAGAAGTTGATATGCATTCCATTAAAAATAACATAACTGGCTCACTGTCCTTTTTGTTATTACCCCCTTTTCCATTATAACTAAATGAAGTTAATGTTCAAATTGTTCTTTGAATGAGCATCTCCTTGATTCCTTCATTTAACTGAAATTTGTAAGGTTGTTATCAGCATTGGCTTGATTGTCTTTGGTGCATTTATTGCTGGAGCACGGGACTTCTCTTTTGATGCCTATGGCTATGCCATTGTTTTCCTGTCAAACTTCACCACAGCAATATATCTTGCAACCATAACCCGTGTTGGTTGTATTCCTATTCCTCTCTCTCTCTCTCTTTCACACTGACACACACAAAGTGGAAATTCTATACCTTTTTTACTTGTAGTTAGCCTGCTGATTTCTTATTTATATGGTTTTATGTCTTTTTCTCAGGCAAAACTAGTGGCCTTAATAGCTTTGGCCTTATGTGGTGTAATGGTAAGCTGATAGATTGTATCAAATGGCCTATTAAACTCTTACCTTTTTTTCTGTAATAAAAAGCATGATCGTTTTTTTATCTATTTCTGATTCGAAATACTTTTTCTATTGTATTATAGGTACCATATGTGGACCATTTTTGCTTGCTTGGACATTAATTCGGGGTGACTTGAAGATGACAATCAATTTTCCTTATCTGTTTTCACCTGGTTTTATTGTATGTTCTGCTTCAGCTTTTCTCCATATCTGTATTCATCCTTGGTTACTGGCCAAAAGAAAATTTGTATTTATCCTTGTGAAGTTAACTAGGATTCTGGAAGTCTGTCTGGAGTAAATAAATAATGTAAGGGTAAAAATCAAATACCCCCTCCCCCGTTTCTGCACTTTGCCACCCTGAGCTATTTTCTGCCACATTTTGATGGAAAGAGGGTTATATGCTAACAGACTAAACTACATGGGGAAAAGTGCAAATAATCCAAGACTGATGGCTGTGATGTGTTCCACATGTCTGTTCTGTACTTCTGTTGACATGTTGATGGAAATTGCAGATGCAAGTATGTAACATATTATGATAGGCCCACTATGAATGACAGGCCCATTACGAAGGTGTACAGCAGAAAGAATAGGAAGAAGGGAGAGAGGACTGGGCCTATGCAGCAAGGCTTTCGGGTGGATGAGGGAAAGAAGAGGCAGGTAACAGAAAGTGGAATAGAAAGAGAGGAGGGAGGGGAAAAATAACAGAAAGGACACGTGGAGAGGGGATGGAGAGAGAGAGAAGGGGAGGATCTGAAAGAATCATGAGGGGGTGTATTAGTGGAGGTAGGGGGTAACTGAATGGAGGATTTTTTTGGGCAATTGGGGTCTAGGGTGGTATAGGGAGAGTAAGGAACAGGTCCTTCTCTCTTGGTATCTTTTTTCCTTAGTTTCTCTGTTAATTTCCATTCTGTAAGGAGTTGAACTCCATCCATTTCTTATTTCTCAATTTTTGTTGCTGGGTTGATAGCATTGTAAGAGGACACTTCCTCTGTTTTAGTGAAATACAGAAGTACTTTTCTTTCAATCCTAGGTTCTGTCCTATCATATTACTGGGGGTAATGTGGCACATTTTAAACCACACGTGACCAAAGTGTAAATGGGCCAAACTGCAGGGGCTATTTGATATTTTACCCCTGCTATAATATAACATAGAATAAGTGTTTTCTTCAGACTTGGCGGATCAGTATTTGTAATGCAGTTATTTCATTTGATTTTTCTTTTTTCATTCTTGAAATTAAAACCCACATAAATTTCTGTTTTTGTAGTATATTCGTTGAACTTGTCTCAAACTACTTAAAATGTATATCAGTGTTCTATTATGGAATTTTCACTGCATTTCTATTGTTCCATGTCTGTCTTGCTCTTTTAATTTTATTTGCTTTAATGAGGTGAGAATCGTATGCACATTTGTTCTGCACAGGTAATCTGTTTCTAGCAATTACAAGGTCCACATTTTAGTTCATAAAGAAACAATCACCTTTTTGTCTATAGCAGTTTGTATCAAGTTTTAAACCTAGTTTCCTCTTAATTTTGATATTTTGACAAGTTGTAAATTTTTTGTATGTTTCTTTTTTTTTGGGCAGACTGTTTTGCTTTTTTCCTGCATCCTGGCTTTCTTCCTGAATTACAGTATTTTTCTGAACACAACTCTGAATTCAGCTCTGACACAGACAATTTGTGGTAATCTGAAGGTTTGTTCACTTGCTAGTTGTTTTACACTTTTACTTTAAATGTATAATGCACCAATTATTCCAGGTTGGCACTGATGATGTATAAGCCCTCTCTTTCAGGGTGTAATCATAGTAGTTAACTAATGCATGGACTTTTCTCTGCAAGGACTGTTTGTGTGGGGTAGGGTTATTTTGTTTTTAAGAAATTTTACCAATATGGGGGAGAAAAAGCAGTGCATTAGTGCAGTTCTTGGCTATTAAAACTTGGAATTTGGGGAGATTTCCTTGTTCATTTTGGTGTTATGAGAGAGACTAAGTATAATGAACTGTTAATTTGTTGCTTGTGGACATTGATGGAGATGGGAGGGTGGGGCAGAGAGATGGGAGTACACTACCTAACTAATCAGGCATGGAAGTTGGGTCTGAGGGCAATTTCAAACTATATACTGTGTATTGAGAGGGGTATTTAAATATAGTGGCAGTTTCACTTGTAAACATTTTTAGAAGCGAAGAAATGAGGTGAAATTGAAATTCTCTTGGGAAATCATCTTCTTCGTCTCGAAGTTATAGTTAATTTTGACTCATGAGTCATGAACAAATGGAGAAAAAGAAATAGAATATGGTATTTTAGTGCAGAATAGTTGTTTCTAATTGTTCAAGCTTAATTATGATATTTAGTTGACATTGGGAACGTTTAATTAGGACGTGATGCTAGACTTCTTCACCATATGTTGGTTTTAATTGGATTTAGAATGAACTTCTTCCACATAATGCCCATGGAGTCCGTTGTGCACTCATTTATACAAAAGTATATATTCATTTCAGATCATTGCCAAAATTGATGGTTGTATGCGGTATTTATGCGTGGACTCTAATTTTTCTGACCTGATGTCTAGGATCTATTAACTGTTGGCCTTGGCTGGATAATTTTTGGTGGGCTACAATTTGATTTTGTGAGTGCTCTTGTCCCGACTGACGTGCACTTCTCATTTGGGTGTATTTTTACTGTTGATTGAATGTGTTGTGTTTTGGTTGCAGTGGAATGTAATTGGGCAATTTCTCGGTTTTGTGGGCTCTGGTTTATATGCCTACTATAAGCTCATTGGCAAATAACTTGCTCAAGTCCTTCGATGGATGTCTTTATGAATTAGGGTCTACCATTTGCTTTGGTCATCTGATCTTTACTATATCCCTCTAAAAGGAGAAGAATCTGAATTGATCTTAGGTCTATCTAACATGTTCTCAAGCTAATCTAATTTTGTAATTTATTAGGAGATATAGCTGAGTGAGAAGCTGACATTACCGACATTTTCTGGGGGATCGAGACAATACATGTTTTCATGGCTTTAGTGTTTTCAAACCGCCGTTGATCTAGCAATGAGTTCATCCATTGTATTTGATGAATCCAGTGCATCCCTCTCTTTGTATTGAACTTTTTACAAGCGCTGTGTTTTAATAGTAATTCCATCTAGGGGAGAGAAACTTCTGGAGTTTACAACTTAAGTGCAGGCAAAACAGTCTGAGTGAGATTCAATATTAGGATCATGCAGTCCCTAAAAGGGACATTTTTCTAGGTGAGCTCTCTTTGGCCCTCTGCCTGTTCATTTTATACCCCCGAATTGTGCAACTGATAGACTTTGTTACTGTTGGCAAATGTATCTCAATATATGAAAATATTAATGCAAAAAAAAGAAGAAGAGAGACTACAAGAAGAATCGCAAAAACTGTAACTCAGTTGGTATTGTTGAGTACGTTGTTTTGGTTTTTATTTCCCTGGATTTCTGTCAACTGTGTATTTGTTTTTTAAGGTGCCATGGGGAACAGAAAGTAGATAACAATCACACAATTCGATCCAGAGTCAGGAAGAGCAAAGAGGAAGGATTATTATATCCCAAAATATGAATTTCATATATCTATTATTTTTTGGTGCAGTGGAGAAACAAAAGGAAGACCAAGTCAAATCATCCGTACACCTGGTTCCATCTTTACAGAAAAGACCATGAATCTTATTTTTCTTCCTTCGGATCACAGTTTGAGCATGAAAAAATTTGGTATTTTTATATTCAAAAGTTACCCAATTTTCTCTGGATTTTTGAAACCACAGGAATTCCTCGAGTAAGAATTTCATCATAATCAACTCTGAGGGTTTGTTCCAAATTAATGAGGAATGAAGAGTCACAAGTCTCCAGACTGCGTTGAATACCACAAATTCTAGCTTCCGTACGGCGCTTTCTTTTGAAAATATCCCCAAACACTGCATCATTACAGACCTTGCAATCCTTGCTGATTTCTTGAAGTTTATCAGTAATGTGCGGGTTCCCTCTTACCCAAGCTTCTTTGACAACAGCATTGAAATCATTATGCGCTGTCCAGGCAGCCTAAAAACGAAAGGGCCTATTACCAACACCACTCACATGGCTACCACAACGGAGGAGAATGGGATAATGATCAGAATGAAATCTGCCCAGGATCTCAACATAAGCATCAGGAAATGAGCTACGCCAATTAAGATCACCCAAAGTTCAGTCAAGCCGCTCGGAGACATATCTACCCCCTTGAACTTTCCTGAACCAAGTGAAAATACCACCAACAGCACCCATATCCACGAGATTACAGTCATCAATCATTTGTGCAAAGTCATTAGATCTTGACAAAGAAAAGTTACCTCCTCTCACCTCTCAAGAAAGGAGAATTTCGTTGAAGTCTCCTATCAAAGCCCAAGGTAGAGTTACTGATCTTCGAAAAGAAACAAGATACTACCAAAGGTGACTGCGAATAGAGAGATTGGATTGGCATAAATGGCACTGCAAAGCCATTTCCTTCCTCCACTAGCAACTTCAAAGGACAAGCATTGGGAAAAGATATGAACAACAGTCACAGAGAAATTATCTCTAGCTTTCAACACCCAAATCCCTCCAGAACGGCCATTCGCTTCCACAACTTCCACTGCAGAATACCCCAATCCTTCCCAAAAACCTTGAACTCTGTGAAAAAGAGTATGAGTTTCTAGGAGAATAAAAATTAAGGGATTAAATTTTCTGACAAGATCCTTGGCATGCCTTTTGCATCAGGTGTTAACTGCACCACGAACATTCCAAGATATAACAGAGAAATCTGTAAATTCTATCATATAAAACAATAGAAAGAAAGAGGAAAGGTTAGACCCTCTGAGAATTGTTGTGATCAACTTGCATAGAGGCTTCCACATCCCCATTCCCATCATGTAGCACCACTGCATTATGATGCCCTGTACCTGGATCTTGCGTCTCTGGCACAGCTTCCTCCATGGAGCGTGATCCAGGATCCTGTCCAATGGGATCAACCCGGCACGCATACCACCCGACTCCACCATAAGCACCCCGGTTAGGCCATCCGACCTCGGGCTTCAATCGTGGATCATAACAGCACTCCTTAAATGTGCGCAGATTCTGACAATTGTCAATCATGACCCTTAAGGTGTGGGAATCATAACTATCTGCAATAGCAGATGACCACTAATGCGACATTCAAAATTTTAGAGATTTGTCTGAATAATCATGGGAGGGAGGCACCTTCTGTCAGGACTCTGCCTGAACGATCGTGGAATGGAGGCACCTTCCGTTAGGGCACGATCTCAACATACATGCACTTCACGCGAATCACATGAGAACCCTACATATGCTTTATAAGTATCAGGTTAAGTCATTCTAACCAAAAAACCTGTAATCTCATGGTGTAAATTCTATTTTGTGCATTACCTGACTTGAACGTTGGAGTCTTATTGCAAGTACCTAACTCCCTTGGATCACTGGACAACCGCTGCGTAAGGAAGAAACCACCGCACACGTGTCTTTTCAGGTACCTTCTTGTTTTACATCAGAACATAATCATTAACGAGCTCACCATCTTTCTTTTCACTAGGATTAGGTGGTTGTTGGTCATCCACAAACTGAAACCGACATGAACTAATAGCTTTAAGGTTCAAAGCCGATTCGAACCCCAACACCGGAGTTGAAGACGCCGGAGTGGCTAAAACCTCGTGTGGGATGAAGACAAAACCGAGGTTGGTCTTTATGCAGAACAGGCAACGTTTTGATCAGAGCTAGCGACGTTTGTTTTCTTGGATGCACTCTTTCCTTTAGTTGAGATATTCTGTAGCTTATGGCCCACATCAACAGACCCATCCTTGAGTTTAGAGTTACTTGGGCCAGCTTGTGTGAAGGGTTGGGCTTGGTCATCTTTCCTCAGCCTTTTTTAACGATCCCCAGCCTTAAGTTTGCTATTCTTTGTAGTCGCCTCTCCTTGAGTGGCTAGTTGCTGAAAATTAGGAGAGGCATTATCTTGCTGCCTTGTCACCTCATCATTCAGTATTACAAATTTATTTGCCTTTGAATCACCATTAATATTAGCCTTCAATTTTGCACCCTGTTGATTGTGCTTGGGATTCTTGCGGCGTTTATGTTGAACCACCAGTCAATCCCCATGCGCCATTGCGCCAACTCATCACCACATTCATTCTGTCCATGATTTCCATGTTGGAAGTTACCTTTGTCAGCCCTGACAATTTCTGGTCTTGCTGGTTTCTCATCCGAACAATTACCGGCTTTGTAAGATCAATGTCAACACAAACTCTGGCAAATCTCCCACGCGTTGCTTGGAGAGTATTAGAATCAACTTCAATGGGTTCTCCAATGGCTGAAGCAAGAGCCAGAAACACACTCTCGTCATAATATACCATATTAAGACTTGGGAAGCGAATCCATATAAGAGTTCTCTCTATCTGAGCAGACTTTGCTACAAAATAGGGAGTCCAAGTTCTCACTGACGTATAATGATTAAAAAGCATCCAAAGATCCCACAAATTACTTTCCAATGATCCTCTGCTATATCAAATTTAATCATGAAATAGTCATGACCAATGTCACGTATGTCAAACTCACCTGGAAGTTGCCAGAGAGCTTTAAGACGATCTCTCATCATACGAAAGCCCAAGTTCTTCCCCAATAACTTGACAATCAGAGCATCCTCCCATGGCTCACACAACTCACGAAAATTCTATCATCCAGATAAGCTTTTTGGTCGAAGCCTATCCCCATTTTTCAACTCAATATGAAAAAGTTTGGCAGCAATAAGATCTATTTTCCATCTAGACTTTGGTGGAGCCTTGTTAAGGACTTTATCTTTAAAAGAAACCTCCATTGTAGTACCTCCTCCATTTGGTGGTTTGCTCGGAGGAGGTACCATCGGAAGAGGTTGCACAGAGAATACTATTCCTTCCATTTTTCCTTCTAAGTTTAAGAGACCAAACTTAGTTTTTCATATATCTATTATTTGAATTTTGAAAACATAAACCTAATTTTAGAAATTTTAAAAATGTAGTTAGTAGGCATTTTCCTTGTACTTTAAATTATAGTAAATAAACCGAGTATAGAACTACGACCCATAACATTCTAGAATTGCAATAAATAGATTAGAAATAATTATTGTTACTATATTTTCTATCCGTCTCAAATCCGTTAATCGAACATTCTAACGTAAACTAAATCCTTTATAAAATTTATTTTATTTTTAGGAACTTTTGCACACATCTTAATACGTGCAAGACTAGTTTAACACAAAAATATTTTTATTAACTAAATATGTGACTTTAAGTGTATGGTGGAAGGTTCTCCTCTTTTTGGTATATATATATAGGTGATTAATTATTATTAGTAAATAATTTTTTTTTAGTAAATTAACCATTTTTAAAAAAAATCAATATTTCTACGCCGTATGTTTGTTGTATGTTGAAAAGTGAAGTAATTTGAAAATCAATAATATTGGATTATTTATTTATTTATTTATTTATTTTTTAAAAAAAGAATCTTCCAAACCGAAGAAGGAAAGTGAAGAGAGGCGGTTGAGACAGTTGACGGGGCGTGGTAACGGTTATTTAAGATTTGACCCCTAAGCGGACCTAACCGCCATCACCACCTCCAAAAGCAAAACCCTCCCTTCAACAAACCTAACACCAATTTCTCTGTCTTTCTCTCAAACCCTAACTCCAATTGCAAAATGCGTGTTGGTGTGCTCCAAGAATCTCTCTTTTCTGTCTTCCCTTGTATAAACACCATGGCTTGAGTCGATTTTTCACGCAATTGATTAGGAGTTTAGGCAAATTAATTTGAGAGGTAGGCAGGTATGGGTGAGAGTAGGTTGATTGTGGAGGACGATTTTGTTTTTGCCTCCCAGGAGAGCCCTCCCCGATGTGTGATGATGATGGATAGCATTGTTTCCAGGAACACTAGTTTTTCCTACAATAGCCTTCCTTCCGAACCCCTCACGCTTTCCGTCCTCAAATTGGACACCTCTTTCTTCTGTAATTCCCTACTCTTTCTTAATTCCTTCTTCTTCCTTGTTTTCTTCTTATTTCTATGTTTCCCATTGTAATGCCTTATTTCATCATCTTTTAAAAAAATAATAATAATAAACAAATTCGGTGATCAAGAAAATTAACAAAATGTAATATAATTCTTCTGAAAAGAATAGCAATGTTAATCCAATCTTTTTTTCTTTTTTTTTTCTTTTTCATTTTGGGTTTCCTATCACACAAATGTACCTGGAA
Source organism: Ormosia semicastrata (assembly GCA_029884595.1). Taxonomy (NCBI): domain Eukaryota; kingdom Viridiplantae; phylum Streptophyta; class Magnoliopsida; order Fabales; family Fabaceae; genus Ormosia; species Ormosia semicastrata. The sequence continues at coordinate 13,244,010 of JAQQTO010000046.1, read as the reverse complement.
TTTCAAATGATACAAGAGTTTATTTGCAGATGTCGAAGTTGCGAATACAGCAACTGTCGCAGAACTCAAGCAGGCGGTGGAGGCAGTTTTTAGTCACATGCCTCAGAAGGGGCCAGGGAAAATATCATGGTATGTGTATCATTACTCATCTTATATATGTTGATCTTGATATGCAATTTTACTAATTTGACTTTGGAAAGCTTCTTGCTTGTCAAATTTAACAATTTTAACTCTGTTGAGACCATTGTAATCTTTTTTTGTTTTCACCATGTCCTTCTCAGAATTTTGTTTTGATTATGGAGAAAAGGGGCAATGTAGAATATTTTGTCATTAATTCTTAGAGCCTGTTTAGTTTTACCATTTTCTGATTTCATTTTCACTCAAAACCAAAAATGATAAAGAAAATATGTCTGGATACTCATTTTCATTTTCATTTCCTAGAAAATGAAGTTCACGTTTCCGAGAATTTTGAAAACAACAAAATGTCGTTTCCGGTGTTTTCATTCCTATGTGGTGCCACTTTTGTAATTCTAAAGACATCATTTTCTTTTCCTTTCTTATTTCACCCTTCTTCTCCTTTGAGTCTCCATTTCCATTGCAACCCCCATGGCCTACTGGAGAAGTTGTATACGTAAAGCCACTTTCGGTGGCAATAAGGAAAGTCAAAGAAAATTAAAAAGGAGGCAGGTGAAATTAGTTGGTTGCTGCATTTTTCGGTGGAGTAGGGAGGAGGTTCTCCCTATAAATAGAGAACTTCTCCAATGGTTTCAGTATCTCATTTTTACAGAGAAATATTATAGTATTTTTTTAAAGGCTTTCCTATTTTATAGAGAGAGAGGTGTATTCTCCTATTTTAAGAGAGGGTGTTATTTATTGTTTTCTCCTTATAATTAGAGAGAAGTTGTAATTTTCTTCCACATAGTAAAAACCTTCTATTCTTGCCCGTGGTTTTTCCCTCATCATCATTAGAGGGTTTTCCATTTTAAATATTGTATGTCAGTTCCTATTTTCTCAACTCTATTTTAGCTGTGTGATATTGTTTCCATAACTCTAGTACCTAACAGTGGTATCAAAGACATTGGTTGTTAGTACTATTCACGTTGTGGGTACTGTTCATAGTTACTATTCACATGTGTGGTTGTATACTTTTGTAGTATTGTTAACGTATAAGAGGTTTGTCCCAATATGGTCTATATATACAATACTGTTCACATATACGGTACTATTCACGGTGAAATAGAGTAAGCCGGTCCAGTTGAGAAACATATTTTTGTTAATACCATGGCAGCAAAATTTGAGATTGAGAGGTTCAATAGGAGTAATTTCTCCTTATGGAAATTGAAGATAAAGCGATCTTAAGGAAAGACAATTGTTTAGCAGCAATTGAAGGTAGACCCATTGGGATACCTGATGACAAGTGGAAGGAGATGAATGACAATGCTGTTGGCAACCTGCATCTAGCTTTGGCAGATTCAATTTTGTCAAAAGTTGCAAAAAAGAATACGGCAAAGGAGATCTGGGATGCACTCACCAAATTGTATGAGGTCAAGTCACTTCACAATAGGATATTCTTAAAAAGGAGACTTTATACTTTTCGAATGAGTAAATCCACGACAGTAACGAATCACATCAACAATCTGAACACGCTATTTTCCCAGCTTATCGCATCAGATTACAACATGATGGAAAATGAACGTGCAGAGCTTCTACTTCAAAGTCTACCTAACTCTTATGATCAACTCATCATCAACATAACAAATAATAATATTGCTGATAGTCTTCAATTTGATGATGTTGCTGCTGCTATTCTTGAAGAAGAATCCAGGAGGAAGAACAAGGAAGACAGATTAGAAAGCTCAAAGCAAGCAGAGGCTTTGTCGATGACGAGAGGAAGATTAATAGAACGTGGCTCTAGTGGGAGCCAAAATCAAAGTAGATCAAAGTCACAAAGAAGAAAGAATTCCAAATGCTACCATTCTGGCATGAGAGAGCACTTGAAAAAAGATTGTTGGCACAATAAGAAAAATGCAGAAAAAGTTCTTGAAGCAATAACCTCTCAAGGATGTGTTGCTAGTACCTCTGATGATGGAAAAATCCTGTATAGCGAAGTAGCAATTGGTTCTAAAGGCGGAAAACAGCTCACTGATGTTTGGTTAATGAATTCAGGAGTAACATGACACATGACTTCACAACGAGATTGGTTTAGTACTTATGAACCTATCTCAGAAGGATATATGTTCATGGGAAATGATCATGCCTTAGAGATTGCTGGAGTTAGTACTGTCAAAATAAAATTGCATGATGGTACAGTTCACACAATTCAAGGGATACGACATGTGAAAGGTTTAAAGAAGAATTTATTGTCTATTGGGCAATTGGATGACCTCGGGTGCAAGACCCATATTGAAGGTGGGATCTTGAAGGTTGTTAAAGGTGCTCTTGTGGTGATGAAAGCATAAAAGATGGCGGCAAATCTATACATGCTTGTGGGAGATACACTACAAAAAGCAAATGCATTAGTTGCATCAGCAGGCCATGAAGAATCAACGATAATGTGGCATTGCAAATTAGGCCATATGTCAAAACGTGGTTTGAAGATTCTCGCGGAACGTGATCTCCTTCCCGGGCTCAAATCTGTAAACTTACCTTTTTGTGAGCACTGTGTTACAAGCAAACAGCATAGATTAAAGTTTGATAGATCAACTGCTAGAAGCAAACACATATTGGACTTGATTCATTCTAATGTGTAGGAGTCACCAGAAATGTCCTTAGGAGGAGCAAAATACTTTGTATAATTTATTGATGATTACTCTAGGAGATTATGGGTGTACCCAATCAAGAAGTAGTCAGATGTGTTTCCAATCTTCAAGGACTTCAAAGTAAGAGTAGAACTTGAATCCGAAAAAAGGATCAAGTGTTTGAGGACAGACAATGGAGGAGAATATACAGATGACAATTTTCTCGCATTTTGCAAGCAAGAGGATATTCAAAGGCAGTTTACAGTTGCACACACATCCTAGCAGAATGGTGTAGCAGAGCAGATGAATAGAACTCTCCTAGAAAGAACAAGAGCTATGTTGCGAACTGCAGGTCTAGCCAAGTTTTTTTGGGCAGAAGCAGTCAAAACCGTCTGTTACATGATAAATCGTTTGCCATGAGCTGCAATTGGTTTAAAGACACCAATGGAGATATGGAATGGCAAGCCAGCAGATTATTCTTTTCTTCATGTGTTCGGATGTTCTGCATATGTGATGTACCCAAGAAAGAACAAAGCTGGATCCAAAATTCAGGAAATGCATATTCTTGGGTTATGCTGACGGTGTTAAAGGGTATCACCTGTGGGATCCCGCTGCCTACAAGGTTATTGTCAGCAGAGATGTGATATTTTGCAGAAAATGAAACAGCACTTTGAAAGAGACTACTATGGTTTAGATAGATGGAAAAGGTAGAGAAGAAGATTCCTCTGAAGCAGAACAAGAACCAGAGCACGAGGAACAAGAACCAGATGAGACCAATGATACAGAAGTTCGACGATCAACGCGTCAGATAAGAGCACCATCATGACACTTAGACTATGTTATGGCAAACCACGATGCATATTGTTTTCTAACAGAACAAGGAGAGTCGTCAACCTTTCAAGAGGCTGTGAGTAGCTCAGATGCTTATCTGTGGATGGCAGCAATGCAAGAAGAAATGGAAGCCCTACATAGAAATAAAACATGGGAACTTGTTGAACTTCCAAAAAGACGGAAAGCCATTGGTAACAAATGAGTCTGTAAGATCAAATGAGATGTCAACGACCAAGTGGAACGATATTGTGCAAGGCTGGTGGTCAAAGGGTGCGCTCAGAAAGAAGGAATTGATTTCAATGAGATATTCTCTTCAGTTGTCAAATTTACCACTATCAGAGTAGTCCTGGCTATGTGTGCTGCATTTGATTTACATCTTAAACAACTAGATGTGAAAACATTTTTTCTTCATGGAGAGTTAGAATAAGAAATATATATGGTCCAACCAGAAGGATTTGAAGAAAAAGACAAGAAAAACTTGGTTTACAAGTTAACCAAATATCTGTACGGTCTAAAGCGGGCGCCAAGTTGTTGGTACAAGAGATTTGATTCCTTCATTATTAGCCTCAAAAACAACAGACTGAGTTCAAATCATTGTACATATTACAAGAGGTTTGGAGACGATGATTTTATCATCTTCTTGTTGTACGTGGATGACATGTTGGTGGTAGGCCCCAACAAAGATCGAGTCCAAGAATTGAAGGCACAGTTGGCTAGGGAGTTTGATATGAAGGACTTGGGATCAACAAACAAGATTTTAGGGATGCAAATTCACCGAGACAGAAAAGATAGGAAGGTTTGGCTTCCCCAAAAGAGATCTTCAGCGCTTCAACATGCAAGATTGTAAGCCAATCTCTACCCCACTTCCTATCAATTACAAATTATCCTCAAGTATAAGTCCTAGCAGTGAAGCGGAGAGGATGGAAATGTCTCGAGTACCGTATACATCAGCAATGGGAAGTATTATTTATGGTATGATCTGTACGAGATCAGATATTGCACAAGCAATTGGCACGGTCAGTCGATTTATGGCAAATCCTAGTAAAGAGCATTGAAATACTGTTAAAAGGATCCTAAGATACATTAAAGGGACCTCAGGTGCTGCATTATGTTTTGGAGGATCAGAGTTTATTGTTAGGGGATATGTTGATTCTGATTTTGTAGGTGATCTTGATAAAAGGAAATCTACTACAGGCTATGTGTTTACACTTGCAAGAGGAGCTATGAGCTGGTTATCAAAGTTACAGACTGTTGTAGCTTTATCTACTACAGAAGCTGAATATATGGCAGCTACGCAAGCATGCAAGGAAACAATTTGGATTAAAAGGTTAATGGAGGAACTCGGGCACAAGCAACAAAAGATTCCTTTGTATTGTGATAGTCAGAGTGCCTTACACATTGTAAGGAATTCAGCCTTTCATTTCAGGACAAAACACATAAGAATTCAATATCACTTTGTTCGAGAAGTAGTAGAAGAAGGGAGTGTGAATATGCAAAAGATTCATACCAAAAAGAACCTAGCAAATGTTATGACAAAATCAATCAGCTCTGACAAGTTTAAATGGTGTAGATCCTCTTATGGCCTATCAGAAACATAGGCAGCATGGAACTGACAAGATGAGAAAGGTTTTGAAAGCTCACCGAAAGTGACTTTAAGTGAGAGATTGTAAACGTAAAGCCACTTTCGGTGGCATTAAAGAAAGTCAAAGAAAATTAAAAAGGAGGCAGGTGAAATTAGTTGGTTGTTGCATTTTTCGGTGGAGCAGGAAGGAGGTTCTCGCTATAAATAGAGACCTCCTCCAATGGTTTCAGTATCTCATTTTCACAGAGAAATATTACATAATATTTTCTAAGAGTCTTTCCAATTTTATATAGAGAGAAGTGTATCCTCTTATTTTAAGAGAGTGCGTTGTTGTTCTCTCCTTATAATTAGAGAGAAATTGTAATTTTCTTCAACATAGTGAAAACCTTCTATTCTTACCTATGGTTTTTCCTTCATCACCATTAGAGAGTTTTTCACATTAAATATTGTGTCAATTCCTATTTTCTCAACTCTATTTTAGTTGTGTGATATTGTTTTCATAACTCTGATACCTAACAAAAGTTTCATTCTCCACTTCTTCATCTGTTGGGCCAACTGAGCTCATGAGGAGCAAGACCCTTTGCCCAGAATTTCTTCAGGTGGAACACTCACGGACTTACAGTTGGAGAAACTGAAATCATGATTGTCTTTTTCCCAAATGTTAGCTAGATCAATGGCTATTTGGGGGCCGTCCATCTATGGACTTGGCAATTGGTAGCTTGAGCTTCCTCCACTCAAGCCCCTTGCCCATAAGAACTTGAAAGCTGAAATGCAACGTGTGCTTCTACATGTTAGCTTCAAAGCTGTTTTGGGTGATTTTGGGTTTCTGTTATTGGAGGCAGAAGTGCTGGAGTTTGAATTAATAGTCTGTCAAGATGCGGATGTGTTTTGAACTTGGTGTCCTTGTATTGAAAATGATGGGTGAAAGAAGAAGGATGAAGAAAGAGCAGGGTAAACCAGAAGAGCGGAACTTGTATTTAAGTAAGAGAGAAAACAAATAGGAAATGAAAATAACAATAGAAAGCAAACATGTTTTCAAAAATACAAAAAATTGAAATTAGAAATGATTTTAGGAAATGGAAATAGAGAATGAAAACAGGAAACGTTTTCTGAAACCAAACACACCCTTATATGATGATATTGGAATATTGGAACAAGTATAGATTGATTTTCAATACTTCAATTTGGATATACGTACTGGAATTTTGCCTTTTTTTTTTATTCTGCAGTTCCTACAGTTACTAGATTACCATAATCTGTTGCCTGATTTTTTTTTTCTTTTGTTTGTGTAGGCCACATGTTTGGGGGCAATTTTGCTTATGCTATGAGGGACAGAAACTAATTACAGAAACAGATTATCTTAGAGATTATGGCATCAAGGATGGTGACCAGGTTTGTGACTTAAGTCTTACCGATTTATTGAAGAGCCGGCTTGATCTACACATGCACATGTTGATGAAATATTTTGCCAAATCATCACATTTGAACTTCAAATTTGGATCCTCTAGAGTTCAACTGCGGTGCAATTAAGGAAAAATAGACACAAGATATAAAACTTTAAAATTTTTAAATCATGGGACTCACCTGATTCCTGTCAAAGTCCCAAACTGCTGAAACAGTAGAGAATACAGATCCATTGAACTTCTCTGGCCCCTGTACTCTTGTAATCCGTCTCTCTCATGTATGTATTTTGGATCCAAATAAATGTTAAATTAATAAACAGTGTTATTAAAAATGAAGGTTGATTATAATTACGTGAATCCCATGATTTTAATGTGGGTATAATACAATCTACCTAACATTACAAAAGAACATTTAAGTCTCAACTAGTTGGTCGCTTGGTTTTAGTTTATTTCTTATAATATGTTGTAGTTAGAAGTCCATTGGTCGTGACTCAGGATAATTATTTTGTTTTGGTCTGTGCAGCTTCGTTTCATACGCCATGTATCTAACATTTGCAGTTTTCAAAGAAAGCGGTTGAAGAGGCGAGTTGTCAATTTGAAACAACACAGGAGGTACGAAGTTTTCAATGTAACTATGCAAAATATTGTTTTGCTTGCATAATTTAGGACCAACATTACTCTGTTTGCCATGTTGCACTAGTTGAGTCCTGGCCTTTGTACTTGCCGACATAACACCAGCTCTATCTAGTATCTAGCTTATGATTATTATCTCATTTTTAATAATACTGAATTGCCGCAATATAGAAAGGCCATTTACTAAAGGAAAAACGTGTCTTCCAAATGAATAGAAAGAAACTGTTCTTCACGTAATACATCTGTTTTGGAATTCACTTAAAATAATACATGATCTGTTTTACCTTTTGTTTCAGTTACAAGCCAAATATGAAATATTGGCATAAGTAGATAGTCTTTGAATATGACATGCCCAGAAAATTATAGGAGGCTTGCAGCCTCCTATCACTCATGACTGTTCTATTAGAACTTATGATTTTCTTTGAAAGGGCATGGAACCAGTACTAATATGGTGGAAGTATTGATGGTAAATTGGGAACCTGCTTTAGTTGGAGTTCATGCACATTGATATAATATTGTCCTCAAACAAGTCCATACACTAGCTGAATGATATAAATGGAAAGTGCAGGTCAACGTCACAAGTGAATAGATACCAACAGATAGAATATAGTGATGATGACGACGACAGTGGTTTGGATGACATAGACATAGAGAATGGGAAGATCCAGCATTGCAATGAAGAAGAAGATTGCGAAGGAAAGAACGGGTTAACAACTGGATTTTTGGGAGGGTTGTTCTCATACACCCGGCTGGCATTGGTGAGAAGAGCTAGAACTGAAGGCAGGAATTGTCCCTCAATGATTGCCAGAGGTGTAGTGGACAGTTTTAGAAACATTAGAAGGATTTTATGCTTTTGCAGGACAAGGCACTACTCTCCGAGAGATACATGGAGAGAGTATTGATAGAGTTTTCATTTTAATGATTTTATTATTCTCTAGTCTATACACAGATTTTTCAACCGTGCTTTTGTTCTTTTAGTGGAAGAGACGGTAATGTTTTTATCGGACAAAATACTGAGGCTTATTCTCATATGCATTACTTGGCATGAGAAAGTATAATATTGCAGAGGAGTTTCTTTGATGTTCCTGTACAGAGGGAAGTCTTGGGAATTGTAATTGAGGGAATCTTGCACTTTAGTGCTTGTTAAACGAAATGAAATCAGTAATTACGAGGCTAAAAAATATTGAAAATTTAAAATAAAATGTAAATTTATTTTCTAACTATCCACACCACATTGTTGTGATCTAATTAAAATAAAATCTTTTTGTTCAAGAGTCTTGGATTAAGGAGAGTAACATGGAAATTCAAAATATTTGGGCCTAGGAAGAATTAGCCGGGCGGGCGTTTCGTTGTGTAGACAAGCAATGGAGCAAGGCCTGACCCAATTAGAAATGGAAAACTTTTCAACTTCTTTGTCACTTTCCAACCTCCAGATTTCATCATCCGTGATCAGCCAGCCGCAGTCACACATCCTCATCAACTTGTGTGGCAAATAATTGAGATAGCGCTTCTCCCAAAACATCCTTTTTCTCTCCAAGATTCAACAATCCTCCTCCTCAGATTGAGCTGAGACACACACACTTCAAATCTGCAATCACAGAGCTGTGGCCATGGCCAACATGATTATGGCTTCCTCCAAATCTTTGATTCCAGTTTCCACCAGTTCCCCTTCCCCCACACCCAGATTTCCCATCCTTCAAATTTCACTTCCCAGAGTCACAGTCACAGTCCCAACCCTCAAACTCTCAATCTCAAAGCCCCAAGTCCTGTCCCTTGTACCCTCCACCCTCAAGTCCCTTTCCATCCTGGCCGCCAGCTCACTGGCCTTGGCCCCTCCGTCGCTGGCAGAAGTAATGGAGAAAGCGGCGCTCTTTGACTTCAACCTGACCCTCCCCATCATAATTGTGGAGTTTCTACTGCTGATGGTAGCATTGGACAAGATATACTTCACCCCACTTGGGAAATTCATGGACGATAGGGACGCCGCCATCAGAGAGAAACTGAGCAGCGTGAAGGACACGTCGGAGGAGGTGAGGCAGCTGGAGGAGCAGGCGACGGCGGTGATGAGGGCTGCTCGGGCTGAGATATCTGCGGCTCTGAATCAGATGAAGAAGGAGACGCAGGCTGAGGTGGAACAGAAGATCGCTGAGGGTAGGAAGAAAGTGGAGGCTGAGTTGCAAGAGGCTTTAGCTAACTTGGAGAGGCAAAAGGAAGAGACCATTAAATCCCTTGATTCCCAAATTGCTACTCTTAGCCAGGAGATTGTTAACAAGGTCCTTCCTACTGCTTAGTTACTACTACTACCAGTCATATCCTTTGTTTTTCATTTTATCATGTAAATTTCAATCCACCAGGAAAGGATTCTACTTTTCTGCTTTTGGATTTCAAGTGTGTTATGACAAGATTGCTCAATGTAAAACCCCAAATTCTAAATGAGTTTCTATGATGAGACTGAGTTTCATTTTTGTTTTCTGTATGTGTTGGTAACTTGATATGTGACGAGGAATGAAAGATGCACGTTTCTGAAAGTTATTTCCTCTCCTGGCGGATCAATTCCGTCTTTATGTTATAGTTAGTTATGAATCAAGTGTATAGACGTTTGGAGTTGCATTGAGTGAAAGCCATATGATGCACGGATAGATACACATTAAAATTGGAGACTTATCAATGTTGCATCCGTATTTTGGCGAATTCATATATTTGTTTTTGAATCCTACTACATTCAAAGTATTATTACTGAAAAACCTAAAATATGGATTTGAATGCCATTCTCGCTAGCTATCTTTAAGAATATTATAGTCTTTCTCGAAATCATCCCACTAATTGACTAAATGAATTAGAGAAAATGTGACTTAGATTGGGATAATCATAAGTAAATATATATATATATATATATAATACATTACTCTAACTTCTTTTTTATTTATCTAATTTTTCACATGCCTCTCCTCTTTTTTCAAATAATGCACCTAAATCCTAGATTACTCACTCGGTGAAAAATATTATAAATACCCAAAATTATCCTTTTATAATTGTGAAAATTAACTCAAGCACTGTCCAACTCCTCCACTCACGCACTGCATCTCTTTCACATCTCTTTTGACAAAGTTAGCTTGGAATATTGTGCATGAAGTATACCACAAGTGAAGAAGGTTTCTTGGGTAGGCCAGAATGTTTCGAAACTCTTGTATTTGTTGTATTTTGATCGTTGCATTTTATAAAAAAAAATGATGTTCATATATATTTTTTATAAAATATTATTTTTTATTAATTATAATTAAATGAGAGAAAGTAATAATAAAAAGTGATATAATTAATAATTTAGAAAACAATATAAAAAATGATGTAAAAAAAATAATGGATAAATTTTATATTAAAACTTATTTAACATTATCTTTTAACAATCATTTAACAGCTATCTAATTATATTTATACCAAATTTTTAAGCATACGATAAAAATTTTCATATATAAGGTGCATTTATTTGTACTTTTTAACAAAAAAATATTTTTAATTATTTTTAACTATTTAGATAAAATTATCAAAATAAACATAATTTAAAAATAATCATTTTTTTTTACTTCTTATAATAAGTTAGAATGAGTTGTTTATAAAAAAGAGAAAAAATATTTGTTTACTATTTAAAAATTACTTATATATATATTATATATATATATACTACACAATTTGAAACTTCAAAATGCGAATACAGATTCATACATATATTATATATATATATATACTACACAATTTGAAACTTCAAAATGCGAATACAGATTCATACATGACATGCTAACTTGCCTAGACTACAACTACAGGGTATCGTCATAGCACTTATTCTAATTTCTAATCATTGTTGAATTTCTTAGAGTTTTCGTTCTATTTTTATTTCTTTACTCCATTTATTTTATTTGCCCTTTTTTTATATATATATCAATAACCGCGAGTTGGAAGTTACGTTAAATGGTGGATGTCAAATTGTGAATATGAAATTAAACTCAGGGAGAGGAGTCCTCCAATTAAATCATACAAAAATTTATCAATAATTCAATCTCATCATTATCACATCCACATCACCGTTGGAAATGCCAGTCCTGCCCTTAGCCGTATATATTGTTTTCTTTTTCATTTTAATAAATGACTCCCCAGTTTTAGTTCAGTTCACTCTTCTTCTTCTCAACTTTGTATAACTCTAGCACTTTCCTCTGTTCACCAAGCCGTTGGTTCGTCGGTGCTCTCGAACTCACACTAAAGGTTATTTTTTTCTTCTTTTGATTAAACTTTTTTTGTTTTTGTTTTTTGGGTTTGCTCAACTTCTGTTATACTCAGTTGCAGTGAATTTGGTACTCTTTTATTGTTTCTGATTTTCATATTTTTAACTCTGGTTGATTCTTCATCAAACAAGGGGAAAAAATAGTATATAATTTTGCTTTTTGTATTATTGTTCTTTAGTTGTGAAGAAGGTGAAGAGTTTGCATATGCTGATGCTGAATAGAATGAATACTTGTATGCGGGCATGTGTTGGCTTGCTTGCTTGGGTGTGGATGAGTGAGTGAGCAGTTGCGTTTGTATTCAATGTTACAGTTGTATGGTTGGGCTTGCTCAGTTCCTTCCAAAAGGATCTTTTGGGGGGTTGATTCGGGCATTAGATACAGGCAAGATTGAGACTTTGTGGCTCAGCAAAGGGAAATGATTCAAATGAATTTCTGATGGCCTATAGTAGTTTTTAGTCAACGATTATTTTATTTGGTTCTGGTGATGAAAACACTCGAAACCCTTTATCTTTGCCTTTGATATTGATTTGTTCTGCTTTTGTATCTATTTGATAAGGAGTGGATTGTATAAATTTTTTTTTTAAATGAATGGTACGGATCTTCATGTTTCAAAATCAAACATTGTGAAAGGTTAAAAAAGTACAGTTTCTCTTTTTTTGTATTTTTGTGTCTTTTTCAAGTGTCAAGTAACTATGTACTGTTTTATGCATATGGGTAGACATGTGTGCAGTAGTTCAACTTCAAATGTTAATGATCAGTTATCATACATGTAAATTATATTGGGATTTATTCAATTTGCTCAATTATTTTATGAATGTCATTACGATTTCAGATTGAGGAATGGCTAAACAAGTTATTGCTACTCCACCGGCTCCTTCTTTTGATTACGAACTCTTGGAAAGTGATGCTGAACACCTTAGAACTGTCAGAGCCTCATCCAGCAACATGGATCCATGGATTGAACCTGAAATGTTGAAACTCAGACACAGAATTGGTCGGGGGCCCTTTGGTGATGTTTGGTTAGCAACTCATCATCAGTCAACTGAAGATTATGATGAGTATCATGAAGTTGCTGCCAAGTTGTTACCTCCACTCAGAGAGGATCATATGAAGACTGTATTAGAGAAATTTCATGAATTATATTTTCAGTGCCAAGGAGTGGCTAGGGCTTGCTGGCTACATGGAATTTCAATTTTAAATGAAAGGGTTAGACTTGGACTATGCATTTTGTTCACTATATGGTAGATCTTTAGCTTCCTACATGTGAGACTTCGCTATCTAGCTAATATATTTGTTTATGCTCACAGATATGCATCATTATGAATTTTTATGAGGGTTCAATTGGTGACAAGATGGCTAGACTCAAAGAGGGGAGGATTTCATTGCCTGATGTTTTGAGGTGATGTGTTTTTCATGTTTCTAGTGAAATATGTTTATCTGTATCTTTATATAGCACAGGGAGGACCGAGGAGGGGGAAAAACTGGTCAGTGCTAAGGGCATGTTACTGGCTGCAGGTATGGTATCAATCTGGCTCAAGGTATTCTGGAACTTCACTCAAAAGGGATCCTAATTCTCAACCTTAAACCATTTAATGTGCTTCTCAATGATAGTGATCAAGCAATATTGGGAGATGTTGGTATTCCCAATCTTCTGCTAGGTTCCTCATTCCTAAGCTCAGATATGGCTCACAGGCTTGGAACTCCGAATTACATGGCTCCAGAACAATGGCAACCAGAAGTCAGAGGCCCTATATCCTTTGAAACAGATTCATGGGGATTTGGGTGCACCATTGTGGAAATGTTGACTGGTATTCAACCTTGGTATGGGCGTCCTGTTGGGGAAATATACCAATCGGTTGTTGAGAAGTATGAAAAACCCCATATTCCAAGTGGCCTTCCTTCTTCAATTGAGAATATCCTCGGTGGATGCTTTGAGTATGATTTTAGGAATCGTCCTTTAATGACAGATATTCTGATCGTCTTTAAAAGGTTTGTAAATTTTTAATATTTTCTAATAAGTTTCTGTAACTTTGCCTTTTTTTTTATAGCTTCACAAAGTTGTAATTCTGTTGGGTCTGGCTTATTTTACTTATTTGCATTAATTTTGAGTGACTGATGTGTGAGACTACTTTATCGTGGATTTTTTTTGTGTGTGTGTATAAACCATGCATTATTAGCACGATGACCTATTTTACACTGATATTGTAACTACTTTTTCCAGAATACTTTTGGAACGATCTTTTGTAACTATTCAGGTTGTATGAATTATTTTATCCATATGAAGATGAAAAGTGGTCCAAAAACACTAGATAATGATTGGGGAGTTACTAGAACAGAATTGTACTGGTCACATGGGAGACTCATGGTGGTGTGGCATATGCTAGTAAATAGTTATATGGGACATGAAGGCACAGTGTTTGTTTTTGAACATTTTCCTTGCTTAAGAAGAGTTAGTTGAAGTTATGTATATAATATATTGTAATAACCCTTCTTTCCATTCGTATTTTGGAAAAATTATCGTTGTTATATTTCTTGATTTTTAGTGTCTTGCATCTTGCATTGTCTGAATAAACATAATATTGTTTAGATCAGTCAATTACAAATGCGCACGACCACATAACATGGTGAGATATTCAGTTGAGTTAAAGATGCACTAAGACAAAGCATTCGGTGCATATTATCTAGCTGGTGATTTTGTCACCCGCACTTTAGTTAGCAAGCTCACTTTAGCTAGCTTGTATCTTGTGAAGGCTTGATTATGAACTCTGAACATCTAATAAGGGTAGCCAATTAGCTGAGAATTAGTGAAAGTGTTCTACACTTGTGCTTCCAAATTATCTGGGAGGATAATATCTGCACCAGAAAGTATCAAAAAATAATCTTTTTGAAAACCCTGGTACTGTTTGTAACTAAGCATGGTTATTTTTTCAGTTAATTTCTATAACTTCATGAAGAAAAGAAAGATCTGCTATTAAAAAATTACTCTATTCTTAATTGTTCTGCCTACTTTGCAGCTCACTGAATGCATTAGCCAATGATGGGGGATGGAGATATCTTGGAACTCATATAGTTACTGTAAAATCAAGTAGCACTGGCTACACAGAGTGGTTCCTTTCAAAGGATCATCTTAAGGTGGGTGACATGGTGCGATCTAGAAAGGCTTCCAATTCATGCAAACCTCAAAACATGGATGTCCCAGAAGGAACTGTTGTTGGTTTAGAACGTAATGCAGATTATGGTTTTGTTTTAGTGAGAGTCCATGGTATCCATGACCCTGTAAGGATTCATGCATCAACTCTTGAACGCGTCACTAATGGTTTGTCAGCTGGTGATTGGGTACGCTTGAAGGAAGAAGATGAGAATCACTCGCCAGTGGGTATTCTTCATTCCATTGATCGTGATGATGGCAGAGTGGCTGTTGGGTTTATTGGGCTGCAAACTCTGTGGAAAGGAAATTCTTCAGAACTTGAAATGGCAGAATCTTACTGTGTCGGACAGTTTGTTAGGATGAAAGCCAATGTTCTAAGTCCTCAATTCGAATGGCCTCGTAAAAGGGGAGGGGCCTGGGCTACTGGTAGGATTTCATGGATCCTACCAAATGGGTGTCTAGTTGTCAAGTTCCCAGGGATGTTTACTTTTGGGGATGAATCAAGCACCTTCTTGGCTGATCCCTCTGAGGTTGATGTGGTTAGTTTTAGGACTTGTCCAAGGATGATACAGATGTATCAACATGTAGAGGATCATCACTGGGCAGTTAGACCTGTTCTAATTGCATTTGGCCTTCTTACAGCTGTGAAACTGGGGGTGTTAATTGGAAAGAAAATGGGAAGGAACATGAATGTTAATGCAATAGAGAATGAAAGTCAATGTACAGATAGCCGGAATGCTGGCAACCCCACATGGAGATCTTCAGTAGCTAACATCATTTTCAGAGAAGGTGGTAAATTGCCCACTGGTCGGTAGTTTTACCCCTTCTATCTCTATGTAGTTGGATAACTAACGCATGTAAAGTTTATCATTCTGGACTAGTGATGGAATTCATCAGCTGTTCTGCTATACTCCAGTTTGAACAAACATCACTTATGAATTGTAATTATACATAAATGCCAACAGGGCTGACTCTGAATGCAAAAATTAATGTACATATGCTTCACAGGAGTTGCTAACTTTGTTCATACTTAGTTTCCACTTTCCACGTAGTGATATGCATAATGAGCACCTAGACCTTGTTCAAGATATATGTTATGCATTGATTCTTGAAGCAACACTATACCATTTAATGAATAAATTAATGAATAACCTATATTAATAAAAGCGATAAAATGTTATCACGTGGTATTACTGTTTGTAAGTTAATAAATCATAAATAAAAGGATTATTAAGTTATTAGTTAAATTTAAAGACTAATTAAAAATATTTTATTTAAAGTTCATATTAATGATTTATAAAAGTGTTAAAATTTAGGAGATACTATCTTTTCAAATAACGTGGAGAGAGAGAACGTGTTTGTATGTAAAAACGTATTCGGAACCCAGAGGCGAAGCCAAGACAGGGACAAATGAGAAGCGAGTAGGGGTATCTATGAGTTGGGTTGGATGAGTTCAGTGTTATTTTTTTATTTGACTTATACAAGAGATTTTTTTCCTCAATCCGATCTAACTCGACCTAATTAAGAGATTTTTTTCACTTGACCGGACCTAATTCGTGAGTCTGACATTTAAAAAAAAATTCTTGAAAAAAAAATTAAAATACAAAATCTAATAAATTAATATTATAAGTCTCAATATCAAATAAATAAAACACCCTAAGTCAATAAATACATAACAAATTAACAACTAACAAGTCTTATTAAATATTGAATAAATTAAACAAAGTTAATCATAACTTAAACAACAAATTAGTCTAACCAATCAAAGTCAATGTCATCACGTATGTCATATGAATTATAGACAACATAATCATTGACTTCACTCTCTATTTTATCTATATATTATTTATCATCTAAACAATCCATTAATTTTTCAACACAATGGTCACTTAAATGCATCGAGAGTCTTATGAACTTATTTTCTTTGTTCACTTTGAGAGTAACATCACAATACCTACACTTTAACTTGATTGTAACAATACAAAAATGAGGAAAAAAACATCTTAAAATGCCACCATGGGTATTTAGGATCCATAAACATCTCATAGAACTCTGCATGACGGTGTGCCCTCCTTTCCTCATTGGTTTGCACAATCAACAAGATAATTGTCAAATTACATATAAATTTAAACTCAACAATGAAATAATAAGTTCATAAGAATTAGAAAGTCAACTATTAAACTGCAAACAACTAAAAGAATCAATGTTTAAGACCCACAATTTCTTCTCTAACAGCTGACATATCTAACATACCAAAAAAGTATTAACAATTAGCAATAGATAATTAATAATTCATTAAACAAATTAAAAAAGTTCTATATAACACACTATCAGTTTCAAGCTTCTCAATATCATCCATCTGAACCCGTAAATCTATGGGTTTCTTAAGAGCCCTCAACCAATTTTAAGCACAAATCAATGTCTCAACAGTGGTAGATTGCAAAGAACTACAAAAAGAGTTAAGAACTCGCCCTCTAGTACTAAATGCTGACTCAAATGAAACTATAGAAACATGAATTGCTAAGATATCATTAGCAATAAATGAAAGAACATGATACTTCTTGGTCTTTTCTCTCCACCATGTAAGAATATCAAAGTCATCAACATCATCCTCCTTGTACCTCTTAAGCTTATTCTTTTTTACCGCATGTTATTTTTTCTTCACTTTCAATTTAAACTCGGATTTATAACTATCATTATCATCTTCAATATCATTGTGAATACTCAATTTTGACCGAGCTAAAAAAAAACAACAAAAAAAACAAAACAAAAAATGAAGAGTAAAAGAATTTTTTTTAGGCCCAATTGTAAGCCTACTAAAAAAAAGAGAAAAGGAACATTAATCTCGTTTAAAAAAAAATTGAAATGGGGCATTACATTTAATGCACGATGTCCAAGCAAACGTCAAATAATGCATTAAATGCATTATCTTGAAAGGATGGAAAGAAAAGAAAAGGTTCGATAGAGGAGGATCATGGGGGGCTCAACGTAGGAGGTTGACGTAAAGAGAAAAAAAAAATCTCCTTCAAAATGTCGGGGAGAAATGATGAAAAGGAGGATATTTAAAACTTAGAGGAGCATCGACAATTTATAGGGGGAGAAAGTATTTTTCACTAACATTCATCTCCAAGAAAGCCGAGTCCCATTCCCAAAACCGTGACCCCCAAAATCCTCATCAACCCTTCACCGACCGTTACAAAAAAGAAATTAAGCCGGATCCCTTCCCAACCGACCGTGACCTCCACCATCTTCATCAACCCTTCAACCCACCGTCGAACCTCCAACCAGGATCATTCCCTTCTACAAACGTCACCCCATCATCTTCATCAAACCCTCAATTTTGTGTCGAATCTTAAACCGGGATCCCCCCCAAACGCCCCTGGTGTGTCTCATTGTTGCCAAAGTCTCCAAACTCTTATTTCTTTAAATTACATTGTTGATTGTCTTATTGGGTTTAAGGTTGGATCACGTGGGCTCCTGCCCATTTCACATTAAGGCAGTGATGACGCATTTTGGTAAAAAGGGAGATGGAAAAAGAATATATAAAAAAAAAGGAATAAGAATAAAAAGAAAGTTTTAATCCATACAATGACCAATGATGATGATTGAGTAGTGAATACTACCTTCAATGTCATTTGGATCATAAGGGTTTATTGAGTAACCTTCGTGGTGCTAACTTGAACCTGTGCAAGAATAAATGTGTTTTCACTTTACTTAAAATTTTTTTATATTTTACTTAATTAAAATCAATCAAACCACACTTATTTTGTAAAGAACTACGTAACTTTGAGTTCCCCATTGCACCGGGGGATATGTAGGAGCGTAAAGTTAAACATATTTGATCAAGCAAAAGTTAAATTTTCATAATTTTGTGGTTTTCTTTTTTATAAATAGTTTTAATGTTTTGCAAAAGGGGTAAAATAAATAATTTTCAAAGAGTTGTTAAGAATTTACACAATTAACTTAAGGTCCGTTTTAGAACAAGTGTTAGAAAAATCTGTGGGAAAGTTAAGTTTCACCCTTCCCTATCCATAACCGACTCTAGAATCCAATCTGGTTCAAAAGACTATTTTCAAAGAAAGGTTTTTCAATTTTTCCTTAGTTAAAATAAAATTGGTGGCGACTCCATTTCATATTTTAAAATCTTTTGAGTTGCTATTTTTCATCGCGATCCCGGTCGCGACAGATGGCGACTCCATGACTATTTGGAAAGTCATTGCTTTGTTGTTAGTTGTGCAAATTGTTAATAATTTTTATTTATTTTTTTTTACCCTTTTTATCCTTGTTTTTGTTTTCTTTTGTATGTAAATGGAGTTTATTTTATTTTGTTCCATGTAAATATCGATGGCATTATCTTATGTATATTGTTACTTGTAAATATGTTGTGCATAATTGTTGAAACCCTAGGATAGATGATTCTTTGCTGGGTTATTGTATATATGCTTAGTATGCTAGAGTTTTGGGTATTTTGGTCTTTTAAATTTTTGTACGGGTTTGTATGCTCCCTCACACACATCACTTTATCACTTACCTCACACACTTTTTGGGCTCTATGCAGGAGTAATGCGAAGCCAAGGAGTAGGAGGGTCTCGGCTTTTAATTATTGAGGGACTTTATGCTCACTTGACATTTGTTGAGACACCACTCAAATTGTTACCATTATCATGGTAAAATCATATTGAGAGAGTTTATCCTTACTTGTGATTAATTCATGATTTGGGACCTTGTCTTTATAGATAAGGGCAATCGAGAACAATGTGACTTTTTTTAGAAGTTTAGGCATTTATTTTAAAAAATCTTGCAAGCGATAGATTGAACATAGTGTGTTTTTAGTCAAATCTTAAGTTCCACTTGACTAGGGCACAAAAGGGAGCGTACTTTTTCTTCTCCTTATTTATCCTTTCTCATATCATTCATTCATTCTTGCAAAAAGAAAAAAAAAAAAAAAAAAAAAGAAGAAGAAAAAAAAAGCTATTCATTGCTTGCGTTTTCATAACATTCTAAAAAAGAAAAAAAAAACTTGTATTTTCATGACATTGCATTTCAAAAAAATCATCATGTGTTTTCACGGCATCTTTGACATTAAAAAAAAATTTAAAAAATCATGCATCTTCATAGCATCCCTAACATTCAAAAAAAAAAACATCTTGCATTTTCATAACATGGCATTTTAAAAGAAAGAAAGAAGAAAAATGAAAAAATGTTTTCAAAGCTCATTTATTTTATGCATTTCATGCATTTCAGCTCATTCTTTGTAAATGTTATTTTGTTTTAATAAATCAAATTAGTTTGAACCATTATGCAGCCTAGGAAAAAAAAGACCAATCAAACCCAAATTCACAATCCTAGATCTCGGCCACGGAATGGTAACCATTCTGATAACCCTGAGGAAGGGAGAAACCTGAGTATGGAAGTTGATGAGATTAAAAGGAGGATGGATGGAATAACAGAGTCTATGAGAAGAATGGAGGAAATGATGTTGTCCATAAGAGAGACTCTCACCTTGATTGGGGGGCGAGAAAGTAGCGCACAAGTTGTAAGTTGAGGCCAGGCCGAGCTCGAAACTCGGAAAAGCACAAGAGTGATTGAGGCACATCCGCGCTCATTCAACTATCACTTCCATCGGGACAAACTAATAGGGATCGCCAAGTAAGATTCCTGTTAAGAGGAGGACCTCGAATGTCTATTGCAATATCGCTAGTAATTCTTATCGGAGAAGGGTATCATTCTTCAAAGGATACTCGAAATAGGGTTCATGGTAATGCTCGATAATTCATATGGGAACAACCATGTATGTCCATCCCAAAGTGACAACGAGACTTACGATGGGAGGGGTCATGCGGTAATTCAAGAATAGGATGGAAGAAGAATGGAAGGAAAGGATGGAAGAGCAAATCAAAGCGATCAAGGGCCCCAGCGCTTATGGATCGCTTAGAATAGAAGAACTGTGTCCTACCATGGAGGTCG
The DNA here is from genome assembly GCA_029884595.1 of Ormosia semicastrata. Taxonomy (NCBI): domain Eukaryota; kingdom Viridiplantae; phylum Streptophyta; class Magnoliopsida; order Fabales; family Fabaceae; genus Ormosia; species Ormosia semicastrata. The sequence continues at coordinate 13,223,434 of JAQQTO010000046.1, read as the reverse complement.
TAATCCCTAAAGACTTCAAGATTCCTCATTTTACCAAGTATGACGGGAGTGGTAACCCTCGGTTTCATTTGATTAGTTATGGAACCAAGATGGCTATTTGGTCCAGGATGATAAGTTCCTTGTTAGCTTTTTTTTATGTTTATACGAGAGTCTTACTGAGGTAGCCCCGCTTTAGAGTGGTATATTCAATTAGACCGCTTTAAGATTTCTCGTTGAAGAAGAACGAAGATAAAGATCTATTCATGGATCAATACAAGTTCAACCTAGATGCACTCCTACCCGGGAACATTTGAGCTCAATACAAAAGGAAGATGAGGAAGCCTTCAAGCGGTATGCCCGGAGATGGAGAGCTCTCTTGATACATTAGTGCAACCACCGTTGACGTTGACGATAAATGTGCTCATATTTTCTAGGAACTTTGGGAGCTCCTTATATTGAGACAATGGCGGCGTGACGTTTATCTAGACTTTCTTTGAGTTGATAGGCCAGGGGAGGATTGAAATTTTGGTAAAAGCAGGTAAATTGCCAACTGGCAATGATGAAAGTAGTTTCAAGAATGAGTTTTTTCCTCTAAGAGAAAAAGAATCAAAAGTGAACTACATGCAAAACCAAAATTGAAAACCCATCATATTATCCTGCCTACACTGTTTGCCCTCCATCAACTGGAAACCTCTGAACAATTGGCGATCTTAGGCGTTAATTGATGTGATTGTCATCTTAGACTTTTGTGGTGTTAAACTTATGTTAACTTTCTTGAAGCATTAATGTAATAAATTTACATGGATATCTTGTTTCCTTTCATTTTTAGCGTCTTTCTTGACATTTATTTCTCTTTCACTTCTTCAAAGTGTCTTCCTCGTATTTGGGGCCCATCGGACTCCAATTCTTGGTAATTCTCATTTTGGTAGATCTCAATAAAGTTCACGTGTGCAAGTATCCTTTTCACAAAAAACAAAAAACAAAAAACAAAAAAACAAAAAAAAGAAGAGAAAAAAAGGGAAAATAAAAAGGGAGCAAAGAAGTAATCACCTGGTGTGCATGGGCCTTTTGTCTCTAAATTAAATTTTTTGAAAATGAGCAATCAAGATTTGAAATGAAGATTGACCGTGTTTCTCTATCCTTCATGAGAATTCATCTTTTCATTATCTCTCGTTGTCCTTTTGAGCTTGAAGTTTTCTTCAATAAACCCTGGACAAGGATCACCCCTACACTGGGGGATGACACAAAGTAAAGGTTGATTGTCATGGTGGCTATTTTGAAGCGTAATAAAAAAAAGAGAAAGAAAAAAAAAATAAAAAAAAACTTTGGCTTTCTTGCTATTCTACTTCTTGTGTCTTTATCCTTTGTGAATAATATTCTTTCTATAGTCAAACTTCCAAGAACAATCTGAAAGTTATTCGCTTCTTCTCTGTTATACTTTTTTGAATTCATAAGTGTCTATTACGTAATACTTCAGGTAAGGTGAACATGAACACAATACTATGATTTGACCATCTAATGATAATATCCTGATGAATAATTCAGATTGAAGAGAACTTGGAAATCCCAATTGATGGAAGAGGAGGTACCCGAGCAAAAAAAAAACTCGTTAGGTTGAAAACCCGAAAGGGCGGCCTAAGCAAAAGTTAGAGCAAAAGAAAAATGAAAAAGAGCCTATAGTTTGAAAACTCGAAGGGGCGGTTAGGGCAAATAAATGGGCAAAATCTCAAGAGAAAGTTGGCCTGAAATGCCTTGAAGGGTGCACCAAACTGGGGCAATTTTGAATTGCGTTTGATCAGCTACACAGGGGCAATTTTGTTTGCATTCAGTTGGCCATATTAGGGCAAAATTTTTTAAGGATTAAGGAGAAGATGTGTTGAAGGAAGTAGCAACGCAGACATAGATTGAGTTATCAAGCAGTTGCAGGGAATCAACTAGATGAGGATAAAGTGAAATCTTGGGATAAAATTTTCTCTCAAGGACTCAATCAAATAAGGGTTCATGACAAGAGATGATCATCCGTTTCTCAAAAGAAGAATTGAGAGTGGCAAACAAGGAAAGAGAAAGAAGAAGAAGAAGGAAAGAAAGGATGAGGATCGAAGTTATCAAGTCCAACGAGCAAAAACATGTGAATAGGGATTTTGATTGGTCAAAGCTTTCCAAAAGTCGCCATTGGTTCAAATGACTTTTAATAAAATAAGAAAAAAAAAAAAAAGAGAAAAAGACAAAAAGAAAAAGAAAAACAAAAACAAAAAAAAAAAAAAAAGGACATATTAAGTTTGAAAACCAGAAAGGGCGGTCTGAGCAAAAGTAAGGGCAAATAAATAGGCAAGATCTCAAAGAAAGTTGGCATGAAACTCTTTGAAGGGCTCACCAAACTGAGGCAATTCTTATCATCATTTGATTGACTACACTGGGGCAATTTTGTTTGCTTTCAATTGGCTACACTAGGGCAATTATTTTTTAAGGACTGGGGAGAAGATGTGTTGAAGGAAGTAACCACACAGAGACAATAGTTGAGTTATCAGGCCATTGCAGGAAATCAATTGAATGAGAAACAAAGAACTAATACTGGGGCAAATTTTTCTTATCCTTTGTAACCTCCTATAGTTCCTAGGATTTCATCTTTCAAGCATGTGTCTTACTAAAAGTTCATGTATGATCTGATCACCAAAGCAATAAAAAGAAGTTTATTCATTCAACGAATTTCTATCCATTCATGAATGCATGCTTACTTATTAAGTTATGTTTCAAATAGAATAAATTTATGGTTAACAATTTGATTTGACAATTCTACAACGATCTTTCAATGATTGACTTGGACTAAAAGATCTCAATAGCTTAAGCTATAGATTGCAACGCAGTAGTGGATTTCGTTGCCAAGGAGAAAGGGGAATCAAGAAAAAAGAAGAAGAAGAAAGAAAAGAAAGATCGAGGCTATCGGGTCAAACGAGCAAAAGCATGTGAACAAGGGTTTTGATTGGTTAAAGCTTTCCAAAAGTCACCGCTGGTTCAAAGGTCCTTTAATAAAACTAAAAAAAAAGAACAAAAAAAAGAGAGAGAAAAGAAAAAATCTTTCTGGATCAAGCTATCTTGTCTTTTTAAATCTCTGTTTTTCGGGAGCACAATAGCCTGCCTGTCTTTAAACTCCGGGACTCAGTTGCCCACTGTATTTTTAAATTCTGTTGAGCGCATCGGCTCCATGTATTTTAATTCATTTTAAATTCTGTTGAGCGCATCGGCTCCATGCATTTTAATTTTCTGTCAATTCTTTTTAGCGCATCGGCTCCATGCATTTTAATTTCTATTGAGTGCATCGGCTCCATGCTTTTTAATTTTCTGTTGAGCGCATCGGCTCCATGCATTCCATGCATTTTAATTTTTTGTTAATTCTTTTGAGCGCATCGGCTCTATGCATTTTAATTTCTGTCAATTCTGTTGAGCGCATCGGCTCCATGCATTCCATGCATTTTAATTTATGTTGAGCGCATCGGCTCCATGCATTTTAATTTTCTGTCAATGCTTTTGAGCGCATCGGCTCCATGCACTTTAATTTCTGCCTTTTCTTTTGAGCGCATCGGCTCCATGCGTTTCTCGCATTTATTTTACATCTCATGCATCACCGGACAAAATTGAAATTCATATCTTTACTCGTTTCTTGCGACGATAATATGAAGACCACAGTTTTCTTATTATCTAGTAAGAAAACAAGTAAAGAAAAGAAGAGCAATATGAATACTCAATTTTGACCTAAGAGTAAAAAAAAAAAAAACAACAACAACAAAAAATAAAACAAAAATGAAGAGTAAAAGAATTTTTTTTTTTGTAATTAAAAAAAATTAAAAAAAAAGAAAAGGAACAACGATCTCGTTAAAAAAAAAAAATTAAAATGGGGCATTGCATTTAATGCACTGATGCTGCCACGTAAAGTAAGAATGCATTAAATGCATTAAGGCGACGAGCAATTTGAAAGGAGATAGAAATGATGGAAAGAAAAGAAAAGGTTCGATAGAGGAGGAGATGAGGGGCTCAACGTAGCGAGGTTGACGTAAAGAGAAAAAAAAAGAGAAAGAAAATGTCAGGGGAGAAATGATGAAAAGGAGGGATATTTAAAAGAGAAGCATCAGAAAAAGGGGGGAGAACCGCATTTTTCACTTCTATTCATCTCCAAGAAGCCAGATCCCTTCCCAACCGACCATGACCCCTACCATCCTCATCAACCCTTCACCGACCGTCGAACCCCAAGAATCCAGATCATTCCCTTCACCGACCATCGAACCCTAAGAAGCCAGATCCCTTCCCAACCGACCGTGACCCCCACCATCTTCATCAACCCTTCAACCGACCGTCGAACCTCCAACCAGATCCTTCCCCTCTACAAACGTCACCCCCATCATCTTCATCAACCCTCAACCAACCATCGAATCTTAAACCGGATCCCTCCCCAAACGTCCCCTGGTGTGTGCTGTCATTGTTGCCAAAGTCTCCAAACTCTTATTTCTTTAAATTACATTGTTGATTGTCTTATTGGGTTTAAGGTTGGATCACGTGGGCTCCTGTCCATTTCACATTAAAGCAGTGATGACGCATTTTGGTAAAAAAGAACATGGGAAAAGAATATATAAAAAAAAGAATAAGAATAAAAAGAAAGTTTTAATCATGCAATGACCAATGATGATGATTAAGTAGTGAATACTACCTTCAATGTCATTTGGATCATAAGGGTTTATTGAGTAGCCTGGTGCTAACTTGAATCTGTGCAAGAATAAATGTGTTTTCAGATAAAAGTTTTTTTTCCTTCTCTTAATTAAAATCAATCAAACCACACTTATTTTGTAAAGAACTACGTAACTTTGAGTTCCCCATTGCACCAGGGGATACGTAGGAGCAGAATTTTATTTCTGTCAAGCCGAAGTTAAATTTTCATAATTTTGTGGTTTTCCTTTTTTTATAAATAGTTTTAATGGTTTGCAAAAGGGGTAAAATAAATAATTTTCAAAGAGTTGTTAAGAATTTACACAATTAACTTAAGGTACCGTTTTAGAACGGATGTGTTAGGGGTGCTGTGGGATTAAGTTTCCACCCTTCCCTATCCATAACCGACTCCCGAATCCAATTTGGTTCAAAAGACTATTTTCAAAGAAAGGTTTTCTAATTTTTCCTAAGTTAAAATAAAATTGGTGGCAACTCCATTTCATTTTGTAAAATCCTATGAGTTGCTATTTTTCGCCGCGATCCCGGTCGCGACAATCATCATCATGTGTAGAGGAAGGAACATCAGATGACATGCAACTAGAATCACTAGCATCAAGAGGAACAGGATGCATTTGTTGATAATGTTCAAACAATGTCCTCATAACATCGTCCAAGTTCTTCATAATTTTCACACTCAATTCCAAGTCATACATCTTTTTCAAGCAAAACTCAACATAATCTATTTTATACCTTGGATCAAGGACAATAGCCACAAACAATAAGTAATTTAGAGGACCATCAATGTCATCCCAATATTTATCTAACTTCATTTTCTTGTAAATGACCATCTCCTTCAAAATTGGATCATTCCGTCCAATCCACTTCTTTATAAACTTATTAATGTCACATAATTTATAGAAAAAAATATTTAAAGTAACATGCAATGATCCAGAAAAAGTAAGAGTAGTATTATAAAAAACCTTCAAAAATTTAATAATGGGAGTGAGTGCTACAGATTGGAGGTGAATGGAAATTGATTTTACAAAAACAAATTAATGGGTCGTGGGTGGGTTGGGTTGTGCGGGTTAAAAATGTTTCAACTAGTTACTCGACCCACACACTGTGGGTTGAACATTTTTAACCCGACCCAACCCGCATTATATAAATCGGGTTAGGTCGAAACCCACGAATTTGTGGGTCAATTTGATCCGTTGGATACCCCTAAAAGCGAGGGTCCCATCATTGCACAAATCAAAAATGTAAAAATGTATATAGTTGGTTCAGTCCTAGGAAGTGCCGCATTGCACGTGAACAGTGCCCTGGGTAACCAGAATGGTTCGAGCAGTAAAATTGTATTAAAGCCTACAATATTTTGAGTATCTGTCTCGGAGGAGAACAAATATGATGAAAAGCTGATAAATATTGAACTGCCCTCGGGGAATAGTATGATATTCTGGTCTCTTATTCGTCCAAGAAAATTATTTTAATTTTTTTTCACTTTACTTATAAATTCATATTATATTTTACAAAAATGATATAATTACATATAATTTAATTATATACAATTTGATTTGATACTTCTCTTACATAAAAATATGATAAAAAACAAGTTAAACATATTTGATAACAAAAAAAATGTTTTTTTATTCTTTTTATGCTTCCTTCTATCTATCATGCACCCTTAGGAGTGCACGATGCCCTACACATTTTAACCGTTAAATTTATGTGAGAAAGTCATCATTAACTTAGATTAAGTAAAGAAACCTCTTCAACAAGTTATGAAAAATTGTAAAATAGTCTTTTCTCTCTCTCTTCTCCCTATTGAAACCGCTCATTGCTCAGTTTCATTCTCTCTCATCTCAATATTCCCAGTTCATGGTTGTTGGCAATGTAGTTTGTTGGCCGTGGAGAGATATACTGTCTACTGAGTACTGATGACTAATGATTGTTTAATTGCTTAAATTGGAAAGCAGAAATTTTGGTTTTTTATTTTTTATTTTTTTAATATCTCATAACGCTAGTTAGATAAAGTAACAATGCGGGGAGGGAACGAAGGAATCATGATCCGAATACTCATCGCCGCCATTGCCAGGGGCCAAAAGAGAGTGCCGTTCACGACAAACCAAACAGAAAGAAAACATTCACGAAGGGTTCACCCCCACTGGGCATGGTTTGAAGAGCATTAACGTCTTTCCAGCGATCCACTACCGACAACGATTTTCAGCAGTGTACCACCGACGATGACTTTCAGCAACTTACCACCGATAGTGGCTTTTCAACGAGATCCACCACCAACGTCGACTTATCGGCGTGATCTTTTATCGATGGCAACATTCAGGTTATGCTCGACGGCGAGATCTGCTTAACAAGTGACGACATTTCTAGTTTTAATTTTGGACAAAACTTAGGTCCATTTCGTTATATCCATTACATCCATTCTACTAATCAGATTATGACATGTGTACATTTTTATAAAAAAGAGAGTAAAAGAGAGAACATTAATGCATAAGAGAGAGAACATTAATACACACATGTCATAATTTGATTAGTGAAATGGATATAATAGATATAAGAAAATGAACCTAAGTTTTTTCCTTTAATTTTTCTGCAGAAAGAGAGAGGAGGAGTAGGGGAAAGCTGTGATGGATAGATTCTAGGGACTGAATTGCAAAATGTTTTATTTGAAGGATTGCTTTTTAAATGATTGCAAAACTGGTTATTGGTGGTAAAAAAAAAAAAAAACAAGGGTGCATACTAGCATTGCCCTCCTTTTATATATTAGAATGCTCTTATAACTTAATTTAGTCATTAATAAATTTACTGTTTTACCCAATCTGGAAAGGAAGCTGAGAGAACTTGAATTTAAATGTTCAACATTCGATTTAATAAAAAAGATGGTGGAGAAAGTATCAATTGAAAACTTATCCATCCTGTTCATGTTGTCTAAAAAACAAGCGGTACAAATACGCTCTGAATGTTACTTGCACAACACAACAAAGTAAGTTTCCACCTCCACAACCAGACAACAAATGTGATCCCTGTATATATAATAATATATATTGCGAAAAGGAATTAAGATAGTATGATACAAGATAATAACATATATTGCGAAAAGGAGTTAAGATAGCATGATACAAGGGGTTTGTTGATGGGTTTTTAAAATAAGATATTTTTTAAAATATTTTTTAAAAAATTAAATTTATTTTATGTTTGAATATAATATTAGATAGATATTATTTTTAATGTTTAAACAGTTTTTATGTTACAAAAAACATTTTTTTATAAACACCAAAATCTATCTTTAAAAAAACATAATTTATATGTTTTTTCTATTTTTTTTAAATCATCCAAACATATTAAAAATAAATAAAAATATTTTTTAAATATCTTTTTTTATTAAAAAAACACATCTAAACAAGCTCAAGATTAAGCCCGTAATATAGCTTTTGGGTTTTGGCCACAAAAATAATAACGACATACAATACAACGTCCCTTTAAAACCTTCTTCAATGCCTCTCTTAGTTTACAGCAATAATACCAGCCTCCCTCACAAGCTTCTCAGTCAAAGCTGAGAGTCGAGCAATTCCTTTTTTACCACAGTGATATGCCAAAAAGGATTGGGCCGCCTGTTATCATAACCGGACCGAGTTAACAGTGAATTGGTCCAGTTGAGCTGATAAATTAGCAGGCACATAAACTCCACGCCTGGGATCGAATTTGAGATTCCATGCATACTAGTAGTACCGGCCCATAGTTGTATGGACATGACCGATTCAGCTGATCAACCCGAGTTTCAGGCTGATTTGACCAATTTGTTGGATTATTTTTCTGGTCGACCTAGTTTGATCTAGGTGACCTAGTGATCAACTATTCAACTTGGCCGGGTGGCCCAGTGGTCAACTTAGTCAGGATAACTTAGATTGACTTTTTTCTTTTACAAAAATTAAACAAAAAAATATAATTTTTAAAATTTAAATATTATACTTAAAAGTTTTTGTTATAAAGTACATATTACCACTAGATCATATATGCTTCCATTGAATATGATTATCAATTTCTTAATTTATTATGTAATTAATAAATTATTATCATTATTTGTTTAGAAATATTTTTTTCATGTAATATTTTTTATTTAATATTTTTTAATATAATATATTTTGTATCTAGTAAATTTTAATATAATATTTTTTTAAAAAATATTTACTTCTTTATCCGAATTTTCATATTCAACCGATTGACTCACGATCATACTGTTGACTCAATGACCTACCCTTCTGACTTACTCGACATTCGATTCAAATTATACAACTATGACATAATAGAATATCATGTAAAAAATTTATAGAATTCACAAGCAGAGGTTCAAACCTGGTTCTTAGTAAAATGTTAGAGCAATTAACCACTAATCCAACTGAGTTAATTTTTATAGTGTCTTAATCAATATACTATATTGTGTTCTTTTCAATAATAATTAATAAACATTTTAAAACATATTTTCTTATCTAGTATATAAGATATCAGATAAATGTTAAGATATTTATGTATATATATATATATATATTGTTATATATTTAAAATAAAATAAATATACGTGTATATATAAAATCCTGATTCCACTCTAGTTCAATTCTGGTTCAACATCAAAATATTGAACCTCTCCCACACTGATTTAATGGTTGGTCTGGTTTTAAAAACATACTCTGAATTCAATTAATTTTTCGTTATTGTTGCATTAAATTTTTTAAGTATTATTTCTACATAGGTACTTATTGGGGAAAAAAATTCTTTTAAAGTGTGCTTGAATTTAAAGTAAGAAAGTAAATATGCATATACCATTGGCATTTAATGGGTTAAAATCGCGATATCAATATAATATATAAAAAAAGAGTCCTGATTTGTAGAATTATGTCAAGTGACAGCTTTAGGTTATGTTATCAATATTATTTAAATTTGAATTTGAATATTATATTTTTAAAGAAAAATTAAAAAAAATATAAATTATTTCAATATTTTTTCTTATAAGTGTCATTTCCAAATTATATCATCAATGATTCATTACAAATTTGAATTTAAATTTCATTGTTATCATCTTATTAATGCAATAATAATGTTTATATACAATAATTGAACTATAATATCTTAGTTGATGAAATGAACTACAATATACAAGAAATTGTTGAAGATGAGCAAATATGTTTCTTCACTTACTAATGAGCGATTAATTATTCACAATGAAGTTATTGATGTTATAAACAATGGGAAATGTGACTTTTTTTTGTCTATGGATATGAGGAAATATGGAAAACTTTTGTTTGGAAGGTTTTGTCAATCACGCTTTGTTCACAATGTAAAATTGTTTTAAATGTTACATCTAGTAGCATTGCCTCCCTTCTTCTTCCAAGTAGAAGGACAACTCATTCTAAGTTTTCAATTCCATTGTCTCTCGCTAAAGAAATGACATGCAATATCAAACAAGGAAGTTTTAAAGTTAAACTTTTTCACCATACAAGTCTAATTATTTAGGATGAAGCTCATATGATTAACAAATTGGCTATTGAGACTTTTGATAGAACCTTAAGAGATATTTCGAGGTTTTCCAATGATCTCAACATTGACCAACCATTTGGACGAAAAGTTGTTGTGCTTAGGGGAGATTTCATACACATATTGTCAATCATTCCAAAAGGTAGTAGAGAAAACATTGTTATGACAACAGTTAATTCATCTAAGTTATGAAGTTATTGCAAAGTTTTAACTTTGACAAAGAATATAAGATTTCAATTAGGACGTCCTGGGTCAAATACGAATGTAATAAAGTCATTTGCAGATCGAATGGATTATTAAGGTTAGCATAATGGATTATTAAGGCTGGCGATGGTGTTTTGGGAGAAGATAATGATGGTGAAACTGAAATTGAAATTCCAAAAGAACTATTGATTTTGAATTCTAAAAACTATATTACAAATATTGTTGATTTTATATATCTTGATTTGATTGAGAATGTAAAAGATTTCAAATTCTTTGAAGATAGCTATTCTTTCCCCAACACTTGAAGTTGTGGAGAAAGTCAATGAATTCATTCATTCCTTAATTCTAGGTGAAAAAAAACATTATTTGAGTTTAGATTCTATTTATGTAGATATTGGCATTCAAGCATAATGTTTTATAATTGAATATTTGAATAAGATAAAAGGTTATGGAATTCCAAATCATAGGCTAATTCTTAAAAAAAAAAAAGTTCTAGTTATACTCCTTAAAAATATTGATCATACAATTGGTCTTTATAATGAAACAAGACTAATTGTAGATGAATTGAGAAGTAACGTGATAAGAGCAATAATAGTAATAGGAAAAGAGGTTAGTGATAAGATTTTTATTCTTAAGATGAATTTGATACATACTGATCTTAAAACTCTTTTAGGTTGTGTTTGGATGGAGTATTCCAAAATTTTGAAGAATTTTAAATACCAAGTAATTGAATTACATCAATTCAATTATCTTCATTTTCAAAATTTTTAGTTTGGATAATTATTTATAAATTTTAAATTCTCAACTCACAAGAGAAAAATGAAACAACAACAAAATCAAAATGGCCATAATACTCATTTATATCTTCTTGCGCAACTGACGTGGGTGGTAACACGGCGGAGGAACGACGACTTGCAGTGACTCAAGCTTGGATAGCGGTGTGGTGGTCAGGGCTGGTCTGATTCTTGAGCTGTCGGTGGTGGTTGATTAGTGCAGTGGTTTGGCCATGGAGGGGTGTCGACGGCGTGGCTGTGGGCGGTGATGGTCATTTTAACGGCAAGCCCGTCTTTCTGGTGATTCGGGTTTCGCCACCCACAAACACCGTCCGAACCACCCTGAGGCACCACACCTCACCGCTGCGATTTAGGCCCTGAACCCATACCACCACAACCGTCAACATAGGCACCCAGATTTAGCAACTCGTATACCCACTGTAGCCAACCTTCATTCGAATCAAAACCTATCAACACAGCTGCCGTGCTCCACCAAAACCACCCCACGCCATGGCTGCCACCTTGGACCCGCTGTGAATCACCGCTCCATGCTCCGTCGCCTCGAAACCTCCGATAACCAGAAACTGCATCAGTAACCTATATACCCACCGTAGCCAACCTTCATTCCAATCAAAACCCGTCAACGCAGCCGCCGTGCTCCACCAAAACTGCCCCATGCCATGACTCTAGAGATGGATTTTCTGGCTCTGTGCGGTGGCATGACATATAGAAAGAAACGAGATCGAAGATGGGGTTTGGAGAGAGAAGAGGCAGGGAATTTTAGAATTCCACCTCTTTAGGAGGTATTTTAAATTCTTTTTTTTTCAACTAATGAAATATCCTCTTAAAATACTTAGAATTTTTAAAATGATTCTGTAAAATATCCAAACAAGTTATTTTATCATAAATCATTTTAAATCATCTATAAAAATACATTTTTTCCTTAAAATACTCTATCCAAACACACTCTTAAAGTTCTAAAAAAGGCAAAATATTTTAACTATTTATTTTGTAATGACAATCAACAAAAGTTAAGGTCAAACTTTTTCGCATGTTGGATTGTATTTATCAAGATTTGTTTTTACCCATAATGAACTCTATGTAGCTATTTCAAGAGTAAAATCAAAGAACCATTTGAAAATTTTAATTTCTGACAATGATGAAAATCTATATAAGACAACAAAAAATGTTATCTTCAAAGGAGTGTTCCAGGAGATTTAAATTGAAGGTAGTATGATTGGTTATAATATTTAATGATTTATTACATTTATTTGGTAAATATTTTTTAACGTTATTCTGATTTTCTATAATTTTCCTTGCAGGTGTTTGTAATTATGTTGGGAAGAATATATTTTGAATGTAATAGTATCCTACCATGTTTTCTTTTGACGAGAAATTTATTATGAGGTATTGAAAAACCTATATTTGTACTCTTTACATGTCTCGAGTTTAAAGGAACATATTCGTGTATTCATTATTTACAATTATGTTTTTTTTTTTTTATTCAAGATATAAAAAGTACACTAAATTGTTTTTGTCAATCAATAAATGTCATATTTTTTTAGTCATATTATATTACAGTTTGATCTTAAATAACTTCTTTTTTCTTAAATTTTCTTGTAAGTTGCATGAGTTCACACATTAGTACTTTATTAAATTAAAAATAAACATATTCTTACTTATTTATTTAAAAAAAATCATTTTCATAATTATTAAGTTGAAAATGCATAGCAACTAAAGTGACTTTTGTAAAGTACAACATAACATTACATACCACTTTATTCGTTAAATGAAGAAATAGTTTATTAACTTTGATTCCAAGGGAGAAGTGATCATACTAAATTAAACAGCCCTTTTATTTTGTTTGATTACGTGCTAAACTACCCTGAAAATGATTCTCCAACAACGCAGAAATAATTGTCCAATGCCTAGGGTGCTCCAGCCTCCAGGCCATCATTTGTATGGGCTATGTACCGGCCTAAACTGCTATATATCATTTTTTTTCTATATCTTCTTAAAATATTTTTTTAATAATTTTTTAATACTTAATAAAAAAATATTAAATAAAAAAATGTATTTAACATATTTTTTATTGAATTTTGCTAAGAAGTGCTCTTATGACACTTGTTAAAAAAATTAAAATAAAATCAGTTAAATGAAAATAAGGCATTAAATATATTAAAAATTAAAAAAATTACTATTTACCATATTTTTATCTAAATTTTTTAATTTTGACTTTTTTTAACAAATGCACTTAGCTTTTTCCTTCTTTCTCATCCACTTGGAGGGTGGTTTGGACATTTTTTTGGCTTAGAATCACCCCTCTACATCATTTTTTTTTCTCTCCTTTTATCTAAATAAGTGATTTTTCACATAGATCTATTTTTCTTTTGTGCTTTTCCGTGTTTTCGTCGTCTGCGTGCGGCGGTGTTTTGTTCGTCGTCTTGATGCGGCGTCGTTTGGTTTCTCATCTTGTTGCGGTGGTTTCGCGCCTTGTTGCGGTGTTCGTTTGGTTCAGATTGGTAGATCAACTTCGATCCATTACAGATTCAATCAAGACTTGGGCGTCAACGTTATAGATTCGGTCACTTTGATTTTGTCACATTTGTAGGCATTTTGCCGTGTTATGCTATTAACCTGGGTGCTGTGAGTTTGTTCACAGATTCATCCTTTTCAATTTTTAGCGATGTTAGATTTGTATTGTTCTCAGTGTATTTTACCAATATGAATGAATGAATATCTTTTTTAGTAAAAAAAAAACAAATACACTTAGCAAAATCCTTCTTTATTTAATAATATGATGATTATTATAATGATTGATTTGAAAGATTTAGAATTTTTTTTTTCACGTTTGCTCTTTGAAGGGCCTAAACTAATGTAGGTCCACCATTGTTTCCATTCCTAATGCTGACTTCTGAATGTAAGTTTACAATGCGTTTTAAGTGCTTTTGACAAACACCTTAATTCGTAGGACCATACTAAATACAAAAGCTAAGATGTCTATTTCATCATCAATGGCAAGTTGCTTTGAATCATGTTAGTTTCTTTCTTGCGGAGCTAATTAATATATATATGCAGATGCAGATTTGTTAGATAAACTTGGGATGATTTTCTCCTTGTGTGGCTTAAGACTCTTGTTGAAATGAGTTGGTCTTTATTGGCTTTTGGTTTGTCTACTATTGGCCTTGCTTCTTTTGTCCACTCAAAAGATTAAGATGGAAAAAAAAAAAAGGTATGATATGATCGTAGAGATAGAGAAAGTGGTATTGATATGAACTTATGAAGGTAGGAAATCAAGAACGGGTAATGTAAAACAAATTAAGAATGGGCCATGGCGATAGAAGCACCGTGTCCCCCCCCCCCCCCCCAAGATCTGCTAGTATTTCAAAGTCGAATATTTGGTAGAATATACAACACGCACATGTTTAATTAATGGCCACCTTACGAACATCTAGAACTTCCATAATTTTGGAAGATACAGAAAACATGATAAGGATAAGTAAATAAGAAGAAAAACGTTTCACGTATAATTAAATATTTATAATTTTTGTTTATTATATTTTTGTATAAAAAAGTATCAAATTAAATTATATATAATTATAATATTCTTGTGAGATACAATATAATTTTATAAATAAAATAAAAAAATAAAATATTTTTAATGAACAAATAATGAGATTAAAATAAAAAATAGACAATATCTCTACATTCTTTTCTAATAAACACATCTTGCATGACTAACTAATTATTATATGAGTTTTTTATAATAAGTGTTTTAAAAATATTTGTTAAGAAATTTAAAATAAACTTTTTTATTAAAGAATAAAATTTTAATATATTAAATATTATTAATTTTAATAAAAAAATTATTTTTAATTTTTTAATGAATTTATTAACAAAAACCCTTATGATATTCATATATAAATACACAAACTCTTCACAAATTTAACACGAGCTAATTAAGTAAGTAATACAAGCCAAATATGAAATAATTATACATATAAAAATATATAAATTTTAATTAATTATTTTTTATACTCTTAAATTTATATATAAATATTATTAAATTAAAAAAATTATCTATACACTCAAACGTTTTAAGTCTATGAAGCCTCCTCTTATTACAGTACCATGATGTGAGATAAATCCCTTCTTAATACGCAAGCATGCAAGTACGAGATCTCCATTTAGATCGCGTTATCTGTACTTTTAATTTTAAAAATCCACATGCGAAGACTAAAATTCAGAAAAGGTAGGAGATAAAAAGTATTAAAGAAATGTTCAGATTATGATAGGATCTGTTAGGCTGTTAAGGAATTGATGGATAATTATCATTAAACAAATGAAAGCATCAAGGGAGTATCTGTCAGGTTATGATTAACCATAAAGTGCAAAATTAAAAGATTTAGTTGGGGTTAGGTGTAATAGGATGGTGCCACTTTCCAGACAAGGGAGAAAAGCTCATGATAGCCCCATTGTACGAAGTCCACGCCTACATATAAAATAGCAATTGATAAGCAAAATCATGCACTCACATTACGTGGGGTCCCAGATCCAAAGAAGATCCAAAACCATCACAACCACGATTTCATTAAATTTTTGCTAAGAAGTATTTTAGGATTATTTGTTAAGGATATTAAAATAAATTTTTAAATAAAAATAAAATATTTAATATATTAAAAATTTAAAAAAATTATTATTTTATATATTTTTTTATTTTAATATTTTTAAGACATTTATTAATAAATCATAGATCTAATATAATAACATATGTAGCAGTTTGATTGCATAATTATAACTAGTTATCATTGTTATCCGAAGCACCGTTTGATTTATTAGGATTACTTTCATCTCTCACGCATTATGTGATTGAGGTAAAAATGAAAAGAAATAAAATGCAAGGAGGGAAAATGAAATGATTATATATATTTTTTCGTCTAGTTGTAGGGAGAAAATAGGAAAGAAAGAAAAATTAATACATGAGATCCATAAAAACATTTTTACGCCTCAACTGCAAAGAAAACTAGCAAGAATGAGAGATAATTATTGAAATGATAATTTTATCCTTTCATTTTTGTGTTGTTCTGTCATTGCCATGGCCAATCATTCTTTTTCTCTGTATATCTTTATTAACAGATCATGAATAATAGATAATCACTATACAATCTCTCAACATAACAAATTATCAATTGAAGACAAGACAAAAAATAAATAAATAAACGAGGGTAACAATGAAGGGAGCACGGGGTGGGGAGTGCGGCGGTAGGGATTCGGAGGAAGGAGGCGTGGGAAATAGGGGGGAGTGATTATAATTTCTGATTTAGATTTTTGGTTTAGCAAGGAAGGAGAAGAAGAGGAGAAGGGAGGGGGGCGTGGGTTATTGGGTTGGTGGGAGTGATGGGAAGGGGTGGGTAGGATAGGATAGGGTAGGGAGGAGAGAAACTAAGGGTGAAAAATTTAACCCATATTTAATAATCTTTTTAAAATTATATTTATTATATAAATATATTTATTTATAAAATTTATAAAAAAATATTTAATTTAGAAGTATAAAATAAAATAAAAAATAATATATATATATATATATTTTGTATCTTATTATATAAAAAATTATATATTTGTATTTCATTATATATATATAATAAAAATAAATATGTCATTTTACATAATTATATATATTTTTACTTATTATTTTAACAATTTTTTTCTATTTATTTTCTCTTCATCCAAATACATGAAGAGACAATACACTTTTCTATCTTTCAATTTTCCTTCTTTCCATTTTCTCTTTTCATCCAAACAAAGGCTTAAGTTTTTTTTAGTTTCAATTTTGATGTGTGGAGGAGCCGTCGGTGAGAAAAGTGTGCGAATTTGGCGTTTTGCTGCTGGTGATAGAAGATTAACGGTGGAATGGAACGGTGGAAGGTCCCCTTAATCACCATGGTGGTTTTTCTTGTTGGATTCTCTCCCTAGCTGATATGTCACCATCTGAATCTTGGTTATATGAATGCTCATATGTCACTATCCGAACCTTAGATTATATGAATGGATAAGATATGCCCACTTTACTTTACACTTTTGAAGATTTTAATCCTCAAAATCTAACCAATAAGTCATAAAGTCATATTTAGGTAATTAAGTACTACCAACATACTACAAGGTTGAAAATTAACAAAACATATATGTTAAAAAGGACCTAATTTGATTAATATTTTTTTATTAACAGTTAACCGAAATCCTAGCAAACCATTTTTTTTTAATTTTCATTTTTTATTCCCATTCTCACTTATAGCAAATAAAATATGACATTAAACTATTGAAGTAAACAAAGAAAAATACTTGCAGTTAAAACAATAATTTAAGTGACATTATATAGTTCATGAATAAAAAAACGTCTCAAATAATGAATTAGATATAAATATTAACTTACAATATGACAAAAGAATACAAAATACCTGTACCAAAAAAAAAATACAAGAAAAAACACTGATTGATTGGCTCGGCCACTAGTAATAAATAAAAATGGAACAACATAAACATTACAATTTTTTATTCCAATTAAATGCTATTTATATTTACTTACTTTTCTTTATAATATGTTATTAAGTAACACTTTAAATTTTATTATTTTTCTATTAAATCTTAAATTTTATTATATTTTTATTTATTATTATTATTATTTTATTAAATCATACATTCTTAAAAAATATAAATAAAATACACATTTTAAAAAAGAATATATGATTAATTTTTCTTAATATTTATTGGTTGGTGGTTTGGTACAAATGGGGTAAGTCAACTAATGTTATGTGACGTGAGGGAGAAGGAAGAGTAAAGAATGATAGGCGCAAGGCGTTGGAATATGGGAAAGGAGAAGGATATTGTAATCTTGGAGATGTGATAGATGGTCTAAAGGTATTAATGATCATGTTATCATGTTTTTATAGTACACTCGCGTGCGCGTGAACAGTATATCCTCTGCGCTTTCGTCTCCCGGGCCTCCCCACCGCAATCCAATAAAAGGCTGCACCACCTCCTCTTCCTGCGCGTCAAGGCAACTCCTCTATTCATACAATTTAATTATTTTATTAGTATTACTAACAAATAACAACGAGTAAATTACACTTCAATTATTTCTACTCGAAAAAAGAAAGAGCTACGTTATTTACATATCATTACTATTGTATCATTTCTGTATCATTTTCTTCTTATTCTTCTTCAAGGTTTGCTTGGTACAAAGAAAAAAATATAATAATAAAAATAAATAAAAAGAGAGAAATGGAAGAATTATCTCTCTTATTATTTAGTATCATTCAATAAAAAGAGAAAGATATTTTTTTTTTTTTTAATTTTCATAAAATAAAATAATAAAAATATATATAAATAAATAAAAATATATGTAAATATACGGTGAGACTTACAAAATTCTTTTTCTTCCTTTTTTTTTCCTTCTTTTTTATCTAAGAGGTAGATGATTGAAAATGGTGAAACCTATTAAAATATAATCCCTCCAAATCATTTCTTGTTCATCTCAAAATATGATATCAAACAAAGGATAAGACACTTCGTCCACCCTGTTCTATTCATTTTCCTCTTCAAATATGATATCAAACAAAGCATAAGTAACACTAAAATAAAAGAAACACACATTTTAATATATATTCTCTTTTTTTTCCTTTCCCAAATAAAAAAATATCTATTATCATTCTTTTATATTTATTGTCACTTTTATTTTATTAATTTTTTATTAAAATAACTAATTTAAATTATTAGATCAAAACAAATCAAAATTTATTTAATAAAAATTAATAGAATAAGAGTGACAATAAACATAAAAAAGTGATAATAAACACTCTCCAAAATAGATATAGATGTAAGAATGATATAAAAATATGATGTGCAAATATATTTTTCCAAAAAAAAATTATATTACACTTCAATTACTTAAAAGTTTGTGAAAATAATAGTAAATTTTAAAATGTTATTTTTTTTTGCAATTACATACTTTCTTTTTATATGTGAAACAAAAAATGTATTATAATAAATTTCAAAATATAAATGGTATGTATATTAAAAAGATATTGATATTTTTTAAATTATATATTTTATATTTATATGTCAAATAACAATTATGTATTATTAATAATTTCTAAGTAAAAAAATATAATTAGTATGTATATGAATAGATAAAAAATTAATGTGTTCAAAAACTTTTGTGATAAGTTGTTTTTTTAGTTGCTTTAATAAATATTGTTTTTGTTTAGGTGGTAAGAACATCTTCGAATTAATTTTCGTATCAATTGAGATTAAATGTTTTTTCAAATAATCCTGTAGAGCACCCCCAATATTAATATTAATATTAATATGGTACATTTAAAAAATTAATTAATATTAACTTGGACTTGAGCAATTAATGTAGGAAGCATGCATCTTCAATTAGGGGTGTCCAGCGGGTTGGATCAACTCACAAACTCTGAGTTTCAACCCAATCCAACCTATAAAATACGGGTTGAGTTGGGTTCGCGGGTCGGGTCAAGTTGAAAAATACTTCAACCCACAATGTGTGAGTCGAGTAGCGGGTTAGAACACTTCTAACCCAACCCAACCTAACTCAACCCAACCCACCTACCTTTAAAAAAAAAAAAATTGGCCCAGATAGAGTGTGCTTTTTGCTTGAAAAATGTCTTTAAAGTTCGTAAATATCCTCTTTAATATAACTAGGAATAACGTTAGACCATATAAATACGCTAACAAATAGAGGTTAAAGTGGGAAGAGAAAAAGATATCAAAATCCTATCTATCTACTCCCTCTCCACTAGCCTCAGTGTAGCTAGTAGTTCTCTTTTCTCTGCAACTAGTTCTTCGTAATGCAACCGTTCTCCCAAGCTCCTAGCATTTGCGCCTTGAGTCAGTGACCATTACTTCTTCTCCCACCCGATCTCCTAGTCCCAGCAATTGCACTATCGTTGTGAGTCCATGATCATTGCTTCTTCTCCCACTCGATCTTCCAGTCGTTCTGTACAACTAGTCACGCTACCACACAGCCACGTGTCCTTCTTCCTTTTTGCGGTTTTTTCAATTTTTTGCACCACACAGTCCTAACATGTAAGCCTTATTCTTTTGCTCTTTTCATGTATATCTAGAACATAAGAGAGAGTGCACCTGGGTACAGTGCAGCTGCACTGTATGGGCAAGGAAGCTACAAGGGGGCAGAGTGGGCAGTAGAGATATGGGTACGAGCAGAGTGGGTGGGCGATGAGTGTGGTATCGCTGGAGAAGAAGAAGAGCAAACTTGGAGTATAGGATTGCACTTACTAAAATGATTATCATTGATGACCTTCCATTTAAATTTGTTGAAAATGAAGGCTTTAAAAGTTTTGTTCAAGTTATGCAACCTCAATTTTAAGTTCCTTCTAAACAAATTGTTAGTAGAGATGCTATGTAATTGTATGTGTTTGAAACTAATTTGTTATTTGAGTTATGACTAACTTTGTTTAATTTATTTCAAACTTAGTAAAATCTATTAGTTGTTAGTTTGTTATGCACTTATTGACTTATGATATTTAGTTTATTTGAGATTGAGACTTGTGGAATTAATTTGTTATATTTTGTATTTTAATTTATTTAAGTATCTTTTTTTAAAAAAATACGCCAGACCCATGGGTTCGACCCAACCCAACCTACTTTTAAGCGGGTCGGGTTGAGCAAAAAATCTTTTCGGCCTAACCCAACTCAATCCACTGCTCTAGTGAGCAGGTTGGGTCCAAACATACTGCTGAACCCACCCAATCCAACTCACAGACACCCCTATCTTCAACTGTGTATTTAAATGTTTTTTTTTGTTACACGATTTCTTTTATTTTCCAAAAAAATGAAAAAGATAAAACAAAATAAAAAATAAAACAAACATGAAATAAATATTTATCATGAATCTTTGGCACATGTTTACGTGTACTTCTGCATCCTAAGAATTAATAGACTATGTGCTTGTTTGGTTGCGTTGATAGGTAGCAATTTTTTCTATTGCACTTTAACTCACATCACTCTTAATTAACTGTTATTAGTGTTATAGGTTCTTTTACATTTTTAGTCTCAATTTATCATTTTCAACAATTACATATAACTCCTTTTTTGCATTTCCATTTTTAAAAGTAATTTTTCAAAAGTCACTTTTTAAATGTCATTACAAAAATTTTCAATATTAATATTTTTTTGATCAATTCCTCTATGTTATGTTTGAATAACTTCAAGCAATGGAAAAGAGAGAAATGAGGAGGGAAAGGAAGCAAATAGAGAGAACAATATTTCATATATCGTTTAGATGTTTAAGTAAGGAAATTAAGAAAAATAAGAATTATTTTCATCTATTAAATTTAACATAAAGCCTTTATTTTTTCTTATCATCAAGTTTGATGAGAAAAAAATTTAAAGCTTTGATGAAAAAGAAAAAGAGAAAACAATTTTTCCTCATTATCTTTCTTATCTCCACATAAAAAAAACTTTCAAAAAGAATCCGAATAATTGTTTTTTTTTTATTTCCTTTTTCCTTCTTACCAACCATTCAAACATAGCACTAGAGCCAATTCTCTTAGAATTTAATCCAAATGCACCTTCATTTTCAGTTTTTTTTATAAAAAGACTTTGAGATGCCATCTTCATTTCTTTTTTTCAATTCATATACATGATCACCAAAATAAAACGACAAGGTCAATTTAGGTTTAGTGAAAAAGAAAAGTGAGCGCGTGACATAGTCATAGATGACAGAAATCGCGTGGTGGTAGTCTGTTACGTTATACAATGTGCTGGGGTTTGGCTCAACATAAATAAGCTCAGACAAAGTGTCCATACTTTCAAAGTTAAACTGAACCAAGCGAAGCCATTGGCTCCCTTCTCATAGAAAAGAAAAGAAAAGAAGAACACTGTTAACAGTTTCGGAGAGAAACACCCAAAAAAAAAAAGCCCCAAAGGAAGCTTTTTACTGATCGATTACTTAACAAACAGCACGGCACACACACCCTCCCCAAACAAAGAAAATGTTCGCCGAAGAGAATGGCCTCAAGGGAGACCCAAGGCTTCAAGCCATCTCTCAAGCCATCAGAGTGGTGCCTCACTTCCCCAAACAAGGTTTTCTCTTTCTTTTTTAAATATTTTATTTTATAATATTTCGTCTGCTTCCTCTTTCTGTATTCACATTTTCATAATTTAAACTAGGGGCTTGCAGTGAGTTTCTTTTTGAACTTTTGTCGAACAGATCTCAACTGCAACTATTTTCCTTTTTTTTATTTAAATTTATTATTATTATATAATATGGGTTGGGGGTGTGTTTTGTCTTTCTGTAAATTAAATTAAATTAAATTAATGAGATTTGCAGGAATAATGTTTCAAGACATAACGACATTGCTGTTGGATCACAAGGCGTTCAAAGACACGGTCGACATATTTGTCGATCGTTACAGAGACATGCACATTTCCGTTGTTGCCGGTACTGTCCTGTACTCTCTCTCTGAACTCCTCTTCACTCATGTCCGCTGCTACTACTACTACCTTTTTTTTAAAAGGCATTCTCGTACCCTTTTTTCTTCTTTTTTTTTTTTTGGCTGAAAAAAAAGGGGTAAATCTCTTTTCTTTTCAGAAAGAGAACCAGGCTTGTTTTTGCTCCTAGTCTCTATTAATTCATGTTATTTTCTTTCAAATTTCAAATCCTTTATTGGACTTCTTTTTGGTCTTCTTTCAACGCAATTGATCTAGAAACTTCAAACCCTTTCTTTCATTTCTTAACGCAATTTCTTCTCCTCTTTTTTCTCCCTTTGTTCCCGCTTTTCTCCGCATTCCGTTTCCTCTTTCTCTATCTCCGTCTTTTGTTTTTCTTGGGGTTGAAGGCTTCATTCAGTTAAGCTAGTTTAATTGTGTTTCTATTTTCATGGCGACACTTCGATTTATCTCTTGGTAAGGGGCTAAGAGCTTAGAGTTTTTATTTTTTGGGAACAACTTGAGAGGTAAGTACCATTTGGTGACGTTCAAAATATTTTCTTGGTCTTTGATTCTGATTTTTTTTTATGGATAAAATGATGACATTTAGGCCACAGATAGGTCTTGTAATCAGCTCTTCTAGAAAACAAACTAAATTTAACCCACTGAGATGTGCTGGGGGGCTTCAAAAGGGTTTGGATTTAATAAGTTATTGCTAGCGGATGTTGCCTTTGGTTGGTTTACGTGCTGATATAATTGGATTGCATTACATGAAGGAATTGAAGCAAGGGGCTTCATGTTTGGTTCCTCAATTGCGTTGGGCATTGGTGCAAAGTTTGTTCCTTTACGCAAACCTCGGAAGTTGCCAGGTATGCCTGTGTCATGTTAACTGTTAGTTTAGAAATTGCTTCTAAACTTAATCTGTTATAAGTTGAAAATTGAAAGTACCAAACAATGGCTAAAACAACAGAAGCTGAAGATCACTTTCTGTGGAATGGGATGGTCCTCTCTGTGTGGAAAGACCTTCTCCTACTTTGGTTGTTCATTACTCAATGTTTTACTGTTAGTAGTTGGTGTTCCATTGCCTAAAGTCAATTGGCTTCAACTTTCATAATTCCTGGTTGACTGACTGAAACAGATAAACTCAAGCATCCAAGAGGAAAGTTTTGAAATGCCATATAAATATTCAATTATCATTTTAAGTAAATTCCATGTAGGTTAACTGGTTGAAATAAGTTTCAAAGTGCCATATAAGTATTCAATGTAGGATCCTAAATAAGTTTCGAAGTGCCATATGAGTATTGAATCATTATTTTGAGTGAAATAGATGTATGTGGTGGTACTGTTTCCTAGCTTGTCTTTTTATTAGTCTTCCTGATCTGCATTGAGCAATCTTATCAACATATCTACTATTTGATGCCCCAAGATTTTCAAGCTGAGCCATGGTTGCATTCAACTTGTGAAAACTGGGTTTAAAAAAATGCCTACTTCTATGTATACTAATCAATATTGCATGGATCAGAATTGTATGAGGTGATGATAAATGTATCTTCTTGGGTCTCGCTCTTGCTTTTTATTTGTAATCTAACTAATACAGGCCTAATTTCGATAAGTTGTATGCTATATAATAGGGATTTTTCAATAATTTTATCTTGAAGAAGTGCGTATACAAAACTGAAATAGTTTATTTCAGCTTACTTTCATATACTAAATATTGAAGCACCTGAGAATAAGCTGAAAGTAACTTTTGGGTCCAATAGCTATTTTCATGATGTGTTTAAATTGCCTTAGCTTATAGCTTCAAATAACTGTTTATAGGAACGTTTGAGTTAAAAATCACCCGTCAAAACTGGGTAATAATCACTAATTCAAGCTAATATCTATATATCAACAGTGAATGGAAGTAAATAAAGCCCAGCATTAAGCTTATAGTATTCTCATTTTTGTTCCATTTTAAAAATTAAAATTTATTCCACCAAAATTAATTAAAATTGATACTTATCTCTTTGGTATGAATAGAATCAGACTTCTTTACAGATCAGGATCCAACTTGTTTTACAAATCCCCTTCCCCATACAAACGCTAGCACACTTGTATATGCACATTCAAATCATGCCTTAATTGGCTCCAGCTGATAGCTGAAATAAAATCCTAATTCTATGTCAAATAAATTTTACTTCCGGAATCATTCTTCAGCCTTTTGAGTTATGTCTATCTATTTAAAGTACTGGTCACAATGCAGAATTGGGCCTTCACATTATGCCTAAACTTTGACATGCTTCATATTTAGGTGAAGTAATTTCAGAAAAATATGTTCTAGAATATGGAACTGACTGTTTGGAGCTGCATGTTGGTGCTGTCCAGCCGGGTGAACGGGCCATAGTTATTGATGACTTGGTCGCCACAGGTGGAACTCTGTCAGCTGCAATAAGACTTCTAGGTGATTTGCAGGCTTTTCTTCTTGGGTTTTATTGTTTTTGTCTACGTTATTTTCTCCTGCTTCTTAAATTCACTTACAATTGTTCAATTTATATGGTCCCAAGTATGCTATATAGTTTTTTTCAACTTATTTTGTAGAACGTGTTGGTGCTGAAGTAGTGGAATGTGCTTGTGTGATTGGTGTGCCTGAGGTTAAGGTAATGACTAAATTAGTGCTTTTGTAAGTTATGTTTGCTTTGTTAGTTAATCTCAGAAATTTCTATCTTGTTATTGATAATCCAAAAGTAAAAAAATTCTGAACTGAAAATGAATAAATAAATAAATAAAAATTAAAATTCATGTGTTTCTCATATTGGTAGCCTATTGAAATTATAAATTTATTTTGTACATAATCAGTCTCTTGTGAATTTGATTAAAATGAATCGATAATGTTGGTTGCTCTCTCTGCTGGATTGATTTATGATCATGAGTGACCAATTTATATCCTTGTAAAGGATGTGGTTATGATTAATACAATATGTTTAACTTCTAGATAGTCGCAAAATAATGAGTGGGGACTAGTACAAGCCAATATAGTTATGCTAGTATGCTACTGAAAGGAATTCTCTATTAATTGTTAGAGCCTATACTATTTAGGTCCAGACTGCCAATTGCAGAACGTATTTGATGTATGATGTATCCCTCTTGCTTTTAAGAATGGTTTGAATCCTGAGAACTCATGGAAGCTGAAAACCTTTCTAAGTGTCATGGTTATAGTTATACTTTGCTATTCTGTTTATCTTTCTTTTAAGCAAGAGAGCAAAAAGTCTTTGTTATTGATAATGCATGATTTACTCTCTGTCTTCCTCTAGCTAACTTTGCTTATAGCTTGAAACTTTATGGGTAAATATCCATAGGTATATATGGAGGCATGAGCTTGTTATATGTGAATGTTTGTTACTGAGTTTGTATATCTACCATCTATAATTTCTTTATAGATAAAATGATACTTTTCTTTTTATTTAATATTGAAAATTGTGAAAATGATATTTTAATTGAGATTGTCTGTCAAAACTCCGCTGACTTAATGGAAATCTGCTAATGTATTTGATGTTACTGAGTTTGTCATCTACCATGTAATTTCTTTCTAGATCATCACTGGAAACAATGTTCTGTGATATTTCTTTCCCCCCCCCCCCCCCCCTTAAATTCTTGTTTCCTTGAAATCATGGAAATGAAATGTAAATTAAGCCTTCTCTTTCAGGGACACTGCAGGCTCATCGGAAAGCCACTTTATGTCCTTGTGGAGCCCCGTGTCAAGTAGATAAATGTTTTCTAGGTACGCCACTGTTTTTGAAACAATGGTTGCATACTTGCATATAATGACCGTTTGGAATAACTCGATATTCATTTTACTCCGTCATCTCACAACGACAACAGATTTCAATCATCTTTATATCTTTTTAATGGCTATTGAGTCATACTGGCACCTTTTATGCAAGGTGGTAACTGGCTGAGCAGTTAGCTAGTGCGCCTAAGTTAAAGTTACCTTGCCAGAAAAAAAGACACAAATTCTTAGAAATCCTGTGATTGGTCCTGTCTTTTGATTTTTACGGTTGACCAAATTGGGTGCCGCAATATAAGGTTAGTTTTAACCATGGAAAAGACCTATGAAAATCTAACCTCTTTGTTCCTCACTAGTTTTGCCCTTTTGTGGTATTATCCTTCTATATTTTCATTATACTTGTACAAGTTTGCGCACTATTAATCATGCATGTAAATGTAAACATGCTCATGCAGATGTGATGTTAATTCTTCTTCGGCTGACATACAAAAGGACGCTTCGTCTAAGAAAACGCAGGCCATGATGTGATCCTTAAGTTTTCGGCTGATTGAGTTGTGCCCTCGCAAAGATCATCCTGGAATATTTTAACCCTCTTTCTTTTTTTCTTTTTCTTTTTTTCTCTTATTTGTCTTTTGGGGTGGCCTACATTCCCCCTCAAGGCCCTCATATCTTTATCTTCTTGTACTTGTACATGTTAGGCTATCATGTATTAGAACAAGTATTAATGAAGGGATGGATTTTTCTGGCATAAAATGTCAATTTATGGCCTCATTTTTTTCCACCAGTTTTAAGTCAAAGATCGAAATAACTTCTGAAAAAAAAAGGAGGACGATTTGCTTACAATAAATGAAAATTTAAGGGACTGTTCTTTTTCCCTGGAGTAATGGCTAAACGGATATGAAAAAAAAAAAAAGAGGGTTTTATATAAATTAGTTAAAATCTGTCAAGATTCAAAAGTGATTGATGAATAAGTTAAAGTGACGGAAACTATTCATCCATCTAAAGGTTAATAATAATGCTAACTTTATTTTGGCAAAAATACTAGATAAGTATTTTTCTTTTCTTTAGAGTATAGCTAGTTAGCTACACAATTCCTCACTCTCACATTTATAATTGTGTCAAAAGGTTGCCTAATTCCTACTAAGAACTTATTTTATTTTCAATATTGTTCATACAACTAAGCTATTCCCACGTACAAATTTTTTTTTAAATTTTTTCCCTTGTTTTTTGGGGTTATCTTCATATTCCTGTCATGTGTTTATTTTTTTATACTTATTTATAAAATTGAATAATTATAATCTAAAGTTAAAGGACGAGATCACAATATGTTTTCTTTGCAATACTATATATTAACATCTTAGCACCTCACTAATGTTGTGTCAATCAAAATGATTATTTACTTTAGATTGATGCAATTTCAAAAAATATAAATCCTTCATTTTCAGTCTATTTTATTTATTTATTTTTATTTAGAAACAAATCATTTTCAATTAACTACAACTTTGATGAAATTTACATAGTGGAGTTTGGAGAAATATCAAACTTATGACTATTATTATAATATAGATATAGATATGGATACTTCAGTGGAAATTTGATAAGTAGCTAGTTTTTTTTTTTTGGGGGGGGGGGGGTTCATAATTAGTGGCTAGATTGAATCAGACCTTTTGTTGTGTTCCTTGGGCCGAATTTATGCATCATATGATAATTTCCTCAAATATTTCAAAACTCCACAGATTCAATGTCAAAACCGAAGGGTAATATCGAAGAACACTGCTGCCATTGCCTCTCCTGTCTCCACAACCAGAAGCCCACAACGACAAAAAGCCCTTTTACTTGATAATACAAACTATGCAATCCAACAACAGCCGAGTTGCATTCTTGGGTCTGCAACACAAATGTATTCACAACCAGCGACAGATCCGTGTTATAAGATATGGGGCATATGCTCCCATCGAAATTTAAATTAAATTTGTATTACATGATATATGCCAACTTATTCTTCTCATTATATTGTCTTATTGTCTTGCTTATCTATTATCCACATAAGTGGCTGTAAAAAATAACAGTAACTCTACTCATCAAATCATTTTTCTTCTTGCAATAACTCTAAGCTTTTGATAATTACAAGTTAACATTATTTTACTGTTTTGATTTGATTTTAAATTTTAAAATCTGAAAACAAAACGAAACAAACTTATAAAATATATATTAAATTTTATTTATGAAGATTTTAAGTTTAAAGTTTAAATAATTTTATATGCTATAAATATCATAAAGAATCATATGTATAATATACAGAAGACCTCTTATTATTTGTATTTTCAATAATAGTATCTGATATTAAATATAAACAATTGAAAATTTTCCCCATTTACTAAAATTCCTGGCCCATCACTGTTCACAACCCATGATCGCCATAGCCATCAGATAACGGTGGATGCTGGTTAACCAATAATGTTTGTCTTAATTTTAAGATTCTTATAATGCAGACGAAGTCAATACCCTCTCTGCCAAAAACAGAAAGGGAAAAGATAAAGGCAAGAGCAAATATAATTTTATCTTTGATGAGTTCCAACTTTGCATTATTTGACGTATGAAGTTTACAAAAAATGTGGTGCAAGGTAAAGGGTCGTATATGTGTGCAAACTAAGACCTCGTACAAGTGGAAATACACTAGGAGAGCTACTGCATTCATTATAAAGATTAACTCAGCAGTATAAGATTAACTCACCTATCAGGCACAGCAAATGACCATCCACCAGGATAAGAAACAGTAGGATCTTGGTCAAACGAGGAAGGACAATATATATTGCCACTTCACATATATTTCTAAATATTTGTTACAGTTTCCATTGAACGAGAATCTTCATTTGCTGTCATGTCCAATTTGAGAGCATTCCTTGTAACGCGGTTTGTCTGTTTTCTCAATCTAACATTGTCGATGAACAAATCTGCTATGATCTTTGTCAATTCATCATCACATATTACACCATCTTTTATGTCATTGGTTTTATCTACATTGGAAGCAGCACTTCCGTAGTCCTTCCCTAAGTTTTCTACCTGATCAAAATTAAATAAAAATTCTGTAAATATGATGGGGTTTGCAGGATACGAGAGATTGTCTCTAAACATGTTGCATTAAAAAAATAGTTCAGCTTAACTTTGTCACTGGTAAAAACATAGAAAGCCACAGGAAAGATAAAACTTGTACCTCTGCTAGTAGGATGTCAATTTGGTCATCAGATATTGCTAATTGATTAAAAGCATCAGTTAATGATGATGAATCCATGATTGGCCTATCTTCATCTTCAGTAGGAAGATTGACATTACACTCTTGAAGCTGGTTGAAAAGAAGCCTGCATTTCTGCAGCAGTTTTCTACAAGCAGTTTCTGCCTGCTCTCTCTTCTCTTTTTCATGTTGAAGAAGTTTCTAAATACACGAGAAACACAAGCAAAGCATCATCATATATTTCATGCATTGTGGGTCCATAGCTTGATCCAAGTCCCACATGTCAAACGAGATGAATTTTATGGTAGAGTGGTGTAGAAACAATTGCTACTAGATTATTCAAGCTTTCAAGATAGTGTACTGCTCATTTCATTCCATATAACTTCACACAAATAGATAAAAACAAATTATAGAAAAGCCTGGGAAAGGAAAGGAGAACTAATAAAAACTTAGCATAATAAATAAAAGGTTTAAAGCAGTTTTTAGTCCCTATACTTGTCCCATATTTTGGTTTTGGTTCCTATACTTAAAAAAAATTGGTTTTGGTCCCTAGAGTTTCCTACCATTAAGGTTTTGGTCCCTCAAGGATCAATGCATTAGTAAGTTAAACTATAAGGACCAATTCTTCATAGAGAATAGAGACCATTCACTTTTGATGAATAGAAACTACAAGGACTAAAACCCAAATAAGTAAAAAATATAGGGACCAATACTCAGTGGTAAGGACCAAAAACCAAATAAAAGGAAATATAGGGACTAAAACCTAAAAAAAATATTATAGGGACCAAAACCCAAATTGATGACAACTATAGGGACTAAAATCCACTTTAAACCTAAATAAAATTCAAAATAAGAGGAAAGGAAAGTCTAGAACAATATCTTAAAGCAAGAACAGTCAAATGAAGAATATGTTTGTTATGTACCCAAAAAAAATACAGAATATATGTTAGACTTCTATTAATTTAGAATGAAAAGACAAGTAAACTGACAAAGCACATTTTTTGGGATAAAAAATTGGCAAAACTATGAACTATCAAGAGGAAGAACATCCTGCAAAATATGATATGTGCAGGCTGATAACCCACCTCAGCTTCACATTTTTCCTTCACCGACTCACTAAGCTCCTTCTTCAACTCTGTTTGCGTATTACGGAGAGATTTGACCTCTTTAACCAGAACTCTAACATCTGCTTTGGATTTTGCTTCTAGCTCTCCATACTGTTTTGACAAAATTTCCAGCTGCTCTTTAGTTGCATTTAAATTCTGCAACAATACATCTTTCTGCTGATCAATTGACTCCTTTGTCAAATTCTGACTCAAATTCCCACCCTGGTATCATGTCATGAGCCATTATTGAAATCAATAGGTCCTGCAAAGAGAAAGGCTTAATATCTGTAAAGCAAATGCAAGAATGTCATACCAATTCAGACTTTAGTTTCATCTCCATTTCCAGTGACTTTCGCCGAAGTTCCTCCATATCCCACTGCATTTGGGTAAACCTTTCCCTCTCAATCAGAATAGCCTGCTGTAAGTTCTCCTTACTTTTCTGTTTGGTAGCTTCAAGTTCTACTTCCAAATCCTTGACCTGAACAGATCCAATCAATTATGGTCACATAATTAATATCTATAAAATTCCAAGCTCGTATGCGTATTGTGGAACCATGAAGAATCCATAGATTTCCACAGATTGTAGATATATTTATCTTCAAAAGTGGGCTCAAATCATTTTCAGGTACAGGTGAACCAAAATAAATTAATTTACAAGGAAATGCATGTCGACTTGTCGAGTTATACCTTTGTTGCAAGAAAATCCTTTGCAGCTATTTCTTGATTTAATCTAACTATAAGGTCCTCCATATCAGTTTTTGCAGTGACTAGCCTTCGCTGCATAGTTAAAAGAATCCTGTTCAATTTATTGCGTTGATCTATTGGAAGGATTACTTGAGCATCACCAGCAAACTGCAACTCTGTGTGGCCCATAACATCTGTTGCTCTTGATACCAAAGCACCTCCAGGAAAGTCAAGAGAGCCATCACCAAATGAATTTGGAATCGCAGAATTAGACATGTCACTACCTCGTATTGAGCTTCCGTCACTTCCAACACTCTCATTTGAAAGCATACGAACGTGATCAATAACCTTAGCATGCTCAGGCTCAGAGAAAAGCTCCATGGCATTATTAGCTAAAAGTGAAGCATTATAAGAATTACCATTATTTTTGTCCTTCTCTGTAACATAGTTGACATGCCTGGCATTTACTTTATGCCTAGGAAGGCCTTCCAATTGCTCAAGAATAGTCTGACCCATAAACAAACCTTCATCAATGTTTGATATGCCATATTTTACAAGCTTTTCTATTGGATTCGTCATATCTTCATCTAATGTTAGATCATCTGTGCCAACTTCAGAATTATCATCCTGTCCAATTCTTGGAGTTCCTAGTTCAGATGGCTCATATGCTGTATCACTACCATAATCTGAGGCAATAGATGAACTGCCAGCAACTAATGACAAGCTCGACTGAAGAGGTGACTGCACTGAATAAGCTCTGTTATTGGAATCAGGATTTGTTTCTGAATTCTGCTGGCTTGTATCTTGGAATGCTGAGAAGTGATTCAAGGAGGTACAAAATGTCAAAATTTGGGAAAGTTAACAACCAATTAGCATAAAACAGACAAAACTGACATGTATGAGGCACACTAAATGCAAGATGCAAAAGACAATCACATACAAGATCTAGCAGCAGCTTCAAGTTCGAGAAATGATGCCACTGCAGCACATCTTGATATATCAATGTCAGACAATAGTTTTGAGATCCACTCCTCCAAAGAGCACCTTCTCTGTAGCAAAAGTAAATGTCTTAAAATATGGCTACCTTTTCAACAATTGCATTCACAATTGTCCACAACTGAACATGTGGCTCAATCTCGTTGTAATAAGAAAATTTTAAGTGGAGCCACCTGTCCAGTTGTCCATATAGCACTGCTCTTAAAAATATAAACAACCTTGTTTAAGATTCAATTAGTCAACCTTACCTATGAAGATTAAGAAACCCGTTAGATGAATATTTAGATAAAAATCTTACTAAATAATTTATAATCTCTATACCTCCATATAAATAAGGAGAACATGGAAGGTAGTTTTTTATCCACGTTTTTTATGTCCCAGAAAGTCCATAAGTATCTTTATCCAATTCAAATATTTGTCAAATAACCAAATAAAATATAAGGCTGTACAGATAAAAATTAACTCTGCAAAAGTTCTTTATTATTTATTAAGGGCTAAAATGCAAGGAACCCCCTTTAACTATAGATAAATTTCAGAAAACCCCCTTGTAGTTCAAAATTCAACAACTTGACTCCTTAAGCTTACCAAACTGTGCATATACACTCCCTCTAAGGGCCTTTCTGCACATACACCGGGTTAAATTTACACTATTTTGCATAGTTTATGACGTTTAGAGAGTCAAATTGTTGAGTTTTAAACCATAGGGTTTTTTTTTGTAAATTAACCTATAGTTAAAGGGGGTTCTTTGCATTTTAGTCTTTATTAAAACTGAAATTCATTGTTCAGAAGTTATTCTAGTTGCAGTCATACAAAAAATTGGCAGTTCTTGTTGTTAGGCTGAAGAAAAGAGGACTAATTAAGAAGTTAGAGAGGGAACTCAATGAAAGGATTTGGTGAAAAAATAAACAAGTCTAGGGTGAACTATCCTGTACAGAAAGCACGAAAAGACATACTCTTATGCTTATTAATTATTATGTATGTTTTACCAAAAAAATAATAATAGCATGTTTCAATCTTTTTGGTAAATACATTAATGGAGCTCGTTTTGACAAGACAATGGCAGACATAAAGAAGCAGTGTTTGGATTGTAAGGGCATTACTTAACTCAGCACAAATCTAAATGGCACATATGAGGCTTAGAAATAGATTGTGTAGATGTGATTAATAGTAACCAAACTGTCCATACCTTATCTAAATTTCTACATGCTAGTAATCTTCAGTTGCTATGCATCCAGGCCAAGTATGTTCTTATAACAATTGTTATTAAATAGACTAAAATAAGGAAATTCATGCAAGATGCCATATGCAGATCCATAATGCCAAAAATGCAACAACTGGTACTGCAATAAGTTAAGGTGTTTCCAACCTCTTCCAACAAAGCTCGGCTTTTCAATCGCAAGAGCCCCTTAGGTGGCGCTGGGGGGATATTTTTCCTGGGAAACTCCTTTTTAAGCTACAAAGACAGCATGTGGAAAAATAGTCTAAAATCAGTGTAACCTAAACAAGCACAGACACAGATGCAAAATCTTTAATTACCTATCTATCTATCATACACACACACACACACATATATATAGGTCAGGCAGTGTACAAATACATGAAAAAAAAAAGATGCAGTTGAAAAAGCATAAACTTACATCGGCAAACAACTTCAGAAAATCATTGAACCTTCTTAGTACTCCATGCAGCGTTGTAATCCCTTCTGGTGACTGTATACCAACTTGAACCCTGTAGAACTGTCCCTTAATAATGTTAAGAATGAACACTCACAAAGATGCAACTATTCCATAACATACTATACTGAACGGATTATGGAAAATCTGTAAATAAGTATCACCTAAGCGACCTTAGTTTAACTTTTCTATAGGACAAAATTTGCTTCTTCACAAGCATATGTGTTGGTTTGACTTTAAAATCATGTTATTTGATTTTAAACATTTGGATCCACTTTAGTATTTCTCATAATTAGTTCAACCCATCAGGCATTGACAATATAGCACTGGACCCCATTAATTTTGACACACAAATTAAATACTGTTAATTATACAAACAGAAAGAAACAACCATCAGGAAGCAGGTTGACTGGCAATAGAGTATTAAAGGTGACAAAGTAACAACAAGAAAAACACAAGATGGTACAGGCGTACAGCAACAATGAGCCCAACAAGATGGGGACACTAAGTAAAATTGTCCCCTTTTATATTCTGTTAGATTCCAACTTAAAACCAATTGACATTAAGTGGAGTGACCCAACAGATATATAAACCGCACTCGGAAGATTGAGGTAGGCGATGTGGGACTCTTAACACCCCCCTCCACAGATGCCTGGACGGAACAGGCAGAAACAAACAAATGCCTAGCGAAGTAGGCGGAAACAAAGATGGAATCTTGACTCTGATACCATGTTAAATTCTAACCTAAAATCAATTGGCATTAAGTGGAGTGGCCCAACAGATATATAAACCGCACCCGAAAGATTGAAGCAGACGATGTGGGACTCTTAACATATTCAAAAGCAAAAGTGTCTCATCAAACTTGGTAAAGAAGAAAGCAAATTAGGGATGCAGAATATGACTATAACAACAAATGCCGCAGGCAGCATTAGACAATTCTAACCATTGGCAGAGAGAGACAAAATGGCTTTAATGATAGAAAGTTTTGTGGTTGATATGAACAGACTACCACTGGATACTTAAAGTAGTTTGATCATGCACAGAGATTAGAAAAGAGAACAAAAATCATATTATGGTTCATCTTTCAAATTCAGAGTCATACTATCATATCTATACTATTCTAAAGGAAACTCCCAAGCTGGTCAAACATTATAATTATAATTAGGTTTTAAAGTTCAGTATTAACATGAATTAACTCCTTCACTCTCATGCATTTCTCTCACTGTATCTCCTGAAAGATAGGATGAACTTCCCCACTATTTTCCTCACCACTTCAATTTTATAGTCTCACTTACAAACAAATCAAACTATTTAAACAAAACTTTTAAGCTATGAGTATATGATAATTCCACTAGCATCAAATGTGTTCATATACTTCTAGTCCTAACTAATCCAAACTGAAAGATGGTACAAAACAACACCTAAATCTGGCCATCAATAAAAAACGGATATTGATCAACTTTACCACTATAGGATCTGAATTCCTTGATTTTGGAAGGAAGACCCAAGAAGGTATTGTGACACAATAACTCCAACCGGTACGATGATTGTGTGGCCATACTGTATCCCGCCCATTCTGTACAATAGGGAAGCGATTTCTGAATTAGAAACTAAATCAAACACAAAAATGGACAATCGCCACTGATGAAGTAATAAAAATATTGACCAGAAAAAAAATGGACAATGAGGTCGATCGAAGGAGATGGAACTCGTTCATTTAAAAAATTGCACAATTGTGCGAATAAAACAATAATTACATACGAAAATAAGAAACGAACCCATTTTCGAGGTGCAGGACTCCAATCCATGCCGAGAGGCAGCGGCGAAGTCCCATCGTGCCTGTGCTTGGGAGGACTCCGTCTCTGCATCTTCTTCTTCTTCTTCCTTTGAGGCTTCAATTCCCTTTCTCTTTCTATGATGTGAAGATCATATTATTATAATCAGAGCTCAATGGAGTTGAAATTCGCATTCGAATTGGAATTGGAATTAGGATTGGGATTGGTATGTGAAGTGAGAGTGACGGCACCACCGAGAACTAGGGTTTCACCGATTGGATCGGACAAGCTGGCATCAATTTGTGCCGTCGCAGGTACGGCGGACAGCGCACGTTAAGAGTAGAAGCGGCAACGTTGCTAAGAGAATCCGCGCGCGCAGTGCGTGTATGTCGTCGTGTACACGTGTCGACTCCAATGAAAACCAAACGACTCTTGTTAGTGCTGTGCTCTCTACCGTACGTTTGCTTTGGAGCTTCAAATGAATCGAAAAGAGAAACATTCACACCTAACTGTCTTCTTCAGTAATTGCACTCAGCGCAACGCTCACTTTTTGGTTTTTTGTTTTCTTAATTTTCTCGGATCGTTTTCTACTAGACGTTTGTGAAATGGACCTGGGCTGGATCATAGACGTCAACCCTTCCTTTTTTCTTTTTGTTGAATTGGGCTCCAATAGCTATATCCAAAACCATTTTCTTTTCTGAATTTTATACGATTGCTATACTTATTTCTTATTATAATAAATATATATATATAATGCATTTAGTGATAGAAATATTATTATAAGAGTTAAGAAGAATAAATTTTAATTATTAAATTTTATATAAATAATTAAAATTAAAACTTAAATATATATAACCTTTTTAAATAATCATATGACATTTAAATAATTTTTAATCTTAATAATTTATATAATTAAAATTTATTATTTTCACCCTCTCTTAATAAACAAACATGATATCAGTATGTAACGGTGAAATTATCTCTAGAGAATTCCAATTAAATAAACTGAAAACTTTAAATTCAAGAATAACGCATATAGGTGGCTTAATTTTGACTCAACAAATTAAAACAGCGAAACGGGACAATGATTCACAAAACTGCTCTAGTGGTCCAAACACCAACAACGTGAAAAGTGATCAGTGTGCTTTGGGATCAATGGTATCCGATCCGAATTTCAGGTCATGGAGTCACATCGGCTTTCCCTGTCATCATCCACTGCGACTGCAAGTTTGACACTCCTAAAGTTCCTTTGCTGGAGTCGGTGCTCAACTTCTAGCATTACTTACATAGATAACTTCTTTTTCTGGAAAAAAAATCACCGGGCAGTAGAAAGGAATGAAGCATTTTTTAAAACATCTCATCAGCTCTTATTGTGAGGGTTTTAGATTCAAATTTACATAACAATCAATCAAATCCCAAAGTTTTAAACATTCAACCACATATTTCACGCTTCCTTTATCGTTTCAGGCTTTCAGCATGTTACGCAGAGTTAGGGATGACACCATTCCCCCCTGCAAATAATATTCGTCATCGTCTCCGCTTCTATATTCACGGCATCCAATAAATTATAAAAAAAATCAAAAAAATCAAAAAATAAAATGAAAAATAAAAAATATAATATTATAATTTTTTAAAATTTGTTCAACACAATTTAATTTAAAAATAATGTCAAACACCTAAAATATATATAACTTTACAATATTTTAATTTATATAATTAAATTTTTTAATAATTTTATATAAAATATTTATATAATATTTTTGTGAGTATTCGCGGCACGGAGAGAACCACTCCTACGCCGTTTATTAAACGGGAATAATACTAAATAAATATTTATATCTGTTTGAAAGAATTTGACGGATATTATCCACCTCCATCATGGGTATTCAGCATGTTACGCAGAGTCGCAACCATTGACTCACTCTGTCTTGCTTTGTCTACAATAGGGCCCATCTCTAACAATTTTCTTTCGAGTTATGTTATTTAAACATTCATAATACAATACAAAAATAATATTTTGCTCACATTTATATTTACACACAGTATATTTAAACGCTCATAATATAATACAAAAATAATATTTTGCTCATTTTTATATTTACACACAGTATATTTATTATATTTTTATATATGGCATGTGTCAATATCTTGCGGCACTCAAATTGGAGAGTGTCCCATATAGCTGTTGTATTGGAGGTGTAAGAAAACCATTTTTTTTTTGTTCTGAAAAGCCAAACAAAGAGTTGATTTTGAATATCACAATCTTAACAACAGAGTCACAACTCACAAGACATGTCTCCTCCAACTGAGCCAAGGTACATCACGCCAAAGTGCTTGCCGATCGAAAAGAAAAAGAAATCATTTCTGGAGGGATGGCCAAATGTTTCTTTATAGTAATTATACATAATATGGTCAATGCACACATTGTTATTCTCACGTGCGAAAACTGTGTAGAAACCTGGTAAGTTCAAAAAATATATATAGTTATATACATTCTCATTTATTTGATCATTTTTTTTCGGTTACACATTTATTTGAACAAATTATTATAGTTCTTACTGCATTGATAAGAAAATATGTTAATTAAAGAAAGGAGAAAACAGAAAATTTTAAAAGAGAAGAAAAAAAAAGGGAGAGAGACAAGGTGGGAAAAAGAGGATTTTATTATGCCTTGTGAGTTGTGACTCAAAGCTTGCTTGTACGTGTTGACAATGAGTGACACTGGTAACGTACAATTCCTTTTAAAGTTTTACTTCAGTGGAAAACTAAGCCTCCACTTGTGCCTTCATCCTCAATAATTTTCACTTGTGTGCGTCATGATGCCTCTGGGTGTTTTTACTTCTAAACTGGGCAATTCAACGATGCCTCAAAAAGAACAAAACAACACCAACAGAGAGAAAAAACACACGAGTTAATTTATTGCGTGCATAAATCAACACTGATATGTAACTCTGGGGTCAAGTATCTCATTTTCTTGGTCGGAGCAAAGAAAATAGATCAGAATTGCCACCGCATGCATGCTGTGAACTTTTCAAGAAACGGAAAAAATAAAAATCGCCACAAGTTTGTTAGTTCTATGATCAGTGCTATTAAAAAACAAAGATTGAAAATTTAAAAAGAAAATGAAGAGTAAAACAAGGGCAGTTCAGAAGGGCCACGCCTGATTCAGGTGATCAAAAACTAGAATTATGAAACCTGATGTGTATCGATTGTACAGGCAGAGAGATGCCCTCTACTTTCTAGTTGTCATGGAAATATGTAGAGCGATTCAAAGACGAAGCAGATCGATCATCTCATTGATTTTCCACAGCTTTCTTGAATTGTGCTCATGGAAATTCTGTTGCATGAGATGACCTCTTTTGCAGAAAGCTTACAACACAGTTCAAGAAAGCTGTGGAAGATCACCAAGTTGACCGTTCAAAGTTAACACCCTTTTAGAAAATTGATTTCTTAGCATAGCAACAGGAGAGAGGAGGAGGGAGCTGAGGCGGATATATGGGGATTGATTGTGTAT
This sequence comes from Ormosia semicastrata, assembly GCA_029884595.1. Classification (NCBI taxonomy): domain Eukaryota; kingdom Viridiplantae; phylum Streptophyta; class Magnoliopsida; order Fabales; family Fabaceae; genus Ormosia; species Ormosia semicastrata. Next base: position 13,184,027 of record JAQQTO010000046.1, on the reverse strand, counting down.
TGCTCAATATATATACGATGATGTAAAGAACTGACAATATATGCTGATTCATTAAATGGAAAAGCGGGTAGAGGTTAGGGTAAAAACTTTCACATTTCATCCTTGGTAAATCAACATGTTATCAAAATGTTTGATTGCATTTATATTATTTTGATAGCAAACCATAGGAAAATGTTAGTAACACAAAAATAAAACAGAATCCTCACAAAAGGTGACGTGAATGTTAAATCACTCTAAACTAAAAGCTATCTTATCAAAATTATTCTTACAACCTACGAGTGTAATTTTTCCCCCTAACCATAGAACGTATTTATGATTTATAAATAATTTATTTATTTTCATGCCAAACTAAACGCTGCGTGTTATAGAACAGTTTTAAGAATGTGAACACTTTGAATATGTGAAAAGGTTTTGTTATGAATAGTTTGAGCAGCCACGCACTCAGTCTTGTAACCGCCCGGTTTTCAATGTAACTCTCAAGACAAACTCATTAAAATAGAGGATGAAGTTCATCTATCTCTATTTTTTTATTTTATTTAAATTTTGATAAATATAAAATAAATAAAATAAAAAAAAATATATAATTAAATTTAAAATATATTTATTAAAATTTAAGTGAAGAGACGAAAAAAACAAAAAACAAAGACGGGCGATACTCATACAAAAAATAGACGGATACGTATTATGAAATGAAATAGTTGAAGAAAAGTAACCGTTTCATGTATGAGATGGTTTTTTTTATTGGGTACAATAAGATTTTATTGTAAGCGTTATAGGGTCTGTTTTCTCGGGAGTTGCATCAAAGATCGGGTTGCTGTGGGCGCAACAAGTGCCAATACAATCGCACTCCCCATCACAAATCTCTATGTGATATTCTTTTGGAGCCTTTAGCTTTTTCAACACAATCAAAATCAGAGAGATAGAAATAGAAAATGTAACATATAATGCTCGAGCACCATGTAACAAGTCACTATGTGATGTATTTTCTATGGAGGTGTTTATTGGATCGGAAAGACTGATTATTTCAAAAAACCGATTCAAATCAATTTAAAAAAATGATATGGATTGGGTTATTAAGTCTGATTAGGTCAAATTTGATTAAAACCGACCATAGCCAATTGGATCATGGATTGAAGAATTTTCAACCTGTTATTTGATGGATGACTCATGAACCTGACTTCCTTATTAACTTGCTGTGTTTTGTCAGTGTTCCATGATGGGGATGAGGGTTTCAAACTTTGAAATTCGCTCAATCACACATACACCCCACGATCTCTCACTTCTCCCCCGCCAAGACATAGCCTAGCCAACCTCAGCCATCACGTGATCTTTCCCCTTCTCACAGCTTGTAATAGCTTCCTCTTTCTCACAATCTCCACCACCACCCTATTCTTCTTCCCTTGTCTCCTTCCTCCAGGGATGAATCTATATACAGGTAAAGATATATGTTCTCACTTTATTTTAGAATTTTTTTTGATTTTATAAAAATATATATTTTTTTATTTTTTATATATATAATTTTTGTCCTTATATTTTTACTTTTAAATATATTATTTTTATTAAATAATTATTTAACTACATACATAAAGAAATGAATGTTTGATAATAATGATAATGAAAAAATAAATTAATATTTTTAAAATATAAAAACACAAAAAAATAATTAAAAATTAATCTTTCATAATTTTGTATTAATATATTTTTAATATATAAATATAATTATTAATTTTTTTATATTTCTATATTGATAAATGATAATATTATATTTGCCCTCACTGCTTAAATTTTCTGGATCCATCATTGGCTTTCTCCCTCTTTCCTTCAAACACACCAACAATAAAGAACAAGTCCATGCACCAACCAGCAACAATAGCTACTGATGAACAACTACGAGAGATAATAGGCGACGAGCTACTGCAACAAGGATATGTGATGATGAGTTGCTCTGATCTGTGATGAGGCAGGTGGCGACGAGCTGCTGTGATTTTATCATAAGTTTACTGTGCATTTTATTTTATGGAATGCTAATTTTGTTAGCAAGGTTTTTTTGTTAAAAATTTTTTTTGAAAGACTCCATATTTTGAACCAAACTATGGTTTCACAAAAAAATATTTACAAAAGCCAAACCAAATAAAACTTATTGGTTTTGATCAGTTTGATTTTTTTTTACCCCAAATTTGAACCAAAATGACCCTATACACCCTTATTTCTTAGATCCATTTAATACAAAAGATAAAATAAGATTTTATAATATAAAATTTGATAGTATAAAATTTAATATTATAAAATTTAATATGTAATGATTGAAAATACCGAAGTGTCTATAATTTTAATGTAAAACTTTTTATAGCAGTTTATATATCAAAATACAATTAAGCTTAATTTTACCCATTAAATTTTAATTAAATTATTCATCATTTTAATATATAAAAAATATTTGACAAATATATTTATACAATATAATATTTATATCAAATAACTGATAAAATCATAATATATTATATTAATTTATGCTATCATACTTAATTTAATACCAACTGATTATTAATTTATTAACTCCTCTCACATCTTACAATAAACACTTATTTCATCAAAGTAAGATCTCATATATATATATATATATATATATATATATATATCCACTTACTTTGGAGTAAGTCTTGTACATTTACATTGTCAATTTTTTTTTAATAGAATGCGAGTTTTACCAATTTATGCGTTGAATCATCTTATATTATTATGATGATTATATAAAACAAATTTAAGGTAAATTGAACATTCATAAATATCTAATTTAATAGTTGATATTTAACTAAACCATTTAACAGTTAATGACATCTACTTCATCAATAAAAGGGAAAGCTACATCACTCTAAATTGAATGGTCAATTAAAAAATATTAATGAGGGAATTAAGTTCAAATTTTTATATTTTTTTATGAAAGAAATTACATATAAAATGATGAAAATTAAAAAAAAAAGGAAAGCAGTATCCACTAGCCCCCTCAAAATATACATGTGTCTTCTCTACCCGTGCTCATTAGTCATCATCGGAATAAAGCATTTTTACATAAGTTTGAAATGTAAAAAAATAAGAAATAATTTAATTTATAAATTAAATCTAATTAAAATTTATGTTTAGAATGTTAAAAAATAAAAAATTATTTAAATTTTAAAATCTCATTTATTTCATTTATTTTGTTTTAAAAATTTCATTAAATTTGTTAGAATTTGATTTGATTTGAAATAAATATATTATTTTATTCTTAATAATTATCTCTAACTACCTCTCATAAAGATAAAAATATAAAATAATAAAATCAAATTAAATTAATTATCATTTTAATGAATTTCAAACACACAATTTAATTTTTAAATCAATTCAAATTCTATTTTTTAATAAATTTTAAATAAAAATTTGATTTTTAAATTAAATCAAATTAAATTAAATTAAATTATTTCTAATTTTAATTAATTATAAATACTACCATAAAGGATGACAAGTCCATAATTTGGTGTTTATTTTTTAAATTATCATTATTAATTTTTTATTAAATATTTATAAAAAATTAAAATATAAATATAAATACATGATCTAATTCATTTAAAACTTAAAATATATAAAAAAGAAATTGATCATTTTAATGTAACTATAAAAAAGATAAAATTATAAATACTTATTATTCTTTTAATTATAATTGTCTTCAAACGCTTGTTAATTTTTTATCATATAATTATAATTCATTTCATATATTTTTTAATATTTTTTCTTATCTTATTTAATTAAATAAAAATATAAATTAACAGGCCTGTAATATATGCTAGTATATTAAATTAAATCAATGTCAGATTACAATCATCTATCCAATTGGCATTAAGCATGAGAACATCATAATAAAATTTTGCATATCAATATGAAATTTCGTTATTCTACGATCTATAACAATTAATACAATTTTAATTGGTAACATGTGATTAGTATCCTAACAATGCGAATATAAAAGGCAGTGATAAGAAATTTAAAAACTAATAATTTTTCATTTTGTGATATAATTCACTATAATATGTGATAAATTTTTTATTTGCACTATATTTATATATTTTGTACATTTATACTTTTTTACACAACTATTACAATAAAGAAAAAGTATAATTTTCAGTAAACTCTTAATCTAGTCCTCGAAATACTTTTGAAATATCAATTTGGTCCTCACAAAATTGGCAACTTTAAATTGGTCTTCAAATTAATGATGTGTTTTTGTCATCACTTGACACTAATTTAATTGGCACCAATAAACAATAACGGTTAGACAATTTTGGTGTCAAAATTAACTTATTATTTCACATGACCCAATTGATGTAATAATATTTTAAAGATTAAACTGATGTTTGGAAAACTTTTCAAATGGGGGAATTTTTAATTAATAAATACTTATAGTACTTTTAAAGTATACGTCATCATTATAACCTAATACAAAATCATAGTATATTACTCTTTTACATTTTTTTATGTATAAAATATACTCTTCTGAACTCTACAATTGACTTGTATTACATTACAATTTAATATTTGTAGCAGTGTTTGTATGAGTAATTGAAACAAATTTAACTTAATATAAAACTCGATTCGATATTTTGATTGGATGATGAGATGAATCTAATTTCATGTTCATTACAAGAAGATTGATTACAATTGATCAAATTGTACATGAGATGTGTAAACATTGAAAAGTGAACATATTAAAAATAAAAAAAGAGAGCTTAGAATTGTTTTTGATTATCAGAAAGATTTTCTTTTTACACAAATATTATCGATCCATAATAAATACTTGTACTCCATTCATACAATAAATCTTGTATAAAACTTATATATACTTTATTAATCACAAGTGTAATTAAGTTACGGTACCTATTCAAAACTACTCAGATATATACTTTTGGACTTATATAATGATCAAATATAACTTTTCATAATTTATTAGAAATAAACAATGATACTAATTAAGGCAAACAAACTTGCCTAATTCGTAATTTAATGAAGTAGGATAGAAAATCGATAGAACAAATTGTTTAGACAAACTCACCAGTAACAACTAACAAGGACAAAAATTTTCACCAAAAAGACAAATTAACAATAATAACAATTAAAACCTTTTATTATTAAATAAGTTGAACGATTATATAAATCAAATGATGTCACTATATTTTATAAAAGACTAATAAAAAAAATTAACAACAACAATATAAAACACAATAATAATAAAGCAAATATTAAAGTTGATGACAAGTAAGAGAAATTCTCAAATAAACACTCTCTCAACTTAACTATTGATTTGGGTGTTTATCTAAAAATTTCTCCTATGCTCTGAAGGCATTAACTTAACCTAATTTGAATATCCTAGGGACATTGGAAACCAGGAGGGACTGTTTTTTCACAAGCACTAAGGATCAAGCTGAGCGTGATAGGTACATTCAAGTTGATCCCAAGCACATTGGCCTTAATAGCAGTGCAGAGGCAAAGTGCTGCCTCCAAATCGGCCAAACCCTGGATCAATGAGCAACACTTGCTTGAAGGAGGAGTTCCAATAATAACGTTAACAAGCCCTAAAAGGTCAGCACAAACCCCTAGCTTTAAGGTGTCATTGGGGCATTGTTCTTGGGGTGGTGGTGGAGTAGGACAAAGCTTGGGTGTGGGTGGGGGTATGCCTTTGGTGACGGTGGAGTAGGAGAAGGCTTGGGTGTGGGTGGGGTTGGCTTTGGTGCTGGCGGAGTAGGAGAAGGCTTAGGTGTGGGTAGGGGTGTTGGCTTTGGTGCTGGTGGGGGGCATGAACCATTAGCCTCGGTCAATGTTGAGTAAGCAAGGAGAGAAAGCACCAAAATGGTGGCAGTGAGTTTGTTGGAAGCCATGGCTAGCTATATTGCAAATGAAAAATAGTAGCAATAAGCAATATGCTTTGATTGATATTGAGGGGAGGCGTGGATCGTTTTTAAAGGCAAATCATAAGGTGTACTGTACGTTGGAGATCTGATTGAGTGGAAGAGAGAGTGAGATAACGTTCTAGTTGGATCTTTTGTATGTTTTTAAAAGAAGAGAGATTTTTACATAAATCTTGCAGATGTCAGGATGATCTAGCCAATCAAAATTTATGATTTTTATGGAATTTTGTGAAATTAATTGTGTAACACAAAGATCCATAAAAATATTAAGTTCTGATTGGTCAAGTGCACCCATCTGAATGTCCAGAATTTATGTAAGAATCTCTCCTGAAAAAATGGGTTGCAATATTTTGGTTGATAATTAATGGCTAGCCAATAGCCATATATAGCTACTTAGATACTATCTCTCTTACTCATTGCATGTGATAAATTCAATTCGTAAGAAAATTTTTCTCAATAATAGGCATTAATTAGGAAGGTGCATTTCCTCCAAAGTATTTCCATTTCAGTAAATTATTGTGGACTACGTTTACTTTCTAGCACACTACAGGCTCACATTCCACGGGAAGTGATAACATTTCCAAGGCTGATCATGATGAGAAGGCTAAAGAATCACAATATATTTCACTTAGTTTCTTATCTGCATTGTGGGAAAAGTAAAAAAGTAAAAATGGACTGAAAATGACTCCATTAATTTTTACTTATATTGAGTGTACAAAAATTGAAAGAGTCACTGATCGATTCGCTGCACCTCCCAACACGCTGCATATCCTTTCACACTAGTCTATTATAACCATTCTGCACCCACCACGCCTCGGTCATTTTCCTTTACTCTCCATTCCCCTAAACACCACTACCATACGTACACAAACATCAATTACATCACACGCAGCTTCTACAAACATCCACACACTCAAAGCACACAGGGGAAATGCTCTTCTTCTCCATATAGTGATAGTAGGATAGTCTCCCTAGACCCGAAGCCTTTTGCATGCCTCGACGTTCACAAACAGCACCACCACATAAAAAAAAAAATTTATCCTATTTAATCTACCATTTTGTCACTACCAATTTGTTGATTTAATTCTCTCAAACACTTCGTAAAATGAGTCACATTGCAGTGAGATTAATCATGTTTTCATCTCGTTGAGTATAAATAGGTTCTACAAGCCAATCTAATTTTGAAAAATTTTTAATCATTTTTTTTCTATTTGAATAAAAATTACAACGATTCTATTTTTCTTTTGATTTTTCTTTGTCACTTGATTGCAGCCTCCTTCGACAATTGTAACACTTGCTTTCTTTGAAGCAAAACTATCAGTACAATACGTACAAAGAAGTTTTCTAAATATATATTTCCATCACTCTCTTGTTATTCCTTAAAAAGATATAGATTAAACATTTTAAAGTTAGAACTAATTTAAATTAATTTGTACATCTTTAAGAAAATACAGAACAAATTTGTAAAAAAGCCAAACAGATAAGAAGAATAAAAAGACAAGTTCCAGTGGAATATTTCCTATTTTATTAGTGGTTTCCAGCCTATAAATATGGCTTCAAATGATAAAATTGTTATTTCAGATACTTAATTTGTCTTGTTTCATGACCATTACCGGGTTGGCTATCAATGAATTGAAATCAAATCAATAAGTCATTGTTAGCAGCACAAGCTCATGCCCCATTGCCTCCACTCTTCACGTCGCGGGCAACAACAACGCTAGGATATGGCAGTGGATAGCGAGGTCAGCATCCTTAGACGGTGACCGAACCTATACAGTCCCCATCTTAGTTAGGATGGACCGATGGAAAAATTATTTTTCACAACAAAAATCAACCCAAAATCAAGCTTTCTTTCCTTGTTTTGTCTCTCATCAATATACAATTATATATATGCTTTTTGATAATGTATATTAAATGTCATGAAAACTATATATCCATATACCTATTGTCTTATGAAAGGAAAACATATATCGTCATCTTATTTATTATTTTATTATATATTTTATTGATATTGGCCTACAATAATATCTTAACAATAATAATAAAGGTGTTGCCATCCTAAGATATTAATAGATGGAAGGATCTTATCAATATCCATAAATGATTAATCATAACATAGATCAAATTGTTGAATCAGAATAATTGAATTGAAGATAAATAGACTTGAATCATTGACATCTATCATAGGAGAAATCACCACCTTAATCCCCGACTGATTTTACTGCAGAGACCAAAGACAGAGACTAACTCCTTCCCCCCTCCGCTCGCACTAATGCAATTTACAAATTTCATCGTATTAGGGTTTTTAAAGAGTAATTTTTCTCAAAATCTTAAAAACTTAGGATAAGTTACTGTTTGCCTCGTTGGGATTTCGAACATATCACGTGTGAATTGGTATTATTGAAAGAATATTGCTAAATGTTAGCAAAGTAAATTCGTGAAATGCATGCCAACGAAATACATAAGATACAAACATGTCGTTTTATCATGTGATTTTATTTTTTTAAAATACTTTATTACATATTAACTACACAGTACTTTTGTACTTTCGTGAATGGTTTTACGAAATCAATTCGCGATAAATAGCACTGCTCTTATTGAAATAACATATAATTAATGTCTTTTTCTTTTTAGAAAAAAGAAAACACCATTCTGTTACCCATTTTTCTATGAGGAAGCATGCTACTCGGACTTACCTTCCTGAAAGTGTGCCTTGATCTCAATTATTTATCGACGTCGTCTCCTTCGTCAATTGACTATCAGCACTGCTATACCACACGAAAAAGCTTTTTAAAAATTAAAGTCTTCTACAAATGTTGTGGCATATATAGATATATAATAAAAGAGAGAGAAAAAAACAGTTTAAGGTACGGCATACAAAATCATCAGACAAATGAATAATAAAATGCACATACATTCCTGTGTTTGTTTTTAATTTGTGAATCGTTTCACGAAATTCTTTTCACGGAGAGAGGACTCTTCATTTACTATTAGCTCATGTTCCCAAAAAAAAAAAAAGAAGAAGAGAAAGAGTTCCAATGTGATTACTCAATATTTAGCTAGATAAATAATCCATATTTAAGATGCTATTATGGGTGAAAGATTTTCTTTCACCATATGATGTAGCCATTATTTGATGCTTCCTAGTACACAAAATTTCACCTAAATTCAATAAGTTTAGTTTTTTGTGAAAAATTACAGTTTTGTATAAGTAGAAAAATACATATAGGATGGGAAAATGCAATATATAAACTCATAGACAACGTCAATGCAATTTCATCAAGTCTTATGAAAGTAAACAATATTTGCCCATGAATAAAATACAAAATAATATTTGTGTCATTAGATTGATGGTTTTGAACCTTTTGGTTTCAGGTTTAGCATGAGTCGAACTTGACTCCGTTCTAAAATTGTTTTGGTCCAACTGATGGGCTTAGGCTTCAGCTGATTGACCACACAGTAGGTCTATGGACCATGAAGAGGTCAATTCAGAAGGGTCAAATCCAAGATTGATCTTAACCAATGGGCCTAGAGTGACTGGAAATATGTAGAGTGAAATGCATTCCGGCGTTGTGTGCGTCTTGGAAACTTTAGATAAAAACGCTGTTGATGGGGTCCATTATGCACCCTCTGTTTTTCCTACAACAGTAGGTTTTATTTTTCCAGGTTAGCTTTTTTTTTTTGTTTTGCATATTACTTTTTTTTTGTTTTATATTTTTTTTTTTTTTTTCGGGTCACCATTACCAACCATCACCTGCCGCTGCCAGCCACCTCCAACACCTCCGACCAGCCACCTCTGGACCTCTAGCAGATGGCTCAGGTTGGCCACCTCTCGATTGCTACTATTTATTTTTTTAAATTACACAATTTGTATAAATAATATCAATTAAAATTATATTAGTATTTATATTTTTTATAAATAATTGTGCATCTTGAAAATTTTATAAATTTTAATTGATAATATTTACACATAATAATATAATTTTCATTGTGTAAGTATGTAAGGAGTTTTTTTTAAAAAAAAATTTAACTGATAATGTTATCAGATTTGTATAAAAAATATTATCAATGTTCAGCTAGTAATATTCACACAAGATAATATTTAAAAAAATTATTTTTTTCCTAAAACTATAACTGTGTTTGTTGAAAAATTTTATAAATTTTAACTGATAATATTTATACAGTTATACAACTTAAAAAAAATTAAAGGTGGCTGGTGGTGGCGAACGGTTGCCAACTGGCAGCTTACGGTGGCCGACAAGCGACGTACAATGACATGCCAACCGATGACAGTGGTGGTAGTAGTATGTAAAAAAAATATAAAACTAAAAAAAAACCTGAAAAAAAAAACTGTTCTGAAACAGATTCAGAGAGTACCTGAAGTAGGCATGTTACGGTGATTTCTTCTTTGAGCAGCAGCTGAGCGTATTGCGCAGGGAGTGGGTGCCTGCAAAGGGACTCCAACGCTCAAGTCAGGCAGTGCACAAGTAGGCTTACGAGATTGGGTTAAAGGTTACCTTCTTAAGATGACTTAACCATATATTTATAAAGCGTATACAGAATCCTAATGGGATCCTTACTGAATGCAGGTAATTTAGGATTAGTATCTTGATGAAGATCATCTTTCCATTATTATAGGATACACCCCTGTAAATCTGAGATTAAGATATGAAAAGTATCTAGCCATCAAAGATAACTATGAGTCCTATAATATCGTAAGTTGACGATTGACAGTTACGGATATTTGGGGATTCATCCTCTACATGAATCTATCAATCACGATGTCATATCCCAACACCGCGATGGGGCCGTAATCCATGGTCTGGAATACATTGTGAGTCTTCCTCTACGCCAGCTAGGAGGAGTCCAGTAGTGTGCATACCGGGTTGATCCAATGGAGCGGGATCCCGGATCATGGTCCAGAACAGTTGCCCCCAGCTTGGCTCTTGGATGAGACAGACCAGAGTCAAGTTTAGAACGAATCAACCATCATATGGCTAACATGGTAATTCGATGGATAGGTGTTAGACCCCGGGTTATTACTAGTGTCCGCGTCCTATTCAATTATGAGTAAAGATCACTGCCCCCAAGTAAGAGTACTAGGAATTCCTGGAGATATATTCAACGTAAATTCTGAACGTGATCTCTGGTGGTAACAGTCTGCGATTCTCTGGGGAACTGACACTTGGACTTTATTGGGGAGTAATAATCCTTTAAAGAAAATGTCAGTTTCATACGGATTTTCTCAACGGCTCCCTATCTTTGTGACCAATAAGAGATTAGAAGCATTTATTTCAGCTGACTTCATGGGATCAGGTCACCTTTTGCGGGACCAATCAGAATCCCTCATGCATATTATAAGTAGAGAATACTTCTTTGTGAGCTAGCATTCCCTTCTTTTTCATTCTCAAGTAGAAATGATTTCTTCCAAGAGAATGAGTGTAGCTCTTTTTTCATTTCCCACATTTATGAAGAGAGTTTCATCATCTGCAGAGATTATACTCTTATTTTTTTCAAAGTTCTTGAAGATGTTTGATTTTCCCCGAACGCTCTTTTCTTTTGACATGGGCCTTTCTTTCTTAGCATAAAACTGGGTTGCTATGCATTTAGAGAGACGGAAGCCTTTCTCTCCTGGTGTACACGGTAGTGTCTAATCCAACGTGTCGCTAGGATGAGACAATGCCTTCGTCCACTATTGCATGGGGACCTAACGGAGCACACCGTTCCTTTCTCCACCTTCTTCCCGGGCTATTTGAAAGCGCCTGGCCGGTCTTCTTCGTAGTACGACTAGGTATGCAAGGATGCCGGGTCAAAGGAAGGAAGGACCCCCTTTGAGCAAACAGGGGTGGTCTACTTTCTTTGACTTGCTTTCAAGGAAGCATCGGGTATCCGCCTCTCCCGTTATCCGTTGAGAAGGTGAAGGGGAACGAGTGGGCAGAGTATTTCTACTTCGGAGTGGCTTCAGTCTGTTCCGGGGTGGAAAGGCCACTGGAGCTACTCCGTATCTTGAGGCAACTTGGAATGATTTATGCTAGCGGAGGATTCTTCAGCTAGAGAGGTCGTACCCCGTCCAACAAGCGAGGGAAGATTTCGGTCTTTAGTTGCATGGCGGAGAAAACAGTGCAAGGAACTTTGGTATTTTCTTCGGGATTATGATCTCGGTTTTCCAATGTTCTTCAAAACCAATCCACTTTTTCAAGAGACCGAGGTTTGGAGATGTGGATGGGGTATGATTCAGGCAACCGGAGATGTTTGCCCCCTTTCCTGGGCTACCTTTATACATTTCATGTCTCAATATTTTCTTTTTCCTCCTTTTTGGATGTATGACGATGTATGGAATGAAGATGATTCAATAGGCTTTACATTCTCTGTATTTGTTCTGTACTTTCATTATTTTTTCACCGAGGTAACGCTGCCGGGATGAATCCAACGCTTATCCCAGTATGACCCCATAAAGACATTGTCGGGGTAGGTCCAATGCTAACCCGGCATAATCGCTATAGTAATTGCACCTCAGCGTTAGTTTGTAGTCTGTGTTGTCAATAGTTATTTGAAGCTGGGATCCGCGATACAAGCCCGGGTTTCTCTTTTAACATTCGTACGACGCTTTGGGTTACTGCATAACCGTCCTTTCAACTGCTATTACAGCTGTGTGAGCCACGTGGTGCGATTTCATCAGAAAGACGTGCCTAGAGCTCCGCGCGCCATGATGAGCACCTTTTGAACTTGCGATGGAGAGGACAGAAATGTCCCCTAACCATTCAAACATTTATAAATAAGAGTCAGAGGTTCGTCTTCCTTACTTTACCATTTTTGGCCTCCTTCACTGAAAACACCGTGCGGCAAAAGCTTTGGCTCCTTTTGGGTGCTTTCCAATTGTTCGCAACTTCTCCATTGTTCTGGCACTGCTTCTCCATTGTTCAAGCACTCTGCCTTTACATAGCAAGTAGCTTTCTCTCAATCCCCTCGTTATTTGCGCTTTCAGAATGTTAATAACTTTTGAAGAGTAGAGTAGCTTTGCATTTCTGGTTTTGCTTTCCTTCAAGTACACCTTAGTGATTTAGGTAGATTTTGTCGTCTCTCTGAAACACCATCTTCGCTGCGCCATGCGCAGCGGAGGACTTCCCCTGAATGCTTTATTTCTGGTGGGACAGGAGGTCGGTAGGGGAGGTTTGGATTACTTTACTCTCCCTATGTCTGAATTTATGAAATTATTGATTTTGACAGTTGCTTACCGACTTCTTTGGATGTTCTTAGGATTTCCATGGCCAAAGGGAAAAAGGCGAGAGTTCAGCCCCCACTCCACGACGTCCGTGACCCAGCAGAGGATGAGTTGATTCGAATTCAGTGAGGTCCCGGGCTGGTATACCCATGGGTGGTTGACGACGTATGGAATCGTCAGTCCAAGTTTTCAAACGAAACCGTACTCCGAGAATCCTTATTTGCCTTAGAGTTAACCGTGAACAAAGCTCGGGATAACGAATTCCAAGTCGTTTGTCCAGACTGGAGTGAGAGAGTGTGTTCCTGCCGAGAAGTCGGGTCACATTTTATGTTCCTGTATGAGCCCCTTTTTCTCAAGTTGGGGCTTAGGATACCGTTTTCTGACTTTTAAATGGCCGTCCTCCGTACTCTTCATGTGGCCCCATTGCAGATCCATCCTAACGGTTGGGGTTACATCATCTCGTTCGAGAGATTTTGTCGGTTAATGAGCCTTAAGTGCTCAGTTAATACATTTTTTTTATTTTTATACAAGAATAAACACTCAGGGGATGATAAAGCAAACAAGTTGGCTCATCATTCGGTCACGGCTTGGTCGTAAGTCCTTTGATGTTTTCGAAGAAAGCTTCAAAGGGTTTAAGACTACGTTTTTCAAGGTAAAAGTCAAGGAGGGATGTCAACCATTTTTCCTCAAACCGGACGGAGAGCCAGAATTTCTGCTTTACTGGACGCAAGGCTGCTGGGGTGTACCCCTTAGTTTAATTGAAAAAGAGGAGGGAGATCTCGACCCCGAGGAGCTCAGGTCTGTCAGGTTCATAATCCGGTATACCGAGAAGCACGGGAACATCAATATTAGAGATGTTCTTTGTACCCCTGGTGATGATCTTCTTTATGCTTTATTAGGTAGGAATTAGGGTGTTATTACCCATAGTATCCCTAGGTATTTGCTCTGTCTTCATGTATCAATGTTTCGTGATGTACTGATTGTACTTGTTTCTATTTTCTTTCAGTTAGCAACATGACTTCTGGGTCTTCCATGGTTGCCTTGCATTCTTCAAGAAACCGGAGGAAGAGGAAGAAAATCGAGGCTTCTTCCTCCGCAGCCGCCCCGGCATCCTCCGACTAGGACGTTGTTATCGGAGAAAAAGATCAGTCGGGTTCCCCCAATCTTAAAGGGAGAAAAAGGCAGGTTGTTGAATTACCTTCTGAACATTATGGAAGGTCGTCGAATGGCGATGATAAGGAAAGGGCGGATACCACTTTTTACAGTGATGATGTCATTGTTCTTATTGAGGAATTTCATCACGAGGTGGGTGGTGGATACCACTGCTCCAAGGGCGTTGAGAGAAGGACGGCCCAGGATAATGTTATAAGCCGAAGGGCAGTCCACAACTAGGAACTTTACCTTGACAGTCCTGAAGAGTTTAGATGATCCGAGGGTCAGGTGAGTTTCGTAATGTCCGACCGGGGTGATCTTCTCACCAGTGAAACTCGTCAATTCTCCTATGTGGGGAGTCAGGTCGGATTGCGGGAGCTCCAACTTCTAATAGAGATCTAAGAACATAATGTCAGCTGAACTCCCTTGGTCGACGAAAATTCGGCGGACCTCAGCATTGGAAATTACCCCGGAGATGACGAGTAGATTGTCGTGATCCAAGATTATTCCGCCGTAGTCTTCATCTGAAAAGGTGATGAGAGGCGCTTTTCTACCCTCTGCTTATGTTCTTGGTTCTGAGTGGACCATGCTAAAAACTGTCATTCTAAGGGCTTTCTTTCGAGCTCCATTGGAAGATCCTCCTCCGGCAAAGCCACCGGCAATGGTATGGATCGTCCTATTGGGCTCGAAGCGATGGTCGTCGTTATCAACGGGGGGAGCATCCCTGATCTGATCCTGCCGATCGTTGTTATCTCAGCGAGGTAGAGTCCGGGATCTTCTCCTAAGACTTCTTGTCCTTTTTCTGCGCAAAGGGGACGGACTCCGACGCGGGGTAGGTCTACTATCTCTGTGTTTATTGTCCCCCTCGTTATTTTGTACACAAAGGATATACTACTGCAAGCGTCCGGCATTGATTAAGAATTCGATGGCATCGCGCAACTGATAGTAATCTTCTGTATCGTGGTCATAGGCCTTATGCCATGTGCAATGTTTGGAGTGATCCTTTTGCTTGTATTTCTTGATAGGGGGCGGTCTCCGGACGTTCTGAAACTCCGTGTGCATCACTTCCCTCAAGATTGTTTCCCGAGGCGTGTTCAAAGGAGTGTAGTCAGAGTAATTCCTCCGAGGTGGGCTACCCTTTGGGGGTCGCGACCTTGAGGAATTCTGGTTGAGCTTCTGGTGAGAAGGCTCGCCTTTATCCCACCTCCTATGGTCTTCTGTTGCCTCCTCCAAGTAGACATACTTCTCGGATCGTTTCTGGAAGTCAGTCAGATTGTCTGGTTTCTTTTTTGCAAAGGACTTGAAGAACTTGGAGCCTATCCGGAGACTGCTTCTAGCATAATGCAAGGCTATTCTATCTTCAAAATTTTTTACATTGGTGCAGGCAGCCATGAAACGCCTAACGTAATCCCGGAGGCTCTCGTCCTTTCCCTGACGGATCTTAGCCAGAGATTTGATAGATTTAGGTTGTTCCTTGCTTGTGGTGTATTGTGGCAGAAAATGCTGTTTAAGGTCTGATCATTCCACGACGGTCCCCCGTGGTTGGCTGGTAAACCACTTGAGGGCTCCCTTTTTGAGGGAGAGAGGGAAAGCTCAGCACAACAATTCTATGGATCCACCGTAGAAACATAGGGACTGCTCGTAGGCATTTATGTGTTCCTGGGGGTCCGTGGTTCTGTCATAAATTTCCAGGTTCGGAGGAAACTTGAAATTTCTCGGAACCCGGAACTCCATGAGTTGATCGGAGAAAGGTTATTCCATGGTTCCGCGATTCTGGTTATTATCCCCAGTATTGGGAATTCCATTATCGTCGTGAGCCCTCCTTTTATTATTTTCCACGTCGGTCCGTCTGTCACGGCGGCTTGGCCTTGGTTGGTTTTCATGCATGGCGCGCTACATGTCTTCCAGCCTCCTGAAATGGTCGTTGAGCAAATCTATATGTTGTTGCAACATATCTTGAAACTGGCGTTGGGAACCCCGAGATTGATGTGCGCGTTCAGAGCAGGATGCACGATCATCGAACTCGTTGTTCGGGATTCCCAGACGTTGGTGTACCGGAATCCTGCGCTCTTGAAAGCTCTTGTCACCTATCTGGGCTGGGAATTCAAGTCTTTCCACCGACATTCAATAGCTTCAAAAAATCTGCGTGATGGGTTAGGAGACTCCTCGAAAAGGAGGTGGAGTGCCCATCACGTCGGCTTTAGGTCGAAAGGTATGACCTTGTAGCAATAGATCCGGTGCACGATTTCTCACCTCGGCGGAGGTTTGAGCCGCAAGTGGAGGCGCAGGGTAGTGGTGGACGTTGCATGTCGAGTCTGTCTCCATCTCTCGTTGGACTTCTTTACCGTAAGTTGAAAGCCATGAGAGGTTTGTGCAGCGTCTCTTCTCAAGTTTTGCCTCGTATTCACCATGATTGGGTGGGATTAGAATTTTAAGGTTCCCCACAGTCGGTGTCAATGTTCTGAAACAGATTCAGAGAGTACCTGAAGTAGGCGCGTTAAGGTGATTTCTTCTTTAAGCAGCAGCTGAGCGTATTGCGTAAGGGGGTGGGTACCTGCAAAGGTACTTAAACGCCCAAGTCAGGCAGTGCAAAAGTAGGCTTACGAGATTGGGTTAAAGGTTACCTTCTTAAGATGACTTAATTGTGTATTTATAGAGCGTATACAGAATCCTAATGGGATCCTTACTGAATACAGGTAATTTAGGATTAGTATCCTAATGAGGATCATCTTTCCATTATTATAGGATACACTCTTGTAAATCAGGGATTAAGATATGGAAAGTATCTAGCCATCAAAGATAACTATGAATCCTATAATATCGTAAGTTGACGATTGACAGTTACGGATATTTGGGGATTCATCCTCTGCATGAATCTATCAATCACGACGTCATATCCCAACATCACAATGGGGCCGTAATCCGTGGTCCGGAATACGTTGTGAATCTTCCTCTACGCCAACTAGGAGGAGTCCGGTAGTGTGCATGCCGGGTTGATCCCATGGAGCGGGATCCCGGATCACGGTCTAGAACAAAAACCTAAAAGAAAAAATAAAACCTGCTTAACATATTTTCTGTAATTGATCTAAGTTATTAATATTTTTTATAATTAAATCAATAACTTAGATCAAGTGATATACTATACATATTCTTTTAGAAGGTGTATATTAGACAATATTAGACACTACCGTACAACTCTTTCTGCGTCTTTATCTTGAGTATGTTTTGACAAACTCTTCCCAAGGAAATGCGACAAAACTAGTGACTACTCACAAAATTCAGCCAGTGAAAGCAAAGATAATATATAAATATAAAAAAATTAAATAAAAAAATATATTAATATACAATAATAAAATATTAATTGACAATTATTTCATTCACAGTATAAATAATTTTTTCACTATTAATATTATCAAAAAAATTCTAATAAAAAAATTCTATTTATATATATATGAATGATGTTAACATTTAATTATGTGAAATGTAATTTAAAATAATATTATAAAAATTTTAATTTTCTTATAATAAATTTATTTACTTATACATTATATAAGTATAAAAATAAAAAATATAAAAAATAAAAATATCAAAAAATTATTGTAAATAATAAAAAGTTTTTTAAAATAAATGAAAACATATGTCCTCACTGTTATGCAAGTAGGCCATCCCTGGACAAAACAAGCTACGATTGAAATGAAATTGTCCTTATTATTGGCCTGGCAATGCGACTCAATAGATATATAAAGAGAATATAGAAATTTAGATCTCCTGTGTTCCACGTTGCAAATATGATGTCTATATAGGGAATCAAGGCATCAAAATCTCGAGATATCCTGTACACAACTGTGACAATACTGATGTAACAAATGCCTTATGTATATAAGAGATATATTTAATGAAAACAAATTTTATTGTGAGAATGTAAAAAAAATAAATTTTAATTATATAATTATATATAATTGATCAAGATTAAAAATTATTTAAAGATTATGTGATTATTTAAAAAATTATATATTTATATTTTAATATTAACTATTCATGTATAGATTTAATAATCAAGATTCATTTTTCTCATCTTTTATAAAAAATATTTCTCTCCCACACACACACACGCATATATATATATATATATGAGGGAGGATCAACTTATACCAAGGTGTAAATCTTTTTTTTTTACTGTTTTTAATCGTTAATTCTACTTTCATCTAAATGGTTGACTTTAATGAAATAATCTCAACCATTAGATGAAAGTAAAACTAATGGTTGAAATTTGAAAATAAATATAAGAGAAAAAAAACTTTTACACCTGTAAGAAATGTTTTATCCTTCCTATATATATATATATATATATATATATAGTGTAAAAATTTTCAATATCTAAAAACCACATTGGACCTCAACTAATTTAAAATCGAATTGAATCCAACTATAAAAATGTAAAGTTATCATAACACTGATTTTTTTATTCATAAAATTCAATTCGAGATTTTTTTTAAAAAAAATGAGTGTCAAACTACTTAAATCAAATATAAAATGTTACACCTTTATATTTATTAATAATCTTTTTATCAAATGTAATTTTAATAAAATCAATTGATATTGTATGTAAAACTGTAACATAATATGTTCAATTAAGTTTTTAGTTCCTATATTTTCTATTTTTTTTATTGTAGTCAACACTTTTTCACTTAATTCATTTTAATCCTTGAATTTACTAACTGCATTTAATGCATTCCTTGAGAAAAATTATTAGATACACCTAGGCCCTAGCGTTCTCTTACACTCCATAATTCAACGTTTGCCTTGTCAATTAATGTGTATCATCATTAATGATAACTTTAACCACATTATTTAATATTGAAATTTCTAAGACACTATGTCATTAACTATTCATTGATAATAGTTAACACAAAAATTAAATATAATGGCTGAATTTAAATATAACGAGAAGTTAATATAAACCATTAGATGGGTTGAATGGTGTCAGGTAAAAAAGAGAAATTCTTATGCATTTTTAGACTAAGATTTTTTTTTTTATAGGACTAAATGTGTGCTACATTAACTATAATATTAAAAATTAAAAATATAATTAAATTTAAAAATAATAATAACTCACATAATTGATGTAACACTTAAGAAATTTTTTACTCCAAAAATATCTAAGAAATCTATTGGATTAAAAATATTATTGCTATATATGTATTTAAAAATTTTTTAATCTCACAAAAATCAGTCGTGTTAATTATTTAATTAAGTGGTAAGTTATCATATAGTTAGTAAAGTGATAATACGTGACAAGACGAGGTGGTGCACGGTAACATAACATCATCAATCTAAATTAATGATTGA
This sequence comes from Ormosia semicastrata, assembly GCA_029884595.1. Lineage (NCBI taxonomy): Eukaryota > Viridiplantae > Streptophyta > Magnoliopsida > Fabales > Fabaceae > Ormosia > Ormosia semicastrata. The sequence goes on along the minus strand of JAQQTO010000046.1, from coordinate 13,164,368 downwards.
GTTTCTCCACAAGTATCATCATCTCCAAAAGTTCGTGGTATGATCACCCATCGGCAGCTAAGGAAATGGTCCAGCTAAAGAAAATGGGAAAAAAAATGGCAAACCTAATATCAACCTATCTGATCTATCAGGATTTATCAAATGGTGGAAATGCGTATGAGAGTTGCCAAACCTAAATGTATGCCGCATGTATGATTATTAAGTGCTAATAACATATTTGGTTTAGATTTTTTAAGAAAAAATGATTATTTATATTTTAAAATTTTTCTCACAAATTTTTTAATTATAAATTGTTCTGGACTATAATTTGGGCTCTTAATATGTAGTCCAGCTTGGTACACGCGCTCGCAGAAGTCCAAGCCTACACGTCTCCAGCAGAGTCAGCTTATAATGAAATCTCAATTTTGGATGGTAACAGTTTTAACGTAAAATCTACGTAATGGATAAATCTTGCGATATCTCCTAATTGATAATCATGATCTTGTAGAATAATAATACTGTAACTGTCATATCAGTATTGCGATAATATAAGGATTCCCTATAACTAAATAAGTAACATATCTTCTCTTGTAATCATAATAGAAATGTATCTCTTCATCAAGATAACATATCAATCTAACCTCTATAAATATCAGGCTAAGTCACCCTAATCAAGTACGTGTTATCTAAAAGTATAAACCCTATTGGTACACATCCTGACTTGAGTGTTGGAGTCCCTTTGTAGGTACCCAACCCCCTAATTCAACACGTTTGGTTACAGTTGTGCTACTAAGGAATCCACCTTCAACCATCAGTACATGCCTATGTTAGGTACCCCTTTGAATCTATTTCAGAACATTGGCGTCGTTTGTGAAAAATGAGAAAACTTACAATCCCACTCCAATCATGGTGAATACGAGACAGAATTTAAGGAGGGCAGACCTCAACCAATCAAAGGTAGGACCCTACTGCCCAACGCCCTTCTCTTCCTGCCCCACCACTTGCTTTTGAAACCTCCACTGCCAGAAACCAAGCACTTAATGCAGAAAACCAACGCGATGGGCACCCCATCTCGGTTTCCGATGAAAGCCCTAACCCATCGCGCTAGATTTCTATGAGAGATAAACTTGGAATCTCAGTACAAGGAGGTAACCCATTAGTCCAAGAGCGCAGAGTCCCAGTTCATCAACATTTGGGAATGCCTAATAATGAAATTGGCGATCATGCGTCTCAGCACACGAATCAGTCTTAGGCATCCCAACGTCAATTCTAGGACATGCTACAATAGCATATGGCTATGCTATACAAACAATATCAGAGGTTGGAAGACATGCAGTGGGCCATGCTCGAAAACCAACCCAGGCTTCACCATCGTGACAGAAGTATTAGCACAGAAAATAATTAAAGAATATGTCGAAGCTTCAGTGACCAATATCCAGAATAACAATCCGAACCGCGGGTTTGAGGAGCATATTTTTTCTGATCAACTTATGGAATACCGTGTTCCTATAAATTTTAAATTTCCAACGAACTTGGAGATTTACGATGGAACCACGGACCCCCAGGAGCATATAAATGCCTATGAGCAATCCATTTGCTTTCACAGAGGATCTATGGAGCTGTTGTGCCATGCTTTTCCTCTTTCCCTGAAAAAGGGAGCCCTTAAATGGTTTTCAGGCTTACCACGTTGGTCCGTGGTTGATTGGTCGGATCTTAAATAACGTTTTCTACCCTAGTACACCACCAGCAAGGAACAACTCAGATATATTGAATCCTTAGCAAAGCTCTGCTAAGGGAGGGATGAGCCTCTCCGCAATTACATTAGGCAGTTCATGGTGGCATGCACTAACGTGGAAAACTTCGATGACAAAATAAAGCTTCACTATGCCAGAAGTGGTCTTCAGGTAGATTTTGAGTTCTTCGCTTCCTTGGTTAAAAAGAAACCGGAGAAGCTGGGTGAGTTTCAGAGGCGATCCTAAAAGTACGTGGACCTAGAGGAAGCAACAGTGGACAAGAGGAGGTGGGACAAAGGTGAACCCTCTCACCAGAAGCTTAACCGTAATTCTTCACGACCCCGGTCTTCCAAAGATAGTCCACCCCAGGCCAGATACTCTGTTTATACTCCACTGAATACCCCACGAGAAACAATTTTGAGAGAAGTAATGCAGACTGAGTTTCAGAATATACGAAGACCACCCCCATTAAGAAACACAAGCAGAAGGACCATTTTAAGCATTGCATATAACATAAAGGTTATGGGCATAATACAGAAGATTGTTACCAACTCTGTGATGCCATCGAATTTCTAATTAAGGCTGGAAGACTGCAACAATATATCCTCCGGGTCCAATGTGAAGAGCACCGCGGTAAGCACAGAGACGACAAACGCAGTCCTCGACGAAGACACAGTCCTCACCGCAGAAAAAGGACTCGAAGTCCCAGGAGAAGATCTCATATTCCACCTCGCCGAGACAATAATGACCAACAGGATAGGAACAGGAATGCTTCCGCTGATGATAATGGTGACCGATGTTCTGAGCCAAACAGAATGATTAACATTATTGCTAGCGGTTTCGCTGGTGGAGGTTCATCAAATGAAGCCCAGAAAAAGGCCCTTAGGATGGCGGTATTCAGTGTATCCCATTCCAAACCTAGATTGCAGACTGCTGAAAGGAAAACGCCTTCCATCACATTTTTGGATGAAGACTAAGGTAGAATTATCCCAAAACACGACAATCCACTCGTCATCTTGGGAATAATATCCAATGCTAAGGTCCTCTGAATTTTCGTAGATCAAGAAAGTTCAGTAGATATTATGTTCTTGGACCTCTATCAGAAACTAGAACTATCACCATCGGATTTGACTGCACACGATGGGGAACTGACAGGTTTCACAGGTGAAAAGGTTACTGATAATCACATATTTTATTCATTAAGAAACCCTTATGTTTAGTCATTTACACTCTCCATATTCTTAATTGATTGAGTTTAGCATGATTTTGTGAGTTTGAGCTCAAATTGGTCTTAATTGAATATTTTCAGCATTATTGAGATTTTACACTGTTTCTGTATTTTGGCCATAACTTGAGTTCCTGATATCTTATAATCATGAATTTTATCTTGTAGGAAACCTAAGAGGAAGCTCTACAACTTTGATGAAGAGCTCGAAGTCCTAAACAGATGTCTAAGAGACCTAATTTTACATGGAAGTCAGAATACGGGTTCTGTCACTAGAATCCGAACGGTGTGCACTCATAAAATCATATCTCAAGTTATAATAATGGAGATGGGCTTCAATTTGGATAGTTGATAGTCAAGACCCAAATAAACAACTTTCATGAAGAACACATTTTGAAATAATGAAGTCTAATGGGTCATTTTGGGCTTGCAAGTCGGAACAGAGGTGCTGAAATTGGGTTTGAGTAACCCGTGGTATTTGGGTCATATCTTGGGCTGTAGGAAGCCAAATTGGACGATCCAGATATGCATGTTATAGCCAAGACAAAGATATACAACTTTCATGAATAACACTTTTCATGAATCTGAAGTATAATCGGTCGTTTTTGGCTTCCAAGTCAGACACGAGATTTTCGCACCCACTCACCCACTCCACTCAACCAAATCACTCCACTCATCCACTCAACCACTCAACCACTCCACTCATCCACTCAACCAAATCATCCACTCAATCACTCCATTCTACTCAACCAAATCACTCCACTCATCCACTCAATCACTCCACTCATCCACTCAACCAAATCATTCCACTCAACCACTCATCCACTCATCCACTCAACTAACCCACTCACCCACTAAATCAACCACTCATCCACTCATCCACTCAACCAATCCACTCAACCACTCCACTCCACTAACCTACTCATCCATCCACTCACCTTTGTCATTTTGCTACCCTAGACTTCTATAAAAGGGCACCATTGGTTATCATGTAGGGGGTTGGAGGTTGGACTCTCCTTCATTTCTCTCAGTTTTTCTTGTGATTTCCTTCTAGCTATGTGTAACTAAACCTCCCTTGGTTAAAGGGGTGATGAAACCGCTAGTATTGATGTTGTAAACTTTGCATATTTGATTATTTCAACACAGTTATGTTTTTATTCATATATTTCTGAATCTATTGTTGGTATGAAGGTTTTTATACTTGTTCCCTCTTGAAAAGTGGTAGATCTGGGTTTATTATGCGCGGTTGCGGTAGTAGATCTAGTGGAATATATGATGTTCATGTGGGTATAATTATCTTTGTGCTATTTGCCAGTTATAAAAGTGGTAGATCTGGGTTTATTATGCGCGGTTGCGGTAGTAGATCTAGAGAAATATATGTTCTAAGTAATTTAATCCCGGTGTATGATTAGATCTTAGTGTAATTGGTTTTCTAAATCTTAATGCAATTGTTGGGTAGTTGTAAGAGCGGTTGCTTTATGACTAATCAGTGATTAGGAGTTGATTTGAGCGGTTGCTAAATTGGCCAACACGTAAGGAAAACAGAGATTTACTCTCACAATTACATAAAAACATAATTGAGCATGTTGGAATAAAATGATATGTGGATTTACATCATCATATAAATCTAGTGGTGGATTCAATCTCTTAACCAATTTTCTATATTATTGATTTCTAATTTATTGTTATTGTCGTTGAAATTGTTCATTGTTCATCAAAACTCCAAAACCCCCATTTTACTATTTATTAATTAGAGTTTAAATTAGGAATTATTTGATAGTGTTCATTGAATTGGTTCTCTGTGGATCGACCCTTACTAACTACAACTAGTTGTAAGGTTTTTATTTTCTGGTGGGCCTAACAACTGATTTTTATCTTAATTTTAATCGCTATATCCGCACGCATCAGAATTTTGGCGCCGTTGCCGGGGAGCCAAATTTTCAATTACACTATTAATTTATTTCCTATTTTTACTCTATTTTTATTTTGATTTTGATTTTATATTATTTTATTTTTTATTTTTGATGTTTTCTTTCAGTGTCTTGTAGGTGTTGATGTCCATTAATCATGGATGCTTGTGGGATTTGCTTATCACCCTGGACATATCATCGATTTGTGTCCTACTCTCCTAGTGGACACAAATGAGGAAGTAGAGGCAGTATGGGGATATTCTGAACTTTCTGACAATTACAACCCGTACTCCAATACATATTATCCAGTGGTGGGACTATCCTAACTTGAGTTATGAACAACAACCTCATAATCAACCTCCAAATTTATGAACTTCCGAGATTTCAGCGAGAGGCAAATATATTTCCCTCGAGACAAGAAGAAGTTCAAGATCCTTGGCCGAACCTTCATTGAAAGAACTAATAAGAGAAATGACCATTGATATTATGCGCTTCAACAAGAAACAAGGGCCGCAATCAATGACATACAAAACTCTTTGGATCGATTAGCCATACAACTCAAAGAATAGGCGAGCCTAAATTACGAAAGACTTCCTTCACAACCCAAAGAGGATGTGATGGAAGATCCTAGTGTCTTGACATATTGCAAAATGAGAAGACGTTAGATGAACCCATCTCTCTCCTCTACAAATCACTACAGAAGAAGACCAAGAGCCTAAACAGGTAAATGAGGAAGGGAAAAACTCTGAAACCCCCAAGGTAAGTAATCTTGAACCCCTTTTAAATGTAGTGGAGGAGCAACATGATGAGTTGTGTGATGAATTTCCTGATTTTATTGGTTTCAATGATTATATTCATTGCCACTCATGTACTGATATGATATGTGCTAGCTGTGCTGAGATTTCTACAGAGTTGAAAGTTGATGATTCTGTTTGCAAAGCAGATTCTAAGACCCAAGGGGAGGAGAAATTGCAGGCCATGGAAGAATTTTTAGAAAAGGAAGAAGAGCACCCGATGACAGTCATTACTAAAGTGGACTTTGTTTTTGGGCTATCATTCAATAAAAACAATGCACATGAAGCTGATAAAGTGCACATATTGCTTTTCAGTGGTGAAGTCAAGGAAAATAAGGGCCAATGGGACCCTGGTGGAAGTCCTTATGCTACAAGCTTAATTTGGTCATCACACTTCAACCAATGGGATCCTGGTGAAAGCTCTCATATTGTTTCACCTACAGTTTGGTCATCACACTTCAACCAATGGGATCCTGGTGAAAGCTATAATGTTGTCTTAACTATAGCTTGGTCATCATGTTTCAAACAATGGGACCCTGGTGGAGTCTTTTCACCTACCTCACTTGATAAGGCCAATAAACACCGTCTCAAACAATATCATGAACTACCAAAGAATGCAGAAGTGGAGGTGATGAACCTTCTCCATCCGCATTATGAATAAAAATAATAAAAATAATAAAAAATAAAAAAAGGAAAAAAAAAGGAAAAAAAATTTAACCTTTTATTTTTATCTTTATTTTTATTTTTTATTTTCTATTTTTTTTATAATTCTCAATGGGGTAATTCTCCATTTTCTTTTCTTGTACATATTAATAGTGGGGTTAATTCTCTTTTTTATTTTTTATTTTTACAATGGGGGTAATTCTCCTTTTATTTTTTTTGTATATACTAATTCAAATGGGGAATCTCTCCCTTTTATTTTTTTTATTTACATACTAATAATGGGGGAACCTCTCCTTTTACTTTCTCGTAATTTTTTTTATTTATTATTTTTGTTATTTATTTATTTTCTGTCATTTTTTTTATTTATTTATTTTTATTTATTTTTTATTTTTTTTGTTTATTTATTTTCTCATTTATTTTTTTCTGTCATTTATTTTCTCATCATTTATTTTTCTCATTCATTTATTTTTGTTATTTATTTATTTATTTATTTTTTTTTGCTTATTTAATTTATTTGGTGGTTGGTTTCTACCACACCATTTTTGAATTTTTTTATTTGGTGGTTGGTTTATTACCCCACCTTTGTTATTTTATTATTTTATTTATTTAGTGGTTGGTTTATTACCCCACCTTTGTTATTTTTTTTATTTGGTGGTTGGTTTATTACCCCACCTTTGTTATTTTTTATTTGGTGGTTAGTTTATTACCCCACCTTTGTTATATATATATAAAAAAATTCTCGCTTTGAGATTTGTATAATTTTGTTGAATTTTGGTTTTGGAATGACGATCCTTTGGATGGGATCCTTTGGGGTTTCTAGACTTCTTTACCCCGATGATTTTCTTGAAGTCAAAAAAAAAAAATTCTTAATTTCAAACTTTTTCTCGACAATGTACCAACCTACCCATATAGGTGCTATCATTACTTTTTCTATTCTCTTCCCTATTTAAACACTACATTTCCTTCACTTTCCTTCAACTCAAAATCATTCAAAGGAAGTATAAGTGTAAAATGGAGGGAGCTTCTTCTTCTTCTCTCGTTCGTAGACTTACCAATATCTGTGTATTTTGTGGGTCAACTTATGGGAAGGGTTTAGAGTATGTAGACGCAAAGAATCACTCTTGGTCGAACACTTGTCGCGAGGAAAATTCATTTAGTATATGGGGAGGCAAAGATTGGTTAATGAAGGTCAGTATCACTTTTTCGCTTCATTCAAAAGGCAACAGTTTTAGGTATCATTCCTAGACCTTTAGCTCAACAGAATATCATTGGAAAAACAATTGGGGAGGAGCTTCAAGTATCATCTATGGATGAACGAATGAAGACAATGCTTAAAAACTCTGATGCATTCATAGCCTTACCAGGTGGTTTTGGTACTTTGGAAGAAATTTTTCAAATTGTCTCTTGGGCTCAACTGAACATCCACCATAAACCCATAGGTTTGCTGAATGTTAATAATTTTTTTTGATCTTTTGTTATATTTTCTTGACCATGCTGTGGAACAAAAATTCATCACACCTTCGGCAAGACAACTCCTTATTTTTGCTTCCACTGTTGATGAATTAATTGATAAATTAGAAGTTTTTGTTTATAAACCTGATCCAGTAATAGCTCAGATAGATTGGTCAGCAGGCAACAACAAGGGAGGCAGCAAGGAGCAAGAGTGTGATTTGTTACTTCATCTATAACTTTCCTTTATCTTTAGTTTTATTTATCGTATTTTTTTTCTCTCTTTAAATTTGTGTGAGATTTTTCTTTTCGATCATTGCAATAATAGGGTGTGATGCGGCAATCGACATAGCAGTGTTTCTTTTACTCGCTTGGCGTTGATTCACTTCTTATCGAGTTGTGTTGCTCTTTTCTATATCTCTCTTCGCATTGAGGACAATGCTTATATTAAGTGTGGGGAGAGATTTTAGAAATTTTTATTTCAAAAAAAATATTTATTTAAAAAAAAGTTTCATTGCATGATTGAATAACTTTTCTCCCTTCTTGAACCGATATGCTTGGTGATGGATGATTAAATTGATGAATTGAGTTTGATGGATGCATACCTTGTGAGATTTTGAGCCTAATGGATGGATTTAACATTTATGCCATTCTCTTCTTTTTCTTGTGTGATTTTCACTCATGTTAATGACCACTCTAGAACTTGCTTTGATTCTTTTTGAAGCTACATTTCACTTGCATGCATGAACATGATTGAGGCCCTCTTTCTTAATTAGCTAGTTTAACCAAATAGCCAACCTTGTTTTCAATATGATATCAAGCACTCTTTTGACTTCTTGAAATTTTCTCGATTCTTGTCAACCGTGTATATTTTCCTTTGCTTAACCCTTTGAGCTTATTTGACCATTCCTTGTTTCTAGCTCATCACGTGCCTTAAATGAAAAATCGTGTTCTTATTTTACCTTAGGGAATAAAAGAACATTAGCTTGGTTAATGGATGAGTTTTTGAACAAGTGTGGGGGTGTGTGTACAAAATGATTGTTGAAAAAGGAAAGAGTGCCTAAAAAAAATAAAAAAAAAAACAAAAAGAAAAAAAAATGTATGTATATAGTTATGTTCATATATTATTAAAAAAAAAAAAAAAAAAAAAAAGAAAAAAAGAAAAGGATTGAGAAATGAATATGTAAAGGGTTATACATTAGAGTTGGGATGAACTTTTATGCTTGTTATTTGAACTCAGCTCTCATTTGCTTTTATTCTCTTTGGTATTTATCCTCTCATATCCATTTTACCCTCTTCTGTTACCTTGACCTCACTAAAACCTTGAATAAAGTCCTCATGATTTGTGTATGCATGTGTTTTGAGTAGTGGAGAAGTAGAAGATAAGCAAGCTTATGGTAGTGTAATTTTTATGAGTTGAATTGAGTGAAATACCTACCTTTTTAAACACTTGAGAGATTGAGAGGGAATCTTGTGAAGATCTATCATTCTTGATTCATGTTGAAGATACTTTGCTTGTTGGTTTGAGATGTGGAGAATTGTTAACTCATGAATGTTTTGATCCTTTGAACCTTTGGTTGTTCTTCTTGATTGTAAAATTTTGGGCTCTTGAATGTCGTTAGAATTTAAAATTTTGTTAATCTCTTATGTCCTTGTTTTGGTCTTGAGTTTTGCCCAGGAGTGCAAAAAGTTAAGTGTGGGAGAATTTGATAATCACATATTTTATTCATTAAGAAACCCTTATGTTTAGTCATTTACACTCTCCATATTCTTAATTGATTGAGTTTAGCATGATTTTGTGAGTTTGAGCTCAAATTGGTCTTAATTGAATATTTTTAGCATTATTGAGATTTTACACTGTTTCTGTATTTTGGCCATAACTTGAGTTTCTAATATCTGATAATCATGAATTTTATCTTGTAGGAAACCTAAGAGGAAGCTCTACAACTTTGATGAAGAACTCGAAGTCCTAAACAAATGTCTAAGAGACCTAATTTTACATGAAAGTCAGAATACGGGTTCTGTCACTAGAATCCGAACGGTGTGCACTCATAAAATCATATCTCAAGTTATAATAATGGAGATGGGCTTAAATTTGGATAGTTGATAGTCAAGACCCAAATAAACAACTTTCATGAAGAACACATTTTGAAATAATGAAGTCTAATAGGTCATTTTGGGCTTGCAAGTCGGAACAGAGGTGCTGAAATTGGGTTTGAGTAACCCGTGGTATTTGGGTCATATCTTGGGCTGTAGGAAGCCAAATTGGACAATCCAGATATGCATGTTATAGCCAAGACAAAGATCTACAACTTTCATGAAGAGCACTTTTCATGAATCTGAAGTATAATCAGTCGTTTTTAGCTTCCAAGTCAGACACGAGATTTTCGCACCCACTCACCCACTCCACTCAACCAAATCACTCCACTCATCCACTCAACCACTCCACTCATCCACTCAACCAAATCATCCACTCAACCACTCCACTCTACTCAACCAAATCACTCCACTCATCCACTCAACCACTCATCCACTCAACTAACCCACTCACCCACTAAATCAACCACTCATCCACTCATCCACTCAACCAATCCACTCAACCACTCCACTCCACTAACCCACTCATCCATCCACTCACCTTTGTCATTTTGCTACCCTAGACTTCTATAAAAGGGCACCATTGGTTATCATGTAGGGGGTTGGAGGTTGGACTCTCCTTCATTTCTCTCAGTTTTTCTTGTGATTTCCTTCTAGCTATGTGTAACTAAACCTCCCTTGGTTAAGGGGGTGATGAAACCGCTAGTATTGATGTTGTAAACTTTGCATATTTGATTATTTCAACACAGTTATGTTTTTATTCATATATTTCTGAATCTATTGTTGGTATGAAGGTTTTTATACTTGTTCCCTCTTGAAAAGTGGTAGATCTGGGTTTATTATGCGCGGTTGCGGTAGTAGATCTAGAGAAATATATGTTCTAAGTAATTTAATCCCGGTGTGTGATTAGATCTTAGTGTAATTGGTTTTCTAAATCTTAATGCAATTGTTGGGTAGTTGTAAGAGCGGTTGCTTTATGACTAATCAGTGATTAGGAGTTAATTTGAGCGGTTGCTAAATTGGCCAACACGTAAGGAAAACAGAGATTTACTCTCACAATTACATAAAAACATAATTGAGCATGTTGGAATAAAATGATATGTGGATTTACATCATCATATAAATCTAGTGGTGGATTCAATCTCTTAACCAATTTTCTATATTGTTGATTTCTAATTTATTGTTATTGTTGTTGAAATTGTTCATTGTTCATCAAAACTCCAAAACCCCCATTTTACTATTTATTAATTAGAGTTTAAATTAGGAATTATTTGATAGTGTTTATTGAATTGGTTCTCTGTGGATCGACCCTTACTAACTACAACTAGTTGTAAGATTTTTATTTTCTGGTGGGCCTAACAACTGATTTTTATCTTAATTTTAATCGCTATATCCGCACGCATCAGTTACCCCAGTTGGTTATTACGAAACCCACCTGACTTTGGAATTTTCTAAACTCTTCAAGACCGTCAAAGTAAGGTTCTTGATTGTTGATCGCCCTTCGGTATATAACATCATCTTAGGCCGCCCCTCTCTAAATGCTCTTGGTGCTGTGGTCTCTACTACTCACCTCGTGATGAAATTTATGAATAAAAACAATGAGGTTATCACCGTTAAAGGAGATCAAGTGGCCGCTAGAAAATGCTACAATAAGAGCCTAGAAATTTGTAGAATTCCCAAAAATAGAAAATCTGCCACCCCCGGCCTAATCTTGGACCAAGTCAATATACTTATGACCGAACTGGATGTTAGGGAAGAAATCCATAGTATCAGACCCCAGCCAGAGGGTGAGTTGTAACCTCTCAAACTTGGAGCTAAGCCGGATCAGGTTACCATGATTGGAGTGCATTTAGAAGAAAAAGAAAAACAACAACTGATAGAACTCTTGCTGAAGAATAAGGACCTTTTCGCTTGGACATCATCTGATATATCGGGACTTGATCTCAGCTTCATCTATCACCGCCTGTCCATCAGAGAAGGCGTGAAGCCGGTAGCTCAGAAGAAAAGAAAGGTCAGCCCAGAGAGACAATAGGTTATTGAAGAACAAATTAATTAAGGAGTTACTGAGCGATAACTTCGTCATGGAAATTTCTTATACCACATGGTTATCCAATGTGGTCCTGGTCAAGAAATCCAATGGGAAGCGGAGAATGTGTGTGGAGTATACAAATCTGAACAAGGTTTGTCCCAAGGATCTATACCCACTCTCCAATGTGGATAAACTGGTGGATAATTCTTCAGGTTTCAGGTGGCTGTCGTTTATGGATACATATTCTAAGTACAACCAAATTCCCATTTATCCCGGAGACAAGGATAAAACCGCCTTCATCATTGACAGGGCGAGCTACTGTTATAGGGTTATGCCCTTCGACTTAAAAAATACAGGAGCCACCTATTAGAGGATGATGAACAGGGTCTTCGAGAATCAAGTAGGAAAGATGCTAGAGGTCTATATAGATGACATGATAGTGAAAACCCTACAAGGCGGATCGTATGCGAATGACCTTGAAGAAGTATGATGCACACTTTTTTAGTTGTTGCATTTACAAACCCAAGTGCAGGTTGTCTCAAGTAATAAAATTTCTCGGTGAGTCCGAGGTCGATCCACAGGGAATTGTTGAAGATTAATTAAGGTGAAGTGAATATTTTGTTACTATGATTAAAATTATTTACTTGGGTAAAAAGATCCACTCTTGGTAAATAAAATAAAGGTAAGATTAATTCCTTTTATAACTCAATTAGAATCCTCACATCATGGAAGTTCCAATCGGAAAATACAACGTTAAAAGTCTATTAAAATTATATACGTATTTATATTATGTTTCCAAAAATATTACTATCACTTATAAATGGGTTAAAGCATTCATTGTGTCAATCTTTTATCTACAACAAATCAAGAACTCCACTTTATAAGGAGAGTTTCTAACACCACCACTTGTAAATGGGTTAAAGCATTCATTGTGCCAATCTCTTGTCTACAACAAATCAAGAACTCCACTTTACAAGGAGGGTTTGGAAACAAAATACAATACGTATAATGATCACTTGAAAATATATCATTTAAGCACAAGAGAGAAATTAATCTAATCTTATTTCATTACCAAGAGCTTCACCCCTTCACCCAAGTAAAATGAAACTTAGTTACTCATAGTTAAGAAGAAAGAAAGAGAGAAGAAGAAGAAGAAGAACATGACTTCAATTTAGAACAAAGGAAAATTACTACAAGAAAACCTAGTAACAAACTAGCATTATTTTGGTACCTAAAACCTAATTCACGAAATGATCTACCAATGCCCCCTTTTATAGAAGATTAGAGATACAAAATGACAAGGGGGTGAGTCATTAGTGGGTGGATGAGTGGAAAATGAGTGGAAAATGCCAAATGACTTTAGGTGAGTGGGAAATTATGGAGATTCCTTGTGTCCGAAATCATGCAGCTCTGAAGTCATTGCATTCGTCATTTTTCAACCAAGTGGTCTTCATGAAAGTTGTAGGCCTGGATCTTAGCTTTCAAATGGCTTTGGTTTGAGTCCAATATCATTTCTACAACTCCAAATACGTTCAAATTACTACACACTGCCCAGGCCCAGTCACAGCTCCTCTGTTCTAACTTCCAAGCCCAATATCACCTTCAAGGAGTCCGATTCTGGAAAAGTGTTCAACATGAAAGTTGTAGATATGGATTTTAACTATTCAACATCCAAATTTCAGCCCATTTTACAACCTCTATCCCAAAAATTGTGATGAACAGTACACATAGGTCAAGCTGTCAGGAACAGCACTCTAGTTCTTGCTTCAATCCCAATTTGAGTTATCTACTCGTGTGATTGGGCCTTTGAGGTCTTCATGAAAGTTATATAGCTCTCTCTTATCTTTCAAATGCCACTAGAATCACCTCCAAAGACCACCTACAGCCCAAGATATGACTAAAGTACAGAAACAGTGTAAGATGTAAATTATGCTGAAAAATTCAATTAAGTCTAATTTGAGTCCAAATTTACAAAAAATAATAAAACTCAATCAATTAAGTACATAGATAGTGTAAATGACTAAAAATGAAGGCTTATTAATATATCAAATATGTGATCATCAAATTCTCCCACACTTAGCTTTTTGCACTCCTGGGCAAAACACAAGACCAAAACTAATAAAAAACGAAACAGACTCAAAAGCTAAACACTCTAAAAGACTCAATTTCTAATAATATTTACAAATGAAGAGCAATTAATCATTCAAGTAATCAAAACATTCATGAGGTAATATATCTTCACATCTCAAATCAACAAGTAAGGATATTTCAATCGAAAAGCATGAGTCAAGAATGATAGATTTTCACAAGATTCACTCTCAATTCCTCAAGTGTTTAAAAGGTAGGTATTTCACTCAATTCAACCCATGAAAATTGCACTACCATAAGCTTGCTTATCTTCTACTTCTCCGCTACTCAAAAATAACATATATACACAAATCATGAGGACTTTATTTAAGGTTATAATGGGGTCAAGGTAAAGGTGGAAGTAATATAGATAAGACAAGTTAAATACCAAAGAGAATAAAAGAGCATTATGATACAGTTAGAATGGAGAAGATGTTTGAGAACATTCAGTCTAAATTTCTCAAGAATTTCTTAGTTCTTCCTCATACAGGACAATGACCAATATCTGACTAATGTTTTGTTGAAGATCAATTGGTAAGTTGAATTCATTATTAGGCTTGAACATTCTCCTTCTATTCCTGTTATTTCCAATCATCCACCCTTAGTTTAGGTATAAATATATCACATGGTGCATTCTTTTGATTGTAGCAATAATCAGCTTTTTTTTTTTATAACCAATCTGCACATGCACCCCCACACTTGTTCCAGAACTCGTCAAATAACAAAGTCAATACTTTCTTATTCCCTAAGGTTGGGTTAGAACGTGATTTTTCATTTAAGGTACGTAATGAGTTAGAAACAAAGAATGGTCAAATAAGTTCAAAGGGGTTAAGCAAAGAAAAATATGTAAGGTTAGCTATTTGGTCAAAGTGGTTAATTCAAGAAAATTTGCCTCAATCATGTTTATGTATGCATGTGAAAATGTAGCTTCAAAAAGAATCAAAGCAAGTTCTAGAGTAACAATTCCATGAGAAAAAATCACTCAAGAAAGAAGAGAATGGTACAGATGTTCAATCCATTCATCGATAAGCTCAAAATCTCACAAGGCATATATCCATCATTCTTAATCCACAAAAATTTTAACATCCATAACCAAGCATGTGATGTTTAAGAAAGAAGACAATTTACTCAACCATGCAAATTTCCCTGAATTTGAATTGCTACTTTCACACAAACTAGTTACTACCCCAACTAAAATGCGTCTCAAGAGTAAAATTTACTCCTTACTCTGCCATCCTTCACTGGTTTAGTAAGTTACTGACAAACACATAAACACAACAAACATATTAATATACACACTTTCTAATTTTTTTTTTATTTTTCTCATTTTTTTTTTACACAACTATCCTTCCCCCCAACCAGATCACAACATTGTCCTCAATGTTAACAATTAAATCCAGATTAAAGAAATAATCATCAATATACATTAAAGAAATTATTGGGACAAAATTAAACAAAGTAATGAGGAGAAGTTACATACCCGAAATGCTTAGACGAGAAGAGAATAACTACATCTTGACAATGGTTAGCAATGACAAAAAAAAAAAATGAAATAAACAAGCATACAAATAATTTTTTTTTTTGGGTTTTTTTTGTTTTATATTTTTTTTTGTTGGCCGACACTATTTACATCCCCATACAAAGGCTCCGAAATTTGGGAGGCACTTAAGCCGACTCAATAAAAACATGAAATACTAAAATTTACCTCAACTTTGGTAGACAAGATCGTCTACCAAAGCCTCTGCTACATCTGGATCCTTCAACTCAAGTTATAGCTTCAACCGCTGACCATTTACCTTCTTCCAAATTAATTTTATAAGAACAGGACTAAGGGACGAACACTTTTTTATCGATGTAATGCTCCAACCTTTCATAAGAAACTCCTTAAACTTTGGTTGCCATGCATGAGTGTCATGATCTTGAGTTTTATCAAAAATAGTAGAAATATCAACTACATCAGAGGGATTACTGATAGAATCAAACTCAGAATTGACAAGAAAATTCTCATGGGGATCAAAATCATGAGTTGTAGAAACTCCCCTATCCATGATTGAGTCAATCATGTATGTCTGGTGGCCTTCGTCATCATTTTCTGGCTTAACAAGACTTTTTGTCACCTTAGGTTCCTTGAGTAACTCAGCATCACTACTAACTTGATTCTTTTCCACA
This sequence comes from Ormosia semicastrata, assembly GCA_029884595.1. NCBI lineage: Eukaryota > Viridiplantae > Streptophyta > Magnoliopsida > Fabales > Fabaceae > Ormosia > Ormosia semicastrata. Next base: position 13,148,193 of record JAQQTO010000046.1, on the reverse strand, counting down.
TCCTCTAGCTCATTCACACTCAAGGAGTTCATCACTTTGGATATTTGGCTCTTTATCTCCTTACTTTCTTCAACAACTTTTTCATTCCTAAGGGTTATCACTGACTTGACTTGATCTATTTGTTGATTTTCTGAATTACCATCATTTAGACTAAACTGACCCTTGGGATTTGGTTGAGGTTGAGAGGGAAACTTTTCTTTCTCATGAATGGCAAGTGCAGAAAAAAGTTTAGCAATAGTGTCTTTTATGTCAATCATGGCTTGAGTGTTTTGACTATTGATGGCCTCTTGTTTTTTCATGAATGCATGCAATGTTCCTTCAAGGTTTTTCCTATATGGTGGGACATAGGGTGCATATCCTTGAGAATTTTGAGAGTCTCGCTGTGCCTGAGGAGGTGGTGGTTGCATGAGTTGTGGCTGATTGCTATTCCTCCAACTGAAGTTCGGGTGATTTCTCCATCCCGGATTGTATGTATCTGAAAAAGAAGAAGTGAATGACTTTTTAAAATTATTCATTGCATTTACTTGCTCATGCACAACTTCTTTAAAAATAGGAATTTTTGGACATTCATTTGTTGAGTGTCCTAATTCATCACAAATGCCACAAATTTCTTCATTTTGCACAGATTTGATTTCTTTTACTTTTCCAGATTCCATGGCTTCAACCTTTCTAGCCAAACTAGCAAACTTAGCATGTAGATCTTCTTCTTGACTAAGATGATATTTTCCTTTACTAGCATTTGCAAGATTAGATCTAATTGAATTTTCAGAAGGATTAGTATCATGCCAAGATTGAGAATTTTCAGCCAAATGGTCTAAATAGTCTAAAGTTTCATCAGGTTCTTTATCAAGAAATTCACCATTGCACATTGTTTCCACAAATTACTTGGTTTCAGGTGTTAACCCTTCATAAAAGAAACTTAAAGTGCGCCATTTTTCAAAACCATGATGTGGGCAAGAATGCAACAAATCTTTAAAACGTTCCCAACTTTGAAAATATGCTTCATTTGAATTTTGAAAAAAAATTTGGATTTGTCTTTTCAAAGCATTGGTTTTATGTGTTGGAAAAAATTTCTTCAAAAACTCACATTGCATTTCTTGCCATGTACCAATTGATCTTGGTTTCAAAGTGTTAAGCCAAGATTTTGCTTTATCTTTTAAAGAAAAAGGAAATAATTTAAGCTTAACAACCTCTTCAGTGCAAGTTTGATCATGAAAAGCAGTACATACTTCTTCAAATTCTTTTAGATGTAAATATGGACTTTCAGATTCTAAACCATGGAAATTAGGAAGTAAAGAAACCATACCTGGCTTGAATCTAAAATTGTTGGCATTGACTGGAAAGACAAAACATGATGGACTAGAATTTCGGGATGGTTGCAAATACTCACGCATGGTTCGCAACGGTTGATTTTCATGTTCATCATGCACACTTTCGTTTTCAGCCATTGTGCTTAATGTGTGTGATTATGATTCAAACAAATCAATATGTAAAGTACCTGGATTAACTCTAACCAAACCGACCGAATTTAAATCACGATACCAATTAAGCATAAACAAGTAACTTACAAGTAGAAAAAAAAAAATGTACAAGCTAGTAATATAAACTATCCATTAAATATTAACAAAGGTGTGGTATAAACCAACCACCAAATAAGAAAATAACAAAGGTGGGGTAATAAACCAACCACCAAATAAAATAAATAAAAAAAAATAAAAAGTTAATATGCAGATAAATTAAAATGTTAGAAGCAGATAAAGTAAAAAGTTAGATAGTTAGTAAGAGAGTTAGTAAGTTAGTAAACAAAAAAAAATGACAAAAAATAAATAAATAAAATGACATGAAAATAAATACAAAAAATAAAGTACGAAAAAAAATAAAAGGAGAGTTACCCCCACTAAGTTAAAATGTACAAGAAAATAAAATGGAGAATTACCCCACTGTATCTCAATTAAAATGCAAAAAAAAAAATAAAGTGCAGAAAGTAAATTACAAAAAGAAAAGTAAAAGGGAGAGGTTCCCCCACTAAGTTAGTGCGTAGAAATAAAAGGGAGAGTTTCCCCCCGTTAGTATGTACAAAAAAAAAAAATAAAAGGAGAGATTTCCCCCACAAAGTTAGTAAGTTAGTATATTCAAAAGAAAAAAAATTAAAAGAGTAAAAAAAAAATATATACAAAATATTTACACCGAAATTTGTTCTTCAAATCAAGTCCCAAAACGGGCCAAAAAACTTGATGCACACTTTTTAGTTGTTGCATTTACAAATCCAAGTGCAAGTTGTCTCAAGTAATAAAATTTCTCGGCGAGTCCGAGGTCGATCCACAGGGAATTGTTGAAGATTAATTAAGGTGAAGTGAATATTTTGTTACTATGATTAAAATTATTTACTTGGGTAAAAAGATCCACTCTTGGTAAATAAAATAAAGGTAAGATTAATTCCTTTTATAACTCAATTAGAATCCTCACAACATGGAAGTTCCAATCAGAAAATACAATGTTAAAAGTCTATTAAAATTATATACATATTTATATTATGTTTCCAAAAATATTACTATCACTTATAAATGGGTTAAAGCATTCATTGTGCCAATATTTTGTCTACAACAAATCAAGAACTCCACTTTATAAGGAGAGTTTCTAACACCACCACTTGTAAATGAGTTAAAGCATTCATTGTGCCAATCTCTTGTCTACAACAAATCAAGAACTCCACTTTACAAGGAGGGTTTGGAAACAAAATACAATACGTATAATGATCACTTGAAAATATATCATTTAAGCACAAGAGAGAAATTAATCTAACCTTATTTCATTACCAAGAGCTTCACCCCTTCACCCAAGTAAAATGAAACTTAGTTACTCATAGTTAAGAAGAAAGAAAGAGAGAAGAAGAAGAAGAAGAACATGACTTTAATTTAGAACAAAGGAAAATTACTACAAGAAAATCTAGTAACAAACTAGCATTATTTTGGTACCTAAAACCTGATTCACGAAATGATCTACCAATGCCCCCTTTTATAGAAGATTAGAGATACAAAATGACAAGGGGGGTGAGTCATTAGTGGGTGGATGAGTGGAAAATGAGTGGAAAATGCCAAATGACTTTAGGTGAGTGGGAAATTATGGAGATTCCTTGTGTCCGAAATCATGCAGCTCTGAAGTCATTGCATTCATCATTTTTCAACCAAGTGGTCTTCATGAAAGTTGTAGGCCTGGATCTTAGCTTTCAAATGGCTTTGTTTTGAGTCCAATATCATTTCTACAACTCCAAATACGTTCAAATTACTACACACTGCCCAGGCCCAGTCACAGCTCCTCTGTTCTGACTTCCAAACCCAATATCACCTTCAAGGAGTCCGATTCTGGAAAAGTGTTCAACATGAAAGTTGTAGATATGGATCTTAACTATTCAACATCCAAATTTCAGCACATTTTACAACCTCTAGCCCAAAAATTGTGATGAACAGTACACATAGGTCAAGCTGTCAGGAACAGCACTCTAGTTCTTGCTTCAATCCCAATTTGAGTTATCTACTCGTGTGATTGGGCCTTTGAGGTCTTCATGAAAGTTATATAGCTCTCTCTTATCTTTCAAATGCCACTAGAATCACCTCCAAAGACCACCTATAGCCCAAGATATGACTAAAGTACAGAAACAGTGTAAGATTTAAATTATGCTGAAAAATTCAATTAAGTCTAATTTGAGTCCAAATTTACAAAAAATAATAAAACTCAATCAATTAAGTACATAGATAGTGTAAATGACTAAAAATGAAGGCTTATTAATGTATCAAATATGTGATCATCAAAGTATTTACCCAGGTTAGAAAGTATAACATGAGGCTAAACCCAGAAAAGTGCACCTTTGGAGTCCAGGCAAGGAAATTCTTGGGATTTATGCTAACCCACTGTAGAATTAAGGCCAATCCCGATAAATATCAGGTGGTACTTAACATGAGAAGTCCTCAAAGTGTTAAGGAAGCACAACAACTTATAGGTCGCATAACAGCTCTTACGAGATTCCTTGCCAAAGCAGCCCATAAATCTCTTCCCCTATTCAAGCTACTCAAGAAGGGGAAGAATTTCGAATGGACCCAAGAATGTGATGACGCTTTTCTATCCTTGAAGAACTTGTTATCTTCTCCTCCTATTTTGACAAGACCGAAGCTTGGTGAGACGCTCTACTTATACGTCTCAGTTTATGAGGAAATAGTGAACTCTATGTTAATTTGGGAGACGAGCGAAGGGCAGAAATCGATCTACTTTCCGAGCAAGGTTTTGCAGGGTCCTAAGCTCCGTTATCAAAAAGTTGAAAAAGTTGCATTTGCACTAATCACCACGACAATAAGACTGCGATAATACTTTCAATGCTACTTGGTGGTAGTAAGAATGGACCAGCCCATCCGCCATGTATTGCACAAGCCAGATTTGGCCGAAAGAATGATTGCCTAGTCAATTGAACTCTTTGAGTTTGAGATCACATATGAACCATGACTTGCGATAAAGGCCCAAGCGCTATCCGATTTCTTAGCAGAACTTACATCGGACCCTAGCAACCCAAAAAGAATATATTAGACCATCTTTGTTGACAGATCCTCGAACCCTAAGGGAAATGGCACTGGGGTAATTATGGAAAACTCAGAGGGACTGACATTATAGCATTCCCTGAAGTTTGAATTCCCAACCTCGAACAACCAGGCTGAATATGAGGCGTGTATTGCTAAGCTAGTAATGACAAAGGATATGGGGCAACCAGGATCACACTCTGTAGTGATTTATAACTTGTAACCTCCCATATTCGATGTGAATATCAAGCTAAGGAGCCTCTCATGCAGAGATACTTAGTCAAAGTACAAGAACTTCTTAAAAACTTTTAAGAAATAAAGATTGAGCATATTCCGAGAAAATAAAACTCCAAGGTAGACCTTTTTTCCAAGTTAGCCAGTACTTAGGGTCTCGGTAACAATCGGTCAGTAATCCAAGAAACCTTCTCTTAGCCTTCCATCACAGATTATGCTGTATTTCAAGTAGAGGAAAAGGAGCCATCTTGGATCACTCGTATCATGGAATACTTGCAGTCTGGGATTGTATCTTCAGATCATAAAGAAGCTTCTAAGTTGGTCAAGACAGCTGTAAGGTACACCGTTTATGATGGACGGTTATACTATCATGATTTTTCATCTCCCTTCTCAAATGGCTCACTTCGAAAGAAGTTGAATATGCCCCTAGTCGGTGGTAGCGAATTCATGAGCGGTAGATTATTTTACACAAGGGAAGTTGAGGACATCATTTAGGGGGCAAAGCCTTAGCTCTAAAAGCTTTAAGAGCAGGATATTATTGGCCAATGATAGAAGCTGATTCTCATGCACATATCCAAATTTATGATAAGTGTCAGCATCACTCAAATCATTACTAGGATCCCTCAGAAGAGTTGTCCACAATGTCGATGCCTTGGCCGTTCTACATATGAGGTATGGACATCTTGGGCCCATTTTCTCAGGGCTCAAGTCAACTAAAGTACTTGGTGGTAGCAGTAGATTATTTTACACAGTGGATTGAGGTGGAACCCTTGGTCACGATCACTTCATGATTTGCCCAATAACTAACTTTATAATCACACTGAGATTCAGAAATTTACTTAGCGCCATATTATCACCAGGTTTTGAATTCTGGAGTTCATTGTAACGGATAACAGAACACAGTTTAAGGATAAAGGCTTTGAAGAACTACTAATAGGCTTAAAAATAAAAGTACCATTGTAGTTCCGTGGAAAATAATACTTGACTAGACAAATCCCAAAAGGATCTCACGAATGATGACATCAAACTGACTAAGGACTTTAATGTTTATCAAAAAAGAACACAATAAATGAAATGCAAGATTATTGTACGTGAAATTAGTAATCCAAGAAACCCTCTCTCAGCCTTCCATCACGGATCATGTCGTATTTCAAGTAGAGGAAAAGGAGCCATCTTAGATCACTCCTATTATGGAATACTTGCAGTTTGGGATTGTATCTTCAGATCATAAAGAAGCTTCTAAGTTGGTCAAGACAGCTGTAAGGTACACCGTTTACGATGGACGATTATACTGTCATGATTTTTCATCTCCCTTCTCAAATGGCTCACTCCGAAAGAAGCTGAATATGCCCTAGTCGAAATTCATGAGGGAAGTTAAGGACATCATTTAGGGGGCAAAGCCTTAGCTCTAAAATCTTTAAGAGCAGGATATTATTGGCCAATGATGGAAGCTGATTCTCATGCATATGTCCGAATTTGTGACAAGTGTTAGCATCACTCAAATCGTTACTAGGATCCCTCAGAAGAGTTGTCCACAATGTCAGTACCTTGGCCGTTCTACATATGAGGTATGGACATCTTGGGCCCATTTTCTCAAGCTCGAAGTCAACTAAAGTACTTAGTGGTAGAGGTAGATTATTTTACAAAGTAGATTGAGGTGGAACCCTTGGTCACGATCACTTCGGCACAGATTCAAAAATTTACTTGGTGCCACGTTATCACTAGGTTTGGAATTCCGAAGTCCATTGTAATGGATAACGGAACCCAGATTAAGGATAAAGGCTTTGAAGAACTACTGACATGCTTAAAAATAAAAGCACCATTGTAGTTCCGTGGAAAATCCCAGAACTAATGGACAGGCCGAAGCAGCCAACAGGATTATTGTACGTGAAATTAAAAGAAGATTGGATGAAACTAAGAGAAATTGGGCCGAACAGCTTGATCATGTTCTCTGGGCCTATTGGACCACACCCCACTCTACCATAGGTGAAACTCCCTTCAAGCTTACCTACGGGTGTGAAGCCATGATTCCGGTAGAGATAGGCGAGCTAACTTGGCGCAATCAACAGTTTTCAGAGGACAACAACTCTAGTTTGATCAGGGAAAACCTGAATTTAATAGAAGAAAAAATATATGTGGCCCATATACACGACGTTGCGCCAGATATAACAAAAAAGTAATCCCTAGGAGGTTCCAACCAGGAGATTTAGTGCTCAGGAGAGCAGATATCGGGGGAAAAATGCCTTCCACGGGAAGTTAGCTCCTAACTAGGAAAGATCCTACTGTATTATTATTAGCATTGGTAAAATAGTTTACATATTGGAAACGTTAATGGGCACCCCAATCAAAAATTATTGAAATGCACATAAACTTAGAAAATACTATGGTTAGATGCCCATGATGGCCTAGTCCTTTAGTAAACTAATGTTTAATCTGTCCCAATGTGAAATCTTATACTTTGTACGGACTTCTGTCCCCCAAAATTATCAATAAAACAAAGTTATTCAGACATTATTTTTTATACGAGACACATTAACAAGCCCGGGTTAAGAGGGTTAACACACCAAGCTTTGGTAGTATGTCCCAGGATCAATACCCATCCTCGATACTTGGCACTGACCACCTAAAGGTCAAAGAATAAAGAGGCGGTGCGGATTCAACATCCGTGGTCCTCCCTGATACCTAAGCTAGGAGGGATCCCAAAAAATCCTTATGAATAGTAAAGGACCCCTGGTAAGGTTTAATGATAATTATACCTAAGACAGAAGAGATCTTATGTGCAAATTTATCTTGGACATTAAACCTTAAGCTAAGGTGTTATTTTTGCCTAAATCCAAAATTCTGAATGCTTGATATTATGAGTCTTAGATTATGGATTAATGTGTTATATTTGCCTATATCTAAAGATTCTAAATGCTCGATATTATGAGCCTTGGATTATGGATTATGGTGTTATTCTTGCCTTAGTCTTAAATTCCAAAACGCTTAGTTACGATAGGCATTGGACCATAGACTAGGGCATCATTATACTTAATTCAAGTGGAATGCCATGCGCCCATTATTATGGGTGTGGGATCCCAAACCATGGTCTCCCCCATAAGAAAATAATTTCCTAAGTCCACGGAATGGTAAAGATAAATTCCATATTGGGCATTAGCCCTAAAACGGACCATGGAAAGAAAATAAATTAGTAAAGTAAAGCATTCACTGAAAATGAAAAGTTAAATTAAAACCTCAGATACGGGGTAATTGTCCGTACAAAAACAAAGAACCACACGCAGGGGGCAAAGAGGAGGAAAAAGGAAAAGATTTAAGTGTCAGTTTCCCCTCCTTCTAGAGTCGGAGCAGCATTCGGGGATGGCACCGGAATCGGCCCGAGCAAGGTCCTTTGCCTAAACAAGCTGTCTGTCGTGAAAGACTTTTTCTAAATTAAGGTCTTCCAAGGCAAGAGTGATGTCAGGGTTGAAATGCTGAATTTGGGCCACAGCATTCTGAAACTGCTCCTTACCGATGTTTCCCGAAATAGTGTCCAACTCCTCCACATCCTTTTCTAATTGAATTATTCGAGTCTGGAGGGTGTTGATGGTATTGTCGACTTAAAGTCTCTTCTCCTCGAGTACCTTTTTGGCCAAGTCGGAGGCTGCCAACGCTGCCTCTAGCTCGGTAATCCGTGCTCGGACATCCTCATTCAGTTTAAGAGCCGCAGTAAGTTTTCGAGCAGCCTCTTCATCTTTCTTCTTGATTTCATCCGCCACATTCCTATCGGTTGCCTCGATAGACCTTTCAATATAACAGATTTTTGTGGCAGCCAAAAGTGTAAAAGTCTTAAGCTCGGCCAGAGTTTGGGCTATATTTCGTTCAGAGATATGTCCCATCACTTCGTTGCTCAGTAACCGCCCATTTATAAATGGCCTGACATCAGACTGCCCCAAGATAACAGGAAAAGGGTCCGCCCTTTCTTCATTGTCATCCTTCGGAGCTCCCCCTTACCCCGATCAACAAAGCTCTCAGTGGCCCTCCTTTTCCTCCCTTGGAGATTCTGAGTTAAGGAGCTCGGTTCTTCCGGAGTCTCTTCAACAACAATGCCTCGACTTGAGAACGCTGAAAGGGCGGCTGTAGGGACATTAATGGATCATGCTCCTTTCCTCCTTGATCTCGAGGCCTGTAGGGCTACAAGAGAAGGTCCTGATACCATGTTACTTACTGAAATAAGACAGCAAATCAATATTAAAGTCAGATAAAACAAAATTGTGAAGTATAGGAAATTTAAAGCGCAAAAAGCCAGAGGCAAATTACGGGTAATAATATCCTAATTCCTACTTAACAAAACAAAGAGAAGATCATCACCAAGGGTATAATGAACGTCCTTAATTTTGATAAACCTATGTTCTTTAGAATATCAGGTTATAAAATTAACGCAGCCAACCTTATCTGGTGTAAGGTATTTCTCTTCTTTTTCAAGTAACATGGTGGAAAAACACCAAGCATCTTCTGCCCAGTATAATGGGAACTTTGGCTCTCCGTCATCTTTAAAAAAAAAAAGGATGAAACCCCTCCGCTACCATCAGCTTAAAGAATCTAGTCTTAAATCTTTTGAAACTATCTTGAAAAACATCAAAAGAATTGTGACCAGATCTCGACCGGATTGTGAGCCAATTCTTCTGTCTCGTTAACCCTTGGGAGTTTATCCAGGTATAAAAATAGAAAAAGGCATTGGTTGAATACCATAGCCTCATTGTTCGGCAAAACCTCTCAAAAGCAATGATGTAGCCCCAGCCATTAGGATGGATCTGGGTAGGGACCGTGCGTAAGGTCTAGAGGATTACAGTCTGGAATTCTGTGAATGGTAAACGAAGCCCTAATTTGATAAAGAGGGGATCGTAAAGGAACATGAAGTGCGAACCTGCCTCTCAAGAGGAGCAAACCCTCTCGTTCCACTCCGGACATAAAAATTAGAATTCTCTGTCGCTGGTCCTACCCTCTGTCAACTCCAAATATTGTAATAATTGTCTGAGCTTGTTTTTAGAAGAAAATTTAGATAAACGATCCTAGACGTTATCCCCAACCCATGGGTATACTAGTCCAGGACCACGTCATATTCGGATCGGGTCCTCCTCAACTGGTTCATGAGCCTTGATAACAGGTACTCGGGCTCTAGCTCCCATTCTACCTCTGGCCATAAAGATCCTGAGAACACCCAAAGAGGCCGATAATTAATTGTTAGAATCAGTCGAATCAGAGATTTAGACATGGAAAAAAGTGAACGAAACGATTCACATCTACACACCGGCCTTCTATCCCTCCAAAGCCTGAAACTTCAGAATGACACATCCGTTATGCTTACCATGGCAGAGATGGTGTTCCGAGAGGATAGAGCCATGTGAAGAGGGTTGGAAGTCCTAAATCTACTTCGTGAAAAATGAAAAAAAGAAACGCACTCCAGTGAGGAGCACATAACTACTCAGTTACTCAATCACAGTAGAAGTGACTAAAAAGGGAAAACAGTAATGGAGAAAAAAGAAAGGGATATACCATGTAAGAGAAGCTCTTGATTGTTAAAGATAAAAATGGTTGAGAATCGCCTGAAGTTCACGCTTCACTGTTGCGCAAAGTTCTCAGAAAGGTGTTTAGAAATAGTAAGGTGAGAACAATACACCCCTAAACCCCTATTTATAAAGGTTAAGCGGTTAAGGGGCATTGTTGTCTTTACAACCCAATTTTCAAAAGAATGTTCATCATAACGCGCGAAGCATTAGGCACGTCCCACCAGTGAAAACGCGTCATGTGGCCTTCACAGTTCTTAAAGCAATTGAAAAGACAATTGTGCAGTAACTTGAACGTCACACAACTTCTGAAGGTTAAGTACGAATTCTTCCCATGAACCCTGACTTTAACCGGGATATCTGTTTAGTGTGGGGTTATCAGTTCGGACCACGATTGTATAAGTGGTAAAGTACTCGGACCCCGAACTAGAGACTTGAAGCTTGCCACTTTCTTAAACCAAGCACTAAGCCAGGGGCATCGCAATGTTGTGTCGGAATAAGCATTGGACTTACCTTGGCAAAAAGAAAAAAAATGCGAACAGCGATAAAAAAGGAGAGGAAGAAAGCGGGTACAATACAAAGTTCATAATATAAGAGTTTTTATTGATTTATTCTCATTCCACACATCATTTTACACTTGGAAAAAAGGGAAAATAAAATATTGAGACATGAAATGTATAAGAAAAGAGCATCGACCTTTTCTTTCGTTGGACGGGGGGGGGCAGCTTTTCATGTAGAAGATCATTCCACCAGCTGCCTCAAATTGCGAAGATGCCTCAATAGTCCCTCCCGCTTATTTGAAAACTAGCACGACTCGGGACGAATCACCTGCTAAATTCTCGGAAAGGAGGAGGAGTGTAGGCTCTGTTTCTCCAAGGAGATCCGTCCAACACGACAGGTGTCACAAATTTCCCCAGCAGTAGAGCATGTATCAAATACTCCCTAGTACGCTGGGAAAGAAAAGTGCCTGCCATTGCTATGCTGAGAAAGAAAAGTCTCCATTGGAAAAACTATTTGCAAAGAAAAGGAGAATATCCTCACAAATTTTGGAAAAAAGCAAGAAGATGACCTTCGCAAGGGGCAGAACCTGCTCTGAATTAAAACAAAATAAGAAGAAAACCATGAAAGATTGCACTCTAAAACATATTGGCAAGGAAAGAAGAATGTAGCAAAAGGAATGCTAACTTCGATGCAAATAATCCCTATTTTATAGGTACAATAAAGCATTCTTTGGTACCAAGAAAAGCGAATCGATCGTGCGAGATAAACTGCATTCTTAATGCTCCTCGTTTCTGATTGGTTGTGAGGCAAGTGGGCAGTTGGGAAACAGCATGAAATTAATGCCCCTTTAATGAATTTTTAATTCCTGATAAAGTCAAGGTAGCGATTTCCTAAGAAAGCTCAGTATTGTTGAGGAGTGTGTAAAAAGTTAGAAAACCCTGTGAAATCATATACGGGAGCAAAGGACATACCTCAGATAACGGGGTGATGTTGTATACCAACCCTGGAGGTACTCCATAATAGTGGATCTCGACCTTAATGGTTTTTTATCTATTGAGCGCCACAAGTTCTTTTTAAACTTGGAATATTGACACTTAACTGTTGCACTTAAGCGCCAAGCTGGGAACAACTGTTCTGGATCGTAACCTAGGATCTCAATATGTAGTCCAGCCCGGTACACGCACTCGCAGAAGTCCAAGCCTACACGTCTTCAGCAGAGTCAGCTTATAATGAGATCCCAATTTTGGATGATAACAATTTTACCGTAAGATCTGCGTAATGGATAAATCTTGCGATATCTCCTAATTGCCAATCATGATATTGCAGAATAATAGCACTGTAACTGTCATACTAGTATTGCGATAATATATGAATTCTCTATAACTAAAGAAGGAACATATATTCTCCTGCAATCATAATGGAAATGTATCTCTTCTCCTACAAGTCATCTAAAAGCATAAATCCTATTGGTGCACATTTTGACTTGAGTGTTGGAGTCCCTTTGCAGGTTCCTAACCCCTTAGTTCAACATGTTTAGTTACAGTTGTGCTACTAAGGAGTCTACCTTCAGCCATCAATACCTATCTATCTTTGGTACTTTTTTGAATCTATGTCAGAACATAAATTATTTTAAAAAATGAGTTAATTTAAATACAATTTTAATTTAGTGGTACTATAATGTGATACACACAGAAGAGTGTAGAATAAGTTTTCGAAAATATCGCGAGAATCAATGCGATACGATCCATCCTGTTCCTATATATCACTCCAAAATTAACGCTGAAATGACGTGGCCTTGTTGGAACAAAGGATCCAGACCCTCCCATAAGCACGTGCACTCTTATGGGCCCCAACCTGTGCCGGGCCCAATAATTTCAGTTCACTAATCCAACGGCCACAAAATGGCTACATTAAGAAAGACACCTATTCTCTCGTGTATTTGAACACAACCTACAAAATGAAACTGAATAAAAAAAAAGAAAAAAAGTGAAGGCGTAAGATTACTATCATGCGCCACACAGTACCGAAGTGATAAAAGAAAAAGGCGCAGATTACTATCATGCGCCCCCATTGTCCAAGCCTCTCTGTGCTCTCTCTCTCTCTCTCTCTCTCTCGCTCTCTCAAACCATATCTCTCTCTGCCTCCTTCGTCTGCGTCTTTGTGCTCTCTTGATTTCAACATTCATATCACTGCACGATAACACGAACACGGTGAAGAAGAAGAAGAATAACAGACTCCAAAACAATGAAGCACACTTCGTCTGAGGCAGTTTCCTCTCTATCTTCTGCACCCGACCAATCACAAGCCGCCACATCATCGCCGGTGTCATCGGACAAGCCAGCCCTTTTGTCGTCCTCCTCGTCGGCGGCGGCGGCGGAGGACCTGGCCATGGGGTCGAGGGACGGAGGAGGCGGCGCTGCCGCGCAGGAGACCGTAGCCGTCGATCGCCGCGGCGAGTACTCCGCCGTATGCCGATGGACTGTGCACAATTTTCCGAGAGTAAAGGCTAGGGCACTGTGGAGCAAGTACTTCGAGGTCGGCGGTTACGATTGCCGGCTCCTGATATACCCTAAGGGTGACTCGCAGGCTCTTCCTGGTTACATCTCCATCTACCTCCAAATCATGGACCCTCGCGGCACCTCCTCCTCCAAATGGGACTGCTTCGCCAGCTACCGCCTCGCAATCGTCAACGTCGCCGACGATTCCAAGACCATTCATCGCGATTCCTGGCATCGATTCTCCAGTAAGAAGAAATCCCACGGTTGGTGCGATTTCACGCCCTCTTCCACTGTTTTTGATCCCAAATTAGGTTATTTGTTTAACAACGATTCGGTTTTGATCACCGCTGATATTCTTATTCTTAATGAGTCCGTTAATTTCACTCGTGATAACAATGAGTTGCAATCGTTGACGTCGTCTTTGTCGTCTGTGTCGTCTTCCTCTGTGGTTGCAAGCCCTGTGTCTGATGTATTGAGTGGGAAATTCACTTGGAAAGTGCATAATTTCAGTTTGTTTAAGGAGATGATAAAAACGCAGAAGATAATGAGCCCGGTTTTCCCTGCTGGTGAGTGTAATTTGAGGATTAGTGTGTACCAGAGCTCGGTGAATGGGGTTGAGTATCTGTCAATGTGTTTGGAAAGCAAGGATACGGATAAGACTGTGATGTTGTCTGATAGGAGTTGCTGGTGTTTGTTTAGAATGTCTATCTTGAACCAGAAGCCGGGTTCGAATCACATGCATAGGGATTCCTATGGACGGTTTGCAGCTGATAATAAGAGTGGTGACAATACCAGCTTGGGATGGAATGATTATATGAAGATGTCGGATTTTATTGGACCTGATTCGGGGTTTCTGGTGGATGACACTGCAGTTTTTAGTACGTCATTTCATGTGATCAAGGAGTTTAGTAGCTTCTCCAAGAATGGGGCTGTAATTGCTGGAAGAAGTGGGAGTGGGGCAAGGAAGTCGGATGGCCATATCGGAAAGTTCACTTGGAGGATTGAGAATTTTACAAGGTTGAAGGATTTACTGAAGAAGAGGAAAATTACGGGTCTTTGCATCAAGAGCAGGAGGTTTCAGATTGGTAATCGGGATTGTCGTCTTATTGTTTATCCCCGAGGTGTGCCATTTTCTTGCTCTGCAAATCTTTTATCATTTTCTCTGTGTACCACATACTTGGTTATTGGCTTATAGTTAGCTATCAGAGATTTGCTGTCTTGTTAGTAAGTTAGTAACTCCATTAGACATGATATTTTTGAAAGCATTTTGGTACAATTCTTACCTATATTGATACGATTGAAGGAGCATGCTTGCTGCATTTTATACGTCTTGTTTTGAACATTTCATTGAATTTGACATTTTATCAAATTTATACATGCCACCATGAATATGGATGATAATCTAGATTTTGGTTCTCACTGCATTATTATAGTTTGGTCCTTACACCCAGGATTATTTTAACACACTGAAAAGATGTTTAGGTTGTGATGAAAAACTAGTTTGATGAAATTTTCTATGGTTTTGATGCTATCAGGGCAGTCTCAGCCACCATGCCACCTTTCAGTGTTTCTTGAAGTTACGGATTCAAGAAATACTTCCAGTGATTGGAGTTGTTTTGTTAGTCATCGATTGTCAGTTGTGAACCAGAGGATGGAGGATAAGTCTGTCACCAAGGAATCTCAGAACCGTTACTCCAAAGCTGCAAAAGATTGGGGCTGGCGTGAATTTGTGACACTTACAAGTCTCTTTGATCAAGATTCAGGTTTTCTTGTCCAGGACACTGTCATATTCTCAGCTGAAGTTCTTATATTGAAAGAGACATCAATAATGCAGGATTTTACTGATCATGAATCTGAGTTAAGCAACAGTGGATCCCTTATTGATAGTTGTGGGAAAAGAAGCTCGTTTACATGGAAAGTGGAGAATTTCCTATCTTTTAAGGAAATAATGGAGACTCGAAAAATCTTCAGTAAATTCTTTCAGGCTGGTGGATGTGAACTTCGTATTGGTAGGTGTTTTATCTCACATATTAGCTCCTGTATTTTATTCACTGGAAGTAGTAATTGCAAACTTTTACATTCTTGTTCTTTGATTCAAAGCTTATGATTCCATGTCACAGGTGTGTACGAGTCCTTTGACACCATATGTATTTATTTAGAGAGTGACCAGGCTGTTGGTAGTGATCCCGATAAAAATTTCTGGGTCAGATACAGGATGGCTGTTGTGAATCAGAAAAACCCGGCCAAGACAGTGTGGAAAGAATCATCTATCTGTACAAAGACATGGAATAATTCTGTTTTGCAATTCATGAAGGTGTCTGATATGTTAGAAGCAGATGCAGGGTTTCTTGTCCGTGACACTGTTGTTTTTATATGTGAAATATTGGATTGCTGCCCTTGGTTTGAGTTTTCAGACTTAGAGGTAAGATCTTACAGGATTGCCCAGTCTATATGTTACCTTGTAGTATTGTACGTACAATTATTAATTGATGGATGCCGAATGGTCTGTCTTCCCCCATCGTTTCTATGTCGTACTGTCTATAGAATGAGTCATTCTTGACTTTAGATATAAGACTACCTGTATATGCATGGCTATCTATCTGACCCTGGCACTTCTGCTTCTGATATGTCACTAATTTAAATATAATTTCTGGTTTGGCATCTAACTTATATTCTGTATGGTAAGATTGGAACAAGCAAGTTAGGAAATATGGCCTCTTCCTTGGAAATTTTGCTCGCTATTCCCCCATCTTTTCTATGTCCTTCTATTGTCTATAGGATGACTCATTCTTGACTTTAGATATAAGACTACCCGTATATGCATAGCTATCTATCTGACTCTGGCACTTCTGATTCTGACGTGTCACTAATTTAAAATATAATATCTGGTTCTGCATCTAACTTATATTCTGTATGGTAAGATTGGAACAAGCATGTTAGGAAATATGGCCTCTTCCTTGCTCGTTATTTGCTGATAAGATGCATGGAACAAGCTGATAAGTGACTCACAGGTTACCTAAGCTGATTAATGCTTCAGTTCATAATTTTGCATCCCTTGAACTTCTTAATGTACAATAAAACTTGTAAGCATATTTCTATCCCATATCTGAGCCGTACAATATAATTATGATTATATGATTCTTTTATAAAAAAAATGATTATATGTTTTACCTCTTAACTTGTCATATGTTGTGAAGTCAGGTTTTTGTTATGAATTTCATTACAACTACTGGTTGTATTAAATTCTTACTGCTCTTATTGCAATGTTGCACTTGCCTCTTCTAATTTGGTCTTTAATGAACAGGTTTTAGCTTCGGAGGATGATCAGGATGCATTGACAACTGATCCTGATGAGCTCATCGACTCTGAAGAAAGTGAAGGAATAAGTGGAGATGAGGAAGATATTTTCAGAAATCTTCTTTCCAGAGCTGGATTTCATCTAACCTATGGAGATAATCCTTCACAGCCGCAGGTTACTTTAAGAGAGAAACTTTTAATGGATGCTGGTGCAATTGCTGGTTTTCTGACTGGACTTCGGGTTTATCTTGATGATCCTGCCAAAGTAAAGCGTTTGCTTCTTCCTACCAAGCTCTCTGGTAATTGTGATGGGAAGAAGGCCAACAAGGCTGATGACTCTTCCCCAAGTTTGATGAATTTGCTGATGGGAGTTAAAGTCTTGCAGCAAGCAATCATTGATTTACTCTTGGATATAATGGTCGAGTGCTGCCAACCTTCTGAAGGGGGTCCTGTTGCTGATTCTGTTCATGCATGCTCAAAACCTTCTCCAGATGGCAGTGGAGCTGCTAGTCCTCTTGAATGTGATAGAGAAAATGGAGCAACGGAATCTGCACAATTTCCTGTTAACGAGAGATTGGATTCTGTTACTGAAGATAGCAGTAGTACATCTGCTGTACAGAGCTCTGATTTAAATGTTAATGTTATTCAGGTAAAAGCTCTTCCTGGACAGGCTATTTGTCCACCAGAAACGTCTGCCACTGGTTCAGAAAATACATCCTTTCGGTCAAAGGTACAAATTTGTATTCATAAGAGGTGATTTTCGTTAGATATATCTGTGGTTTTAATTGTGTGAATTTGGAACTTCAGACCAAGTGGCCAGAGCAGTCTGAGGAGCTCTTAGGTTTGATTGTAAACTCCCTAAGAGCTTTGGATGGGGCTGTTCCGCAAGGCTGTCCAGAGCCAAGACGGCGACCTCAGTCTGCACAGAAAATTGCTCTTGTATTGGACAAGGCTCCTAAGCATTTGCAAGCAGACCTAGTTGCTCTAGTACCCAAATTGGTTGAGCATTCAGAACACCCACTGGCTGCGTGTGCACTTCTTGAGCGACTTCAAAAGCCAGATGCAGAACCTGCTTTACGAATTCCTGTGAGATAGACTATTATTCTTTTCCACAATGCCTTATCCGAATTGTTTTATCGTATACATTTAATGTCCGGGGATCACAATCTTCAATTTTAGATATACTTTGGCTGCATTTCCACCCCTTCCAAAATGATGCTGAGTTTGGTTGCACTGTTTTTCTTCTATTGATGGCATTTTTATTTCTTAGGTTTTTGGGGCTCTTAGTCAACTGGAGTGTGGTAGTGAAGTGTGGGAACGCATTCTGTTTCAGTCAGTTGAACTTTTGACAGACTCAAATGATGAACCCCTTGCTGCCACAATAGATTTTATATTCAAAGCGGCATCTCAATGTCAACACCTACCTGAAGCAGTAAGCTTGAAGATAGTTGGAAATTGCACCGTGTTTCTTTAATATACTTGTGTCATCTTTCCCAAATGTTTTATGAAGCATCTATAACATTATTTTTTTACCCTTTATGTAGGTTAGGTCTGTTCGTGTCAGGCTGAAGAATCTAGGTCTTGAGGTGTCACCTTGTGTACTTGACTTTTTGAGTAAGACTATAAATAGTTGGGGGGATGTTGCTGAAACCATACTTAGGGACATTGATTGTGATGACGATTATGGTGACAGTTGCTCAGCTCTGCCATGTGGGATTTTCTTATTTGGTGAACATGGCACTGCTCCTACTGGACTGCATGTGATTGATGAGCAGGCTTTTCGTGCTAGTCGTCATTTTTCTGATATTTATATACTGTTTGAGATGTTATCCATTCCTTGTCTTGCTGTTGAAGCTTCTCAAACATTTGAGAGAGCTGTAGCTCGAGGTGCAATAGGTGCTCAGTCTGTAGCACTGGTATTGGAAAGTCGCCTTTCCCAAAGATTGAATAATAATGTCAGATATGTTTGTGAAAATTTTCAACATGCAGATGGTGGAGCAGAGGGAGATGCCAGTGAGCATTTGGGAGTTCAAAGGGATGATTTTACTTCAGTTCTTGGTCTTGCTGAAACTTTAGCCCTCTCCAGGGACCCATGTGTGAAAGAATTTGTGAAGTTGCTCTACACGATATTGTTTAGATGGTATGCCAATGAATCTTATCGGGGGAGGATGCTGAAGAGGCTTGTTGACCGTGCCACCAGCACTACAGATAATGATCATCAAATAGATTTCGATTTGGATATCTTGGTTACTTTGGTCTGTGAGGAGCAAGAGATTATTAGGCCTGTTTTGAGTATGATGCGTGAAGTTGCTGAACTTGCAAATGTTGATCGGGCTGCTCTATGGCACCAGCTATGCGCTAGTGAAGATGAAATTATTCGTGTTCGTGAAGAAAGCAAAACTGAGATTTCTAATATGGCTAGGGAAAAAGCTGTTATATCACAAAAGCTGAGTGAATCTGAGGCCACAAACAATCGTCTCAAGGTATTCATGTCTTAGTTGATAATATACTGTGGTTATCTCATGTTGTTAATTGCTACTGGAGAATTTAGGTTGATGCACTTCATGATTTGACAGTCTGAAATGAGGGCTGAGATGGATCGGTTTTCTCGGGAAAAGAAGGAGCTATCAGATCAAGTTCAAGAAGTTGAGAGTCAGCTTGAGTGGCTTCGCTCAGAGCGGGATGATGGAATTGCAAAGCTCTCTGCAGAGAAGAAGGTTCTTCAGGACCGTTTACATGATGCAGAGACACAACTTTCTCAATTGAAATCTCGGAAACGTGATGAATTAAAGGTATTATAATAAAAAAAGCTTTAATTTCTACATTATTTAAAAGAAAATGGAAGTCATTATGCCAATGTTAAATGCTGTGCAGTATATGTTACTGTGCTACAATGATCATGTTTATATCTTTGAAGAACCTGCATCTTGAATAGGAAGTAGTAATGTCTCAGCTAATTTTTACTGTGACTTATATATTCATGTATGCTAAGGTTTCCAAAATCCAAAGAATATTTGCACTCAATTATGGGGGAACTATAGCTTTTATACTAGTGCTTCGGAGTCAAATTTATTATTTCTATCCTTGCTTTCTCTGATTACACCCATGATTCTTGCTCTCTGACTCTTCCCCCTCCTCTGATCCTTAACTTAAAACTCTGATATTAGCAAATGTTATACTCATACATTGTTTTTGTCAATTCCTAAAGGAAGTGTTAAGAGTTCCACATCACCTGCCTCAATATTTCGGGTGCGGTTTATATATCTGTTGGGCCTCTCCACTTAATGTCAATTGGTTTTAGGTTGGAATCTTTCATGGTATCAAAACTAAGATCTCATCTCCGCCTACTTCGTTAGGCTTGTTTGTTTCTCACCTACTTCACTAGGCTCGTTTGTTTCTTCGCCTACTTCGATATGCTCGCCTGTGTTGTCTAGACATTTGTGGAGGGGGGTGTTAAGAGTTCCACTTCGTCTGTCTCAATATTTCGATTACGGTTTATATATCTGTTGGACCACTCCACTTAATGCCAATTGGTTTTAGGTTGGAATCTCACCGAAAGATAGTAGCCTTTTGTTTCTACTTGGTTTTTCAGCTGATGGGTTACTCCTCTGTTAGGAAGGAGTTCGATCCTTCCTATCTTCATTCTTCTGATTAAATATTTATTTCAGCACAAAGTCTGAGTGGTCTTTTGCTTTGCCCAACCTTCAAACCCAAATTGCTTTTGTGTGAGGGGGCATGTTTGTGGTATAACTCATTCCCAGGCCTCCACTTTACAGCTTAAGCTCTGAGGAGAAGAGTTGGTTCTTGACTTGAATCTTAGCCTATACGCTATACAGCTCTCTTTCTGAGCCAGCCTTTACTAAGGAGTTCGATCCTTCCTATCCTCATTCTCCAGATTAAATATTTATTTCAGCACAAAGTCTGAGTGGGCTTTTGCTTTGCCCAACCTTCAAGCCCAAATTGCTTTTGTGTGAGGGGGCATGTTTGTGGTATAACTCATTCCCAGGCCTCCACTTTACAGATTAAGCTTTGAGGAGAGTTGGTTCTTGACTTGAATCTTTAGCCTATACGCTATACAGCTGTCTTTCTGAGCCAGCCTTTATTTCATTTATCGAAATACTCTAAAAAAAATAACATGATGAATTATTTTATCTTCTCATTTACTTGCTTGTCATCAACAATCTTATCAGTGGATCTGGAGCATCAATGATTACTTGAAATAATACTATAGAGAAGATATTTATCTATTTTTTGACATGGCAGTCTTGAAAATGGTGGGCCTGGGAAAGGAGGCTTTCTCCCATTTTGATTCTGCATTGGTAATTAGTTTACTGTTTTGTGTCTAATGGGGTCAAGTTCAAAACTAATGTCAATTTGTATTATGTACAGAAAGTAGTCAAGGAGAAAAATGCACTTGCTGAAAGATTGAAGAATGCTGAAGCTGCACGTAAGAGATTTGATGAAGAACTGAAAAGATTTGCAACAGAGAATGTGACTCGGGAAGAAATCCGGCAATCACTTGAGGATGAAGTTCGTAGATTGACTCAAACAGTTGGGCAAACTGAGGGAGAAAAGCGGGAAAAGGAAGAGCAGGTTGCTAGGTGTGAAGCATATATTGATGGCATGGAATCAAAGTTGCAGGCCTGCCAGGTTTGTCCTGACATAGACATTGTACTTTTCTTATTTATTATTTTTATAATTTAATTGTTATTATTTGTCATCTCATATGGAGCTCGTTTGGATGTGCTTATTTTGTTGACAAAAAAAATTATTAAAAAAATACTTTTTGCATTTTTTATCATGTTTGTATGACTTCTTTTAAAAAAAGTAAAAGCACTAGAAAAGATCTTTTTTTTCTAGCTTAATTTTGGTGCTTCTCAATAAAGACCTTTTTTATCATATGAAAAAGCTGTTCAAACATTAAAAAAGTACTTCTCTAATATTACATCCAAACAAAAAATTGTTTTTAAAGACCTTTTAAAAAAAGATCACATAAAAAAATATCATATTTAATAAACTCATCCTAATGAGCCCATGTTTACATGACCAACTCATACGATTAGGTTAAGCATATTTCAGTGGTGGTGCTTCCTCTTTTGAACTACTTTGTTTGATATGTAATATTACCTGTTATGTTGAATTTGTTCGGCCAGCTTTATCTGCAATTTCAAAGCTGTCTGCCGTTCTCAAATGCCTAATTGGATTATTGGGCAGGTTTTGCTGGGTAACCTTGAAATCATAATCAAGTGGATACAATTGATATGTGTATGATGAGTTCGACTAGGTATTGTTAATATTAGGCGGGTGGTGTGTTCCACCAACGGTGGTAGACTGCTTGGTTCTTTTGTGTAAAGTTCTCTAGTTCAAAAATCACCCTAGTTCAGAACAAGCTTTAAAGTAGTATTCTGTTGGATGGGCCAAAATAATGTAAAATGTCTATTTTTCCATGACTAGTAACAATCCAATTATTTCTATTATTAATCTTTAGAAGACCTTTGAACCTTAATGCCCTTGTCTGTTGTTTTCTTTCTTGTATTTGCAAAATATTGGTTTTTATGATTATACTCCCGAGAGAAATATGGTAGGTTAATGCCTTTGTTTTCCTTTTGCAGCAATATATTCACACACTTGAGGCCTCACTCCAGGAGGAAATGTCACGACATGCCCCTCTATATGGTGCTGGTCTGGAGGCGCTATCAATGAAAGAGTTGGAAACTATATCGCGTATTCATGAAGAAGGGCTGAGGCAGATCCATGCCCTTCAACAGCGTAAAGGGAGTCCTGCTGGGAGTCCTCTTGTGAGTCCCCATGCTCTCCCACACAACCATGGATTATATCCTGCTGCGTCACCCCCAATGGCTGTGGGACTGCCTCCCTCAATCATCCCAAATGGGGTAGGGATCCATAGCAACGGGCATGTGAACGGTGCAGTTGGACCCTGGTTTAACCACTCTTGAATTCTTGGGTCATAGGATGTTATTCTTTTTGAGTTATTTCTTTGGCATTTTGGCTGGTAGAACTGTTGGAGCATGATGTTGGGTAAAGGATTACCGAAGATTAGAAGGGTTGGGTGAAACTTTGCCTTACAAATATTAGGAAGAGAGTCCAATGGAACTATCAGTTGCAAATGCCATACTCATTTGCGCCTACTTCTTTTTGAGGAAAAAGAAAATTAATTACAGGCTTTTTTAAGTTTCCACAGTTATATGCTGCTACATAGTTTGGCCGAAGTGGTTGAATCTATTTTATCTTGGCCAGAAGTGAAGCGCTGTAAGAAATCTTGATTGATAAGAGTTTGAATACGTAATCAACAAAGAAAATCCTTTTCACTCTTATTACACTCAGTTGCAGTTTCAAGATCTAAATTCATTCGATTATATATATTATGAAAGGGAATTTTTTTTTTGGGATTATTCTTTTTTCTTGTATCAATTATTTTATTATTTTCTTCACATAAAAATAATTATTTGCGCACACCATGTAAGCATATCACCTTTGGAGGAATTGAACCAATCTCTATACACAGAATAACAAGATATTGCAAGTTTTACACCATAAAAATGGTGTACAAATAAGAGGACCCATTATTGAAAAAAATGTTTCTTAGAAAATATGTTTTAGAGTAATATTCATCTTTTATTATTTTTTAATATTATTTTTTATATTTGATTAATGATATATAAATTTATAATTAATTACGTGTATTAATTAGTTAATAAGTAAAATTATAATTTAGAGTTAAAGTTTAAATTTATTCGATAACTAATTAATATATGTGATTAATTATGAATTTGTATATTATTAACTAGATATATAAAATAGTATTAAAAAGTGATATAAAAATATAATGGTTATATGTTTTATTGGAAACCTTTTCTCCAACGGGATTTTTTTAAAAAAAAAAGGGAATTTTTTAACTTTTTTTTCCTGTCTTATGATTCTCTTTCTTCAGCTAGCTAGCTATGCCATACCCCTCAAGATTGAAAATTATAACTATTATTCATTTTAAATCCTTTTTTTTTCAAAAGTTTATTGGTATCTGTGCCAGGTTAAAGATTAACCATGTAACAGATCAAAATTGAACATTTAAGTGTTTGTTTGGTTTGCAGTTAATAAATCTAAATACTCTTTTAAAGTTTTTGAAGGACGTGAAATTATGTTTGATATTTTTATTTTTCAGTTGAGTTTAACGAAAAAATATTTTTAAAAATGTATTGAAGTGAAAACAAAATTTCTTACTTTTTCATTAGTCAAAAGTTTATTGAAAAATATTTTTCTCTTCAATCTTACTTTAAAAGTGATTTTAATTTTTCAGAGATCAAAGTTTATAACTCGTATTAGTAGAAGACGTTGACCCCTTATAATGCGAGGAAACTATAGCAGTGCGCCAAAATGAAAATTCAACTAAAAGTAATTAACCATGTATATATATCAGTATATGTTTGTGTGTAAATAATGTTACTTAGACATACAAGTTTTTCTATACAAGTTTTTTATAGAAACATTTCCAATACTCTTAAAAGATCTGAGAGCATAAATACTTTATGCATCAAATATCGTTGAACTTGTTTAAATTTTTATCAACGGTTATTATAATTTACTTATAATCATAATAACATATAATATTTTGAATTGAGAGAGTAGACATTTGTGTGGAAAAAAATCAAAGATTTTTACTTGTTATAATAAGTAAAATTAATAAAATATTTGATACTTAATTTTTTTTAAAATATTGTAAAAGTCTCTATTTTTTATATAGCTCACATATCTTTTATTACTGATATCTATTGCTCTTTTCCTTTTTCTCCCTTTTAGAATTATACGAGTTGCACAATACTTACAATTAACATTACCCTTTTGTTTAACAATAATGCGAAACAGTTCTTGTGAATTTTGCACGAAAGAATTTGATTGGTGGGGTTTCTTTTACCTCAACTTCTTCCACTTTTTCTCACCGATAATTTCCATCTTTCTCTTATTTTCAGAGTGCCACCTAGATTCGTATGTACTTTTTTTTTGGTAAACAGAATTGTATATACTTTTGTGAAAAAAAGCATCTTGTTAGAGGAGGCATTTAAAATCCTTTTATTAAAGTTTTTAGTATTTATGTTTCAATCAAAATTATTTATTATAATAAAAAAACTTTTGACTTTTTTCTCTCTCTCTTTTACCTCTCCAATTACCTTACTCTTATTATTCTCCTCCTTTTCTACCACATCCTTGGCCGATAGTACTATTTTCGACCACCACCGATACCACCCCGATCATCTTAGCACACGAGAAGGACATTGACCACTGACGGTATGGTCTGGCAGAACGACGACCACCTCGTCGCCTATGCTGATTTTGGTGAGTTCCATGTAGTAGAACGTGGCGAGCTCTTGGTTCTTCAACAACGACGTGGTGACCAAGTCACGGGGTCGCAGTGAGTTGAACTTGAGCATCGATGATTTTCCCAAATCACGGTCAACTAAGCAGTACGAAAAGAATGTCACTTTGATATGCGAAGTTAAAGCAGTGGCCCACTGCTGAGCCCTAACAACTCGGTAACACCGACGAATAAACCCTCATTGTTGTGCTCGCACTCGATTGCGACTCGATTCACCAACCCGAAATCGCCAAACGACAATGTTTCGATTATGTACTCACCGACGGTGAAGGATCCATCGCCGTAGGAAACTTGGTAGAGGCACTTGCCGTTGTGGCACGCAGACATGTCCAAAGCTTGACACTGTTGCGCGTTACTCAACCTCTCCGCCGTGGGAGGTGGCTGTGAGAAAGAGAAAAAAGAAAAAGAAAGAGGAAGGGATTAATTATTATTTACCTGTTAATAAGGTTGCATGTCAAATACAGGAACTATAGATTAATTTGTTCACAAATTCAACTAGTTTTTTTACAAAATTAATAGTGTAAGAATGTAAAACATCTATGCTCTAAACATTTTTAGGAGCACTGAAAATGTTTCCCTTACTAAATAATAATTTGTTTAATGTGAGATGCTGAGAGTTTAGCTAAAGTTGCGTGCAGTCAACAGAGTCGGGTTGCACTATAAAATAACCTAAGGGTGGTCTTGCTGTTATGCGTGCATATATAGATACGAGTTTTCACTGTGAGTGGGGAAACTTAAAATTTTCACACAATTTTTTACATTGATTAATAATATTTAAGTTTATGATTAATAACATATATTAATTAATTAATAATATATTTATTATTTTATCTATAACTTATTAATTAATTAATTTATCTATATATGTTCTGGACCAAGATTTTGAGTTATCAGTCAGGAGCAACTCGGCCCACCAGAATAATGCCTGGATATTACTATGTGCTATCTTGATGAGTATATTAGCCTATTTATTAGGCATAAATCTCTCAAGTATCATTGATGGATATAAAAGCTAATTGCATTTCACATAAATAGAGAAATTAGTTAAAGATATCGCAATATCTAATGGATTCTATTCCTAAATATCTACATTTAATACAAATTGCACTCATCATAAGCCACTCCTATAAATGCATTGTTAAGTCTCAAAGGTATGCATCTCCTCTAATATACAGATTGTCCGCATTATGCACGGTCTAACTTGAGTGTCAGAGTACCTTTTGCAGGTACCCACCTCCTAGCACCACCGCTGCCGCTGCTGTGCTACAGAGGAGTCCACCGTAACGTGTCTATTTCAGATATCCCTCTGAATTTACTTCAGAACATTGGTGCCGTTTATGGGAACTATAAATTTCTAATATCACCTAATCATCGTAAACACAAGACAAAACTCGAGGAGAGACGTTGGGCAAACCTCTGCCAACCAAAGGCAAGGTCCAGCTACGCAATGCCTCCCTCACCCTGTTCCTCCACCTGATGTCGAGGCCTCTGCTACGAGAAACCAGGCACTCAGTGCAGAGCACCAGCGTGATGGGCATTTTACTTCGATCTCTAACAAAAGTCCTAACCCATCGTGTAGAGTTTCTGTAAGAGATAGACTCAGAATCTCAGGCCAAGGAGGCAGCAACCTTAATGTTCAAGAACATAGAATCCTAGTGCATCAGCACTTGGGAATATCAAATAATGAAGCTGATGATCGCGCATCTCGATCAAAACGCACGGATCAATCCTAAGTTTCTCGACAACAATTCCAAAACATGTTGCAACAACAAATGACTATGCTGAACGAACAGTATCGAAGGTTGGAAAACATGCAATGGGCTTTGCATGAAAATCAACCCAGATTACACCGCCATGATGGGGGATATAATGCAGAAAATAACCAAAGAAGAATACACGTCGAAGCTACAGTGTCGAATGTTGTAAATAACAACCAGAATCATGACATTCAAGAGCACCCCTTTCTGGATCAACCTATGGAGTACCGTGTTCCAAGGAACTTCAATTTTCCACCAAATTTGGAGATTTATGATGGGACTACAGACTCCCAAGAACACGTAAACGCCTTCGAACAATCTATGTGCTTCCATGGAGGATCTATGAAGTTACTATCTATGTGCTTCCATGGAGGATCTATGGAGTTACTATATCGTGCCTTCCCTCTTTCGCTGAAAAAGGGAGCCCTCAAGTGGTTTTCAAGCTTATCGCGGTGATCTGTTGTTGATTGGCCAGACTTTAAACAATGGTTCTTGCTCCAGTATATTACCAGCAAAAAGCAACCCAGATCCATTGAATCCCTGTCCAAGGTTCGCCAAGGGCGGGATAAGTCCCTCCGTGATTACATCAAGAGGTTTATGGTAGCATGCACTAACGTGAAGAACTTTGATGACAGAATAATTCTTCATTATGGCAGAAGCGATCTTCGAGTAGGTTCTGAGTTCTTTGTATCTCTAGCAAAAAAGAAACCAGAGAATTTGGGTGAATTTCAGAAACGATCCCAGAAGTATGGCAGCCTCGAGGAGGCAACAGAGGACCAAATGAGATGAGACAAATGTGAACCCTCTCACCAGAAGCCCAATCATAACTCCTCATGGCCCCGACGTTCCAAAGGCATCCCACCCGGGGAAGGCACTCTGATTATACTCTTCTGAACAGCCCTTGAGAAACAATCTTGAGGGAGGTGATGCAGACTTAGTTTCAGAATATCCGGAGGTCACCCCCTATTAAGAAACACAAGCAGAAAGATTATTCTAAGCATTGCACATAGCATAAAAGTTATGGTCATGATACTGAGGACTACTACCAACTGTGCAATGTCAACAAATTCTTGATCAAGGTCGGACAACTACAACAGTAAATCCTCCATGTTCAGAACGATGAGCATTGTGGTAGGCGTAAAGATAACAAACGCAGCCCACGTCGAAGCTCATCTCCTCTCCGCAAGAGAAGAAATCAAAGTCCTAGGAGAAGATCTCGGACTCCACCTCACCGGGATACCAATGACTGGAAGGATAGGAACAGGGACGCTCGACAATGATGACAGTCGTTCCGAGCCAAAAAGAACTATCAACACAATTGTTGGAGGATTTGTTGGTGGAGGTTTATCAAATAGAGCTCGAAAAAAGGCTCTCAGGATGGTCATGTTTAATGTTTCCTATTCTGGATCTGAATCACGGATTGTAGAAAGAAAAACACCCTCCATCACCTTTATGGATGAGGACTGCGACGAAATTTTCTCAAATCATGATGACTCACTTATCATCTCAGGGATAATATCCAATGCCGAGGTTCGCTGTATTTTTGTGGATCAAGGAAGTTCAATAGATATTATGTTCCTGGATCTGTATCAGAAGGTAGAGCTCCCGCGATCAGACTTGACTCCCTATGATAAAGAACTAACAGGTTTCATAGGTGAAAAGATCACCCCGATAGGTTACTATGAAACCCACTTTGACTCTGGGATCCTCTAAACTTTTTAAGACAGTCAAGGTAAGGTTTTTGGTGGTAAGTTGTCCTTTAACCTACAACATCATCTTGGGTCGCCCTACTCTAAATGCTCTCGGTGCCGTGGTGTCTACCACCCATCTAGTAATGAAGTTTTCGAATAAGAACAAAGAAGTTGTCATTGTTAAAAATGATCAAGTTGTTGCTAGGAAATGCTATAATGAGAGTCTGAGAATTTGTAGAGTACCTAGAAAAGGAAAACTTGTTACTCCCGGCCCAGTCTTGGATCAGGTGAACATACTTATGACCGAGCTAGATGTTAAAGAAGAGATTCGGGGTACCAAACCCCAGCCGGAGGGTGAGTTACAACCTCTCCAACTTGGAGCCAAGTCGGATCAGGTTACCAAGATTGGAGCACATTTAAAGGAAAGAGAAAAATAATAGTTGACATAATTCTTGTTAAAGAACAAGGATCTTTTTGCTTGGACGTCATCTGACATACTGGGGCTTGACCCCGCTTTCATTTGTCACCACTTATCCATTAGAGAAGGTATGAAGCCGATCTGCTTAGTGAGTAGAGTTCTGCAGGGTCCCAAACTTCGGTATTAGAAGGTGGAGAAAGTTACCTTTGTACTAATCACTATGACAAGAAGATTGCGGCAATATTTTCAATGTCATCCACTGGTGGTTAAGACAGACCAGCCCATTCGTCAGGTGTTACACAAGTCAGATTTAGCCGAAAGAATGATCATGGTCCATTCGCCATTCGTTAAGAAATCAAGAGGTGCAGATTCAACATCTGTGGTCCTCATTTATACCTAAGCCAAGTAGGTTTCCAACGCCAAAGCGCTTTGGAAAATTAACCTCAGGCCAATGTTTTAAATCATACTTAAGCCAGGTGGGATCCCACAAAGCCAATATGGTTAATAAAAGACCCCGGGTAAGGTTTAATAATAACTCATGCCTAAGGCAGAAGGGATTCTAAGTGCCAAATCTTCTTGGACATTAAGCCCTAAGCTAAGGTGTTATTTTTGCCTAAGTCCAAAACACTAAATACCTGATGTTATGAGTATTGGACCATGAACTATGACGTTATCTAAACCAAAGTCCCGATGGATCCTAAATACCAAAGCTATTGGTGATGGACCCTAGATAAGATTTCTATACCTAAGTCACGTGGGATCCTAAACATCAAAGCGATTGGTGATGGACCCCGGATAAGATTTCTATACCTAAGTCATGTGGGATCCTAAAATACCAAAGTGATTGGTGACAGACCCCAGACAAGGTTTTTATTTGATACCTAAGTCAAGTCGGATCCTAGATGCCAAAGCTATTAGTGACAGACCTCAGACAAGGTTTTTATTTGTTACCTAAAGCAAGTGGGATTCTAAGTGCCACATATTTTGGACAACGGACCCAAGCTAAGGTTCTGATGCCTAAGTCCTAAGTGGATTTTTGAGTGCTCAAACATGATGGGCGTTGGACCCCGGACCATGGCTTTCCCTTGGTTGGGAATATTCTTAAGTCTGGTTGTAAAAAGCAACATCATGGGTGTTGGACCCAGTACGGACCATGGAAAAAGAAGTAAATGTGGCAATAATTCTGGCTCATTCTACGGACCCCGGCTAATGGCTACACCCAGAATGTCCACTTATGGCCAATTGACACATGGACCATGTCCGAACTACGACGCGTCCATAATTGTCGTGATTAAACGCCTCCAGATTAAAACTTATAACTCTATGGAGAAGCGTGGACCATGATTTCAAGTAAAACAAGGAGTCCGTCATCCGGAGGAATTGAGACTTGCTACTTCACTATACTGGCCAAGCGCTAAGATGGGGGCAACTGTTCTAACCATGATCTGGGATCATGTCCCATAAATTGACCAGGCGCGCAGTATGTGTTAAACCTTTTGTGTACCGCAAGTGCACAAGTCATTCAAGTAATACAATGAAAGAGTAGAGTTCGTTTCCATGAGGATATTGGCTCTGCTAATACTAAATATCAATCGATAACTTAGATAATTCTAGTCAAGAATATAAAAAATTAGAGTAAAGCATTTAAGATAATTCTAATGTCTAGAAAATAATAAAGATAATGTTTAGAGTTCAAGGAATCCTTCTTCACCTTACTTCAATTAATAACCTGCAATCCTCTAAATCAACATTAATGAAATAGTTAGGTTAGCTTGAGAATCTAATTTAGTTAAAAGCGTGTGTTTAGGTCAATCAATCATGCTTCATTTGCTCAACTAACTATGTTACCATGAGAGCTAGTTCAAAATACACTCATTAAGATCTATTTTCAAACACATGTTATGCATGACTAAGAGATATATTTCTATCCAATTAGTGAATCAACTTATCCCCTCCATAAGAATGAAATCAAATATGTATCAGCCATACATATGATCTCAAATCCAAATTTATATGTCTAGGTTCATCAGATTTTAACTAATCATTTAAAAGTTGATTTGACGTTCAAGAGCATTAAGATCTATATGATTGAACAAAACTAAATATCAATATAAACTCAAAGAAGTACAAAATCATCAATATTCATAAAATGATTCAAAGTAATCCGTAATACAGTTGAGCTACTCATTGGACACGAAAATATATATCAAAAACTCATGTTCATGATACAAGAGAGAGAAGAAAGTAAAGAGAAAAGAGAAGGAAGCTCATGATTTGATCTTTGATGCTTGAATCCTCCTCTATGAGGAAGATGACCTCCAACCTTGCTCCATTTGGCTTCCTCTCAGCCTCAAATGTGTAATTAGGGCGCAACTTCTCTAAACCTAACAATTTCTCTCGACCAAAACTAATGAAACAATATTTATAAGCTCAAAAAACAGAGTCACGTCACGACATTAACATGCCTACGCCGCGATGCGTATACAATTTAGATCACCACGCCGCGATATTAATATGTCTACGCTGCAGCGTGAGTTGCTGATATGTAAACTTGGTTTTCTCTTCCAATTTTGGTCCAAGTCTTACACAAATCCACTTGCTTGGAACCTTTCCTATAATAGAGAAATCACCAAGTCAATAATAATTACAAGTTCACTTAATCACTTACAAAACATGCATAATTTTCTTATTACCATATAGGAAGATATCAAAATTAGAATTTGATAAATATAAGTCTAAAACATTCCATATATTCATCGTAAACAAGGACTAAGCATTATTTATAACACAGATATATGGCACAAATAACTATAATCCATGGAGTTATCACACCCCCAAACCTACATTTTTGCTAGTCCTCGAGTAAAACAAAATATGACTAAGTAAACTTGCTTGACAATTCATGTTCAAACATTCATTCAACATCTATTATAATTTCAATTTTCATTTAAACCCAACCAGTGCATAATGATTATATAGCCCTCAAAAAGTGTAAAAGCCTCATAATTAGCTCCACACATACACAATATTTAACAAGCTAACAATCTAGGCAAACTTTTATACAATTTATATTTTTCACAAATATGCAAGATAAACTTCTCCTAGTCAAATCATACTCATCCGGATAAGTTTATAAGCATACATGTATATGAATAATATAATCCACAAAATTAAATCTAAACTCTCTCTCCACTAATGTAAATCACACATAACTGAAGATCAAAAGAGACTTTAATAACTTGTAATGTAAGGCCAATGGTGATGGGTGTAAAAATAAACAGGGAAATGATACAATACAAATATTGAGAAACATAAACATGCTATTTCAAGACTTGAGCCTCCAAATGATATTATCAGAGTATTCAACAATGAAAGAAGAAAATTTGCCAGAACCATTCAATGCTTTTCATACTTTTCTTTTCTTAAGTCATTCCTTTGCTTTGCTTTTCTCTTTATTATTTTTTTTTTGCAAAGCAATGCTTTTTTTCTTTTTGCTGCATCCGGTTCTTTCAGGTTCATTTTGTATTGAATATCATTCATATCCCTAATCACTAAACTCACTTCAAGAAATAACATATTATGTACTTAATAAACAATGATGGTAGGAGGAAAATGTAATATTTTCACATACATTAGAATGGTTAACAGGTTAACGAATACAATGGTGGTGAAAAACATATAAGGCCAAATAATTATAAGGCTTCAAAAGGGGACCTATGTATATCATCATATCAAGGTAAGCTTTTAAGGCTCAATCGGTCCAAACAATGCCTTAATCATTTCCTCAATCATGCATAATCTAGGATTTCACCTCAAGAGAGTTTAAAAATAATTTCAAGGATAATTGAAACTCTACATGTACATCCATAAACTTTCTCTAGATATGTGATAACTCCATAAAATGTAGTTATTGGTGCCCTATTTATGTGCTAGAATGAATGTTTAGTCCTTGTTTATAATGCATATTTAGAGGGTTTTGTGCTTATATTTGTCATATTCTGATTCTAATTCCTTTCGATATGTTATTGAGCAAATTGAGCCTTAATTGTTATTGATTAAGTAGATTTGTATATGTTACTGATTTGGTGTTTTCTCTATGATAGGAAGGGCTCCAAACAAGATGATATGTGGAGCATGTGAGCTTAAAGTGGAAGAGGAAGCCAAAATTAGTCTTTCAGCAGTCAACGCCGCGGCGCAAGGTTGTGCACGCCGCGACGTTGAGGCGCATCATCAGAATTTTCATACTTGAACCCAAGGCGCGAGAGCCGCGGCGCTCACTAATGGGGGCTGGGGCGCTAGTCAACCGACTTAATGCGGGCCGAGGCGCTCACTAGTGGGGGCCAGGGCGCTTGGCGGTAAGCTGAGCCTATAAATAGGATTTTTCACGTTTTTCTCTCAGTTTTGGTTGCCTTAGCCATTTTCATTTTAGTTTTCTTAATTTTCTCTCTTTTGTTGTAGGTTTTAGTTAGTTTTAGGTTAGAAAGCTTTGGCTAGATCTCCATTGATGATGGATTGGAGGCTAGGAACAAGGATAAAGAAGGATTCAAGCTTCAAAGACAAATCAATGAGCTTCCTTTCTCTTTTTCCTTTCTGTCTTCTCTTCCTTATCTTCCTTGAATATTATTTTACTTGTATTTTCATGTTCATTATATAGCTGAGCTGTATTTAGGAATATTTTGAATCATTTTATATATACTAATGATGTGTTCTTCTCTGAATTTGTGTGGATGTTTGGTTATTGTTCTTCCATTATCTATGCTTAATGCTTGCTGTTAGTTAGCCATCAATTACATGATCCTAATATTACAAATGAACTAGACATAGAGATTTGTTAATATGGATATAGTATGATTGATGCATGTTTGACTTTCAGTTAATTCATTAATGGGATAGAAATATACCTATTGGTCATGCATAGTATGTGATTGATAATAGATCATTCATGAGTGGATGTTGCATTAGCTTTCAAAGAAACTTAGTGAGTTGGGCAATTGAAACCAGGGTTGATTGACCTAGACATAGGCTTTTAGCCAATGAAGATTCTCAAGCTAACCTAATTAGTGCATGCATGTTAATGAAGAGGATTGCATGTTGTTTGTAAATGTATGAGGTGAAGAAGAATTTCCTGAAATCTAACTGTTTATCTTTATTGCTTTCTGTCTTTACTTTCTTTATTTTTATTCATTTTTATGTTCTTGAATAGAATTAATTAAGCTATTGATTGGTATTTAGCTTTGAAAACATATTTATCCTCGTGGGAACGAACTTTTACTCTGTATCTGTATTACTTGATTGATTTGTGCACTTGCGGTTAGCAAATGGGCAAACACGTTTCCCTATCAAGTTTTTGGCGCCGTTACCGGATATAAGGCTTTCTATATTGCTAATATTGACAATGAGTTTGGTTAGTTCTAATTCAAGTTGTAAATAATCTATGTTTCTTTTATGTCTTGTTTTAGTTTCAATAAAGAAGTCGGATGATTTCAATCATACGAGACCCTTGAGGGAATTCACAACTCTTGGAAAGGATACCCTTGGATCATATTCTTGAGGACTACTCATCCGCAACAATTTATTTTGGTGACAAAGTCCTGCTGGGACTATAAATCAGGCCTTTCGTGGGAGGAAACCTCATGTTTATGTTTATTTATTGTCTTTACTTTGTGCATAAATAGGTAGTATGTTAATATATTTATGTTAAATATGTTAGCATATTTGTATGTTGTGTTTTATTAGTTGTGTTAATATGTTTTTGTTAGTATTTTAGTATATATGTGTGTTATTATGTTAGTTTTTGTTTGTTTTTAAGTTTTAAGTTTGTTTTAGGTATTAAATAGGTTAATATGTTATTTTTGTGTTTTATTATGTTTGTGTTGTACATTTTGTAATTTAGGTTTTTGGACAAGTTTTGTTGCGACTAGAGACCCATATGAGCCAATTCCAAGAACAAAAAGCGTTTTCTTTACTAAATTTAGCGATTTAGGTTCTTACTGCCATGGCGCAGGTTTGTGTTTGTGCACACCGCGGCACAGGTGCTCATTTTTTGTAGAATTCAGCTTTTTGTCACGCTGCGGCTAAGGCATGGGAGTGCCGCAGCGCAACACCCCTGTTTTTGTTTTTTCTATTATTTTCTCTATTTTTCTGTATTTAGTAATGCTCAATATTAGTTATGCTGCTATTTTGAGAGTCTCAGGTACCCTATAGACCATATTCATTAAAGGATGCATTTTATTTTGGTTTGGGGAGTATCTTTACATGTTTTATTACCTTTATGCTTAATGTTAACATGTATTGATATTTTAAGTATGCAGTGGTGTTAGTCATTATATTTTTATGATTAAATCTTGTTTTGACTATCACTGATGTGCTGTTGACAAGATTTTCAATTTTTAACTTTATGCAAATGATGTTATGCATGCTTGAATTGAGAAAGTTGAATCTATTTGAATGCATGATATGTTGCAAGAATGCTGGTGTTGTTTTTGGTTGTTCATGATTTGAAAGATTGCTATTTGCCCCCTTTTCAGTGAAACCTTATGTGATCTTGAAGCATGTGAAACAATTTAGTCACTTTTGATGCATGATTTACATCTCACTTAGATACAAGTGTAACTTTGAAAATGATAAGAGTACATGTCTTAAGAATGTTTATGGATATACATGTAGAGTTTTGATTATCCTAGAAATTATTTTTGAACTCTCTTGAAGCGAAATTCTAGATTGTGCATGATTGAGGAAATGATTAGGGCATTTTTTTGGACCGATTGAGTCTTAAAAAGCTTACATTGATATGATGATATCCCTCGGTTCCTTTTTGAAGCCTAATATTGTTTGGTTTTATTTGTTTTTCATCACCATTGTGTTCGTTAACTTGTTAACCATTCTAATGCATGTGAAAGCATTGTATTTTTTCCAACCATTAATGTTTATTGAGTACATGATGTGTTATTTCTTGAGGTGAGTCTGATGATTAGGGGTATTAATGATTCATTGTAAAATGAGCCTGAAGGAATCAGATGCAGTCAAAAGGAAAAATCATTGCTTTGTAAAAAAATAAATAAAGAAAATCAAAAGAAAAATGAAAAGTGTAACACCCTCCTTAGGGCGTCACACTTCGTGTTACTCAATTATCATATTACCCCTTCGTTAGAAAACGTGCTTGTAATATAAATACGAGTTGTAAAATTTCTTGGTGATAGTAAGATAAACTTAATGGAAATTAAAACATTACAAAGATCATTACAATATAATTTTACATTATATATACATAAGTCGTAATCTTGTCACACTTTAATATTTACAAATTGGACTCTAAAAATATTTACACATTAATTAAATTACATAATGCCCAAGTAACTCTAAACATACGTAACCCTCGGATGGGTCCTCCTCGAGACTCCTCAACAGGAGGAATCCTACTTGACACAAAATATACAATACTAACCGTACCAAGAGTACGGTAGTAAGCTCCCTATTACTGTTTATGTGAGAAATACATTTTTCAGCAAGCTCGATGCACTATGCCTCCGGTTCCTATAAACCTTACGAAAACTCAACATCTCCATCTCTTTAGAACTCAACTTCCTTCTCGAAAATCTGATCTTCCTTGCGTTCTCACTCAACGTCTTGCTTAATCTCTTTACAATTATAAATACAATACAGAAATAGACAGACAAAGAGGTGAGATCACCTACGCCAATACCAGTATGGTAGCAATGAAGATAAACACATACTAACACATCATACATAATTACAATTATGCCACCAACATCATTTATCTAACACATATCATTTATCATCATAATTCATACCATAATTCATAATTACATCCATGTCCTTATCAATATTCACTTATTCAATAATTTAGTTATCATAAACAATAATGATGATAATGCCCTCAAAGATTATCATCATCATCATCTTCCAAGTATTCAAAACAATTGTCATAACTTATAATCAATATTCCTCAATTATTATATCACACAGATGTAAATGCTCAGATTTATGCATATGTACAAAGACTCAGTTTATCAAAACAATTCTATGGAGGTTTTTCACAATTTTGAGGAGAATGCTTTGGTTAATTATTCACCTTAGCCCACAGACAATCTCCGGTCTTACGTTAATTGTCCACCTTAGCCACAGACAATCTCCCAGTCTTACGGTTAATTGTCCATCTTAGCCCACGAGACAATCTCCATCTTACGTTAATTGTCCAAAGATTAGCCCATAGACAATCTCCAGGTCTTACGGTTAATTGTCCAAATTTTATTCAAATTTCATCGGACTTTTTCAATGCACATTCAAATGTACCATGCACAGCTTCATTTCTTTATCTCATATTCTCAATTCATTTTCTTTATCTCATATTCTCAATTCATTTTCTTTATCTCATATTCGGGGTCCTCAAAATTGGCCCAACAATATTATTACAGTAATTTCATCGCGAAACCATATTTTTCGCATTTTCTCAAATCACGTATCAATTTTTCATCATTTCTCAATCACGTAAAATACTCTTCACACGTTTTAAATCAAGAATACTAGTTTCCTCAGTTAACACCAAAACTCAACTTCATTTTTCATATTTGCATAATAACTCCTCAAAACATAATATTTGCATTATAATCCTCATCCAAATAATATTTTCACAACAATCCCTCATAAAAGTCACACTTACGAAATAGTCCCTTGAAAAATTCATATTTTACGAAATCATCCCTCATAAAATTCATATTTACAAAATAGTCCCTCAAAAATTCATATTTACAAAATGGTTTTTCATAAAATTCCTTTTACTAAATAATCTTTCATAAAATTTATAATTTACAACATAGTCCCTCATAAAAATCCTATTGATGAAATAGTCCTTCATAAAATCACATTTATGAAATAGTTTCTCATACAAATTATATTTATGAAATAGTCCCTTATAAAAATCATATTTACAATATAACCATTCAAAAATCAATAGTTACAACATGTCCCCATTAAACACAAAAATTACAATATTACTCCTATAAAATCATAATCTGGATTGTTTCTCCAAAATCATTTCATCTTGCTGTATTCGACTCTTCCAAATTCAATTTCCTTTTCTTTCAAATTCTAAATTCTCAGTTTAATCCATCATATTATTCACATCCTAATTTATACATACACTTACATGCATTCAGTTTCATACATACCAATATTTATCAAAATAATAAACATATTATCACACATGCAATCATAATTTCAAAGCCATAAACACCACAATCACAAACATAAAATCACCAACAACACAATCACAACTAAAGAAGTAATTAAACAATAAGTGAATAAACCCTTAGGGGTTTTTCACCAGACACAACCATCTCCACACCACCAAAACTTGGTTGGTGAGGTTAAATCTCCCTCTTACCTCTTGAAGAACCTCCAAAGCTCTTTGTATGTCTCCTTCAAGCAAACTCCCTCCACCAAGAGCTTCTTCAAGGCTTCAAACTTGAGCTTTGAAGAACAAGATAGAAAATAGATGATTCAAGCTTTTTAAGCTCTTCTCCTTCTCCTTGTTTTCGTATAAGCCACAACAATTCCTCCAAGGAAGTAAGATAGAAATTGGATTTTGAAGCACTTAGAGTGGGATTTTGTGAAAACTTTCTAAATGAAAGTGTTTAGAAGGTTATTTGGCTTTAGGAAGTGGTGAGAATGAAAATTATAGGTAATAGATGGTATCGGTAGGATGCTTGGCCGAACCAAAGAAAAGAAAAGGAAGAAAACGATACTTCTGTTCGTGAGATTTTTGAGAGAAAAGATGGATGCTTTTTGATGAGAGAGAAAATGAAATTGTGGGAGAGTGAAATTTTTGAATGCTTGCTTAGTGGGATAAGCTTAAATAAAGTTTAGGATTTACATGAAGTAAAATATCTTATTCTGAATGCACGTGGCTGATGTCATTCATTTGACTTTCAAGGTTATTGGATTGTTCAAGAACCTTGTAGAACCTCCTTCAAGCTGCTACGTGGCCGACGTAGAACCCCTCCAAATTGCTGCATGAACATGAGTTTCCAAGAAAATTTTTGACGAACAACGACATAACAAAATTCGGAAAGATGGGAGAACATCATTTCCCCAAGAATGGTTAAAATCAAGTGTTGTCGGATGAGAACTCTGTCGAATGGTGATTCTGTCAAACGAAAATGAAAGGCTGTCGGATGAACTTGAAAAGGTCAACAAATATCCTAATTCGTCGAACAGGTGTTGATGTTGGAGAAATCTTCCAATTGTCGAATCGACGAAATATTATATGGTCAGAAGATCAAATTCGACGAATTTTGACATTAGAGAAGTTTTTCTACTGAAATCAGGAATTCTTACTCGACGGTCGTTAGCACCATAATTCGATGAACATTATCATTCAAATTCGACGGACATTGGTGTCCCCACTCGACGGAAATTAACATTCTAACTCAACAGACATGAGCATCCTCACTCGACGAATATTGACATTTTCACTTAACTGATACTAGCATCTCACTCGACAAATTTTAACTTGGTACTTAATAATTAAAAGATCCAATTTGACGGATTTTAACATGGTACCAAATAGTAAAAAGATTAAATTCGACGTATTTGGATAGAAGTCCAAATTCGATGGATATGACATTGTCTTAAAAGATCCTATTTCGACGAATTTTGGCATTGTTTTAAAAGGTATATTTCGACGAATATAAACATCTTCATTTTGATTTGTAAAATCGTCCAACAAGATTTAGGGAAAAGGAGAACCATATTGTTCTTAACTGATTCTTTGCTAACGAACGTCCATCGCTTTGTCGAACATGAGGACCTCCCATGTTTTGAATAGATGGTCTTCTCGTCGAAAAGATGGTCTTGGTCGGAATAGATGGTCTTTGTCGGAAGAGACAGACCATAACATGACCAAAATCTTTGATTTCGATTCAAGAATTGAGAATCGCTTTCATCTAGTCTTGAGGTATTTTGGGTTTTGTCGAACTACCGATTGATGTTGTCGGAAAATGCTCAAGGTGTCGGATTCAACTCACCATTAGCATATGCTTACATGTAGTCTTATTAATTAAATCCGACGGGATCAAAATGTTAGAAACATGTCTTCAAAAGTATTTGGACCTTGTCCGAATTCATCGGTGTCAAGATCTTCAAAAATCTTGGATTGTCGAATGAGTTACGTGAGATTGATCTTTTGGATCCTGTAAGGCTTGAGAAAGACCGAGTCTATCGACAGGAGTATATTCATAAAACTGTCGAGCTTTGTTTATCGGAATAGGCTTGAAATGAAGTCAGTATCGACAATAATCTATTCTCAAAGAAATTGTCGAATTCGGTTTGTCGAAACAGGTTTTGAAATGAAAACCATTTGGGAAATCATTGAGGAACTTCGTCGGATTGGGATTTCAAATTTTGGTCGAATTAGAATTCCAGAATTTTGGTCGGTTGAGTATAAT
Source organism: Ormosia semicastrata (assembly GCA_029884595.1). Classification (NCBI taxonomy): domain Eukaryota; kingdom Viridiplantae; phylum Streptophyta; class Magnoliopsida; order Fabales; family Fabaceae; genus Ormosia; species Ormosia semicastrata. The sequence continues at coordinate 13,107,835 of JAQQTO010000046.1, read as the reverse complement.
GGCAAATTAAACTATACTTAGGTCAAAAAAATTCATAGCAATAACAAATATGCATCAAGCAACATATATTTATCAAAAATAGAATTATTTTACGATAAATTCTAAAAATTAATAGATTCTTTTACGTGTTACTCAGATTCGGGTTAAGTAAGATTCACCGTCTCTAAATAATCGACAAGAATTTTCCTACCAAAATTATTATTTTCTTGACCAGAGCAAATCACACAAAATAATCACAAATAGTATCGAAATAATCAAATTATTTTTATAATGCACAGAAAATACAAAGTAGTGTAATTAATCGTCTTTGCAACATAGTCTAAAATTTGGGGTGTTACAAAAAGAAAAAAGAAAAGTAAAGCATAAGAAAAGTAAAGTCGAAAAGCATCGAAAATGGTTCTGACAAGTTTTCTGCATTCACTATTAGATACCCTGCTGATATCAAGTTAGTGACTCATATCTTGAAATAATATATTATGTGTCTCAATGTTTGTATTGTATTATTTCCTTTCATTTCTTTCGCCCATACCATTGGCCTAACATTATAAGCTGATAAAGTTCTTTTTAGTCCTTAATCTCGTGTGATTTACATTAGTGAAGAGAGAGTTGATTTACAATCTTATGGATTCTGTGAATCATATGCATGTATGTTTATAAACTTATCTGGATGTGTATGACTTGATTAGGAGAAGTTTATCTTGCATGTTTGTGAAAAGTGTGAATTGCATGAAGAATTTTTTGGATTGTTAGCATGTTAAGGATTATGTTTGTGTGGAGCTGTTTATGGGGCATTTGCACTTTTTGAGGATTGTTTCAATCATTACATATTATTATTTGGTTTGAAATAAAAAAAGAAGATTGAAATTATATTTACTAAATGAATATTTGATTTGAATTGTTAAGCTGATTTACTTAGTCCTATTTTGTTTTGCTCAAGGACTAGCAAAATGTAAGTTTGGGGGTGAGATATGCACGCTTATCATTTTCAAAGTTACACGTGTATATAAGTGGGATGTAAATCATGCATAAAAAATGACTAAGTTGTTTCACATGCTTCATGATCGCAAATGATTTCACTGAAAAGGTGACAAATGGCAACCTTTTATATCATTGGACAACCAAAACAACACTAGCAATTGGAAACATGTCATGCATTCAAATAGATCTAACTTTCTTAATTCAAGCATGCATAACATCATGTGCCTAAAGTTAAAAATTGAAATTTTTTTCATCATCTTCCTATAATAATAGCCAAAACAATATAGAAACATGATAACATGGTGGCTATCATTGCTGCATACAGTGAACATCATCACATGTTATAAATTCAATATTATATATCAAAAACATGTAATGATACTCCCCCAAATCAAAGTGAGACAACGCCTTCACTATACTTGGTACATAGGGTATCTAAACTTGTCAAAAATATTTACACTGTTAGTCTGAGCATACTAAAATATAGAAAAACATGAAAAATAGCTAAAATATGTACAAAATAGGGGTTAACATCGTGACATGAACCTACCTACGCCGCGACATGTAGTTCATCTACAGAAAAATCACGCTTGCACCGCGGCATGAAGCTTCTTGCGTCGCAGCGTGAGAGATCAGTCTGTAAAATTCTGCAGTAAACACAATTCTGCTTCCTAATGGTCTCCAACACCTGCAAAACTTGTCTAGATAGTTAAAATATAGTATGTACAACCAAAATATATTAAAACTACAAGATTAACATACTACCTATTTAATGCAAAAAGTAAAGATAAAAACATAAACTTGGGTTCCCTCTCAAAAAGGGTTAATTTCCAGTCCCGACAGGACTTTGTCAAAATTATTTTGCGCAAATGAGTGGTCTTCTTATACTTGATCGAAGGTTTTCCTTTTGAGGAGTCGCGAACTCCTGCAAGAGCCTCGTATGATTATGGTCATCCGCCATTATTATTATACCTAAAACAAAATAGAATGAAAACTTAAATGAAAATAAACTATGCACAACTTGAATTAGAACTACCTAAGCTCATTGTCAATATTAGCAATATAGTTATCCCCGACAACGGCATCAAAAACTTGTTAGACCTTTTGTGTACTGCAAGTGCGCGGGTCGTTCAAGTAATATAATGAAAGAGTACAATTCATTCCCACGAAGATATTGGCTCTGCTAATACTAAATATCAACCAACAACTTAGACAATTTTAGTCAAGAACATAGAAAATAGAGTAAAGCATTTAAGATAATTCTAATGTCTAGAAAGTAATAAAGATAATGTTTAGAGTTTAGGGAATCCTTCTTCACCTCCTACTTCAATTAATAATCTGCAATCTTCTAAATCAACATTAATGAAATAGTTAGGTTAGCTTGAGAATCTAATTTAGTTAAAAACTTATGTCTAGGTCAATCAATCATTTCATTTACCTAACTAACTATATTTTCATGAGAGCTAGTACAAAATTCACTCATTAAGATCTATTCTCAAACACATGTTATGCATGACTAAGAGATATATTTCTATCTAATTAGCGAATTAACTTACCCCTTCCATGAGAATGAAATTGAACATGCATCAACCATACATATGATTTCAAATCCAAATTCATATGTCTAGGCACATCAAATATTAACTAATCATTTAAAAGTTGATCAGACGATCATTTATATGATTGAACAAAACTAAACATCAATATAAACTCAAAGAAGTACAAAATCATCAATATTCATAAAAGGATTCAAAGTGATCCCTAATACAGTTGAGCTACTTATTGAACACAAAATTATACATAAAAAACTCATGTTCATGATACAATGGAGAGAAGAAAGTAAAGAGAAAAGAGAAAGAAACTCATGATTTGATCTTTGATGCTTGAATCCTCCTCCATGAGAAAAATGACCTCCAACCTTGCTCCCTTTGGCTTTCCTCTCAGCCTTAAACGTGAAATCAGGGCGCAGCTTCTCTAAACCTAATAGCCTCTCTCGACTGTAACACCCCAAATTTTTAGACTATGTTGCAAGAGCTGACAGAATTACACTACCTTGTGTTTTCTGTGCATTATAAAAATAATTTGATTATTTTGATATTATTTGTGATTGTTTTGTGTGACTTGCTCCTGGTCAAGAAAATAATAATTTTTGGGCCGGGGAAATTCTTGTCTGATTATTTAGAGACGGGGATCTTACTTAACCCGAATCTGAGTAACACGAAAAGAATCTCTTAATTTTTAGAATTTATCTGTAAAATAATTCTATTTTACTAATAAATATATGTTGCTTGATGCATAGCATTATTGCTATGAATTATTTTGACCCTAGTATAGTTTAATTTGCCATTATACTCAACCGACCAAAATTCTCGAATTCTAATTCGCCAAAATTAAAATCCCAATCCGACAGAAGTTCCTCAACATTTTCCCAAATGGTTTTCATTTCAAAACCTGTTTCGACAAACCGAATTTGACAATTTCTTTTGAGAATAGATTCTTGTCGATACTGACTTCATTTCAAGCCTATTCCGACAAACAAAGCTCGACAGTTTTATGAATATACTCCTGTCGATAGACTCGGTCTTTCTCAAGCCTTACAGGGATCCAAAAGATCAATCTCACGTAACTCATTCGACAATCCAAGATTTTGAAGGTCTTGACATCGACAGAATTTGGACAAGATCCAAACACTTGAAGAAATTTTCCTAACATTTTGATCCCGTCGGATTTAATTACTGAATGCAAGCATAAGTTAAATAGTGAGTTGAATTCGACACTTCTAGAGCATTTTCCCGACACCATCAATCGGTAGTTCGACAAAACCCAAAATACCTCAAGACTGGATGAAACTGATTCTCAATTCTCGAATCAGAAATCAAAGATTTTGGCTGTTATGGCTGCCTCTTCCGACAAAGACCATCTATTCTGACCAAGACCATCTTTCCGACAGAAGACCATCTATTCAAAACATGGGAGAAGTCCTCAGGTTCGACAAAGCGATGGACATTCTGTTAGCAAAGAATCAGTCAAGAACAATATGGTTCTCCTTTTCCCTAAATCTTGTTGGATGATTTCACAAGTCAAAATGAAGATGTTTATATTCGTCGAAATATAGCTTCTAAAACAATGCCAAAGGCCGTCGAAATAGGATCTTTTAAGACAATGTCATATCCATCGAATTTGGACTTCTATCCAAAAACGTCGAATTTAATCTTCTTACTAGTTGGTACCATGTTAAAATCCATCGAATTGGATCTTTTGATTATTAAGTACCAAGTTAAAATTCGTCGAGTGAGGAGGCTCATGTCTGTTGAGTTAGAATGTCAATTTCCGTCGAGTGGGGATACCAATGTCCGTCGAATTTGAATGATAAGGTTTGTCGAGTTATGGTGCTAACGACCGTCGAGTAAGAATTCCTGATTTCAGTAGAAAAACTTCTCTAATGTCAAAATTCGTCGAATTTGATCTTCTGACCATATAGTATTTCGTCGATTCGACAATTGGAAGATTTCTCCAACATCAACATCTGTCCGACGAATTAGGATATTTGTTGACCTTTTCAAGTTCATCCGACAGCCTTTCATTTTCGTTTGACAGAATCACCATTCGACAGAGTTCTCATCCGACAACACTTGATTTTAACCATTCTTGGGGAAATGATGTTCTCCCATCTTACCGAATTTTGTTATGTCATTTTTCGTCGAAAATTTCCTTGGAAACTCACGTTCATGCAGTAATTTGGAGGGGTTCTACGTCGGCCACGTAGCAGCTTGAAGGAGGTTCTACAAGGTTCTTGAACAATCCAATAACCTTGAAAGTCAAATGAATGACATCAGTCACGTGCATTCAGAATAAGATATTTTACTTCATGTAAATCCTAAACTCTATTTAAGCTTATCCCACGGCAACCGCCTCATAATTTTACTCTCCTAAAATTACATTCTCTCTTACATCAAAAAGTATTCATCTTTTTCTCTCAGAAATCCTACGAACCTGAGTATCATTTTCTTCTTTTTCTCTTCATTGGTTCGGCCGGTATCCTACGAACACTATCCATCACTGTAATTTTCATTCTCACCACTTCCTAAAGCCAAACACCATTCTAAACACTTTCATTTAGAAAGTTTTCACAAAATCCCACTCTAAGTGCTTCAAAATCCAATTTCTATCTTACTTCCTTGGAGGAATTGTTGTGGCTTGTACGAAAACAAGGAGAAGGAGAAGAGCTTAAAAAGCTTGAATCATCTATTTTCTATCTTGTTCTTCAAAGCTTAAGTTTGAAGCCTTGAAGGTGGAATTCTTTAATCTTTATGTTTCTCTTCATTTCAAAGTTCTAATCATGATTTTAATCCATGATTATTTTAGTTTAGAGCCTTAGGTATTAATATTGTATGTTTTCTTTGTTTTTCAAGAAGCTCTTGGTGGAGAAAATTTGCTTGAAAGAGACATACAAGGAACTTTGGAGGTTCTTCAAGAGGTAAGAGGGAGATTACCCTCATCAACCATGTGTTGGTGGTGAGGAATGTTTGTGTTGTGGTGAAGAAATCCATAAGGATTCATTCACTTGATTGTTTATTATTTTTCCTAATTGTGATTGATTATATGTGCAAGCATGTCTAATAGCTTTAATGGTTTATATGTGTTTTATGATCGCTTTAAAATATGGTATGTGTTCATAGATGCATGATAAAAATATGGTATGTGTTCATAGATGCATGATAAATATTGTAGCATGTAAATAATATACAAGGATTTGCATGAGTGTTCCAAAGAACACAAATCCAAGCTTACGGCCTCAAGGCAAAGAAGAGAACCAAAATGTTCTCATTATTTTTCTAAAGTGAAATTTAATTAACTTAGGAAAATTAATAAGATATACATTTGTTTAGATCAAGGAAAAATGAAATTAGAGATCAAATGGCATAAATATAGATTTCGGCCAACATCCCAAAGCCAAGCAATGATGATTTCTAAAATTATTTCCAAACCATTATCTAAAATAATGATTTAATGAATTTAGATAATACAATAAATTTGACATTTATTTAGAAGATAAAAAAAAAATTTATGCGATTTATAAACGATTTATAAAAATGATGAAATTGTGAAAATGCGATAAAATTTCTACGCGATTGACCCATACTGTATATCTTTGCTGTCGGGAAAATGTGAACCCGTACAGGCTTTGAAATAGTATTTGTCCGATGGGACTTACTGTATATTTTTGCCATGAGGGCAAGCCATTAGGGCAAATTTTTATATGCTATGAGGGCATTTGCGTAAATACGCATATTTTATACCATTGAGGGTATTTTGGTAATTTTTTATTTTTGATCATGCATTGAGTTAATGTCAATTTTGGTGGATTGATTGATGAGGTGAATCACATCGTATTGCCGGTGCGATAAGCGTAGTGTGATTCAATTTTGAATGAACTTGGAGACATTAGTGTGCATAATTCCATGTGTGGATAGAAGGTAGCTCCTTCTGGGCCGTGGTACGTGGTAACACACCAATGTTCTCGACAAGCACTATACTTAATCGAGATTTGAGAGGACTATTTTACTGCCTGTAGTTACACGATGTTATGACTGTGTACTACGCCATGGTGTTTTAGTGGGCTATAGACACAAAGTATTGACAGTGCAATAGCAATCACAACGATCAGTTATAGACACAAAGTGCGACAATGCAATAGTTGGTCGGGGTAGCCAAGCTATAGACACAAAGTCTTGACAAGTCAATAGCTGGTCGGGGTAGTCAAGCTATAGACACAAAGGGTGGACAAGGTCAATGATAATTTGGTCAAGGCAAGATATTAGAACTTTCGGATCATTCTCTCGATATTGATGTGTGTGTTATAGCTCCATGGAGTAGGATCGTGTCATATTGCATATGTCTATATGTGGTACATTATTATTGATTATTGGTGATCTTTTATCTCGTGATCTTTTATTTGTGATATTATATGTTGTTATTGTATTTAATCTTTATTTTATATTATTATAATTTACTGTTATGGCATTTTATATGGTATGAATTGTTATATCTATCTTGGTGATGTTATTGCTGTTTATTTAGTTACAATATATGCTTATTAGAATTAATTGTAAATTGATAACATGACTATAATTGTGATATCTGTGTGTATGGAATGACTTTGTCATTCGTATCTTTCTTTGCTACCGTACTGGTATTGGTGAAAGGGGATCTCACCTCTTTACTGTATTACTTGTTGTGTTTGTATTCGTTAAATTTGTATAGTAGGCGAAGCACATTCTTAAACCTATGGGAGACAATATTCTGAAGACGATGACGGCGTCAAGGAGTGGTCTTCCAGACTTCAATAGGATGCAGTTGGTGAAGAAGCAGGACATGTAGGTTGGGTTTTTTTCTCAATCGTTAGTGTTGTTACTGCTATTAGTAGTAACCTTCATTGGGTTTGCTACTGTTTCTCTGAGTCTGTAAATGTTATGTTTTAAATTGTTGTTGAATATTTTGTGGTATATATATAATATGTGTATTAATCAATTTAATTTAAATTTCTGTTTTACTTATAATTTTTGGTAAGTTTATATTTCCGCAAATAAAAAAAAAATCTTTAAACTTTATCTTTTAGAATTCAAAGTTTTTTTTTATAAAATGATTTAATTTGGTTTTATATTTTATTTAAAAAAAATGTGACGCCCTATGGAGGGTGTTACATTAGTTGGTATCAGAGCACGGTTAGAGTCTTTTAGGGTTTGTGGTTAGGTCTATCTTGTTTTTGTTGTGTGACTCTCTGTGCTTGGACTCCAAAAGGAGACCACATTGTTTGAAATGGTTACATCCGGTTTCCATGGTATTATGATTCATCCGTCTTTAAAGAAAGGCGATGACTCGTAGTAAACGTGCATGTGAGACAGGCAGGACGTGGTCGCGGCAATATGACTGCAACTATGGAGGTGATGCAAAGAACAGCGAAAGGAACGGTACAACATGATCAGAGGATTGCTTAGCAATAGGAAACGGTGGCCGAGAATAAGGATCGGGCCAAATAAATCTTAGAATACGAGATTTTGTAACGTTGAAGCATATTGGTTTCGAAGGAGGAGAAATCGTAAAAGCCAAGCGATTCCAGTGAAAAACGTATTTGTGATCATCGGGAAATCAACAACAACAGTTGTAGTTTCATAGAGGAAAAGCTAGTAGTAGCAGACTTGGTTAAACTGCGACATCTGTACCAAAATGTTGAAAGTGTGGGGAAGATTATCTAACAAGGGACTATGTGATCAAAGGAATAATCTGTTTTCAAGTGTAGGATGCCCGGACATTTGCTGAAAAGTGTATCTCGCCAAAAGACGAAGTCATCTGTTAGTAACGTACGTGCTTTGACATCTTAAGTGGAATGGAGCAATGATTCTTCAAGTGGAGTAAAAGCATCTTAAACTGAGAACCCGAACGAAGAAAGTTGTGTCACAAAAGGTGATCATTTAACTATACTGTATAATTCCGAGAGTAACCCATTTCTCTATGGCATATAATTGTGTGAGTCAATTAGCGTTATTTGTGTTTTCATTATCTTTTGACCTGGTTGTTTCTATTTCTATTGCTAAAACATCTGGTTGAGGACTTGATTGCTTAAACCATCCTAAGTCCGTTAAATAATTGCATCTTTTCTGTTGATTCAATTTGTATGCTTCTTTCTCAAAACAGACACAATCTAAAAATATGGATTGGGTATTTTTCCAACCATCCATACTCTAGACCAGTTGGTCAAATTGTTCAAGTTAAAAAGTTTACTTCTAAATTTATTGGACCATATCAATTTCTCTATTGGATAGGTTCGGTGGTATGGGTGATTCTATTATCTCTTATTTCTATGTTTTCATGATATCATTCATATGTCGCAATTGCAGAAATATACTTTGGTTTAACTCATTCTTTTATGACTAATTGACTATGAGGGTTGATTAGAGCTATCAGTAATCTTCGTTACCTTTTAACTTATCTATTTCTACTTTTGTTACCAAATCCATTATTATTATCCAGTTCCTTAAACAATCTTTTCTATTAATCTAAATTGTCTACCTCTTTCACGAGATAGATGTGATCTTATATATAGATTGGTTATTGTAATCATATCCTCGTAAATTGTTTCAGTAGAATTTTGGTGTCCCGAAAACTCATCCTTAAAATCGGGCAATGTCAAATTCTTTGTTAGACATGTCTGATAATAATTCAAATAGTTACTCTACCTTTTCTTTCTAAATTCTTATAATGTCCTTTTATATATTGCAATTGCAAAAGAAAGGATATTCTTAGTCAAAAATCATGTCATGGTATCAGATACAGTATTGTTGAAAAAGAGAACTTGTTTTGTGAGACACTTCCTGTTAAAAGCAAAGGCAGGAGAGTGAAGCGGTACAAAGGCATGGAAATTTCACGTGACACTGATCAGAATGGCGCAGCGGAAGCGTGGTGGATAGTATCTTTCATCCTTCTTTTGAGAAATATGCTAAATATTTTAGTGTGGTTCTCCATGTTTTACATGATGCAAGGAGAATTTGAAGACATTTTCTTCTCTATAAAGTCTACAATAATTTCGAGGGCTTGAAGTACCTGTACAATTAAGAGGGGCTTGGATATGAGGTATTATATGGAAGAAGATTTAGAACGTCATTGTGTTAGCATCATGATTCTGAAAGTCTTGACGAGAATTTGTGTAGTAGATTACGAGAAAGTGAAGACGATTCAAGGCAAGATAAGGACAACTCAGACACGACAAAAGAGTTATGAAGATAAAAGATGAAGACCGCTTGAATTTGAAGAAGGTGACCATGTGTCTCTACGTGTGACACCTATGACAAGAGATGGACAAGTGATTAAGTCGAGGAAAAACCCACTCCGAAGTTTATTAGACAGTAACGGATACTCTGTTGGACATCGTACAAATGAAGAAAAGTTCAACCTACGAGACGTTTCTAGTCAAGATTGAAGATCAAAGGACAAAGTAACTTCGAGATAATGAAATCGCATCGGTTACAGTGGTTTGGAACAATATACGTGGTGAAGCAACATGGGAATTAGAAGATAAGATAAGAGAGTAGTATCCATTTTTATTTTAAGTGTGTCAAGTTTCGAGGACGAAACTTATTTTAGAGGGAGAGAGTTGTAACACCCCAAATTTTTAGACTATGTTGCAAGAGCTGACAGAATTACACTACCTTGTGTTTTATGTGCATTATAAAAATAATTTGATTATTTCGATACTATTTGTGATTGTTTTGTGTGATTTGCTCCTGGTCAAGAAAATAATAATTTTCGGGCCGGAGAAATTCTTGTCTGATTATTTAGAGATGGGGGATCTTACTTAACCCGAATCTGAGTAACACGAAAAAGAATCTCTTAATTTTTAGAATTTATCTGTAAAATAATTCTATTTTACTTGATAAATATATGTTATTGATGCATAGTCATGTTATTGCTATGAATTATTTTGACCGGTATAGTTTAATTTGCCATTATACTCAACCGACCAAAATTACTGGAATTCTAATTCGACCAAAATTAAAAATCCCAATCCGATGTAAGTTCCTCAACATTTTCCCAAATGGTTTTCATTTCAAAACCATTTCGACAAACCGAATTCGACAATTTCTTTTGAGAATAGATTCTTGTCGATACTGACTTCATTTCAAGCCTATTCCGACAAACAAAGCTCGACAGTTTTATGAATATACTCATGTCGATAGACTCGGTCTTTCTCAAGCCTTACAGGGATCCAAAAGATCAATCTCACGTAACTCATTCGACAATCCAAGATTTTTGAAGGTCTTGACATCGACAGAATTTGGACAAGATCCAAACACTTGAAGAAATTTTCCTAACATTTTGATCCCGTCGGATTTAATTACTGAATGCAAGCATAAGTTAAATAGTGAGTTGAATTTGACACTTCCAGAGCATTTTCCCGACACCATCAATCGGTAGTTCGACAAAACCCAAAATACCTCAAGACTGGATGAAACTGATTCTCAATTCTTGAATCAGAAATCAAAGATTTTGGCTGTTATGACTGCCTCTTCCGACAAAGACCATCTATTCCGACCAAGACCATCTTTCCGACAGAAGACCATCTATTCAAAACATGGGAGAAGTCCTCAGGTTCGACAAAGCGATGGACATTCTGTTAGCAAAGAATCAGTCAAGAACAATATGGTTCTCCTTTTCCCTAAATCTTGTTGGACGATTTCACAAGTCAAAATAAAGATGTTTATATTCGTCGAAATATACCTTCTAAAACAATGCCAAAGGCCGTCAAAATAGGATCTTTTAAGACAATGTCATATCCATCGAATTTGGACTTCTATCCAAAAACGTCGAATTTAATCTTCTTACTAGTTGGTACCATGTTAAAATCTGTCGAATTGGATCTTTTGATTATTAAGTACCAAGTTAAAATTCGTCGAGTGAGGAGGCTCATGTCTGTTGAGTTAGAATGTCAATTTCCGTCGAGTGGGGATATCAATGTCGGTCGAATTTGAATGATAAGGTTCGTCGAGTTATGGTGCTAACGACCGTCGAGTAAGAATTCCTGATTTCAGTAAAAAAACTTCTCTAATGTCAAAATCCGTCGAATTTGATCTTCTGACCATATAGTATTTCGTCGATTCGACAATTGGAAGATTTCTCCAACATCAACATCTGTCCGACGAATTAGGATATTTGTTGACCTTTTTAAGTTCATCCGACAACCTTTCATTTTCGTTTGACAGAATCACCATTCGACAGAGTTCTCATCCGACAACACTTGATTTTAACCATTCTTAGGGAAATGATGTTCTCCCATCTTACCGAATTTTGTTATGTCATTTTTCGTCAAAAATTTCCTTGGAAACTCACGTTCATGTAGTAATTTGGAGGGGTTCTACGTCGGCCACGTAGCAGCTTGAAGGAGGTTCTACAAGGTTCTTGAACAATCTAATAACCTTGAAAGTCAAATGAATGACATCAGCCACGTGCATTCAGAATAAGATATTTTACTTCATGTAAATCCTAAACTCTATTTAAGCTTATCCCACGGCAACCGCCTCATAATTTTACTCTCCTAAAATTACATTCTCTCTCACATCAAAAAGTATTCATCTTTTTCTCTCAGAAATCCTACGAACCTGAGTATCATTTTCTTCTTTTTCTCTTCATTGGTTCGGCCAGGTATCCTACGAACACTATCCATCACTTGTAATTTTCATTCTCACCACTTCCTAAAGCCAAACACCATTCTAAACACTTTCATTTAGAAAGTTTTCACAAAATCCCACTCTAAGTGCTTCAAAATCCAATTTCTATCTTACTTCCTTGGAGGAATTGTTGTGGCTTGTACGAAAACAATGAGAAGGAGAAGAGCTTAAAAAGCTTGAATCATCTATTTTCTATCTTGTTCTTCAAAGCTTAAGTTTGAAGCCTTGAAGGTGGAATTCTTTAATCTTTATGTTTCTCTTCATTTCAAAGTTCTAATCATGATTTTAATCCATGATTATTTTAGTTTAGAGCCTTAGGTATTAATATTGTATGTTTTCTTTGTTTTTCAAGAAGCTCTTGGTGGAGAAAATTTGCTTGAAAGAGACATACAAGGAACTTTGGAGGTTCTTCAAGAGGTAAGAGGGAAATTATCCTCATCAACCATGTGTTGGTGGTGAGGAATGTTTGTGTTGTGGTGAAGAAATCCATAAGGATTCATTCACTTGATTGTTTATTATTTTTCCTAATTGTGATTGATTATATGTGCAAGCATGTCTAATAGCTTTAATGGTTTATATGTGTTTTATGATCGCTTTAAAATATGGTATGTGTTCATAGATGCATGATAAAAATATGGTATGTGTTCATAGATGCATGATAAATATTGTAGCATATAAATAACATACAAGGATTTGCATAAGTGTTCCAAAGAACACAAATCCAAGCTTACGGCCTCAAGGCAAAGAAGAGAACCAAAATGTTCTCATTATTTTTCTAAAGTGAAATTTAATTAACTTAGGAAAATTAATAAGATATACATTTGTTTAGATCAAGGAAAAATGAAATTAGAGATCAAATGGCATAAATATAGATTTCGGCCAACATCCCAAAGCCAAGCAATGATGATTTCTAAAATTATTTCCAAACCATTATCTAAAATAATGATTTAATGAATTTAGATAATACAATAAATTTGACATTTATTTAGAAGATAAAAAAAAAAAAATTTATGCGATTTATAAACGATTTATAAAAATGATGGAATTGTGAAAATGCGATAAAATTTCTACGCGATTGACCCATACTGTATATCTTTGCTATCGGGAAAATGTGAACCCGTACAGGCTTTGAAACAAAGATTTGTCCTATGGGACTTATCTTGTATATTTTTGCCATGAGGGCAAATTTTTATATGCTATGAGGGCATTTACGTAAATACGCATATTTTATACCATTGAGGGTATTTTGATAATTTCTTATTTTTGATCATGCATTGAGTTAATGCCAATTTTGGTGGATTGATTGATGAGGTGAATCACATCGTATTGCCGGTGCGATAAGTGTAGTGTGATTCAATTTTGAATGAACTTGGAGACATTAGTGTGCATAATTCCATGTGTGGATAGAAGGTAGCTCCTTCTGGGCCGTGGTACGTGGTAACACACCAATGTTCTCGACAAGCACTATACTTAATCGAGATTTGAGAGGACTATTTTACTGCCTGTAGTTACACGATGTTATGACCGTGTACTACGCCATGGTGTTTTAGTGGGCTATAGACACAAAGTATTGACAGTGCAATAGCAATCACAACGATCAGTTATAGACACAAAGTGCTTGTGACAAGGCAAATAGGCTGGTCGGGGTAGCCAAGCTATAGACACAAAGTCTTGTGCATGGTAATAGGCCGGTCGAGGTAGTCAAGCTATAGACACAAAGGGTGGACAAGGTCTGATAGCTAGTGGGCGGTATTATTAGAACTTTCGATCATTCTCTCTGATATTGATGTGTGTGTTATAGCTCCATGGAGTAGGATCGTGTCATATTGCATATGTCTATATGTGGTACATTATTATTGATTATTGGTGATCTTTTATCTGTGATCTTTTATTTGTGATATTATATGTTGTTATTGTATTTAATCTTTATTTTATATTATTATGATTTACTGTTATGGCATTTTATATGGTATGAATTGTTATATCTATCTTGGTGATGTTATTGCTATTTATTTAGTTACAATATATGCTTATTAGAATTAATTGTAAATTGATAACATGACTATAATTGTGATATCTCAGTATGGAATGACTTTGTCATTCGTATCTTTCTTTGCTACCGATCTTGGTATTGGTGAAAGGGGATCTCACCTCTTTCTTGTATTACTTGTTGTGTTTGTATTCGTTAAATTTGTATAGTAGGTGAGCACATTCTTAAACCTATGGGAGACAATATTCTCAAGACGGTGACGGCGTCAAGGAGTGGTCTTCCGGACTTCAATAGGATGCGATTGGTGAAGAAGCAGACATGTAGGTTGGGTTTTTTTCTCGTTAGTGTTGTTACTGTGCTATTAGTAGTAACCTTCATTGGGTTTGCTAATTTGTTTCTCGAGTCTGTAAATGTTATGTTTTAAATTGTTGTTGAATATTTTGTGGTATATATATAATATGTGTATTAATCAATTTAATTTAAATTTCTGTTTACTTATAATTTTTGGTAAGTTTATATTTCCGCAAATAAAAAAAAATCTTTAAACTTTATCTTTTAGAATTCAAAGTTTTTTTTTATAAAATGATTTAATTTGGTTTTATATTTTATTTAAAAAAATGTGACGCCCTATGGAGGATGTTACATCGACCAAAACTAATAAAACAGCATTTATAAGCTTAGAAAATAGATTCACGCCGTAGCATTAACATGCCTACGTCGCGACACGTATGTAATTTAGGTCACCATGTAGTGGGCATTAATATGCCTACGTCGCAACGTGAGCTGCTGATATGCAAACTTGGCTTTCTCTTCCAATTTTGGTCTAAGTCTTACACAAATCCACTTGCTTGGAACCTTTCTTGTAATAGAGAAATCATCAAGTCAATAATAATTACAACTTCACTTAATCACTTACAAAATATGCACAATTTGCCCAATACCATATAAGAAGATATCAAAATTAGAATTTGATAAATATAAGTCTAAAACATTCCATATATTCATCGTAAACAAAGACTAAGCATTATTTATAACATAAATATAGGGCACAAATAAATACAATCTATGGAGTTATCAATATGTCAGAGTCTGTCGTTGACACCCCAACAAGAATTCACTTGTGGCATGCAGTTAAGACCCCTCAAGCTACATATGGGGGCAACGTATGACATACCTCGGACAACGAAATGACAATGTAAGTAGAGCGATCCAACTCAGATCCCGGCCTTACACTCAACCCCGGAGGCATACTATAATTACCACAGACCTCAACCCTTTGGAAACATCGTGAGATCTGGTGTTAACTTTGATTCCTTTGTTCACTGCGTGTCGTGTGCTCCTACTAAATATGGGTACCTCGATACTTAGCTGTCTCATCTAAGCGTCAAGTTAGGGGCAACTGTTCTGGACCAGAATTTTGAGTTATAAGTCAGGAGCAACCCAGCCACTAGAATAATACTTGGATATTACTACGCACTATCTTGATGAGTATATCAGCCTATTTATTAGGCATAAATCTCTCACGTATTATTGATGGATATAAATTCTAATTACATCCCACATAAATAAGAAAATTAGTTAAAAGGGTTTACAATCCCTAACACATTATAATCCTAAATATCTGTATTTTATACAGATTGCACTTATTCTAAGACACTCCTATAAATTCCTTATCAAGTCTCAAAGGTATGCATCTCCTCTAATATACTGATTGTCCTCATTGTGCACAGTCTAACTTGAGTATCAGAGTGCCTTTTGTAGGTATCTACCCTCTAGCACCACCGCTGTCGCTGCTGTGCTACGGAAGAGTCCACCGTAACGTGCCTATTTCAGGTACTTCTCTGAATTTACTTCAGAATAATATATATTATTAATTATAATTTATATATTATTAGTTGGTATAAAAAATAATATAAAAAAGTAATATTAGATGAATATTTTTCTTATATTATATAATAGTAAAGTGGGAAAAGAACTTCTCACTTTTATACAACTTTAAAATTATTTTTCTCAAAGGTTTGACGAATAAAAGTTGTAATTATAAACCACGCCACGACTTTTGGTTATTATTTATTTTTCATTTCATTTCATTACAATGTAAATCGTGGCCCTTCCTCACGACTTTTACTTTCCTTTAAAAAAAAAATCATTGTATTCCAAATATCAGTTCAACCAAATAAAAAGAAACAAAGCATATATGAAGCTGGGACATGCCACCATGCAGCATGTGTTGAATAAATCAATAAACCTATCAAAAGTTTTAGCCTTAGAATAGACTCAAGGTTTAAGATATCAATCGAAGACAATGGGTGGCTGGTATTTGAAGCTGGCAGCATAATAAATGGGAGATAGTTACTTCCACAGATTGTTTGATGATTTCACAGTTTTGAGAGACATATCAGGGAACGAGATTGACATAGAGTAATACTTCAGTAAGTAGGTGAAGAGACAAATGGGTGCCACCGTGACTCTCCTGTCAAGAATGAGAGTGGGCTAGCTCACTGGACTGTAAATAAAATGATTTATTATTTGAAAAGCTTTTAAGTAAACATACTCTATCCCATGCACTCAAATTAATAGTTAATATGTGTAAATCATGTTTAATTAATAATTATTTTTATTATTTTTCTGCCTATGCATAATTAAGCAGGAGAAATATTTCTTACACACCATTTTTCATGTTAGTTTCTTGTTCGAGGAAAAAAAAAGATAGAGCAAATATTTTAGAATGTATATCTTTTTATTTTATTATCTAAAAAATAATATAAGGATAATACTATAAAGAGTAATTTTAATCATACACTTTCATTCATATCACTTTATATTTACATAAATTTTATTATCTGATTAAATATTATCTTATTTTATTTTCGACACAGTTTTATTATGATTTTGACATATAAAAAAATGTGAGACACATTATTTAAAGTGATGTATCTGTAGTTTTTTTTTTTATATATAATAAAAGTAGTGTGCAAATGTAACGGATCCAAATGAACTGTACCCCGTGCAATTCTAATATGATGGCTTCTAATCTATTACTTACATTTACTTTTAATATTTTATTATATAAAAGCTTAATTTCATAGTTTAGATCCTCTGCAGTTTTAATCCATGTGCAAATAATTGATTTAGCATTTATCAGTTGTTAGACCAACACATTAAATAAATTGTCCCACGGCATGGCACTTTTGAGTTGCAATAAAAGGAAAACTTACAATCTTCCTTGAATCTATAAACGGCCAACTTTTCAATTCACTGGGTTCCTACTTGAAGGAGCCCAAAAGAAAAAGTTACTGTATATATATACGTAATTCTGCTTAAAGATTTGTTTGGAGAAAGAAGCACAAACTATCTGAGTTCTATATTTAATCTCCTCAGCCATATAGAGTGTAAGATCATGTGAAAGACATCATATCTCTTAGCCGGCTGGTTCAGATTAAAATGTCTCCTCACAGCCCTTACTCCCTGCTTGAGCTTCCGATACTTGTCCAATGGAATTGCACTAAGCACCTCTTTCAACCTTGGAATATCTGAAACATCCACATGCACTGAAAACGCCTCCCATCGCAGCACATCACTAAAGGGCAACACATAATACTTTGATAGGATCACCGGCACGCATTCTGCATAAATTGACTCCACGATTCTCGGGCTAGCTACTTCATGCCCACTTGGACAAAGGCAGAACTTGGAGTTGAGCATGAAGGAATAGTAGTCTAGCTCTTTTGGGAGGTACTCATACACATGAATATCATTGTCTCGGTTTTTCCAGTGGTGGAGTAGGATAGGGCGGATTGGGCCATGCATGCCACCTGCGAAGAAGGCAAGGTAGCGGCGCGGGTCGTTGTCCGGTGGAAGTGAAAGAAGTTTGGGGGATACTTCACCTCCAAAAAGGTGGATTTCTGGTAAAGCTACATCCTTTCGAGGATTGAAGCCTTCCGAGGTGTTGGCATTGCACAAGACCCGGATGGAGGTATTGTAGAGGAAAGGGTTGCCCTTTGATGCCTGAGGACCCTGCAGAAATATATAAGGGAAAACAAAAACGGCTTGTTATTCAAATTCGCACTAGGGTGCCATTTTAGCATGAAACACAATGCATGCTTTTGCGCTTCAATTGCATATGAGCATTTCAACATAAAGAAAACTTTAGAGAAGCAAATAAAAGTATCAATCTCTAATAAGTGGGGAGGGAGGGAAAGATGTATAGAAAAGGGAATGGAATGGAACAAACCCAATCATGACAGGCAAGCATGAAATGGTCGGCACCATTAGTTCTGTTCCAGAAGGGGTACCTCGTAGATACCACTCTCACATAATCAGAGACAAACTGCTTTAAAGGAGTGATGTTGTAAGAGAATGGCGTATAGAGGTACTTGACCATCCATGTCACACTGAATGGAAAAAAGTAAACGTGAGCCGCATTGGGGTCATTGGTCCTAAACCTCCCAGTCCCGTGTTCCATCTCATGGAGGAACCTCCCTTCAATCGAATATATGTCCTTGCACGGGCCATCGTGAACAATTGGTAGGTCCCCTTCTGAGTATACGTACACCTTGAACATTTTCTCCATCTCCAAGTAGCTCCTGTGATAATAAGCGGTAATTAACCAAAAGAAATGAATTAACTGTTGCATATTCCCTTTTTTCAAGATAACTAAAATGTTTCTACGGAAATGGTGGGACAACATGCTCCTATATATGTTAGGACTTCCAGTATAGTTATTATGTTTTTTTTTTACTGGAATAGTTATTTAGGTTAGTTGGCTAATTAAATGGGTTTAATAGTTGATTAATTAAAGTTATGTGAGAACATTTGCATAAAAGTGTGTGCGATTACCATTGTTCATTATGTCTATATCTTTCACATTGATTAAGGAAGTAAAATATGATAAGCAGTAATCCTTTTCACAATTGCTTAATTACTTTGTTCGTTTCAAAACATTGTCGTTTAAGAACATGAGTTTTGTTTCATTTTATTTGTTAATTTAGAAAGTCAAGACGGCACTAATTACCCTTTTAATTTTAATCCTATCTTTTAGTATTTTCACTAAATGCATTGAGAGAAAGCATTAATATAGTTATCATATTTAGATTATTTCAATTAAGGATAATTTAGTTAAGGAGAAAACTTAGGTAAAGTTCCTTAGGTCTTACAGATTGTCTTGTCTTTACCGATAAAACATAACGCTGTGTTTTATTTTTTTAGTTACTTATTATTATTTTTAATATTTTCATTAATGAGTTATAGAAAAATATACGTATGTCGTGTTTCTATTGAGACAACTTGTACAAAGACTTAAACTGTCAGACTCTAAGTTTTATCCTTTAGTTAACTATGTTATAGTACATTTAAATAATTGAGATTATTTAAAGCTTTCTTAATTTTTGAGTAATTATCTTAAATGATAGATATTTCAAGGAATACTTAATTAGTCTTTAGATGGTTTGGGTGTTTAATATTTACACACTTGAATGTTAAATTTAAAAATGGAAATTATTAAATAAGAAAATATTTAATATCAAAAGGATGAAAATTATTTTTACTTTTTACTCTATGTAATTAAGATAACTTAATAAAAAGTATTAAATGTTTTTTAATCAGTCTTAAAGCAATCATTACCAAGTACCAATACCGTAAATATAATTCCAAGATTATAAGGAATTAACAAGCCCTTTGTGACCTCCCCTCCCCCCCTTCTCTCCCAAAATTTACCACTTTCTTTAGAGAGATATGAATGATGGGAATTTGGGGGTGACCACAAGCCATATAGCACAATAATGGTCAAATAGTCACAATAAAAGTGGCACATAGCAAAAGGGTCTTTTTCGCAGTTGTATCATTTTAATGAGTATATATGGAACTCTGAAAGCGAATGAATACTAGCGCACTTGGCACCCCCCTAGCTATCGTCAACAACAAGAAAAGATAAATTATGGATAAAAAATCAATAACAGAAAAATGTTACGGTGTGGCGAAGGCTGTGACTTATAAGCAAAGCTGTGAACGATAATGATTTTTTTTTAAGTGGTCAATTATAGAGAGGAGAAAAATATCATATTATAAAAAATTTTATAAATTTTAACTAAGTTTTAATTTTTTTTATCCTTTTATTTTTTATAATTGACTATTTAAAAGAGAGAAAAATTAAAAAAAAATCTTGATCTAACTGTGAATAAACTTTTTAATGTTGATTTAAATTATTCATATAAATTATTATTATTATTATTATTATTATTAAAAAAAGAAAAGAAAAGGTGGGAGAGGTTACTTGTAAAATAAGCGCGGGTTACGATAAACAGCTCCGACGGGAATGTAGTACTCGTCGGCGCTGTCGTTGTGAGTGGTTGCCGGAGCGAGATTGCTTCTCTGGCCTGCTAATACCGCCCTTCGCATCGAAGCTCTTGCTCTGGCGAGTCCTTCTTCTCGCTTTTCTTCTTTGCTCCTCCCTATTGCTACTTTCCTCTGTTAACATACATACATACATATACATACATACATATATATATATATATATATATATTCATTCATTCCAAATTCCATTCAATACATAAACAAATTAAATAAAAGCCACAGACATTTCACCAAATTAAACTAACATCGATCCGTAATAGAAATGGTTGTTTTGGAACGATGCTAAGAAACTGAAAATCTAGCGTACCTTGAGTCTTTTTATAACGATCCACAACACAGTCTCAGTGAATATATATATATATAAAGAGAGAGAGAGAGAGAGAGGAGGTTACGATGGCGTTTGGGTGAGCAGCGGGTCCAACAGCAAGGAGTTGATTCTCGCCAGAAACCTTTCTTCGCAAGTGATGAAGTGGAATGGAATATACCGGCTTCGAGACATTGAATTTCATCAACTCAAAGAACTGCCATGGAAGCACCATAATGACGATGATCGACACTAGAAACAGCAACAAAATTGAAGAAAGCATGTGTCTATGACAAATCTCCATTTTTTTTTTTTGTTATTTATATCTGTGTATAATTTGGAGTGTTTGGTTCTAGAGAAAATATGAGACAAGGAGAGAATGAAATGAAGTGATAGCTAATTAGATATAGGTATGAGGTATCTCTGTTTCAAACTTATCAATCACACTCTTTGTAAGCATGGTGGAGAATACTGTCAAGTGTGAATTCATGCAAGGTGCAATGACGGGTTTGACCCTATGTGTTCTGAATCAAATCACTATCTTGACCTCGCGAGTGAGCAGGACACGTGATCAAACATATTTGTTATGAAAAAAGGCAATAACTTCCTTTCCCGCCAAAACCACGAAGGAAACTTTTTTTGCAGATTTGGAGAGGGAGTCTCTATAATTAACGTCAATTTCTTCTCCAAACGGAAAGTCGTTTTCTCTGTAACTCTTTAAACGGCAAGGCCCATGAATTTCATTAATAAATTTCTCAATCAAGTATTTAAGAACAAACACACACACAATCGCTTCTCCTTCTTCATTTGGGTTACCTAATTTTTATTCTGTTAGTGAAATTTGATTACAAGATTGTCTCTTTATGCAAATAAAAATTAAAAAAAAAAACTTGAATCTTGAGCTCTTAAATATAAAATCGACATATGGTATTGGTCATCCTCCACATAAATGGGCGACCTTTTTTTCCCGTTATTTTGTTTTGGCACACAATTGTTGTTTAACACTTATATACCATGTCATCAAAAGTTATATAGATAGATATATAATACATTTATAACTTAATTTAACAAAAAGTATTTCAAAATCTCTTTTTCTTTTTATATAAAGTTTATGAAACAAAAATGGTACCGTGAATTTAAATTTATATATTGATACAAAAACCTAGTTTTAAAACTTTAAATTTGCGTGAAAGTGAAACACGCAAGATTTGTTCAATATTACCATATCATCAATTAATTAAAATTTTTATATATAAATTAAGATACATATACATTGACACGCAAAAAAAGAAAAAAAAGAAATTTATACATTCCAATGTCTTGATTATAACCACGATGTATATGTTAGTTTTTTATTTTTTTATTTTTATAGAAAAGATAGAGAAAAGGATTGACTAGCTATCCAGAAATTATCATTTCTTATATTTTAGGTTAAAATCTACAAATTATAGAGACTACATGAGATGAGACCCAACTTTTTCGACCTTTATAAATTACTTTAGCTAATTCCCTCTTCTAAGATACAACAACGCGTAAACTTTATCTTATTAGGTACATCAACTACATGTATTAAATGATATTATTAAATTATATCATAAATCAAAGTTTTAATAAATTCATTTTGAGTAGAATGGTTAGAATTTTATTTATCTTTTGCTTACATGACTAAATTATTTTAAATATGTTTATTGTCATTTTCATATTAATTAGATGGTATTGGCTATTCCAACTTCCATATATAGGAATAAGTGTTGAGTGCGCATCCACCTCAACTCAATCTCAACTCTACGACACTTATTTTAAGATAACAATAAATAAGATTAATAGTAAATTAATTATATTCATTTTTATTTAGAAAATGAAAAAAATGTTTTACATATATAAAATAACTACCAATCAAACCTAGTAGTGAAAATGAATTACAACCTTAAGTAAATCTTACTGGATACCTTAATCATAGATAAATAAAATAAAATAAAAAAATTATTAATCCACTCGAGTGTAGCTATGACATATGAGGTGAGGCATAAATAAAAAAACATTTCCATCATTCGTTTAATTTTTATACGTCTAACTTTTTTTAATCTTAGATAAATGTTACAGTTACATACAAACTGATTTAACATCTTTTTCACATTAACATACGGTATAAATATGGTGTGCGTATAAAAATTATACACAAAATATTTTTCATAAAAAGTTTGTGTTGCGGGTGTGTTGTCAACGAGATTAAAGAAATTAAAAATGTTTTTTTTATTTCATTGAAAAATTAAAGAGGTGGCAAATTTTCATTCAGTACTAGATAATTTTAGCAACTTATTTTTTTTTACAAAAGTAATTTAATTTTTATTTGAAAAATCCAGCAAGTTATATAACACGAACTTCTAGCATATTCGAAAAATGCATTAACAAGCTATTTAGATCAAATCAGTGGTGAGTAGTTTAAATGATTTATAACAATTTATAAATTCAAACATCTATATCGTCATTATAAAAAAATTATTGATTATCGAAAATAATTATTGAGTGTTCATCAATCTGCGATGAGTTTTCTTTTGGAAACTTGGATAGCTAAAACGTTACTGACAACAATGTCCATAGCAATGATCCAAAAATAAAACACAGGAAGTCATTTTGCCTAAAAGAACAAACATAGGAAATAATTTGAACCCCGGCGTGGCAAGAAGGCATAACAGGCCGGCACCTCTGCTTTTATTCCAGAATCCAGTGTCATATGAAAGTGTTTGTTTGGTAAGCTTCAATGCAAGGAAAAAGAAAGAAAAATACCGTATGATTTGGATCATCTCTTATTTGATAATGATATACACAAGGAAAAGGGATGGGTGCAATTATTTTAGGACCCACAATATTCCATTTCTCTTATTTTAGGAGGATTTGGAAGAAAAAGAAAAAAATTAAGTGAGTTTCACATTTTTTTTTCTAAGTTGAGAGTCTCACATATTTTAATTCATTAATATTATTAATATTTATTTTTATTTTTTTATGTCTTTTCTATTAAATAATACTAAATAAAAATATAAATCCTTCACTTTTTTCTTTTATTTTTAATTATTTTTTTTCCTTTTTCCTTCTATTATACCAATCAAGGCCTATGATTGTAATTATGAGACTCCAAATCGATGTAATCCTTGCCTAAAGGATCGTACCCCGGTATAATTGCTGTAACTTGTAAGGCCTATACTAGTAGAGTATAATATTGAAATGACCACACTAACTGGAAGGGTAAAAAAAAACGGCCTCGATAGGGTGGCTGGCTCTTCAGCTAAAAATGGACTCTTCCCGACTTTCTAATTCATATCATATGCATAAATTGGCCTTCAATCGAGTCATTCATTGGCCCCTTGTGAAAAATGGGTGGCTCTCCTTCCTCGTAAACTCATTCAGAAACGTTTCTCCATTTCTTCGTGACAACTATATATTTGATAAAACAAACAAAAATGCATCAGCAGAGGCATGAAGATTGACTTTTTTAGCTTAATATCACGACAGTATAATTTATTTTAGACAAACTGAACTAGTACAATAACTAAAGCATCTCTAGGGTGAGCGGAAGAAGGAGAGAGGGGACCATATCAGAGTCAATGCCTAGTTACGGCACTATGAGTACAAGTACAGAGGAGGATTTAATAATTGTCATTGATCACACTGCGGTACAGAAAGAAGTAACCCTGCGCCTACTAAGTAGAAACTATATGCATGTACCCAAAAAAAAAAGTAGAAACTATATGTATGAATTTAATGAATCAATTTGCGAGCCTAGCAGTATTGTAGGTTACAGGCTATACCGCTATAGGAGTTAAAAGGCTTATGGGCTTCGCCCCGTTTATGTACCCAAAAAAAAAAAAACTTAGGTTGATGAAAAATGTTATTCACACACTCTACTATGTATATCTATCTCATATTTACTTATATAAAAGAATTAGAATATAAGTGTATAGAAAATAAGATAAGTCATATTATAATTAAATGATAAAAATTATAAAAATATAAAGTAATATGAATGAAAGTGTGCATAAGTAGTATTATTTAAATATAAATAGATAATTTTTTATATAAACTGGAAACATTTAAATTAGATATACTTGATCAATCATATTATTAATTAATAAATAATTATTATATTTGATTGATATTTAATTATTATAACATATTATAATTAATGATATAATTAGTTTAATACACCCAATTTGATTACTCAGAGTTTATACAATAATCTCTAAAAGAATATTGCTTAAAAACTGCAAAGCCCAAGTAAACATATATAGGCTTATCTACACACCATGACCATGTTGCACCCGCTGCACTTCCATCATCTTGGTCCAAAAAAGGGATGCTAGCCTAGCCATTGCCATTGTAGAGGGACAGCCCAATCCAAATGCCATGATGGAAACCAGCAGTGATTCCCAACACATGTTAACGAACTAAGAAATGGTTAATTTGTAGACCAAAAAATAATAACAATAAATGGTTAATTTTATTTAAGTAGTAGTTGATTGACTACTTTCGAGTTAAATTAATCATTCAGTGGTTAACGAATTCTTCATTGGATATTGAATAAATTATTGTGATCAACAAGTCCTACTTCTTACTCTCAATTCTCCTTTTTTGTTAAAAAAAACACAAAAAAATGTCATTAATGTGTATTACATTATATATGACTTTCAGAAGAAATTAATTTGATATTTACATAAAATTCAAAAATTATAATAAGATATAAAGAAGGCTGAAATGAGCAATCAACAAAAAGTCATTACAAACTTTAAAAAACAATTAAAAACCCGGCCATAAAAAAAAAAATGGTTGTTCGTTTGTATACCTTTGCTCACTTTTATTATCCCAAACCCCGGTAAAATGACATGTGCACAAGTATCCAATCACATGTAATGCTGAATTGTTAATTCTTTTTAAGTATTTCTATTTACACATTTTCACGCACATTACTCATCAAATTAATATAATTTTTATCATTTAATTTCATTTAATCTCATTTTGATTTTTTACATATCACCATTTTAATTTTATCACTTAAGTAAATGTAAAATACACATGACTTCTAACTTTTTTTCATTCCATATTGGCATATTCTAACGTCATAGTTGCCTGCTTTACATAGTCAATCAACATCATTGGATCCGAGTCGGAAATGCCAGTTTGTCCTAGATCATTCTTTTACTGTTCAAACTTCGAAGATGAGGGAAATAATTTTTCTTTTATTGCCCAAAAAAAATATTCCTCTTCTATTTTATTTTGCACACAGGAACGAATTCAAAATAATTCTTATGAAAGGGTCAAAATTTATTAATTATAATATCAAATATATACTATAGACATAGTATATATCAATAAATGATTTTGAGATAATGACATTTATATTTTATTTTCTAACTCTAACTACCTTATTATTTTTGACAAGTATAATAATTTTTTTCTTTTAATGATAGATTCTTAATATTAACAAGTGTTATATTTAATAAGTAAAATTTTATTTTAAAATTAACCTAATTATATAAATTTAATTTATTTAAACAACATTATATTTATATATTGTATTTATTAAAATAGTTACGATATGAAAAATGAACTTTTTAATTTTCTTATAGAAACCTTTATGAAAAGAATGAAAAAAAAAATAAATAAACAAATATTAAATATTAAAAACATCACATTAGTGATATCCTTTACATCATGAATTTATTGGTAAAATAATTTTTTTTAAATAAAGATTTAAAAAAGAAGAGAGTAAAAGTAAAAATGAGAGTAGTTAGTGAATATATTGTATAAAGGTTAAAAAATAATAAAAAAGGATAAAAATTATAACATTAATATATATATATATATATCAAGTCATTAATTATCAAATATATATCAAATATAATTTTTTTATCTTTATTATTTTTATCTTTTAATAAATTAGAGTATTAATACCTTAAAAGAAATTTAACATGATGGAGGCCATGGCATGCATGCCCCTTTAAATCCGTCACTGCATGCACAAATCCTTGAGAAAGAAGCAAGTGAAACAAACCTTTTTTAATAATTATATGATTACTATTGCAACGAAAGAGATTATTTAGTTATGATATATCCTTTGGTTTATATTAAGATGAATTATTTGGCTGTAAATATTTTTAGGGAGAGTCTACAATATCCCAAGATGTATTTTACTCGATTTTATTAAAAATGCATATTAATAGACTTAATATCATATTTCAACTCAAACTTTTAAGTAATAAGTTAATGAGTAATTTCATTTGTAAAATTTTTATATATTCTTTTTCAATGAGATTTTTTTTTAGCTACATATCAACATGAATCTCATACTTTTCAACACTCACTGGAATTTTAACTCTAGGGGGGCCGAGATTAAAGATTAAATATATGTTTCTAAATATTTAAGTTAAAAAAATTAATTATCATATAATGTAAATATAAAAATAAAAATTCAATTCATAATTAACATGTTTTAAATTAGAAACATTTATAATAAACACAATTGAATATAAGATAATCTTAAATATATATCTTTAATTTTTAAGTTGTACTCAAAGTTGTTTTATAAAATAAAAGTCATCTATTATTGTATAATGAATTTTTTAGTAATTTTTTTAATATAAACAATCATATAATATGTGAGAAAATCATCTTTCATCTTATTTTGTAACTTTATTTTAATAATTTTTATAATTAAAAAGACACACTTAATAGTTATTATTGATACAAAAAAGTCAAAACAAATTGAAATAATCTATTATTTAAAGAATAAATATTTATCTTTTTATTAGAGGACTAACAAAAAAATATCATGTATATATAAGAAAAAACTCAATTATCCAAAGCTGGGGGGACCGTGGCTCATACACGTCCCCCCCTGTTTCCGCCCCTGCTCACTGGAATAATGACGTATTAGAAATATGCTACATTCTCAAAAGAAAATGATGTATGTTTGATTCTTAAATAAGTTACCGTTGGAGGACTATACCCATGTAGCTCCATGTCCTAAAGGGGGTTAGATTCCTGGATCAAGATCGTGCTCACCCACAACACGGGTTTAATACCACCCTAATCCCTTTTCGGAAAATAAAATTCACAAAATTAAAAGTTAAAAATGGGAACTTATGAAAAAGTAGAAGAAACTATTGGACGAAAGGGAAAGAAAAGCACATATTACTTTCTTCGCTCGACAATACTCATCAGTTCAACAAGCATAAGATTACTTTATCAGAGTAATAATAAATGAATGTTTACTTCTATTATAATAATAACACAAATTCGATTGATTGATTAATTAATTAGTGCCCACAAACTTCTGGTTCTCCCTTGATTACCCGCCCGTCCACCTGCCCAACCCAACGTAACTAACTCATCAACAGACAGAGACACGCACACTCTCTCTCTCTCTCTGTTTGAGTGACCAATGAACGTTGGCGTGTTCCAACAAACAAGGCCTGAATACCATGCTTGAGCTCAACAACAACCACGACGACGAAGCAGATTCACAGTTTGCGATTCTCTTGTCGCATTTGCTATAGCCTATAGTAGTTAGTTTCCCTTGGGAAAATGGGATTCGTCAGTGGCATGATCGTTGGTATCGCCATCGGTATTGGATTGATCATCGCTTTTGCTCGTTACGAAAGCATCCGATCCAAGCGTCGCTCCGATTTGGTATAATCTCCTATATAAATCAATCCACATTCATTTCATTTTAATTCTTTCTTCCATTCAATAACAATATGAATCTTCTTTATTTGTTCCTTACGCATTGTGGATCTCTTGCGTTGTTTTTGTGAATCGCTTTTAGGCGAAGACGATCGCAGCGTTTGCGAGGATGACGGTGGCGGATTCCAGAAAACTTCTGCCTCCCAAGTTCTATCCCTCATGGGTTGTCTTCACTCGGAGACAGAAGTTAAGTAAAAGTTTTACTCACAGCACCTTCAATTTTGATCTGTTTTCTGATATTATTTTGTTCATTATCTGCAGTTAGCTTGGCTTAACAGCCAACTCGACAAGATTTGGCCATACGTTAATGAGGTACTTTACTTTTTGCTTTTTTTTCATTTATCAAGTTGTTGAGATATTCATTGATTATTGAATTTATGGATCTGGATTTTTTATGCAATGTGGAAATGTATGTACTTTAGGCAGCGTCAGAGTTGATAAAAAGCAATGTGGAACCCATTCTTGAACAATATAAGCCTATTATTTTGTCTTCTCTCACCTTCTCCAAGTTGACCCTTGGCACTGTGGCTCCACAATTTACAGGTTAGCTACTTTACTCCTTTTAAATTTGAATCTCGCCTGTTTTGTCTAATGAGTAGTAAGTAGCCTTGTATTTTGTACTTGTGTGCTGTGTGTAGAGAACTTTGCTACTGGGTTAGAGATGGTAGGTCATTAGTTAATAACGTAAAAATTCTAAAACAATGAGAATTCTAGCTCATGCTCATGCTTCTGGATTTCCTGTGTCCCATGGTACTCATAACCAAGTTAAACGGCGTGAAACCGATTGTTTTCGATTTATTAAGATGTTGGTTTTGTTCATCCCCATAATATCATGCTGCTACTGAAATATGCTGCTGGAAATATCTAGGAATTTCAATTGTGGAAGAGGATAGTGGGCCTAATGGAGTGACTATGGAGTTTGAGATGCAGTGGGATGGTAACCCGAATATCGTTCTTGACATTAAAACCCGAGTTGGTGTTGTACTACCTGTGCAGGTGATACACAAATCATTGCCCACTCCTGACTTTTTGCATGCTGATGATATTTTTTTAAATCTGTTGTGCACTTTAACTGGCCGCTAATTTCTATTTGTATTAGGATGGTTTTGTGCATTAATTTTAAACCTGAACTATTTATCTAAGAGGAAGAGAAAGCAAGCAACCGTTTTGACTGATGAAGAGATTAATTTTATTTATATTACAATACTTGATAGTCCATCTCTGTTTCTTTTTGTTTCCTTTTTATTATTAAGAATAAGTTGTATCTTTCAAAGTATAAATTCTATACACCTGATTATGCCATACTGGTAGTTTGTTTATTGAATTTTACGTTATCATCCAATAAATAAATGCTTTGTAATGTACTTCCGGTCAACCTCAGAAAGATGTACTAATTAAGATTGCTTTTACTGATCATTATCTAAATGTTCTCTCTCATAAACACAATTGCTATTTTTTTTTTTTGAAAAAAAAAAGACTAAAGAAAACTATATTGGCAAATGAAAGGAAGGCTGTCATGACAATTCTGGTGAATATTATCAACTTTCAACTACACTAGTTATCTAGAAAAGTTTGTCTCCCTATGCTTGAGAGAAATGTATATTTCAG
This sequence comes from Ormosia semicastrata, assembly GCA_029884595.1. Taxonomy (NCBI): domain Eukaryota; kingdom Viridiplantae; phylum Streptophyta; class Magnoliopsida; order Fabales; family Fabaceae; genus Ormosia; species Ormosia semicastrata. The sequence goes on along the minus strand of JAQQTO010000046.1, from coordinate 13,077,642 downwards.
TGCATATGTCACTGTTTTCTAATAAAAACATCTAAACATCTTCATTTTAGGCTTCTGTTATCTTTATTAGCAAAAGATTTGCATACTTTTCATCTATCAACGATCAATAAGCTGGATTTTGCAACTCAGTCTGTTAGTGGCATCATTAATGACCCTGTATGTCAACATTTATTTTAAGTTATTCCTTATCATTCTGCTCTTTCTCTTTCCTGGCAACTTGTTTATATAGGTAAAAAATATTGGATTCACTGGGGTTTTCAGGTTGATCTTCAAACCACTAGTAAATGAGTTCCCTGCTTTTGGAGCTGTTTGTTTTTCCTTGAAAGAAAAGGTGAGTTGTACTGTCTTGTAAATTGCCATTTTATTGGGAAATTTTAAAAAATGAATATTTCAAAATTTCTTTGTTCATGAAATGTTTCAACATGTTGAAGGAAGGTTAATTTACATGAGATTATTTAATGATAGCTCTTCTCTTTGAAGTCAAGTAAATGGAAACAAACATAGCTTCAGGGAATGTTAGCAACATAATGCAGATTCATACTTTGGATACGTAGCAGTCAATGAGAGTTTGTTCAAATATGCGTAAACAACAAAATCCAACTAATTTAAATTTTCTGGTTTTTCTTGCCAACAGAAAGATCTGGATTTTACTCTCAAGGTTGTTGGCGGTGATATATCATCTTTACCGGGGATATCTGATGCTATAGAGGTATAAGCAATTTACATCTTTATTGTAATTTTGTAATTACTTTTATTTAATGTGATATTAATTTATCGATGCAATATTACCAAAGAGTGAGCTATACATATAATCTTCACATGTAACTAGGTTTCCTAGTTGTGTAACGTTTGATAATCTATAATCAATTTTGTGGTTTCACAAACTATCATGTTGACCTTTTTATTATTGAAAACCTTTATTATTTATCCAATGTTACTCCTACTTTATTCTTTTTTCTTATTCTTTCGGAGACCTCCTCAAATGTTGGTTCTGAAATTTTGTTAACATGCCTGTATATATATGTCCGAGTTCCAAAGGTTTGAATAGAGCGTGCAATGTAGTCCTAATGCCTTGTATTTTAAATCGTGGAGAAGTATCATTAATTACCAAAGTTAGGCAGATTAATCCCGCATTGCATTGTCAGTAGCTTTTTAACTCACACAGCACTCTACCTTCGTAATAAACTCCTCTATTATTTATTCAGGAAACAATTCGAGATGCCATTGAAGACTCTATAACTTGGCCAGTACGCAAAATTATACCAATTATACCAGGGGATTACAGGTATGTAAAAGTTCATCTCACTTTCTTCCCAAAGGAGGAAAAAAAAATATTTGTTTACTAGTTTATGTTTTAGGAACTTTAAAAATTGAGCGCTGATAATTATATACGGACAATACTTTTGAGGAAGTTTTCTTCTTTAGTGACTGGAGCCTATCTTGTAATGACAACCAAATCCTTAAGCATGTGCAATTACGCATCTTTATCAGTCCATGAAGAGCTAGAGTAACAGAGTTTACTTGAAGGAATTGTAGGCTAATGTATACTTTTAACAGGTTGGCAAAATGAAAACTATAGATGCTCCAGTCAATATTTTTGCGGCTTGCGGCTTGTTACAAGAGTTGTTAAGAAATATTGAATTGGTGACGTAGTCTAACGATAACTACTTACCTTAATGGAGTTAGTAGAAGTTTTAAAAGTAAAAAGCAACAAATGCAATGTACCAAAAAAAAAAAAAAGCAACAAATGTTGTTAAGTACAATTTTCTTCTTGGGCAGCAGCAACAAATATTTTTAGCCTTAGGGTATTTGGTTGAGCTTGAGCTGGCTTTTTCCCCGTTTGAATCCGCCTAAGGTGTCATCACCAGAAAGAGGTTATCCCAGCAAGGCTTGATGATTTAAAACTTATGAATCATCATCATATTTTTTTTTTGGGACTTTGGGCATGGCTTCGTGTAAATGGAACCATATTAACTTAAGAGCAGCCTTGGTTGCTGATCTGTGTTTATTTCATTCAATTTTGGCACGGACGGTAAATTAATGTCATGGTTGCTCCTAAATGTGTTTATCCTTTTTTGCTTTTTTTTTAATATCAAATCCTTTTCTTTTTCTTTTTCATCACATATACCATGCATATCTTTAAGCGTATTTGACAGAACTCAGTTGAATTTTTTGGCTCAATATCCTTTTTGTTGTTTTATTCAAGTGCGTATGATTGGTTCTGTCCTCTCACAGTAACCTGGAGTTGAAACCGGTTGGAACACTAGAAGTAAAACTAGTGCAAGCGAAGGACTTAGCAAATAAAGATCTGATTGGGAAATCCGATCCTTATGCTGTCCTATTTGTACGTCCTCTTCGTGACAGAACCAAAACCAGTAAAACAATCGTAAGGCAACCTTCCTTTCCAATGGAAGCTTCCTTTATTTTATTTATTTAGTATTGTGTGTGTGTGTGTGTGTGTGTGTGTGTGGTTGTAATCCAACTGCTGGGCATTTTCAGAACAACCAGTTGAATCCAGTATGGAATGAGCACTTTGAGTTCACTATTGAAGATGCGTCTACGCAGCACTTGACCATAAGAATTTTTGATGATGAAGGCATTCAGGCTGCTGAGCTTATTGGATGTGCCCAAATGCCGCTAAAGGACCTTGAACCTGGTAAAGTCAAGGATGTATGGTTGAAACTGGTTAAGGATTTGGAGGTCCATAGAGATAACAAATACAGGGGTGAGGTAAGAATAGTATCTCCTTTGCGTCTTCGTAACATTCATCTAGCACTCTAGCTGAACAGCTGATCGATGCCAATTTGTATAGAAGTTGGCCTCAGTGGCATGCGTAGAATATTAAACCAAGGTGCTTTCAAGTTGATCAAGTATATTAATTTTATGGACACTACCTAATCTTCAGATATATATCTGTCAAATAAGAAAGCACTAAGCTCAAATTCTAACTGTAATGGGCATCAAATCTGGTCTTTTCTTCATTACTTGTCATTTTTATTGTTTGTCATCTAATAGTATTCTACTCGTGCAAATTTATATTATAGCAGTTCATAAATCTTCTTGAGCTTCCTGTCATCTTCATATATATACCCCATAGGTGCACTTGGAACTCTTGTACTGCCCATTTGGAGATGATAAAAGCTTTAAGAACCCTTTTGACCCTGATTACTCATTAACCACGTTCGAAAAGACCCTCAAGAGTGGAGCTGATGAGGCAGAGGCTGAGAATCTTTCAAGATCATCATCACGGAGGAGAAGCAACGTGATTGTAAGAGGGGTTCTATCTGTGACAGTGATTTCAGCTGAAGACTTGCCAGCAGTGGACTTAATGGGCAAGGCTGACCCATATGTTGTCCTTACATTGAAAAAATCAGACAAAAAACTCAAGACTAGGGTAAGACTTAGGACATTCTTGACGTTTCATTATTAATATATTGGAGTGTTTAATTTTCACAAAAAAATGTTTAATTAATATTAATTTGACAAGAACAGCTTAAGATAAGTTCAAATGTTTAAATTGATTACCAACTTGGAGTAATTTTGAATGCAAATAAGTTAAAAAGTATAAGAAAATATTTTTGTTTTGAATTTACATGCCAAACACTTTAATTATTAAATTGATTCCATATGCAAACACTGATTTCTATTTACCTACAATAGATTAAATAATAATTCTTGTATTCTCAGGTTGTAAGTGAATCACTAAACCCAGTTTGGAATCAAACATTTGACTTCGTTGTGGAGGATGGCTTACATGAAATGTTAATTCTTGAAGTCTGGGATCATGATACGTTTGGGAAGGTGATATCTCTTGAATTTGTCTCTTGAAGTTGTTTGTTTCTAAGTACTGCTTGAGTTTGAAACCTCATTCAATGATTTCTTATAAATATATATCATAATATTTTTGACAGGCATTAATTTTCTTTGGCTTGTACAAAGCAGTTTGATAGCTAACTTTCTTGGTTGTTATAATTAAATTGAGCAACCATTCCTTAAATTAAAAAACGAGAAAGAAATTGGCAATTTTCTAGCTCTTTTCATCTTTATTTGCTAGTATGTAACATAGCATACAGTCGTGAATAAGTTACAAGTGAACTAAATATTTAGTTAATTTTCATGTTTAGTGTATTGATGATGTATTAAACATAAAAATTAACTAAATATGAATAGAAATAAATATTTAGATCACTTGTATGAATTATGATACTTGTAACTTATTCACGACTGAATTAATTAACTAAATATTTAGTTAATTAGATCAATTCTGGATAGAAAAAAGATACTTGCATATATTATATGAATTATGCATTGAACCAGAATTGCTCTCCCCAAAAAGAAAATTACGGTAAGGTTAGAGTTTTATTTAGTAACTTGTGTAAATGTACGAGTATAAATATCTTTAAGTAACATTATTCATCTAAATGACTCTTAAATACAATTTTAGCAAGAACAAGAATAAGATCTCAATTTAACTAATACATCTCACACACTTTCATGTTAATGAAGCTTCCCATGTGGATTCATGGTGCAGACTGCAGTTGTGGAGATGAATCCTCCTCCATATATGTATATATTATGGAACTGAATTAGATTTATGAGAGTAAATTCGGCAATGCTGGTTTACAACTATAGGCTCACAGAAATTATAAATTAGACTCTGCAAACTGTTGATTTCAAAGATAATTAATTCATCAATGTTGTTTGCTATATGTTATTTCTTTACTTAGAAAAGTCATGCAAGTTGATGGAAGTATATATAAATGTTCTTTTATTGAGATACGACGAGAGTATAAATACTAATTATACGAGGAAAACTAATGTTGTAGAAAATATATTTACTCTCCTCCTATGCAAGTGTTTACACTTCTAGTGTAAAAAATATATTCATTTGCTTGAAAATTGCAATGAGTGTAAAAAATGTTTTATAAATTTGTTTGCTTGAGATAATTTGTTGGCTGAAACCCATAAATTAGATCTTTTTGCATTAATCTTCTAGAATCAATGTTGTGTATAGAATTGTGTCTTATGTTTCCTGAGTATGTTGTCTCCTCGACTCCACGAGTCATCAGTTTGTCATTTTCTTCTCAATCTTGTACTGCATTTTCTTAAATGAGTATCAAATTGAGTGATTTCGGCAAATATATGGATTTTTCAGGAGAAAATTGGAAGAGTGATCTTGACACTGACTAAGGTCATCTTAGAAGGGGAATACCAGGAAACTTTTCCTCTAGATGGAGCTAAATCTGGAAGGCTTGCTTTGTATCTGAGGTGGACTCCGCAGCACAAGTACCGGGATCAATAGACTTCGCAGTTGGTACAACACAATCGACCGGCGTGAATCAAATCTACTGTCCAATTTCTATACTCGAGATATTTTGACAATTTGGATTTGTCAGACTTTTCTGTCTCTGGTTGATTATTGAAGCCACTTAAGATTTCAGGAGAAAATGAGTACGGTATGAACACACGAAAGCATTACATTTGCTATGTAAATGTAAATATAGGATCTTACGTTACATTGTTTATGTTCTCTTTAAAAATAAAAAATAAAAGAATTTTAATACAATGTGGTCTTCCAAAGTATTATTGAATTACCTGTGTTAAAATTACTATTCACGCTAATGTAAAGGGTAAAATATTATGACAAAGAGCTCCAAAATTCTCTCTGACATAATGATCGTGACTAATACGCATTCTAGATATGATTATGACACGTTCAATTTTATTATTTGGAAATTACTGTAGAACTCATCAATGCAACTTTCAGGACTACAAATGTTGCCAGCTAACTTACGTACTCGATTAAAAATGCCATATGTTCGCTGTAAATAGTATACTAAATAGTTAATGGCTGAGAAGCTAACGCAATGAGGCAGAGGAACAAGGACAACATTATGAAAAGACGAGAAAAATGTTGTAATTTGTTATTTACACGTCAATCCATTTACACCACTCATTTATATAACTTTTTATATACATTTTCTTCATTTTTTAAAGACATTCTGAAAGTTTTAATTGTGAGATTAATTAATTTATACACAAAATAATATAATCTTTCTTATAAGTAGTATTTTTAGAATTTAAATTTTATTCTTTCTTAAAAATATAGCTCACTTATCAATCTCTGGTATGTATTGATATAAATTTTAATTATTAAAATTTATACTTTTTTATATTAAACTAATGGCTATTTTATTTTATTTCTAAACTAATGGCTAAAATTAATATGTTAATAAAAAATATTTAATAATAAAACAACTAATAAACTTGTAATCTGATTGTTATTATTTTACTATTAAAATTAAGATGCCATTCCATTTACTATTTTTTCTCCCTTTTCTTGCCTTTCGTTATCTTTTTGATGAAAATAAAAACTATAAGACTACATTAACCCATAAATAATACTAAATAACCTGATAGCTAGGTCAGTGTGAGATTCAAAACATAAAATTGACTATACTCCAAACTCGAAATGATTTAAACACAATTATTAATATTGCCGCGTTGTTAATAAAAAATATAATTATTAATATATTTGTTATTTTTATTATCATTAATCACTTAAATATTATAGTATAAGTGATTTAGAATAAATAAAAAATTAACTAAAATTAAATTTAAATCATGACAATATTAAGAGTATTTACAATTCGATTTGGATCGATTTTGAACAAAAAATCAATTAATTTAAACAATTACATCATGATTGAATTATAATTGATTGATTATATTATGAAAAATTAATCCAATTTAAATTAATTTAAATCAATTTTTATTAAAAAATTTTAAACCTAGAATGCTATAAGCTAAAAATAATTTAACTTATTAAAAAGAAAAAATAAAAAAATAAAAAAAAAAATAACTTATTTTATATGTTTAAGATAATATTTGATCATATAAAATAAGAAAAATATGTAAAAATTATGCTTATTATAAGTAAAAATATAAATTTAATAAAAAAATAAATATATTATATAATATTAATTAATTTGAATTGATTAGACCAATTTTAAAAATTAAAACCAAAAATCAATTCAATTTAGTCTATTTTAAAATATAAAAAAATTATTCTATTTTTATTGGATTTTAATTTTTCAGTTTAATTTTTAATTTTAATTGAATTTAAACATTCCTAAATAATAATACTACAAAATTATTAAAAAATTAATCATATATATCAGGAAATAAACCATTTTTATGGAAAAACTTTTTAAGGACAAATGTGGAATGGCTGCTCCACTGGATACTTTGAATAGTTCCTACTTCGTAAGAAGGACCGGTAGTTGAGTTTGGCTGCCCTTTTCTTTCCCCTGTATCTTGTCTTGTCTGGGTATTCTGTTCTACACTTCTAGCTGTTTCTGGCACTCTCAAGTCTCAACTTCCAAAACAAATTAGCTGAATTTCTTTAATAATAAAACAAAAGCTGAATTTGCAGGGTTATCAGCCATGGATGACCCTCACACCCACCATGTCCTAACTCTGCTCAAAGCTCTCAGAGAAGCTTGCAAAGATTTACACACCAACCTCTTTTCCTTCCTCTTCAAAACCGACTCCAACGCTGCCAATGAAGCTTTTCTCGAGCTCGAAACCAAGGCCGTCGCTATCTTCTCAACCCACCCAAACCTTGGCCACCTCTCCGATTTGCTCTGCACCCTTAGAGCCCTAATCGAAAAGCTTGATAAGTACCAAGGTTTTGGGCTCCGTTCTCTCCTTCACCGCCACATCAACAACTACAAGATTTCCCAGGTTGCACACTCCATTCACTCCGAAATTCAAGCATACCTCGACCGCGTAATCGTTCAAGATCTCGCGAAGACGCTGCAAGAACGTGCCAGCGAGGACGTGCAGGTTAAGGCTCTGGTCGAGTTCGAGCAGAGGTTGTCCCAGGGTTTCGATTTGGATTTTCAAGATTTGATTTTGAAGGCAAAGGTTTTCACTATTCTCGAACGTACACTCTTTGAGCCGTTGAGTTCGAAAAGGGTTCAAGAAGAAGCGGCTATGGCTATAGCGGCTTTGGTTAAGTTCAATAAGAATGTGTTTGTGGGGTTGGTGTTGATGGGTCCTACTATCAAGGCCTTGATAGCAATGGCTTCGAGCTGTTCGATTCGAGTTCTGTCGTCGCTCGTAAGGTTCATTAGAAGCCCTTTGGTGGATGAGATTTTGTGCAATGGAGAAATCCCAAGAATTATCAGCTTTCTGTGTTGTGAAGATTTGTCCCTTCAGGTTGCGGCATTGGATTGTGTTCTGGAACTTGCTTATATTGGGAGAAGGGAAGTGGTTGAAGCGATGCTTGAAGAAAACTTGGTTAAGATACTCATGGAATTGCAAAGAAGGGATCGTGGAACTGAGGTGGATTCATGGGGCGGGGTCGAAGAAGGTGAGGTTAGTGTGGAAGCTGACTCGGAATTATCGAATGTGGAGAGCAAAGAGAAAGAAAATGTGGAGGGTTTTTATTTTCCTTTTGCTAGTTGTGTTTCAAGGTTTGCTATACAATTGGAAGTGGGGGAAGGTTTGAGCCCAGAGGAGAAAAGAGAGGTTAAATTGGAGATATTGAGGATGGTCAAGGAGGCTTCCCAGTCAGATGCAGAGTTTGCTACCATTAGTTCTGTGATACTGTGGGGTTCTTCACCTTAAAAGTAGATTCAAGCAAATTTCAGGCTCTTTTTTTTGGTAATAAACTGCTTGCTTTGGTGTTTATTAACCAAGTCATTTTGGAGCACCCCCAATATGATGGTGCTTGAAAGGCACGCTGACTCGGCCAAATGGTTTTGGTTCATGTGTGGGACACTGTATTAGCTGTGGTGTTGGAAGTTCTATTCTAGCCATAAATGGTGTAAGTTATGCCATTTTTTTGGGTTGAGTGCATCTGTTTAGACTTGTTTAGGGTTGAGTCTAGCTGACTTTTGATTCATGTATATATGAAAGCGAGACAAAAGTGGATTTCAGAGGTAGTATTATAATATCTGATATAAATATCTGCACATTACACTTTTTACAGCTGATATTTTAGAGACCTCCAATCAAATTAACAGTATAAAATTTTGTATATTTATATTTATATAAAAAACTTGTATGAAAAACATGTAGTAAAATATATTTTTAAAAAATAATGATCTTATATTTTTTTTAGAGATGTAGATATTATGTATAATTTTTTTTAAAAGTGTATAATTAATAGAAAAAATTAAAAAAATAATAATAAATAATATTAAATAATATATAAAAAAAATATATATTATTTGTGATAAAAATATTAGAGTTACGCTTATTTTACTTGTCAGAATTTTATATCGGGGCGTATTTAACTTTGTGTTTCTTTGGTGGAAGGGGGCGTATTTAACTTTAACATGGAAGTATGTATTAAAAAAAAAAACATGGTAGTGACGTAAACTACACTTCGTTTACAGGGTTGCTACGATGATAACTTCAACTGTACGGGTTGTCGGCATAGAAGTCAAATTTCTCAGCTAAATTGAAAGAGATTTTCCCCCTTATTTTCGTCTTAATCATTTTAATTTTTTTAAAAAGAAAAATGTGTATCAAAATATTGTCGTTCAAAATAAATAATAAATACATAAATTAAAAATGATTGGCGGTCTCCACTAGCTAGCTATCATATTATGAGGAGGATCAGATCAAATGACATCTCATTCTCACCCTTGCCCTTGCCCCATTGCCAATGCTCCTGATTTATCAATGCCAATTAACCGTGATACAGTTATGTTCTGGAAAATTCCACTCTATGTTTGGTTACTCCACGTTGTTGTTTTTTTATTTATTTTTTGGGTGGATTAGATTTGGTAAGGAGTAGGAGTACAAAATTAGCATTCTCCGTGGGATTAATATTATAAATTACATAATATTCTGCGGTTGCAAGAATCCCTCCTCCGGCTTTTTCACAACCTTGCTTGCTTCCGACTTCTGAATTACAAACCACCTCGTTCTCTGTCCCAAGATCTCATTGGTAAATTATATTGAGGGATCTTGCAGATCTCGTACGTAGTTTCTCTTCTCCATCCCATCCCGGCATAGTTTAATTCTGTGACTGCGATGAGTTGGAGATACAGGGCTGGCTTGTTCCTCATACTCACTGTCGTTATTATTTGGGTAACCTCCGCCGAAGTTACCCAGGTAAGCTTCCTTTTACGCATTTTCATTCTAATTCTAATGCCTCTATAATTTTTTCTCCTTTAACGTTCCTTTTCCCGGACGAATTTGTTTTCTCTCTGAGTTTCGTAATTGTGCATGTCTATGTGTTCCTTTCTGTTTTGCGTGCGTGCTTGCTATTTTGGGTGCCAATTTTTTTTTTTTTCTTTTCATTGGATTCCTAGTATGATTGATCCTTAGGTTTCCTTAGTACTAGTTGAATGTGGGATTAAATAATTCTGGGGCTTGTGTCATACTAACCACACGATCAAAATAGGATGTTGTTGTGTCCCAGAGAAGATGAAAGTTAATGTTTTGACTTAATTTGACTTCATGTTGAAGCTTCCTAAATCCTGTGGTCAACATTTTTTATTTTTTTTGGTTTACAAGGGAGTTACAAGACCTAGTGTGGGAAAGGGGAGGGTAGGCAAAGTGGCTTAATTGTGATTCTCCATTCGGTCATGGATCAAATAGTCTAATAGACTTGGTACCACTTGAGCTATAGCTCTTGGTTAAGGATCAACCTCTTTATTGATAAACCATTTAAACTTCACAAATCAATCATTTATATCCTATAGTCTAGATCAATGGCCATTGGTGGAACAATTAACCCAAAAACATGCGGTTTTCTTGGCTTTGATTGAATGAGAACTGCAGCCCTGCATCATACAATGTATCTCTGAATACTTTGAGGGTGTTCAATATGCATTTCCAGTTATATCTTGTGTTGTTATATGTTACATATGTCCACCCGAGGACACTATGCCTGAAGATTTATATTTGTAAGTTATTAGATTCTCTTGAAAAATGGCATTTCACTTCAATTTTCAAGTAATAAAACCTCTGATTCGTTATCTACATATGGGAGACAATTTTTTCTTAAAACGCCCCCCAACCCCTCCCCCCTTTATAGTTTTAAGTTCTGCTTAGGGGGTATCTTTTTATACATTATCTTGCAGTGTCAGTTTCCAAGCTTTATATCTTGAATGCTTTTCTGAATAAAATCTTTCTTAACAGGGTATTTTTACAGATTATAAGCACCCATTTGCAGTGACATATCTTGGAGCTTCTCTTATGGTAGTTTACCTCCCAATAGCATTCATTAAGGACTGGTTCTGTAACTTACTTAAACGCCGCTCTTCTAAAAGTGGTAAAAATGCAGAAAGCGTGGATGAGTTTTCTGTCGGGATTAGCTCTCCTCTCAAGGGCAATGGAGTGCAGAAAAACTTTGAACTGGAACTGGGGAGTGTGATTCGAGAAGATAGTGATTTAGACCTTTCAACTCTTGCAGAAGTAAAGCCATTGGTGGCTAAATATAATAATAATAGTAATGTGCTAAAGGCAGAGAGAGAACTTACTGCCAAGGAAATTGCTACTTATGGATTTTACATTGCACCTATCTGGTTTATAACAGAGGTAAGCAACTGCAGAATGATATCAACATTTTGTAGTTAAGAAGGACCAAAGCATGCTATACAACAGATGTATGTGGTTATTTCTTTTATCTAACAAGAAATAAGTGTTATCTCCATTTTGTTTTATAAGACATCTGAGTTCCAAAATTTTACAAATACATCTATTGGCTTTTACATTAATGTGTTTATATTCTCATAAAGAATCTACACCTCTAAAGTTTTAGTAATTTTATAATGCTTGATTATCTGCCCAAGAAAGCAGCTGAGTTAACAAGATGTGAAACTATATTAAGATCATATCAGTTAAACTCATGGATACATGTCTCCTTCCACAATAACTGTCATGGTAACTGGTTTCTTATAAATTGAATGTTCTTAGCTGTTAATTAATAATTTTTCTTCAAGTTGTTAATCACGTCATTCATTATGATTGTGGTTGCATTTTATAAACAGCCACAGGTATTCTATAACTCATACTTGCAGTGGAAAACACGCGCGCACACACACACACACACAACGCTTCTACACACTCTTTGTACAAGTCATTCATCATGGTTGAGATTGCATTATATAAACAGGTATTCTACAACATATTTGTGGATCAATACACAGACATACATGCACACATGTACACTATGAAAAAGTTTCAACTTTCAATAGCTGACCCCTTCATCATGCTGCTGATGTGTCATATGTCCTGTCAAATAATTCCGTTCCATTTCTGTATTGAATGGTTAGATCACTGTATAGATAACTTTTATAGCACCTAAAGCTGACTTGTTCTTGAGGCAGTTAAATGCCTCGCTGTATTGATCATATTGGTGCAATGAAATGTTTCCATGCTTCTCATACTTGAACTTTTGTTTTTTGCTAAACCATATATGACTGATTCTGTAGGACTATTTCTACATTTCTTTCATCCTTTTGTTTGTCTTGATGTTCTCTGTTTCTTGAATTGCACATGCTTAATTTCGATGCTTATTCTGTTCTATGACAAAACTTATGAAGCGTAGCAGTGGTGCCTTATTAATTCTCTTCTGTTGCTTTCAGTATCTATCAAATGCTGCCCTTGCACGAACAAGTGTTGCAAGTACAACTGTATTATCATCTACCTCAGGACTTTTCACTCTTTTCATTGGTGCATTTATGGGTCAAGACTCTTTAAATGTAGCAAAAGTAGTTGCTGTCTTTGTTAGCATGGCTGGGGTTGTCATGACAACTCTGGGGAAAACTTGGGCTGCAAATGATTCACAATTAAGTGCTGCGTAAGCCTTTACTCTGTCTTTTGATGATCAAATCACATTTATCAATTGGGAAACCATTCCAAATATGGCAACATATCATATGACAGATGAATACAAAGTCATAAGGGCTATTTATACTAGGTTATTTGTATATTACTAAGCCAGCCCCAGATAGAAGCCCCATCAAAACTCTGCCCAATAATCATTGAAAGGTCAAATTGCTAGATGCATGACTTTTTAAATGGCGTAGAGCAACATTAGTGGTTGCCACTACAATAAAACATAAGAGAGAACATAATAATAATATAAAATAATAAGTCGTGACCCATACCCTAGTATCCTACTAGGACTCTAATTCTATCATAATTCATAGTTACCTAAAATTTACCTAAAGTAAGTAAACAAAATCTCCAAAATAATTCATGCGAAAATGACAAGAAAATCATCATAGTCCACAATATAATTTTAATTGATCCTGGTCAAAGATTATTAAATCAAACTACACATAATTACTTAAATCATGCTGCAGAGTGTTAGGGAGCCAAGTTTTTGGCTTTCATGATATTCGCATTATCCTAGGATGATATAGGATGTCATGTGGACTGCTCCTTCAACTGATTCTTATAAATAAATATATCATTACCAGCTTGCTCTTTGTAATGCCTTTTTTTGGACATTGACAGTTGATGTTTGTGTTCAGCAATGGACAGCGCTCTCTTGTTGGAGATCTTTTGTGCATTCTTTCGGCTATGACATATGGTCTATTTACAGGTTAGGCAATGTCTTAGCTGTTCTGTATTTATCGGATAATTTAGATGAATCTTGACCACTTCTATCATCACTGCCACAGTTCTTCTTAAAAAGTTTTCTGGTGAAGAAGGAGAAAGGGTTGATATGCAAAAGCTGTTTGGGTATATTGGATTGTTTACATTTGTAGCACTATGGTGGCTTGGTAAGTTTTTAATTAGCAATGCTTCTGTAGTTACTTAATACTCATCAATGTGAACTTAGGTTCTATGGGCACACTACTTGTGCTCATTTAACTTTGTTCTTTTGTTCTTTTGTTCTCTCACACTTCCCACCAGACCTTTTATCCTTTCTATTACATTCGATACCCTTAACTTTTCCCCATTTGTTGGGTTCAAAGGAGACGGGTGGTGTGTGTGTGTGTGTTTTTGGGGTGGGTGTTATTATTTATAAGTCAAGGGGGAAAATTCTATACATTGCTATACTAAACTGATTGCTAATTCTCTATTATACTTATCTCAGTCTGGCCATTGATGGCCTTAGGAATTGAACCCAAGTTTACTATACCCCACTCTGCTAAAATGGACGAAGTGGTTCTTGCCAATGGATTTGTTGGAAGCGTATTGTCAGACTACTTCTGGTACATGAAATAAATCTTATTAATTTAAACACTCACAATTACTCAAGATCTTACATTAGAGTTTATCTCATCTACCCAGGGCACTTTGTGTTGTATGGACAACTCCCCTTGTGGCCACTTTGGGTTTGTCACTCACCATTCCTCTTGCTATGGTGGCTGACATGGTGATCCATGGTCGGCATTATTCAGCAATTTATGTTCTTGGCTCAGCTCAGGTATTATCTCTAAAGATGTCTGCAACTTGATGTTTTCTCTGCTGGTACCAGTGGGAGGATCCTTGTTTCAATTATACCCAAAAAAAATAAAAAAATCTTATTTGTATTCAGATAATTTTACTTGCAGTTCAATCTCTGTTCAGATAATGTATATTTGTATTCATGCTTGTTTGTGTGTGCATGCCCATGCTCATGGGTGGTTGGGGGCATGTTTTTGGGTGATTGCCTGTTTGTGTGTGTCTTTTACAAATCATTGTGGATAATATATTGTCAAATCCTATGGTCCTTGTGTATTTGTGTTCAACACTTTATTTGGCAAGTAACTTAGCAAAGTGGATTTGATTGTTCTAGGCATAAAGATTAACAGATCTGAGCCAGCTCATTATCTCTTCTTTTGACCTTATGCATGCTAGTGTCTTTGTCTTTCTGTTGTGAATTAAACATGACGACATTGGGAAATTTTGTCTAGTAATTTACTGGCTATTGACTAATGGAGGTCACAATTATCAAATCATTTTCAACTTTTTTGTTCACATATTAATGTTTGAATTGGTTTGGCATTGAGCTGCAGGTATTTGCAGGCTTTATAATAGCTAATCTTTCAGACTGGTTGACGAAGAAGTTGGGATTATAGCATATTGTTTTCTAAGATTAATTTTGGCCAAAATTGATTCTTTCTACGGTCCGTTATCTGTCCATTGTTCTGATTGGGTGCTATACCATGAGACAAAATGTCCTAAACCCATGCATTGATCCTGATTTTTGGCGTTTTCAAGGAAGGCAAAATTATCGTGTGCTCGCCATACTGTATTTGTTCTGTGTATATGATTCTAGAATCTAGAGGGAGGTCTTTGCTGTAATCATGATCAGGTTGAGCTATTAGCCATGGATCATGGATGTGATGAAGCCTTTTTACATAATTTGTTTTTGCAATCTCTCTCTCTCTCTTGCCATATAATGTAAGGTTTTCTTTAATTGTAGATATGATATAGCTTCTCACTTTCATACAATAAGTTCCTGCCATTTTTGGCGCATTTGTTTTGGTAACATAACCTACCAATAAATTTCTAAAGAATAAATGTTTATTTTGGTCTTGAAAGTTGTACTCCACATTACATTGATGCTTCAATTATAAAAAATTAAATAGGTTTTCAAAAATGTCATGTCAATTTAGTCTATTAATATCATATTTTTGTCACAAAATTAGTTCTTAAAATGACATCAAATAAGTCCTTGGATGATTAATGTGATTATATGTGTTGTAAATAGAAAAAAGAAATATAGAGAGATTAAGACAAAAAAAATAGACTCAATCAAATTTTTCATGAATTAGTTGTATTTTTTTTTCTTTATGAGAAAACATGTCTTTATATAGGATTCTAAATATCAAGAAGTGAATAGTAGTTACACTTCTCAATATAATGCATTATTATGTACAAAGGTTACAAAGTAATTAGGCACATTATAGGTCATAGCTACCAACTCTTACTAATGGCATCCTTAACATCAAATTAAGATAGTTATTCACCACATACAAAATATGCATGTTTTATAATACTTCACATTGAATGATTATACATTATGAATATGACTCATTAAAACCTTACTAAGAAAAACTTAGTGGGATAAAAACTTAGTGAAAAAAAAAAGAATACAATATTCATAGGTAACTTTTTCTCAAAATACAATTAATTATGAAAAGTCCTTAAGTTGACGCATTTCAATGTTATGTATGCTTCTTGAAAATTGAAGTTAGTAATGTCTTTATAAATAGATCGGTTGGGTTGTCACTTGGGCAATTTTTGCAAATATCAACATTACCTTTTTTAGGAGTTCATGAGTGTAAAAGAACTTTGGTGAAATATGTTTAGTTCTATCGTCTTTTATATAACCACTTTTGATTTGTGCAATACGCATTGCATTATCCTTGTGCAATATTGTTGGCTTGTCATTTTCTTTCAATAATCTACATGCTTCTTTAATGTGTTAAATCATAGTTCTCAATCATACACACTTACGACTTGTTTTATGAATGATCAATATTTCTAAATGGTTTGATGAGGTAGTAATGATTGTTTACTTCACAGACTTTCATGAGATAGTAGTATTTCCACATGTGAACATATAACTTGTTTGTGACCGAGTTTTATGAGGATCATAGAAATAACTAGTATCAACATATCATACCAATTTTGACTTTTCTCTCTTTGGGCAAAACAAACTCATTTCAAATGTACCATGGAGATAACAAAAAACATGTTTTACTCCATTCTAATGTCTTCAAGTAGGTATAGAACTAAACCTTACTAGTAGATTGACTGCAAAAGCTATATCTGGTCTAGTGTTGTTTGCAATATACAAAAGTGCTCTTATTGCATTAAGATATGATACTTCAGGACCAAGAATTTCTTCATCATCTTCCCATCGACAAAAAAGATCTCTTTTTACATCAAGTGAACGAACAATTATTGGGAAGCTTAATGGATAAGATTTATCCATATAAAATTGTTTCAAAATTTTTTTCTATATATGATGATTGATGTACAAGAATTTCACTTATCAAATGTTCAACTTGAAACCTAAGACAAAATTTTGTCTTTCCAATATCTTTCATTTCAAATTTCTTCTTTAGGTAGTCTGCAATCTCTGAGATTTCTTTTAGAGTCTCTACTATGTTTAAATCATCAACATAAACTATGATTATAGCAAATCTAGAATTTATTTTCTTGATGAAAACACAAGAACAAACATGATTATTTTTATACCTATTTTTCAATAAACATTCACTTAAACGATTATAATACATGCGTCCAGATTGCTTTAACATATACAATGATCTTTGAATTTTAATAGAATACATTTGTCGATGATTTAAATTATATGCTTCAAGCATCTTAAATCCTTCAGAGATTTTCATATATATGTTATTATCCAATGATCCATATAAGTAAAATGTCAAATATGTCAAGTCCTTAAAAGACTGTCAAACTAATAAAAAATATGAAAGTAATTGCATCTATAATAGGGGAGTAAGTTTCTTTATAATCTATATAAGGCCTTTGTGTAAAACCTTGTGCTACAAGTCGTGCCTTATATCTCATAATTTCATTTAACTCATTTCTTTTCCATACAAAGACTCATTTTTTATCTAATAGGTTTGACATCTTCAGGTGTTTGGACTATTGGTTCAAATATATTATGTTTGGCCAATGAATCTAACTCACTCTATATTGCTTCTTTCTATTTTGACTAATCACTTCGATGTCGATATTTTTCTACACTTTGATCATACAAGAAAAAAGATATGCATAATACATGTTAGAGAAAACAAATTCTTACCTTTATATATGAAAAGAAACTTGATAAATTTTGCTACACTGTAGAGACTTGATCGTGCTGATAACATGTTGTAAATGAAAAAAAAAATATAAAAAGATCAAGACAAAAAGTTGTAAATAGAGAAGAGAAATATAAATAAATCAAGACAAGAAAATAGACTCAAGATCAAGTTCTTTAGGAACTAGTTGTATTCTATCATTCTTCTCCTTTCTTTATGGGAAAACATGTCTTTATATAGGACTCTAAATATAAAGAATGAAGTAGTGATTATACTTCTCAATATAATGCACTATTATGTGCAAATTTTACAAAGTGTAATGATTACAAAACAATTAGGCACACTAAAGTTCATAACCACCAATCATTGCTAATGGCATCCTTAACATCAAATTAAGGTACTCATATACCATATGCAATATATATATATTATATTTTTTATGGATCAAAATAAATGTATTTCTTTAATAGGTTTTATGAAAATTCTGTTATTTAAATTAAATGTATTATGATAACAACTTAAATCATAATTCATAACTTTTTTTTTTTTAATTCATTCATTAATTGTTTTTTATTGTGCATCAAAAACTCTGTTGTGAATGGTTTTGCTTATTCCCCCCCCTCTAAATTTCAACATATATGCTTTGTAGATTTTCAATTGCTAATAATGGTTGATGCGTTCCTTTGGATAGAACTTGGCTCCAACTTCGATTGGAGGGAGTCTCTCCAACTCTCATCTAATCTGTTGTTACGTATTTATTACCTATTTAATATATTATTATGTGTTAATTAACTTAATTATATGAGACTGAAAGTAATACATGACAACAAATTAAATAAGTAATGAATATATAGTAACATATTAGATGAAGTTGGAGGGACTTGGGTTGGAGCCAAGTTATGTACCGTTCCTTTTGAAACTGCTGCTTCATATAACAATTATCATGGTATTATCTTGGAGCTTAAAGCATTATCAACCCATAAATTTAGGAGGACAGCAAGTGAGATTGTTTTTCTTGCAGCTTGAAGCATTGAAAGTAGTAGGCAATCTAGACTAAATTTCTTCAACTTCTGGACTCATATTAGGATAACTAGTTAAAAACCCATAAATTTACGTATGATGTTCATAAGTTTGGATCGTACCTGCAGAAGCAACACAATGAATTGCATGTAATTGTAAAGTGCTTTCAAATCATCACTACGCTTTATCTTTTTAATGAATTTTGTTATATCCACTTAACAGATTCTCTTAATAATTTTTTTAATATTAAATAAAAAAATATTTAATAAAAAAATAAATACATTTAATATCTTAAAAACATAAAAAATATTTAATATTTTTTATTTAATAATTAAAAAATTAATAAAAAAATTATGTAAGAGAATTTAAAATTATTATTATTTAATCATTAAATCAATGGTCATTTAATTTGGTCCATCAATAGATCATAAATTTTAGGTCCATCGAAGACGTTTCCTGTAATTGAATCAAGTAAAATAGGAGGAGTCTGGACCCAATACATTTAAATGGGTTTTTTATTTTTTATTTGACAATATTTATATATAAATTTATGTGTATATAAAAATTATTAATTAAAATTTATAAATTTTTATACTTACAATTATTTATAAAAAAATTAAATAATTTAATTTTTATATAAATTTAAATGTTACTAATTAAAATTTATAAAAGATTAACTTTTTAACGTGAATTATTGATTTATTTTAATAATAAATTAATAACTTAAAGTAACTGATACATCTATGAACCACTTTGCAAGTTCATATTAGACCCAATAAAACAAGGTTTTGTATTACCTACTATAAAAGGCGGATGCCACTATGCACCATCCTAAGTTATGGTGCATGGATTTACCGTTGAATTTATCTTTTATTACAAGGAGTTAGACTTTTTAAGTTGTTTATTATTGTTCAAAAAGTAACTTCTCAAATAAAGCAATTATCATTTTAGTCCATGTGAGAAATGGGTTTCCAGAAGTCGTTAGCGGCAGCGGTAGTGGCCTAGATTCCTCCGCTGCAGAAAGCAACCTCCTCTGCTGTCCACGGCGACCTCCACCACCAAGTCTTAGTCTCACAAGTCCTCATTCTCATGCTCATTTGCTCAAGTCCAGCCCCCCATTCACTGGACATGACGGAGCTCATCCAAGGAGCTCCGCCAGCGCGAGTCTCCCTTGAAGACGGAGCTCCTCGAGCACAAGCTGCCGAAGGACTCCATCGCCATTGTCTTGGTTTCTGATCATTTTGAGGGAAACAAAGATCAAAAGGAGCAAAAAAAAAAAAAAACAACGGAAGAGGTAGAATAGAAGCAGAGAACAAAAGGTTGAAGAGCTGAAGCTCCAAATGGAAGAAGAGGAGAGAACGAAAGAAAAATGATGGTGTTGGAGGATGAGATATCTTAGTCGAAGAAAAGGACTTTGAATAATGATGGCGGTAATGGAGCAGAGGTGCAGAAGTCTTTTCGATGGACCTCGCCGCCGACAATATGTCGCAGATCAGAGATGAGGTTTGTCGCCAGAGAATGGTCCGTGCGGCGCTGAACGACGTTCATGAAGTCCTTGACGGAGTAGATGCGGCTGTCGGTGCTGGGTGGCTCCAGCAGCGGTGGGCGGCGGGCGGTTACAGTGGCCGCTTGCAGTACCTTGTGGATTCTAACTTTAATGGGGGATTAATTTTTAAGAATTTAGGGTAATTTTGATTCATCTAATCCACTTCATCTGCTAAAAAATGACTTGATTAAAGTTTGATGGCTGTTGTTGTAAGGTATTTTTGAAATTACATGCACACGAGGTTTTATCCCCTAGCCAAGTAGTCTGATCAAGTTTCTCTTATATGCATCTCAAAAAATATGATTATTAATAGACTAAGAATAATAAATTATCAATTTATTAATAAAAAAATTAATAGTTAAAAGTAATTATTTAAATTTTATATATTTTAATTAATAATATTTAGATTTATATATAAATTTCATTAGATAGTATTTTTTTATAAATAATTATACATATAAAAAATTTATAAATTTTAATTAATAATTTTTATATATATTCATATCTAGATTATGTTAGATAAAAAAAATAATTTATCAATAAATCACTTCTTGAGTGATCCATAATAGAAGGCTCCAATGGATAAATGTTGATGAAATTTTAGGCAAAATCAACTACCTTTCTTCGTGGAGCACTAATGCTTGCTCCCTACCACGAAGGGTGCATATTAGATGGTAACATTATAGAGTGAGTTAATTATAGAGTGAGTAACAGGTAAAAGTATATTTATTATTAATTTTATTTATAGAGTGAGTTAATTTTAATATATCAAATGATTGAAGAGTAGATAGTCTCGAATAATATTATTTACACATGTTTTTACTTATAATATTTTATATTTTTATCATTTGATTAGAATTATACTCATTATTTTTTACATATCTTCACTTAAATTTTATCACATAAGTGATTTTTTACTAAACTCATTGTTAGTAAAACTATTTATCAAAATATTATTTTTTTAACTATTTACCAAATTACCATTTTTTTAATTATTTATCAAATTACCTTTTTTTTAACTATTTATCAAAATGTCATTCTTTTGAAACTATATACCAAATCACACCCTTTTTTAATTAACGCGACATTTTTTAATATTTTCTCACCAATCGTGATGCTACCACGTAGGATGGCACATCCACGCAGTAGCATTGCGCCAACACGCTTCTGGCGCATTCCTACGTGGATGCTTGCCATCCTACGCGTGGCGATCCCTATTGGCCTGAACTAAAAACGCCACCCTTGATGGTGCAACCAAGTACAAAACGCCAACAAGGGGTGGCGTAACCCTAGATATATTCCCACACCCCTTCCCGTGCGTAACATTCTCACATTTTCCTAAATTCTCACTATCTCTCTACATTTCTTCTCTCTAAACACTCTGAAGTCTCTCAATTCTTACGAGTTTGGTGTCGTGATCATTATTTGTACTTTAAATTATATTCCTTCACACCGTAAATATTTCTTTCAATAGTTAAATAGTTTATTTATTATTTATTGATTACTTTTTTACTAAGTTAGTGTTAATTATAATGTATTATTATTATAATTTAATATTTGTATTGACTAATGAATAATGAAGTTATATGATATATAATTTAAATTATATAGATAATTAATTTATAAGTAATCTAGTAGGATATATATCTTTGACATGATTTACATTAGTAAATATAGCTTAATTCAAGATATTCGATTTTAGAATTTTTTTTTACATAAATAACTGTATTGAATATTGTAATTGATGTTTAATCTCTCTACAAATGTGTTGAATTGTTATTGTTCAGAATTAGAATTAATATGACAAAATCGCTAGACGGAGGAGAGGATTAGCGAGCAGTCGGACACGACTTCGACATCCCGAGAACTCCAGCTCTACTTGCCAGCATACGACACAGCATCCTACCGCTGCTACCGCTGCTACATACCCCCTACTCAGCCTCCTACTACTGCTTACGTACCCCTTACTCAGCCATCACCTGCATATTACCCACCATACCCACCATACCCTTACTCACCGTATCCATACCCGCCACCGAGTTACCCCTTGTTGATACCCAATTTTGTCCATAAAATTTTTTATACTTAATTACAATATTTTAAAATGAAAATTTTTTAAAAGTGGGCATTGCATTTAATACCTGATACTTGCACACGTAAAGAAGAAGGCATTAAATGCATTGAGGCAAAGAAACAGAAAAAAGGGGTTAAAAGATGGAAAGAAAAGAAAAAGGTTCGATAAAGGAGGAAATGGGGGCTCAACGTAGGAAGGCTCACGCAAAGGGAAAAAAAAGAAGGAAATGTCGGGGGAAAATGATGAAAGGGTGGAGGTATTTAAAAGGAAGAGCATCGAAAAGGGGGGGGGATCTTTTCACACATTTTTTCACCTTCAAGAACCGAAAAAACACCTTCCATTTTCACCACCCTCATCACCAAAAACAAGACCTTCACCCATTCTCCACCGTGACCATCGTCTTTATCAATCCTTCATCACCATAAACTTCCAAGAGCACACCATCACAAGGAGACAGAGAGAAGGGAACAAGAAGGAGACAAGCCTTTTGAGGAATAGCATTCATTTCAACTGCTCCACCTTGAACTCCACAGGTAACCTTCGCATTTATGTCATGTAACTCATTTCTCGCTAACTATTCTCACTTGCACACAACCCCTGAATCCCTCTGCACTCAACCTGAAATGGATACTACATATCCACTCAAGCCTCCCTGACTGAAACCCAATATCCACTCTCCAACCGTGAATCCATCTCCCTTTTATTACCTTCATCTTCACTACCTCACTTTGGCAGAACTAATATTCATCGTCTCATCATTATCTTCAAGCTCAAGACCTCATTTCCAAAGACCTCCACCATCACCCCAACGTCCAAACACCTTGCCTCTCCATAACCACACCTCACCTTCATCATTCTCATCCTTCAATACTCATCTTCAACCATCCTTTTTCAACCTCCCCTCACCGACCGTCGAACTCAAAACACCAGATCCATCATATCCCCAACCGACCGTCGAAACCCAAGAAGCCGATCCTTCCCCTCAACCAACCGACCGTCGACCCCCAAACTCCATCATATCCGACGGTCGAACCATTCAATCTCCCTAAACCAACCGTCGAACTTCACCAACACCCGCTACCATCATCTCACCGACCAACTTCACCGACACCCTCACCGTCGAACCACACCGGTGACCTTCACCGACCAACACCAAGCACCATCCTCTCACCGACACCCTCACCGACCGTCGAAACCCAAGAAGCCGTAGCTTTCCCTTCAACCAACCGACCGTCGACTCAATCCTCACGCACCGACCGTCGAACCACTTCACAAAATACCATCATTCCCTCTACCGACCGTCGAACTACATCACACCTTCGACCGACCGTCGAACCACACCACGCCTACTACCCCTCACCGACAACCCATCCAAATCTTCACACCATCAACCAATCTCCATCACATTCGACCGTTGGGTCCCATTTTCCAAACCGTGATCCCATAATCCCCATCACCCAAGCAATTTCCATAACCTCTCCAAACACTATCAAACCCAACCGAACCGACCGTCGGACCGTAACCCTTCAAACCAAATCCTCTCCTCACTCGACCGTCGAACCATACCATTGCGACCTTCACCGACCAGCTTTCACAAACCATCACATCCTCCAATCGACCGTCGAACCCCAAAACAATCATCCCACCATATCCTCCAATCGACCGTCGAACCCCAAAACAGAACCCCCATCTCCTCAAACCGACCGTCGAACCTTAGCTAGGTCGCCTCATCGACCGTCGAACCCCAAAACAACCCCCCATCTCCTCAAACCGACCGTCGAACCTCGCCTGGGTCGCCCTCACCGACCGTCGAACTCAAAACACCAGGATCCATCATACCCCAACCGACCGTCGAAACCCAAGAAGCCATGTCCTTCCCCTCTACGAGACGTCACCCCCATCATCCTCATCAACCTTCATCCAACCGTCGAATCTTAAACCGGATCCCTCCCCAAACATCCCTGCATGTGTCTTTGCCATGGTTGCCAAAGTCCCCAAACCTTTATTTCTTTAAATTGCACCGTTGATTATCCCGTTAAGTTTGAATTGATTCACGTGGGCCGCTGTCCATTTCATATTAAGGCAAAAATGATACATTGTTTGGTAAAAAAAAAAAAAGGGTAAAAGAAAAAAAATAAAAAAAAAAATCTTTTGATCCATGCAATGACCAATGATGATGATTGAGTAGTGAATACTACCTTCAATGTCATTTGGATCATAAGGGTTTATTGAGTAGCCTATTAGTGCTAACTTGAATCCTGTGCAAGAATGGATTCACTTTCAAATAAAATCTTTTTTAAATAAAATCAACCAACCCACACTTATTTTATAAAGAACTACGTGACTTTGAGTTCCTCATTGCACCCGAGGATACGTAGGAGCATAATCTCTATTCTGTCAAGCCAAAAAAATAAATTTTCATGATTTGGTTGTTTCTTTTATTTCTTTCCAAAAAATGAGAAAAATAAAAAATAATTACAAAGTCTTTTGTTTAAAGGGGCAAAAATAAATATATTTGAGATTATTAAATTTTGCACAACTAACATAAGGTACCGTTCTTGAACGGGCAAGATAGGTGCTAACACCTTCCCTATCTCAGTAATCGACTCCTGACTCAAACTTATTTTCAAAAGACCGCTTTTCCCGATAAAAGGGTTTTTCTAATGTTTTCCCAATTTAAATAAACATTGGTGGCGACTCCATTGATTTTATCTTTTTCTGGTCGTCTCCGTCGCGATTCCTATTATGACAAATTGGCGACTCCATCGGGACTTTCTCAGAGAGTCGCCTATTGTTGTTAGTTGTGCAAATTTTTAACAATCTTTTATTTATTTATTTTACCCTCTTTGTCTTTGTTTTTGTTTTCTTATTTGTTTGTAAATGTATTTTATTTAGTACTTTGGTGTAAATATCTGATAGCATTATTCCATGTATATTGTGACTTGTATATATATTTTGTACTTAATTATTAAAACCCTAGGGTAGATGATTGCTGGCTGGCTGTTGTATATATGTTTTGCTGTTTAGGGGTATTTTTGTCTTTTAAGTTTTTTGTACAGGTTTTTTATGCTCATTCATACACGTCACTAATCACTTACCTCACACACTTTTTGGGCTCTATACCCGAGTCTGTGCGAACCCGAGGAGTAGGAGGGGTCTCGACTTTTGTTATTGAGGAGCCTTATGCTCACTTGACATTTGTTGAGACACCACTCAGATTGTTACCAGTATCATGGACTAGTCATATTGAGAGGGTTCATCCCTACTTGTGATTAATTCATGAATTGGATCCTTATCTTTCGAGATGGGGGCAATCTGGGGACCATGACTTTTTAGAATATAGATCTGTCCTGAAAAGCCTTGCATTAGCAGATTGAACATAATGACATAAAATTAGAGTCATCCATCTCCTTAGGTTACACCTGATTAGGACACAAATGGAGCATACTTTTCTTTTTATCTGTCTTTTCCCCATGTCATTCATCTTTGCATTCTTTTTGGAAAAAAAAAATTCAACAAAAAAATGATACATCTTATAGCATTTTCATTTTTCATCTATCTCTCATGTCATTCATTCTTACTTTTAAAAAAAAAAAAAGACATATCATTTTGCATTTTCATTACATTCTTAGCATTCATAAAAAAGAAAAAAAAAACATCATTTTATATTTTCATGATAATCATTTTATATTTTCATGATAATCCTAGCATCAAAAAGCAAAAAAATATCATCTTGTATTTTCATAACATTCCTAACAAAAAAGCATCATCCTGTATTTTCATAGCATTCTTAGCATTCAAAAACAAAAGAAAATATACATTATCTTACATTTTCATAGCATTCTTAGCATAAAAAAAAAGAGATACATTATCTTGCATTTGCATTACATCCCCATAAAAAATATCATCTTGCATTTTCATCGCATTCCTGACTCTAAAAAAGGAAAAGAAAGAAAAAGATACATCATTTTGCATTACCATGACATTCATAGCATTCTTTTTAAAAAATAAAAAAAATAAAAAATTTTATTTGCATAATACTTTGCATGCATGCATGTTGCCAATTTTGTTCAGTCAATGTTGATAATTGCATATTCACATCATGTTTCACCAAGAGAAAAAATGGGCACTATAACGAAAAATTGCTTCCGCGACACCCTTACAGGATCATTCCCAGGCTAGGATCATGGATGAAAAAGATCAAATTCAAGAGTTGAAGGATGAGGTGAATCACCTCAAAGAGCAAGTGTCCAAGATGATGGAGATGCTTCCACCATGAAAAATAGAAGGAGCACAAATGGGAATCCTCGAAAAACAAGGGGCATCCGACCACACCTCCTCACCGTCTGGTTTCTCTCCAACCCTCTCGCAATACCAAGGCTTCAATCCTCAAGGAGTTGTGATGCCAATCACTACTCAACCCTCGATCACCAGCTTCTCAGAAATCCAAGTGCCACCCTTCCCTCCTTATGGCTTCCATCCCAGCTATGTACCATCATTAACCACCAACCCCCCGTAATAGCATGCCAACAAGGTGACACCGAATTCAAACCCGTTGAACTTTACCCAAACTCAAGTCACTCGGCGAATGCTAATGGAACCCCGCCAATACAAAGACCCATTCCCTTTCTTCATCCCACCATATGGCTTCCCTTCCAGCTTTCGTAGCACCATGGGTTGCTAATTCCTCTTGACAAAGGCATGCCTCGCTTCGAACTCATTGAGCACAATCCAACCATATGCCCATTACCCAGTGTACCGGTGGAACTCCACCAAGACAACATTTTGTCCCCACTGTCCATGCCTCAATACCCATTGAATTCTTTTCTGCCGAAAATCCTCGCTCGTAAAGAGGTTTGAAACTTTGGAAGAGAGAATACGGGTCATTGAAAGAAGCAGTTGTTATGGCCTCAAGGATGCTACTGAGCTTTGTCTTGTCCCTGACGTTGTCATTCCCCCAAAGTTTAAGGTCCTAGATTTTGATAAATATAAGGGGATTACTTGTCCAAAGAATCACTTGACAATGTACATTCGCAAGATGGCTTCACAAGCTCACGATGATAAACTGTTAATCCATTTCTTTCAAAACAGTTTAATTGGGGCAGCTTTGAATTGGTACACACATCTTGAGCGTGCCCATATAAGGAGTTTCAAGGATTTAGCTGATGCCTTTGTAAAGCAGTATAAGTACAACATTGACATGGCACCAGATAGAACGCAACTGCAAAACATGTCTAAGAAGGATGCTGAGACCTTCAAGGAATATGCTCAGAGGTGGAGGGAAATAGCTGCACAAGTAGAGCCCCCTTTGTCAGAAAAAGAGATGGTTGCTATGTTCACTGATACACTGCACGCACCATTCTATGATCATATGATTGGAAGTGTGTCGTCGAACTTTTCTGATATTGTGATAGTTGGGGAAATGATTGAAAGGGAAATGAAAAAAGGAAGACTGCATCAAATGAATGACGGACAGGCAAGTATGGAAAATGTTGAACCGATTGAGGGTGGACTTCAAGTCGAATGAGTTAAATGGGGCTTTAGAAAAACTCATGGGTAACAACGGTTACCTAAATAGTAAATCACCAAGCATTGTCAGAGGTTTCTACACATGCCTATCTGCAATAGGAACGAATGCCTACAATGGTTGATCAGGGACAGCCTTAGAAAGTTTGACAAAGTGGTGATTCAGTTTTCTAACCGTCAAGAATGAACTGTACCCTAAAGTCCGCTAGCACTGGGAAATTTTGAGTGACTAGTATTCTGATTTGTTTACTAAGTTGTTGCCATGAAATGATGGTTTAATTGTACTGACCCCAAGCTTGTTCAATTATTAAAACCATTCGGGTTTTTGAATTTATGTAAACTTGCTTGAAGCATTAATGTGATGGATTTGTGTGGATCTCAATTTACCTTGTTTCATTTTCCTATGTTCTTGGCACTCATGTTCTTGCCAGATCTTTCCTTTTCTTCCCTTTACTTGCCTTCTTTTAGGTCGAATCCCATAGGACTCTCATTCTGAAAAAAATTTTGTGGTCATAAGGCCTATGTGTGCAGGTGTTCCTTGCCCAAAAAAAAAAAGAAAAAAAAAAAAAGAAAAATAAAGGGAGCAAATAAATAATTACGTGGTGTGTATTATCCTTTTGTCTCTAAATTAAATTTTTTGAAAATGAGCAATCAAAATTTGAAATGAAGATTGGCCATCTTTCTCTATCTCTCACAAGAATTCATCTTTTCATTATCCATCGTTACCCCATTTTGAGCTTGAAGGTTTTCTTCAATAAACCCTGGACAAGGATCACCCCTACACTAGGGGATGACATAAAACAAAGGTTGATTGTCATGATGATTATTTTGAAGTATAAAAAAAAGGGAAAATGAAGAAGAGTGAAAGGGGCGGAAAGTAAAAGCAGAAAATTTGACAAAGTTCAAGTTTGAACAATGATGGAGAACAAAAAGAGGGAGAGCAATAAGAGAAAAGTGTGCTTGAATGCGTAAAAGCAATTGGAAAAGTTTAAGTTTGAATAAGGATCCTTGGTCCCACTTAACCTTTAAACACTTATTTGAGCCTTATATCTTTCATTTCATAAACCCTAACCTTGGCTACGTTACAAGCCTTAAAAAGTCCATTCTGATCAATGAAAGGTTGTTTTCATTTTCATCAACTTTAATTTTGAGACAAAAAGTTTATGCACTGCTGAATTTTCAATCCTTGCTCTTAAAAAAAATAAAATAAAATAAAAACAAAATTGTTAGGCTGAAAACCCGTAAGGGCAGTCTAAAAAAAAAAAAAGGAACTTACATTAGGACAAATTGTTGTCGTGTTCAAGCTGGCTCTACATTGGGGCAAGTCTCTACCCTGCTCAATTCGGCCCTACACTGGGGCAAATCTTTTGGTTCAACTAGCTCTACATTGGGGCAAGTCTCTACCCTGTTCAATTTGGCCTTACACTGGGGTAAATCTTCTGGTTCAACTAGCTCTACATTGGGACAAGTCTCTACCATGTTCAATTCAGTTCTAAACTGGGACAGTTTGCTTTGTCTTATTTGGGCCTTACAAAAAATTCCTCACTGGGACATTTTTTGTTGTCAAATGGCCTACACTGGGGCATATTTGTTCTCAAAGGACATACCTTGAGTCAAATTCATCTGATACCATACACAGGGGCATATTTTTGTAGATACCTGATAAAACAATGGTCATGATGTCCAGTTGTCAAGTAAAGATCAATCACATCCAAACTGGGTCCAAAAAGCCAAAAAAAAAAAATCTCTTGACTTTTGTACTATTCCACTAGTGTTTTTATCCTTTGTAAATGTCCTTCGTGTAGTCATGCTCCCGAAATCAGTCAAAAAAAGGTCACTCGGGTAGTAAATCTCTTTCATGTTGTACTTTTGAATCCATGCATATCTGGTACATGATGCTTCAGGTTGGGTGAACATTAGTACAATAGTACAATTTAACCATCTGATGGTAGCCTCTTGATGAACAACTCAAGCCAAAGGAGTCCTAGAGTTTCAATCGATGAAGGAAATGACATCCTCAGCGGCTAATTCATATTGAAGTATGTCCGGTAGAAATAGGAACTTTTGGGGGAAGAAAGTCACAAGCTTCTACACAAGCCATATTTAATGAAGAGAAATTCAACAATGATCCCTTTTGAATATGAGTTTGGTTGGTCAAAGTTTTCCAAGAAGCGTTTAGTTCCTCAAGTACATTCATTTCTTTGGCTCATGACCCATTGCACAAATTCTTGAGCTCAAGGCCCACTTCATGAGTTTTTAGGCTAAAGGCCCATTGCATAAAGTTTTCTGGCTCGAGGCCCTTTAAGTGTTGATGAGAAAAAAGAATGACCAGACAAATCATAAGGCCAATCAACGAATTTTTCATTGCTCAATCGCAATCCCGTTTGTGGGAAAAAGTCCTTATGGGGTTGCGGAACCAAAGTCTCGATGTGAAAAAAAAAAAAAAAAAAAAAAAAAAAATGAAAAAGAAACAAAAAATTGCTTACTCAATTTGCTCATGAGAATCCCTACAAGAGGGCATTCATTGCATCATGCATCATTTCTAGCATCACATGCATTGTCCTCAGGCATCACATGCATTGTACTCAAGCATCACATCCATTGCATCATCATCCATTACATCATGCACCATCTCTGCCATCACATGCATTTACAAAGTCAATCCATTGCCTTTTTGTTTCTGGGTCCTCGCACCCATTGCCTTTTAATTCCCGGGTCCCCGCACCCATTGTCTTTAATCTCTGGGTCCTCGCACCCATTGTCTTTAAGTTTCCAGGTCCCCGCACCTATTGTCTTTAAGTTTTCCGGGTCCCCGCACCCATTGTCTTTAAGTTTCTGGGTCCCCGCACCCATTGTCTTTAAGTTTTCCGGGTCCCCGCACCCATTGTCTTTAAGTTTTTCGGGTCCCCGCACCCATTGTCTTTTAATTCCCGGATCCCCGCACCCATTGTCTTTAATCTCTGGGTCCTCGCACCCATTGTCTTTAAGTTTCCAGGTCCCCGCACCTATTGTCTTTAAGTTTTCCGGGTCCTCGCACCCATTGTCTTTAAGTTTCCGGGTCCCCGCACCCATTGTCTTTAAGTTTTCCGGGTCCCCGCACCCATTGTCTTTTAATTCCCGGGTCCCCGCACCCATTGTCTTTAAGTTTTCCGGGTCCCCGCACCCATTGTCTTTTCATTTCTGGGTCCCCGCACCCATTGTCTGTTAAGTTTCCGGGTCCTCGCACCCATTGTCTTTAAGTTTCCGGGTCCCCGCACCCATTGTCTTTTAGTTTCCGGGTCCCCGCACCCATCGCCTTTTAATTCCCGGGTCCCCGCACCCATTGTCTTTAATCCCCGGGTCCCCGCACCCATTGTCTTTAAGTTTTTCGGGTCCCCGCACCCATTGTCTTTAAGTTTTCTGGGTCCCCGCACCCATTGTCTTTTCATTTCGGTCCCCGCACCCATTGTCCGTTAAGTTTCCTTTCCTCGCACCCATTGTCTTTAAGTTTCCTGGGTCCCCGCACCCATTGTCTTTTTAGTTTCGGTCCCCGCACCCATCGCCTTTAATTCCTGGTCCTCGCACCCATTGCCTTCTAATTCTTTCTGTCCCCGCACCCATTGCCTTTTAGTTTCTGGTCCCCGCACCCATTGTCTTTTAATTTTTGGGTCCCCGCACTTTTGTCTTTTAGTTTCCTGTCCCGTACTCCATTGTCTTTTAGTTTCCGGGTCCCCGCACCCATTTGCTTTTAGTTTCGGGTCCCCGCACTTTTTACCGTTGTCTTTCTTTTTGGGTCCCCGTACCCATTGCTTTTTAGTTTTTGGGTCCTCGTACCCATCGCCTAAAGCAAGCAGGGCCTTGGGCCCGTCACCTTTTTCTTTTCTCATTAAGCTTCAAGTGATACCCGACCAAGTTTTTGTGCCTTTTCTGTTTTAAGTTTCCATCAAGTTTCAATGATACTGACTCAAAACTTTCTATCTCATTTAATGTCCATTCTTTTTGCGTCAATATGCTTTCCTTTAAAAAAAAAAAAAGATAGAAAAGAAAAAAAGAAGTGAAAATTTTCATGGACAAAATTAAATCAATTCATTTGCTTCCTATTTATGTTAAATGTAAAGCAAAGGGGGGCAGCTGTTGATACCCAATTTTGTCCATAAAATTTTTTATACTTAATTACAATATTTTAAAATGAAAATTTTTTAAAAGTGGGCATTGCATTTAATACCTGATACTTGCACACGTAAAGAAGAAGGCATTAAATGCATTAAGGCAGCAAGCAGAAAAAAGGGGGGTTAAAAGGATGGAAAGAAAAGAAAAAGGTTCTGATAAAGGAGGAAATGAGGGCTCAACGTAGGAAGGCTCACGCAAAGGGAAAAAAAGAAGGAAATGTCGGGGAGAAATGATGAAAGGGTGGAGGTATTTAAAAGGGAAGAGCATCAGAAAAGGGGGGGATCTTTTTCACACATTTTTTCACCTTCAAGAACCAAAAAAAACACCTTCCATTTTCACCACCCTCATCACCAAAAACCAAGACCTTCACCCATTCTCCACTGTGACCATCGTCTTTATCAATCCTTCATCACCATAAACTTCCAAGAGCACAGCCATCACAAGGGAGACAGAGAGAAGGGAACAAGAAGGAGACAGAAGCCTTGTTGAGGAATAGCATTCATTTCAACTGTTCCACCTTGAACTCCACAGTAACCTTCTCGCATTTATGTCATGTAACTCATTTCGCTAACTATTCTCACTTGCACACAACCCCGAATCCCTCTCGCACTCAACCCGAAATGGATACTACATATCCACTCAAGCCTCCCCGATCGAAACCCAATATCCACTCTCCAACCGTGAATCCATCTCCCTTTTATTACCTTCATCTTCACTACCTCACTTTGGCAGACTAATATTCATCGTCTCATCATTATCTTCAAGCTCAAGACCTCATTTCCAAAGACACCTCCACCATCACCCCAACGTCCAAACACCTTGCCTCTCCATAACCACACCTCCACCTTCATCATTCTCATCCTTCAATACTCATCTTCAACCATCCTTTTTCAACCTCCCCTCACCCACCGACCGTCGAACTCAAAACACCAGATCCATCATATCCCCAACCGACCGTCGAAACCCAAGAAGCCAGATCCTTCCCCTCAACCAACCGACCGTCGGACCCCCAAACTCCATCATATCCGACGGTCGAACCATTCAATCTCCCTAAA
This sequence comes from Ormosia semicastrata, assembly GCA_029884595.1. Lineage (NCBI taxonomy): Eukaryota > Viridiplantae > Streptophyta > Magnoliopsida > Fabales > Fabaceae > Ormosia > Ormosia semicastrata. The sequence goes on along the minus strand of JAQQTO010000046.1, from coordinate 13,044,528 downwards.
CCAACCGTCGAACTTCACCAACACCAGCTACCATCATCTCACCGACCAACTTCACCGACACCCTCACCGTCGAACCACACCGGTGACCTTCACCGACCAACACCAAGCCATCCTCTCACGACACCCTCACCGACCGTCGAAACCCAAGAAGCGAGCTTTCCCTTCAACCACCAACCGACCGTCGGACCCCCGAATCCCTCGCACCGACCGTCGAACCACTTCACAAAATACCATCATTCCCTCTACCGACCGTCGAACTACATCACACCTTCGACCGACCGTCGAACCACACCCGCCTACTACCCCCTCACCGACAACCCATCCAAATCTTCACACCATCAACCAATCTCCATCACATTCGACCGTCGGGTCCCACTTTCCAAACCGTGATCCCATAATCCCCATCACCCAAGCAATTTCCATAACCTCTCCAAACACTATCAAACCCAACCGAACCGACCGTCGGACCGTAACCCTTCAAACCAAATCCTCTCTCTCACTCGACCGTCGAACCATACCATTGCGACCTTCACCGACCAGGCCAGCTTCACAAACCATCACATCCTCCAATCGACCGTCGAACCCCAAAACAGAATCATCCCACCATATCCTCCAATCGACCGTCGAACCCCAAAACAAACCCCCATCTCCTCAAACCGACCGTCGAACCTTAGCTAGGTCGCCCATCATCGACCGTCGAACCCCAAAACAGAACCCCCCATCTCCTCAAACCGACCGTCGAACCTCAGCTAGGTCGCCCCTCACCGACCGTCGAACTCAAAACACCAGATCCATCATACCCCCAACCGACCGTCGAAACCCAAGAAGCCATGTCCTTCCCCTCTACAGACGTCACCCCCATCATCCTCATCAACCTTCATCCGACCGTCGAATCTTAAACCGGATCCTCCCCAAACATCCCATGGCGTGTGTTGCCATGGTTGCCAAAGTCCCCAAACCTTTATTTCTTTAAATTGTACCGTTGATTATCCCGTTGAGTTTGAATTGGATTCACGTGGGCGCATTCCATTTCATATTAAGGCAAAAATGATACACTTGTTTGGTAAAAAAAAAAAGAATGGTAAAAGAAAAAAAAAAAAAAAATCTTTTGATCCATGCAATGACCAATGATGATGATTGAGTAGTGAATACTACCTTCAATGTCATTTGGATCATAAGAGTTTATTGAAAAGCCTAGTGCTAACTTGAATCTCGCAGTAAGAATGGATTCACTTTCAAATAAAATCTTTTTTAAATAAAATCAACCAACCCACACTTATTTTATAAAGAACTACGTGACTTTGAGTTCCTCATTGCACCTGAGGATACGTAGGAGCGAGAATCTCTATTCTCAAAGCCAAAAAAAAAATAAATTTTCATGATTTGGTTGTTTCTTTTATTTCTTTCCAAAAAATGAGAAAAATAAAAAATAATTACAAAGTCTTTTATTTAAAGGGGTAAAAATAAATATATTTGAGATTATTAAATTTTGCACAACTAACATAAGGTACTGCTTCTTGAACGGCAAAGATAAGGTGCTAACACCTTCCCTATCTGTAATCGACTCCTGACTCAAACTCATTTTCAAAAGACCAGTTTTTCTGATAAAAGGGTTTTTCTAATGTTTTCCCAATTTAAATAAACATTGGTGGCGACTCCATTGATTTTATCTTTTTCGGTCGTCCCGTCGCGATTCCGGTTGCGACACCCCTCATATCCTTACCCACCACAGGGTTACCCACCATATCCTTACCCACCACCAGGTTACCCACCATACCCATCACAGTCAGGTTCTTCTTCCGAACCATCTCACAGGCCACCGCATTCTGATGCGGCCCATCTCATTGACATTTAGAGAATATATTTATTGATTTTGTGTAAAATACTATTGAGAATATATTCTTGTGAGTTTGATACCCTAATTAGATTACACTATATATGCTTTTATCAGACTGCTTTTTTAGATTTTATTAAATATTGTGGTAATCCTGGTTGCATTAAACAGATCATTGGCTTTTGGGAGATCCAACATTTAGGAAACTCATTTAAATTTTTACTAATTCAATTACTAAAAATTTGAGAGAGGATTATTCTGGATCGAATCTTACTCACTATCATCCTAATCTACTCAACAAAAATTCATTTAAGTGATACGCCTTTCTACAGGATATACCATTTAATTTTTATTATATGTTGTTTAAATTATTTGTGTCAAAATAAATAAATATATTCAATAACTTCAATAATAAGATATGCATTACATTTGATTAGATTATTTTTAAATTTATTAAAAATCATACATAAAGACAATTAAAAGCAAATAATTAATACCTCAATCGTTTTTTAAATTGAATAATAAATTGAAACAATAAATTTTTAAAAAATAACAAAAAAATAAACATATGTGTTATGTAATTAATAAATCTTCATAATAACTAAAATAATATTCAATATTACTAACATATTAAATTTGTCACTTTTTTTATTTTATATTATATATTTTATTCTCGTAATTAGTATGAATTCATTAATAAACGCTTTATAAATATTTATTAAGTATTTCAATTAATTTTTAATTAATTATTTAATTTTAATAGTTTGCATACCAAAAAGGATAGACGTTTTGGTTCCGAAATAACCAGGATGCGTCAGTAGGATGGCAAGATCCACGTAGGTTGCGCCAACATCGCCTGCAAGCCCCTACGTGGATGCGTAATCCTACTTGCGATCCCGATTGGGCAGAAAATGTTAAAAAATATCACGTCGACCAAAAGTGTAGCAGATTGGTATATAGTTTCAAAAGAATGACATTTTGGTAAATAGTTAAACAACAAAGATAATTTAATAAATAATTAAAAAAATAATAATTTGATAAATAGTTAAAAAAATAATATTTTAATAAATAATTTTACTAACAAGAATATTTAAGAAAAAAGTCCACATAAGTACATATATACGAGATATGAATTCAAATGTATGTCACTAACATTAATAAAATATTATTTTACTTATTTATTTTAAAAATAAATTTATTTAAAAGAATTTTTATTTTTTATTTTTTCTTGGCTCTATATATATATATATATATTTCTTTTTTAAAAAAAGAGATTTAATTTAAAGAGAAAAACTAATCTTTAAACAGATTTAAAAAAAAAAATGACAGTCGAATAGTAAGGTGTGTTTCCAAAAAGTACAAAAGAAGTACATGTGATTGGAAATCTTACGTCTCCACTGTTTCGCGCAACACCAGATCACACCGTAACATCTTCTTCAACACTCAACAGTTGAAATCAATCAAAACGTTACACAGTGTATTGGTTTAGCTAAGAAAACAAAGCTTTAGATCAGCTCTGAATCTCCGCTATGGCACCCAAATCACTCTTTCTTTTACTTTTCTCACTTTTACCCTTCTCATTCGCTCAATCTCCTCCTGGGTATCAATTCTCTATTCCCTAAACCCTAATTTTCGCCTTGCTTTCTATAATTATGATTTAGATTGCCTCTGTTATATTCACATTGATTTTAATTTGTTTTAACCAATGTAATTTCTGCAGCTCTGCCGAAGGTTACACCATTTATGGTCGAGTGAAGATCCCCAGTATGTGCTTTTACTTTTTATCATATCAGATATCTGATATTTTCTGATGTTTTTTATTAATTTAAATTCCAATTCTAGGTTGATATTTAATTTGAATTACATTCAATTATGACTACCTTTTTGTTCTCTGCAACCAATTTTAGATGAACAAAAGCATTCAAATTCAATCTGTAAATGAAGCGTGTGCACGCTGTGATGTCCAAGTTAGCAGTTGAATACACGATAGAACGCTGTAGGTTGTGTCGTCTTGTCAAGATTGATTTGGAATTGTTGATGGGACTAGTAATGCTACTTGGGTTATCACTCAGTTCAAGCTTTTCGTATGGTGTTTGGAATTCACCAGAATTAAGTGTGCTCAAAAGTTACCTAGTTTAAAGCTTTTGCCGGGTTATATTTTTGTTTTTAATTTGAAAGGTTTAGGGTTTAGGCCAAAGAAAATATTTGGAATGTAACATCTTTTGTCAATCTTGCTCTTATGCACCATTTTATGCGTGTCTTGTACATTGTTTTGTTTTTTATGCTCATGCTGTCAACAAAATAAGCTTTCTTCTATCATTGCCATTCTTTTTCTTGCACAATATGCTCTTTTTCTTTTCTTTTTAAAATTTATTGTGAATGCACAGACAAACACATCCCATTTTACTTGGGGAAAAAAAAACCGTCATTTTCAGTTGGTGTAATTTCATGTGGCAAGACCTTAAGAAATTCACATTTGAATTAAGAACATAGATGGGTTTTAAGCTTGCTGGTTGCTCTCATCAGTTACTTTGATGGACTGTCTTCAAACAGTTGTAATAGGAAGATGGTGTTCAGAACCTGTTAGTGTCGCTTGTCATTGACAAAGTATATCTGATGGTGTTAGTTGAGTTAAATTTAGCAAGGTTTTAGGGGAGTTGATGGTTTAGTGCAATTAAGTTAGCATCAGTTTAATAGATGTTGAAATCTGTTGTAGGGTGATTCAATGTTCATTTTAGTACCAAGATGCTGAAATGTCAAAATTTAATGGCTTATTATCCTTAGTGCATACTACTTGTTGCACATCTATTCTCTGACTGCACATGGTTTGCTATAGATATTGGTTGTATGATGGTATTGATAAATCTTTTTGGCAGGTTTGGGAACAACAGAATATATTCTTCCTGGAAAAGTTTCAAATGTCAAAGTCATACTCAATGTTGGTCAAAGAGTTACTTTTCTGAGGCCTGATGGATATTTTTCATTGTATCCTTTGATTTACAACTTCATTTCAACTTTTATTTGATTTACTTGATGACACTTTTTGGGATATTAAGCCCTATTTGATTCTATCTCTCCTCATCTTCTTGTTCTTGCTTTTGAGAAGTTATAGTTAATGCTGGCAAATCATTGTTAAGAGACAATATAGTTCCTTAACGTGTATGCTTTAAGCCACAATGTGCCTGCAGGGACTCATCTAATTGAAGTGGCTGCAATAGGCTATTTCTTTTCTCCGGTGGATACTCAATCTGCAAATTACATCTCAAAATTTTTTCCCTAATAATTTATTGATATTTTTTTTTCTATGTATGCTCATATATTAAATTTTTTTGTTGATTTTAAAAAGGTACGAGTTGATGTTAGTGCCAGAAACCCTGGCAAAATTCAGGCAGCATTGACAGAAAATAGGAGGGGGCTCAGTGAGTTTGTCTTAGAGCCATTGAAGGATGAACAGTATTATGAGGTTGGTTTATACTACAAATTTCCTCTTCATGTTCTCCTGTTCCCCTCCCTCTTCCTTCAAATTATCATCTGAATGTCTGGCTGATGTTATCTTGTTTTGTTACAGATTAGGGAACCATTCTCTATTATGTCCATTGTGAAAAGTCCGATGGGTCTGATGGTGGGATTTATGCTGATTGTGGTCTTCCTCATGCCCAAATTAATGGAGAACATGGGTATGCCTTCTAAAATTTATCTGTAAACTTCTTTAATTTCCTTTGGAGTCTCTCTTTTTCATGTCTATATGGCTGTACTTGCCTTGGAAGGGTGAAATGATTAGTTATTTCCTTCAGGAGAATTTTATGAGACTAGTCCTATCGGACCTATCCCATAGCAGCAATTACTGTTTCTTTTTTTTTTTTTATGTGAAGCATACGTCAAAATATCATCTGAAGTGCCTCCTATCTTTCTCCCTCTCTCTTAATTCTCCAAGGATATTTTTCTCTCCCCTAATGTTCTCTTATATTGAGTCAAGTTTGAAATACTTTGCAATCCTCCATGAGCTTTGCCATTTTAGGTGAATACATTATACACGTTAAATAACTCAGCCAATAATTATACATCTTGTCTCTTTTTGGGCTTCAACTCATGGTTTCTCACATGGTGTTAAACTCACAAGTTTATCCACAAAAACTTGTCTTGTTAACTACCAGTTGGTGAAACACAGATAAATTCGGTAAAATGATGAAAATCTTGTTCAACTTTACTCTTGATTTTGTGCTTGATATTGATTATCTCTTTTTTATGTTGGCGGGGAGGGGGGTTGTTCTCTTGTATTCATTTATCCTATGCTTTTTAGGATTGCTTATCCTCTCTCGCAACTTCTCTCATCTCTGATTGATTTATTTTTATATGGGAAAAGCCTAAGATCAGGAGTCTTTGCTCTCTTAATAAGACATTGTTTGAATGCTAAATTGTGAAGCAATATTCATTGCATCATTCCCTGAAAGTTATGCTTAGCCTCCCGAATTCAATTTTGCGGCCTTAGTTTGATGATGATCTCTTCTCTGTCCAGTCTACTTTGTTTTTTTTTAAGTGACACACCTTAAGAAGTATGCTGTACATTCTGAAGTGTCCTCTTTCTTGTTTGCTTTCTTGTTGCTCCACATTTTCATGTGATGAAATGGACATCCATCATTTCTTAGAACAGTCTACCTGATGGTAGTTTCATATAGTACAGACCTATAAAGCAGTATGTTACGCTACACTTTGCATAATTTGTGCTGATTGCTCCATTATATTGTGGTGGCAACAGATCCAGAAGAAATGAGGCGTGCTCAAGAAGAAATGAGAAATCAAGGAGTTCCATCTTTGGCAAGCCTGTTACCTGGTGCTGCAAGAAGTAACTAGGTCAAGTTTGTATGAGTAATGGGAAACCAGTGAGAAAGCTGGTTGCCCTGAGCAGGAGCTGAAGAAATATGACATACAATGTTTGGAGAATTTTGTTATGGCAAATTGGTGCTGGGAGAAATCATTGATTATTTATGTTGTGGAATAGTTGAATATGAAATTTCTGATAAAGATGTTAGCATGTTTGGTTTGAACACTCAGGAGTAGGCTTCTATGTAACTCTGCTCACTTTCTTATCAATGTTGCACTAATATGGATAGGATTTTTTGGTTTGCTTGTAGAAACTCTATAATTTCCTCGTTTAGTTCTTTTGCTTGAAAAAAGAATTGGGTTATGATCCGTTTTGGTTGCATTGCTCGAGTTAATACTTAGTTCAGTTTGTTGTCTTCTTCAAGGTCGGTGCTAAGTTTTTTATTCTTTTGCACCCCTATTGCTGTTTTGATAGGTAGGAAGGTAAAATATAGATACAAACTGCTCTACCAAGTTCAGTTTTTTAGAACTTAGAACCAAAGAGAGGAACAGGACTGTAGTTACGGAAGTAATTTTGATTGCTGTTTGCGAGTTACGATAAAGTATAAACAAAGCAAGCTGTCAATATAATATCTGATTGGGGTGATATTTTGCAAATTCTACATCGATCTAGATTGATGAACCAAGCTTCAAATTCTGAAATAGCCGCAGAATTGAAAGAATAACTACAGATTGACAGACGTAAGCCATTGGGGTTTACTTGATATTTTCGAAAGTGCTATGAATTATGATCATAGTTCTGGTCTGTTATTTGTCTATACAAAACATTTGTAGCCTTTTGGTGGCCCAAACGTCGCTCTTAATACACAACATTAATGTATTGATCCACTGTCGAGCAAATTGTGTAGGCGTTGTCAAGCAAAGAGCCTAAGACATGCATTGAAATTTTGCAGCAATTCACTTTTTGACTTTTTTTATGTATCATTTGTTGTAATATTTGCCCCTATCAAATGTTGGTGGACGTCAGAGACAATTTGTAGAGTTCCCTTTTGGGTGAGGAATTAAGTGAATAAAAAGCGGAAAAAGGGAGCAAAACGAAAGGTAATATTAAGGTATGAACCCTCATTTTAACTCTTGAAATTGTTAGCATTAGTGATATTAATCCTTAACTGAAGAAAATTGATCATATTAATCCTTCATATAAACTATTTTTTCAATCAAAGACTAATTTGACAGTACAAATTATAATTTCAGATATTAATATACTAATTTCTTCACGTGAAAGACTAATATGACCACTACTAACAACTTCAAGATTAAAATGAGCATTCACTCTAATATTAAGTGAACATGAGCTGGTACCCAAGTCTTTGTACTGACGATGGTATTGTATGTTCGATTTTCTATTCAATCATTTATCCATCATTTCCTATCTAGGTGTTTGCACGTCTAATATTTTTTTAAAAAAATTACTTTTCTTTTTTGGGGTTAAAAAATAAGAAATTCACTTTATTAACCCATTTGTTGAGGATGTAATAATGTTATGGCCCAAGTTCTTTTTTTTTTTTGGTGAAGATGTGATGGGCCAAGCTACTTTGGTTGGAAAAAGCGGAATTTTTATCTTTAAAATATTTTCAATTAACTGATCTGCTTCTGGACTCGGATTCGGACCAGGGTCCGAGTGAACTCAGAAAGCTTTCGTGATAAACGGAGTGAACTCGGTGGCTCAATCGCTGGTTGTTGATAACTTGTAGTAAAGGTGCTTATGAGGGCCACAAGAACCGAACAAATGGGTACTCTGTCTCTTCTCAAGTCCTACAAACCCTTCTTCTTCTCAGTAGTTCACCACTCAGCTCGAGCCATTCTCCCCAGTGCTCATGCCGCCATCTTCACAAGGAAGAAGCTGCCTTCAATCACCCGTTGCCTTAGCGCCAGTTCTTTGGGGTCATCCCAGCCGTTGACGGCGGAGAAGCAGAGTTGCAAATCCGACGGTGAGAGTCTCGATTTGAAGCGTCCATCACTGGCGCCGGAGGTGTGGCTGCACAACACGAAGAGTAAAAGGAAGGAACTTTTCAGACCCAAAGTGGAATCCAAAGTGGGAATGTACGTGTGCGGTGTCACCGCTTATGATCTCAGTCATATTGGACATGCTCGCGTCTACGTCAATTTCGACCTTCTTTTCAGGTACAAACTCTTTCTCTCGCCTCTCTCGGCTTCACACAGAAAACCCAAAAAAAAAAGAAGAATTTTTTGTTGCCCCTTTTTCTGCCGGTTGCGATTTGAACCAGTTGGAAGCTTACCCTCCTTTTGGTTTTGGTACTAATCGGTTTCCCTTTTCTGCTCTGTTTGGCAATTAGGCAGATATTTTAAGCATTTGGGTTTTGAAGTCTGTTATGTTCGCAATTTTACTGATGTTGATGACAAGGTGAGTCTAGCTGCTGTTCTTGTGCTCCCTTGGTACTTTTTTTTTTTAAGAATTATTTTTCTTTTCTGCTTACTTGCTACTATTTTAAAAAGCATTGCTGATGATAAATTGGCATCATTGAGGCCTTTTTCTTCATTATTTAGTAATGTAACTTTCAGCTTATTACTATGCTCCTGTTTTATTAACTTCATTGTAACTTTGGTTTGATTAGGTTAAGCTTTTCACTTGTTGAAGATATTAATAGCAAGACAGTTAAAAGAAACAAAAATCTTCAAAATGCAATTTTTGGAACTAGGCACTCGATGTAACGAAGAGGGAGATGAGGTTCTAGAGGAATCTTTGATGGGTTCAAGTTAATGATGTATCTAAATTCTGTCTTTGCGAACAGCTTAATCCCTCTTACCATCACTTTATGGTTTAAGATTCTAACTTTTAGTAAGCTTCTATGTCTTTCCTTGTCTCTTGGCCATTCAACTGCTATCCTGTAAAAAGAAAATTTAATCATTTAGACCTTAAGATTTTTTAATAGGTTTTGAATTTTGATTATATCCTTTTGTTACAAATGCAAAGTACCCACTGCTTTTTAATTGGTATGACAGGATCTTAGTCTGCACTTTTCAAATTCTGTAGATAATTGCTAGAGCAAAGGAGGTAGGAGAAGATCCAATCAGTTTGAGCCGGCGCTATTGTGAAGAGTTCTGTCAAGACATGGTAACTCTTAATTGTCTGAATCCTTCCGTGGAACCAAAAGTCTCAGAGCACATGCCCCAAATCATTGATATGATTGAGAAGGTACCATTGCTGTCCATTTCACTGAGGCATTAAAATGAAACATGATAAGATTAACAAATTCTAGACTGTTGTTTCATCTTCTGTTTCTGAGAAAGCTTAAATGGATATGCTGTTGGTATATGAAATGCTTCTCGTCATAGTTTACTATCAATCTCTCTTTTCTTAATCTGCTCAAGAAACATGATGTTGATTCATTTTTGATCAGTTAACATACTTGCTGACAGATTCTTAATAATGGGTATGCCTACATTGTTGATGGGGATGTATACTTTAATGTAGAAAAATTTCCAGAATATGGGAAATTATCTGGTCGAGATCTAGAAGATAATCGAGCTGGTGAGCGGGTTGCTGTTGATTCAAGGAAGAAAAATCCTGCTGATTTTGCTCTTTGGAAGGTATAATATATTCATGACAAATAATTATAATACAGATGTGTTAAATATGTTTTTCTCATTATATATTGCAAATTGATAAATAGAAATTACAATACAATCTTAATTTAGTTTGGAGATTTACAATGCTATTCTGCAGTCTGCAAAGCCAGGAGAGCCATTTTGGGAGAGTCCCTGGGGTCCTGGAAGACCTGGGTGGCATATTGAATGCAGTGCTATGAGTGCAGCTTATCTTGGTTACTCTTTTGACATCCATGGTGGAGGGATCGACCTTGTGTTTCCTCACCATGAAAATGAAATTGCTCAGAGTTGTGCTGCATGTAAGAAAAGTGATATAAGCCTATGGATACACAATGGCTTTGTCACTATTAACAATGAGAAGATGTCTAAATCTCTGGGAAACTTTTTCACAATACGGCAGGTGATACATTCCTGATGATTGAAACTTACCCTTTTTAAGTCTAATGTCATTTTTTATTAGACAAAAAGTTTAATATCTTTTACTAGGGAGCCACTGTTTCTATTTGTCTTTAGTTACCATTCAAAGGGTTAAATCCTTATGCCATTAACATTTTTTGTTATCAGGTTGTAGACCTTTACCATCCGCTAGCATTGAGATATTTTTTGGTGGGAGCCCATTATCGATCTCCAGTTAACTACTCTCACATACAGCTTGAAAGTGCTTCAGACCGTGTTTTCTATATATATGAGGTACCAGTTTCTTAAACTGAAATTACGTTCTTGCCCCTTGGTGTTTGCATGCAGTTTGCACACTTCAATTTTTATGCATATGCCTCCTGGACGTTCTTAATTGTGTCATTGTCTATGTTGTGTGGATGTATCTTGAAAATTTCATGTGTTTGCAGACATTACATGAATGTGAAAGCTTTCTGAATCAGCATGATCAGACAGTTAGGAAGGATTCCATCCCACCAGATACTCTGAGTGTTATTGATAACTTCCATGATGTTTTTCTGACCTCAATGTCCGATGATCTTCACACTCCAGTTGTGTTGGCTGGACTGTCTGACCCATTAAAATCAATCAATGATTTGCTGCATACTCGAAAGGTATGGTATTTTCTCATGTGTCTGAAGATATCTAATTACAATTTATGATTGATTTTGAAAGACGTCAAAATTTGTAAATGAATAATTTTCAGGAATTCGTCATATTTTTTTTGTGCAATAGATGTAGATTTTAGTTTAATGTTAATATATTAAACTTCAGGTTTTGATTATATCTAACAATCCATCTTGATTCAAGCAGATCTGTATTTTTACTTTTATATAATCCCAGTGACCCAATCTTAGCAAAGCTTAAACTAAAGGGTTTTGTGTGGACCTCTTCCTGGTTTTGCAGCTAATCTTCTAAAGATATGGTCTCTAATTCTATTGTTTCAGACTTTCAGTGCTAGAAATGCAACTTTGAAACTTTATCTTGTGGATGATATCATATGAATGCTTGTTACCAAAACAAATAGAAGATATCACATAAATGCTGTTCATAACATTTCCAAGTTCATAATCCTTTCAGGGGAAAAAACAACAATTTCGAATAGAATCACTTGCAGCCTTGGAGAAGAGCATCAGGAATGTCCTGACTGTTTTAGGACTTATGCCTGCAAGATATTCTGAGGTATGAATACATTTCAAGTGATTGGTTTCTATCACTGTTTTCTAATCTTTTGCATTTGAGATATCATACCCATTAGTTTATCAGGACTACAAATCCTTAATTTATGTGTACTTAATGGTGATCCCAATAAGGAGTGGAAGGTTATTTCCTTTTGGCTTTGTTTGGATTGGTGGTAAGGGATGGAATGGGGTATGGTTCCATTGTTTGGATTTTTAAAATTAGGATGGAATGGAATGACATAGGATGACATTCATTCCATCCTAAACCCCATGTTTTCTTCTCCCCCTCCCCCAAAAAAATTGGGCAGAATGGAATAACATAGGAGCAAAAACATTATAATTCTTGTCATTTCATTCCATTCCACCCACCATTCCAAACAATGGTATGGAAACTTTATACCATTCCACTCTATCCCATTCCATTCCACCCACCATAAGTTATCTAAACATATCAATTTTTTCACATGGGGGTGATTAATAGTTATTTTTGAACTCCTTGAATTTTGCAGGTTGCCTATTATGGGCTTTGTTTTAAATAATCATTTTTCATGGGCTACATATTTGGAATATATATTCTTGGAATAATGCTAAATAGACAACCTTTAGAATGATATAAAACACTAGTGTGCAAAGTTTTTGGAGTGTATATGGATCTGTACAGAAAAGTATTGATGTGAGCTTTCATAGATCTAGAGGTGAATCTAATGGTGTAGAAAGGTGAGAGTTTTTGTTTCCCTTAGTTCTGTATGTGTAACATAACCCATATTCTTGTGCTAAGTGCTTGATATTTCTTGTAATGTGTAATCATGGTTTCATGGTGTAGGTTTTGCAGCAGCTCAGGGAAAAAGCTTTAAAGCGTGCAAACTTGACAGAAGATGAAGTCTTGCAGAAAATTGAAGAACGGGCTACTGCTAGAATACAAAAGGAGTATGCTAAATCAGATGCAATAAGGAAGGATTTGGCTGTTGTTGGTATTACTCTTATGGACAGTCCGAATGGCACAACTTGGAGGCCTGCCATTCCTCTTCCACTTCAAGATCAGCAGATTCATGCACCTTGAAATACAATTTACGTTTTGATAGAAATGATATGAACTTGGTGCAGTTAGTTGTCTTGGTGACCAATTGGTGAATTAAAAAACATACCAGTAACCAGACCCATCTTTCTGGAATATTCATAGTCGCAACGAATTTGAGTCAGTTTAGCTTTTATCACAATATCACCGGAGTAGTTTTACTTTGAGAATATCATCTTTTTGTAGTGGCAATGAATTTTCTATACTTCTAGATCGTTTATAGCTATTAAACAAATGAAGTCTAGATACTAAGACATAATCAGCTCAATGCCTCAGAAATTTATAACCACATTCAATATAAAACTGGTAAACTTGGGAGCAGTTGTAAATCAAATACACAACATTTAATCCACTAAACTTTGAATCAACCAAAATTAGAAAAAGGAAATAGAAGAAAAGAAAAACCGTGCAAGAATAAAACAAAAGCGTTGTACCAAAAAAAAAAAAAACACCCAAGTAAAAGAGTAGACACGAAAACTCACCAGAAAAACACAGTATATCTTCTCTGCCATCGTATCAGAGCTTGCTATCCCAGATGGTGCTGTTGAGTTGAGGTAGCATTACCAAGACGGTATTCACGAGGATAAGTAGACGTGCCTATCAGAAGACCAAATGATAAAACCTTTACAAGTTATCGTATCCCACACAGTCAAGCAAACTCCAGCTGCTGTCTCCTATTTGATAAAGACAACAGCAATAGGAGGTTTTGTTTCCCTCACGCGATCCAAAGCATGTGGAAAACACTCTCTAAGTAGCTCAACACAGCAGTAGTACAGGGCCTACAGACAGGCCTGTATAGCAAAGTGAGTAAGTAATATTTAATTAGGTATACTCTATATTGATATTTAAATTATTATTTAATATTTATAATATTATAAAAATTATCATAGAATTATAATAATTTAAAAATTAATTTTATACATTAAATAATAATTTAAATATTTAATAAATAATGTGATAGTTCGTGGCTAATCAAGAATTTACGTGGGAAAGAACAGCAAAGGCTTCAGATATGGCACCAAATAACATCTTAAAAAAGAAAAATGAAAATCAGACAGAGAGAGAGAGAGAGATTTTGGAACCCCAAGTTCCCAACAATTATGTTATAGAAGTGAGGGTCAAGAGGAGTTTCTCTTTTTTTTTTTTATGTTGAAAATGAGGATTTTTTTTCTTAGCAATTGCTTACGTCATTGGTGATTAAGTAAAGCTATTTTTAAAATAATTGTTTTAAGATTTAAATTTTTAATATTATAGATAAAATTTGTCTAAAATAATAATCTATTTTTATTATGACCAACTATCATTATGTGAAAATGAGGATGTTTGATTAGCATAACATGATTTTATATTTTATGAGTAGGGGAAGGGAAGAGTGGTTGGTGGATGGTGGTGGCCTGTTCTAGCCTTAGAACTTTTCTCAAAATGCCTTAGAGACTTTTCCTTGTAATTTACATTTTTTTTAGTTTTCCATATAATTTACATTTTATACTATAAGAAAAATAATAAATTTATTAATTCAGAAAAAAATTAGTTAGCATTTTGATAAAATTTAACTAAATTTATGAATATTTGTTAGATAAGATAAAGAGGTAATAATCACTCATCTATCTAAATGTCCATGAACATATTTACTCAATTTGTAAAAAAAAAAATATTATCTAGCATTTTTCTTTAACTTTAATATCTATAACAATATCAAATGAGTCATTAAATAGGTTGGTCAACAATAATTAATTATAGTGGAAGTGAACTGCGATTTTAAGCGATTTTAGAGAATTTTATTTAATCACTACTTCTATTCCAAAATTTTAAAAATAATTGGTCAAAAACCAAAAAATGGTTTGGCTCAATTAACCATGAGGTGCAGCTCAATTAACAACCTGAGTTATCAAGTAAATGAACTTTTCTTTAAAGGCCTAATTTTTGTTTTACAAAATTGTGATGAAATTAATAAAATTAAAGGGTAATAAACTTTTGATTTGTTTACTTATTATTAATCTAAAAAATAATAATATTTTGTTCCATTCTTTCTCTCTTATACTCCATCTCCATTCATCAGGAAAAAAAATCCAAACTCAGTTAAGTTTTTATAAACACTTGGGAGATTAGTGTTGAGTAAAAAAGTTAACGAGTTAGTGCATGCAGGGACAATTGACAAATGGGGCAATTATATGGTACTCATTTTTTTTCCAATACTTATTAAGCATTTTAATGGCAGTTTATTATTTTTCCTAAATTTTTAAATATTTATTATAAATACTTAACATTTTACCTTAACTATCATATCCATAAAAATGTCATAGAAATTCGTTTGTCAAGAATATGGCAAAAGGGAAACCATGGGTGGTCCCGGCCACTGAGGTTGACACATAATATAAGCCGTGTCGCCACTGCCGCAATTGCATCCTGATTCGTGGCATCTTTGAAGTTTGAAGTTCGCCATCTATTTTCTTTTTCTTTTTCTACTAATCTGCTCTATTTCTAATTAGTGTGCATCCCTCTCTTTTCTCCATCGAAAGCAATCCCTCTCTTTTTTTTTTCCAATTTAAATTTAAAAAAGATAGTTGTAGGATTTAAAAATAGAGTCTAAAAGATTATTGGGATAAAATGCATTTTATCATTTAACCAAAGTTAATAAGACTACATGTACTATTTAATAATATTATCAATTTTTTAATTTATATTATTTAACCAATTCAAAGTTTGAAAATTAAAGTTAAATAATTAGTACTGTTAATTTGCTCACATCATTAATATTTTTTAATATAATATATTTTTTATGTAGTATTTTTATTTAAAATACTTTTTTATATAGTATATCTTTTGAAAAAAAATCTTTATATAAATTTTTCGATTTAACCGCTTAACCTGAAGTCAAACCGCTTAATATGTTGATCCGGCCTTCTGATCGAGTTAATTTTCGATTCAGGTTATACAACTATTGGTAAAATCTCTAATTGAATTTACATTTAAATAATAAATTTAATTATATTTTATTACTCCATCTATTTTAAAATATGAGTTTTGTTAAAAAGTATCCTAAAAACATTTGTTAAGGATTAAATTTTTTTATGAAAAGTAAAATATTTAATATATTAATATTTTTTAAAAAAAAACTCTACTTTTCATACAAAACTTCCTACTTAAAATTTCTTAAAATATCTATCGTTTAATATTTTTGTACAATATTCTCTAAAACAAATTCAAATTCAATTTAAGTCAAGCTTAGGTCTTCGTTTTTTTAATAAAAATGTATTATTTATTAATAATATGTTACCCTCGATTATATGCGATTTGTCAAATTAGTAAATAATTAATATTTGACTTAAACAAAATTAAATTAGCTAAATATAATTTAAAACTATTATTTAAAATTTAATAAGTATATAGACAATTGATAGTATTAATAATGTCTTTTTTTTATTTTTGATGAATTTTAAATTTTAGCTTTTTTTTAATTTTTGATCCAAATAATCGATCTCACTTAATGATAAAAGACTTTGTTATTAGATTGTTGTTGTTGTTGGTCTTTGATCAAGGTATTCCCACAAATATTATTACGAGACTAATTTCTAAAGTGAAGATGGTACTTAAGTAAAGTACTTCCTAAAATGGTGATTCTAGAATAAACAATAGTTAAAGATAAAATATCAAAAATTGATGCTACAACTCTAGAAAAAATTGACAGAATTTAGTTAAAATTTATCAAGATTCAAATATAAGTATTAAATCATTTAAAGTGATGCAAACTACTCATTATTACAAGGGTTACTAATTAACAATTCCAACTTATTTTGATTAAAATAAAATTATTACTTTCTGCTATTTTTCTAAATAATTGTTATGATGTTCTTATAGTTATAGTAGTCAAGATAAGTTATGAGTCATTATTAATTTCATAATAAATATTTAAAAATTTATTAAATATAAATAACTGGCAATAAAATAACAATTCACTATGAATACTAAACTAAAAAAAAGTAATGTTCATTTTTGTGAGTAACATAGTCTTTCCACCTATTTGAGGGTGTATTTGGTATGCAAATTTTGAATGAAAAGAAAAGAAAAAGGATGAAGAAAATAGTTGATCACTTGTTTAGTATTAATTTAAGAGAGGAACGAAAAGGAAGAGGACGAAATTTTTTTTTTATGGATCTCACCTTTTTTGCATTGATCTCTTCTGGAATAGAAAGTGAGGGGGAAAAAAAAAGAAAGATATAGATTTTTGTAAGTCTCATAATTTTTTTACATTTGATCCTTTTTAGTAGTCTTTTTTTTAATTAATTTTATTAAATAAAATATAATAAAATAATTTAATATTTATATACATATATTTTTATTTTTTCTTTGATAAAACTAAATTAAAGAAAGAAAATTATATTTTTCTATTAAATAATACCAAAATAGGAAAAGGACATCTTTTTCACTTTTTCTTTTCCATCAACTTTCTTTCCTTTTTTTTTTCCTTTCATAATTCAGATCCGATAGTTGATACAGAAATGTTGGTCAATTGTGCATCCACCAGATGAATAAAAAATTTAAAAATTATTATAAAGTAAATCAATAAATTTACATTAATTATTAATAATGATATAAACTCATCTATTAATAATTAATAAAAATTTATTTATTTATTTTATAAAGACCATCACTCAAAAAAATCTTGTTTTCACCCGAGCAGCAGCTCTAGGACTTTCGACTACGCGTGACGCGGGATGGGCCCCGCATTTTCCGTTTCATACATCGTATGAAATCAGCTCTACGAGTTTGTTTCACTCACCTATTCGGGGTGCCTGTTTACTACGCGCTTCATTAGGTGACATTGACAAATGGTTAAAAAAAAATTTTCATCATACATTTTTAATTTTGGACCATATTTGTTCTTATAATTTTCACAAATAAAAAAATATTTTTTATTCAGAATTTCTTGCTCACTAATTTATCGGTAAAATTTTAGTATGGATTTCGCCTATAACCAACGCAATTTTACTACAGCCTACGTTTACTACATACTTGTAAAATCATCAAATGGTGCATGTTTGATCCAATAATATTTATAGTATTTCTAATATGGCATATGCATGTAGATACATAAACTTACAAGATGAATTATATTGAATATATGTTTATTTATGATGAAGTAACACGATTTTGATTATGATTTCAATTAATATCACAAATTATCATATTATATTTCAATTTGTTGAAATTTATTGTGATTAAAGCCCAAAGTTAAAATGTGTATAACCAACAAAAATATAACTCACTTCAGAAAGTAGTATACAGTCTTATGCATTGCTTCTTTTTCTTTTTCCTATCTAGTTGTAAACATATAAAAAATCAATTTTAACCAGTAACATTGTTCAGTACTCATAAATAATATTTTGAATATTTGCTTAAATAATCTGACAAAATAAAAGTCAATTTTAAGCAGTAAAGCTATTCATGTTCGCAAGCATATTATTAAAGTAATATGACAAATTTTTTAACATTTTTCAAATTATGAGATATTATAATGATTATTTCATTATAGTTTAACTAATTTTTAAATATTTATTTTCTTTATTTTATATAGCATTTTTTTACGTGCTTTTCATTTTCAAAATTTTCACGTGCATATTACTAAAGTAATACAACAATTTTTTTAAACATTTTTCAAATAATGATATATCATCACGACTAATTCGTTATAATGAGTTTAACTTCTAAATATTTATTATCTTTGTAACATATGATATTTTTATTTATGCGCCTATTTCACGCGCATATTATTAAAATAATCAGATAAATATTTTTTAACATTTTTTAAATCATGAGATATTATGATGATTAATTAGTTTATTATAATTAGTATTTCTTTTCTTATTTTTCATCTTACATTTTTCACATGCATATTACTAAAGTAATATGACAATTTTTTTTAACATTTTTTAAATGATGATATATCATCACGACTAGTTCGTTATAGTTAGTTTTATAAGAAATATCTCATGTGTGTGTGTAGCAATTTATGTGATTTAACAAATAAATGAGGGGTTAAATAGTTATTGGTTGATAAAGTTGGGAATAAGTTTCTTAACCTCTATAAATACTTGATGAGAGCATGTTGTTAAGACATGAAAAGCAAATAGAAACTTGTCATCTCTCCCTCTCATATAGTTTATGTTTTATGTTTACCATCAACAAAGAAAGAACGTAGAGAGGAGAAGGAAAAGAGAGAGAAAAGAGTTTCTACCTTCATCAAGATCTACATATTAAAACATCAATTCTCATCATGGATAAAAGTTAGTACACTTTGACATAATGATACGAACATGTGAAAATTATGAATTCTCAAGATCCTTATTATGTAAAAAATTTTAACATGTGATATCAGAGCATGTGTTTAAGAATTCATAATTTTTCATTGATGATAATGTTTTTACGAACTTATAATTTTTTATTGATGATGATGTTTTTAGGAACTCATAATTTTCCATTAATGATGATATTTATAAGAACTCATAATTTTCCATTGATGATGTTTGTTTTTTGATCCATGAATATTGCTTATAAAATTCTCATGTTTTCTGCTGCGTAAGTATAACTAATGAATTTGAAAGCTTCATATTTTTTTTGATGGTTGCTTGCACGTTTAATATTTGTTAAATGATTTGACAAAGTGATGAAAAGAATAAAAAAAATGTTGAAAGCAATGTCATGTCTTGCTGTACCCATCAATTATGATGTTTGTCCTTTGTATATATGTTTTTACGATGGCTAATGGCTATGCCTTATTATATATATAAAATTGATAAAAAGAGTATATAAGTCAAAAAGGTTATAAAGCCTATATAAAACCTATATCAATAAAGAAAGATCAATTTTTTGCAATTGTTCGTAAATCAAGGACTTTAATGGTTCTTAATGGGTGGGACTCCACCGAAATCAATTGTTCGTAAATCAAGGACTTTAATGGTTCTTAATGGGTGGGACTCCACCGAAATGAAAACAATGGGTTGTTTACAAAATATATATATATATTCAAAACTACCATTTACGTGACATTCAAATCTGTTTGAAAGTTTATTATATATATACTATTAATTGTATGTTTGACTTTTATGCATTATGCTATTTTATTAATTGACATGGTGATATAATTGTTTCTTCCACTGCACTGTATGAATATAGCACTGTGTTTAATAAAGATAATGTGAAATTTTATTTCCTCTAATGTTTATGAAGTGTTGATATTTTGAAATTAAAGTATGATAGATTTGTTAATCACCAAAGTAGTCAAATCTTTAAGTTTAATTAATTCCAAAATCGTAAGATGATTTTATCTCAATTACCCATATAGAATGGATGCTATGAATGACATGATATTTTTTATTTATGGGTGTATTGAGGTTCATTACTATAAAACACTTAAGGATCACCCAAAAGTTGATTGTTTGTTCTTATAATTAATGAGCGTAAATGTTGGTAGTGTAAGTATACTATTAGTTTTATTTATATATCCAAAGATAATAAATATTTCTAATTAGTACACATATCATTGCCAAATTATGTCATTTTTTTATTAGCATCATTATGTTGAATGTGGTATATTAATGGATTGCCCAAAGGTGAACATCAACATACATTGTATGAATTTTTTTTTTCTGAATCTGTGTAGCATGTTAGTATGTAACTCAAAGCATTAATGTTTAAATCTCTATTGCTTGCAGTACCTGTTGCTTTACATCCGCATCTCTCATCTGTACCAGTTTTTAATGGACTGAACTTATTTGAATGAAATGAGCAAATCCAATTTTACCTTAGGGTAATGGATTTTGGATTTAGCTCTTCGAGTAGAGAAACCAGATGCTATTACTGTTTTAAGCACTGATGAAGAGAATATCCATTATAAAAACTGGGAAATGTCAAGCAGATTGAGTCTAATGCATATACGGATGAGTATAGCTAGCAACATTAAGACAGCTCTTCCTAAAACTGAAAGTGCTAAAGAAATGATGAAATTTGTGGAAGAGCGCTCTCAAACAGCTGATAAGTCTCTTGCTGGGACACTGATGAGTACATTGACCACCATGAAATTTGATGGTTCTCGTACTATGCATGAGCATGTTATTGAGACGATAAATATTGCAGCAAGACTAAAGTCATTGGGAATGAATGTGAATGAAAATTTCCTTGTGTAGTTTATCTTGAACTCATTACCGTCTGAGTATGGTCCTTTCCAAATGAACTATAATACCATGAAAGACAAATGGAATGTGCATGAATTGCACAATATGCTAGTTCAGGAGGAAACCAGACTTAAGAATCAAGGAAATTATTCCATCAATTATGTTAACCATCGAGGAGCTGGAAAGAAAGCTAGTAGGAAACATGACAAGAAAGGAAAAGGACTCCTAAAAATCAATGAGGCTTCTTCTTCTCAAATCCATAAAAAGGAACTGAATGAAAACAAATGTTATTTCTATAAAAAGTCTGGACATTTCCAAAAGGATTGTCCAAGACGTAAGACTTGATTCGAAAAGAAAGGTAAGCCTAGTACTTATGTATGTTTCGAATTAAATTTAGCTGAACTTCCTTATAATACTTGGTGGATTGATTCTGGTTGTACAACTCATGTTTCTAAAACGATGTAGGGACTCCTTACAACCCAAACCACAAGATCAAATGAAAAGTTTGTCTTTATGGGCAATAGAATGAGAGCTCCAATGGAAGCTGTCGGGACGTATCGTTTAATTCTCGACACTAGACATCATTTGGATTTATGTGAAACTCTTTATGTACCTAGTATATCTAGGAATTTAGTTTCATTATCCAAACTTGATAAAGTTGGATACTCTTTTAAATTTGGTAGTGGTAGTTTCAGTTTGTATAAACATAACTATATGATTGGTAATGATATGTTATGTGATGGATTATATAAGTTAAATCTTGATACTCTTTATATTGAAACACTCTTAACCTTGCATCATAATGTTGGTATTAAACGCGGTTTAGTCAATGAACACTCTGCTTACTTATGGTACAAACGCTTGAGACATGTTTCCAAAGAAAGAATGAAAAGATTAGTAAATAATGAAATCCTTCCGAATTTAAATTTTACTGATCTGAATGTATGTGTAGATTGTATTAAAGGTAAACAAACAAAACACACAAAGAAAGGAGCCACAAGAAGTACTCAGCTTCTTGAAATTATACACACCGATATTTGTGAACCTTTTGATGTTAATTCTGTCAATAAAGAAAGATACTTTATCACCTTCATTGATGGCTATTTACGTTATGGTTATGTCTATTTGTTACATGAGAAATCTTAGGTTGTAAATGCCTTAGAGATTTATATTGATGAGGTAGAAAGACAATTAGACAAAAAAGTGAAAATTATCAAGTCTGATAGAGGTGGTGAGTATTATGAAAGATATGATGAAATTGGACAACATTCAAGTTCTTTTGCTAAAATTCTTGAAAAACGTGATATATGTGCTCAATACACAATGTCAGGTACACCACAGCAAAATGGTGTATCAAAAAGGTGAAATAAAACCTTGCTAGATATGGTTAGAAGTATGTTAAGTAATTCTTCTTTACCCATTTCATTATGGACTTATACTCTAAAGATTGTCATGTATTTGTTGAATAGACTTCCTAGTAAGGCAGTTCTAAAGACTCCTTTTGAGTTGTGGACCGGAAGGAAACCTAGTCTAATGCACTTGCATATTTGGGGTTGCCAGGCAGAAATTAGATATTACAATCCACAAGAAAAAAAAAACTGGATGCAAGAACAATCAATGGTTATTTCATTAGTTATCCAGAAAAGTTGAAAGGGTATAGATTTTATTGCCCTAACCATATTACAAGGATTATTGAAACTAGGAATGTTAGGCTCATTGAGAATGGTGATGTCAATGGGAGTGAAACACCACGTAAAGTGGAGATTCAAGAATTGAGAGTGCAAGTTCATTTGACTTGTGTCTCTAATAAAGTTGTTGTTCCTCAAGTTGTTGAACCGATAAATAATAGTGAAGAACAACAAATAAATGATTCCATTACTCACAATGAAGTTAAAGTAAATGAGTCTATAGTAGAAGAACCACAACAAATAACATTAAGAAGATCTCAAAGAGAAAGGAGATCAGCTATTTCTGATGATTATGTGGTATATCTATAAGAGTCTGAAGTTGACTTAGGAATAGAGAATGACCCAGTTACATTTTCACAAGCCATGAATAATGATAATGCTGATAAATTGTTAGATGCTATGAAAAATGAGTTAAAATCTATGGAACAGAATGAGGTTTGGGACCTTACTGAGTTACCAGAAGGCTGTAAACGAGTTGGTTGTAAGTAGGTCTTTAAGACCAAACATGACTCTAATGGTAACTTATAATGTTACAAGGCCAAACTAGTTGCAAAAGGGTTTACTCAAAAAGATGTCATTGACTATAAGGAGACCTTTTCACCAATCTCTAAGAAAGATTCTCTCAGAATTATCATGGCATTAATGGCTCATTATAATCTAGAGTTACACCAAATGGATGTGAAAACTGTCTTTCTAAATGGGAATTTGGATGAAGAGGTTTATATGGACTAACCAATGGGGTTCATAGAAAAAGGAAAAGAACACATGATGTGTAAACTTAAGAAGTCAATATACGAACTTAAACAAGCTTCCCGACAATGGTTTCTCAAGTTCAATGATATTATTGTATCCTTTGGATTTAAGGAAAATACTATTGATCGATGTATATATCTGAAGGTCAGTAGGAGTAAGTTTATCTTTCTAGTTCTGTATGTTGATGACATCTTGTTTGCAACTAATGATCTTGGTCTATTAAGTGAGACTAATAAATTTCTCTCTAATAACTTTGAAATGAAAGATATGGATAAGGCAACCTATGTGATTGGGATAGAAATATTCCGTGATAGATCACAAGGATTGCTGAGTTTGTCTCAGAAAACATATATAAATAAAGTATTAGAGATATTCAGAATAGAAAAGTGCTCAGTTTCTCTAGTTCCAATTCAGAAATGAGACAAATTCAGTCTCATGCAATGTCCAAAGAATGATTTGGAACATAAACAAATGGAAGTAATTTTGTATGCATCTATTGTCGGGAGTTTAATGTATGCTCATACTTGTACCCGCCAGATATTAGCTTTGCAGTTGGAATGTTGGGAAGATACCAGAGTAATCCTAATTTAGATAATTGGAAAGGTACAAAGAAAGTTCTGAGATATATGCAAGAAACGAAGGATCACATGCTTACCTATAGGAGGTCTGATCATCTTGAAGTGATCGGATATTCAAATTCAGATTTTGCTAGTTATGTGGATACAAGAAAATTCACTTTTAGTTATTTGTACTTTTTAGCTAGAGGAGCTATATTATGGAAAAGTGCGAAGTAGTCTGTCATTGCTGCATCCACTATGGAAGCTGAATTTGTGGCATGCTTTGAGGCCATGGTTCAGGCTAAATGGCTACGAAATTTTATTTTAAGGCTTGGAGTAATCGACGGTATTGCCAGGCCGCTGAAAATTTACTGTGATAATTTCGCAGTTATCTTATTTTCTAAAAACGACAAGTATTTCAAAGGTACTAAACATATGGAATTGAAATACTTTGCTGTTAAAGAAGAAGTTCAGAAATATAGAGTGTCAACAGAACATATTAACACTGATATTATGATTGCTGATCCTTTAACAAAAGGATTAATGCCCAAAACATTTACTGGTCATGTTAAAAGTATGAGCATTATGTTTACTGATGAAAGTTGAACATTATTGTTTTGTTCTGATTTATATTTGACACTCTGAGCTCATTAATGTATAAGTTTATGAATTTTCCTGTTTTCAAACTTATGTGTACATGTATGAATGATAATATTGAAAACAAGATTGGTCTTTGATAAAGACATTATTGTTTGACATATTATATACTTCCCATTAAAGTGTCATATTAGGAAGAATGCTAATATAGTAGTACATCGATTTGATGATACAACCGTCATGCCTCTTATTAGTTCTTATTCTTAACTATGACTTATGATGCAACAAATGTATGAAACTTTTAGCCTTGTTAATGCATATTATGATTGATATTTTATTAAATCATGAAATGATACTTTGTCACATGAGCCAAGTGGGAGGATGTAAGAAATGTCTCATGTGTGTATGTAGCAAATTATGTGATTTAATAAATAAAAATGAGGGGCTAAATGGTCATTAGTTGATAAAGTTGGGAAGAAGTTTCTTAACCTCTATAAATGCTTAATGAGAGCATTTTGTTAAAACATGAAAAGTAAATAGAAACATGTCCTTTTTCCCTCCCGTATAATTTATGTTTTATGTTTACTATCAAGAAAGAAAGAACGTAGAGAAGATAAGGAGAAGAGAGAGAAATGAGTTTTTACCTTCATCAATATCTATATATTGAAGATCAATTCTCATAATAGATAAAAGTTAGTACACCTTAATATAATGATATAAATATGTAAAAATTATGAATTCTCAATACCCTTGTTATGTAGAAAATTTTAATAAGTTTAACTTCTAAATATTTATTATCTATGTATCATATGGTATTTTTGTTTATGCGCCTTTTGTTGTAGTAGTTGCACGCGCATATTATTAAAATAATCCGACAAATTTTTTTTAACATTTTTTAAATCATGAAATATTATGATGATTAATTAGTTCATTATAATTAGTATTTCTGTTCTTATTTTTCATTTTCACATTTTTTCACGTGCGTATTACTAAAGTAATACACGACAATTTTTTTTTAACATTTTTCAAATGATGATATATCATCACGACTAGTTCGTTATAGTTAGTCTAACTTCTAAATATTTATTATCTTTGTATCATATGGTATTTTTGTTTATGCGCCTCTTGCTGTAGTATTTGCATGCGCATATTCTTAAAATAATCAGACAAATATTTTTTCACTTCTTTTAAATCATGAGATATTATGATGATTAATTAGTTCATTATAGTTAGTATTTCTTTTCACGCTTTTTATTTTCACATTTTTCATGTGCATATTATTAAAGTAATATGACAAAAAAAATTTAGCAATTTTCAAATGATGATATATCATCACGACTAGTTCATTATAGTTAGTTTAACTTCTAAATATTTATTATTTTTGTATCATGTGATATTTTTGTTTACATGTCTTTCGTTGTAGTATTTTCACGCACATATTATTACAATAATCTGACAAATATTTTTTAACATTTTTTAGATCACAAGATATTATGATGATTAATTAATTCGTTGCGATTAGTTTAATTTTCAAATATTTATTATGTTTACTTCATATTTAGTACTTTTCTCTACGTGCTTTTTGCTGTCATATTTTCATGCGCATATAAAATAAATAAGTTAAAAAAATCTAACTTTTGATTTTTATTTTTTATTTTTAAAATAATTAAAACTTTTAGTTATATATAAAAAATTAAAAAATTATCATTCCTTTTTAATGAGAAAATTATAAGGATTTTAATTGGAGTAGCATAGACACTTTTTTTTCTTTTACTTCAAATTAAATTCATGCTGGTACAATAAAATAAAATCTTGTTAAAAATAAAGTAAAACAAAAATAAGAAAGACATAGGAATCCAAATGGATTGTTGTTTTGTTTTTTTAAAAAAAGAAATTCTTATGTTGAATATGACATGTGAAACTCAACTCGATTTTTTCTATCTACCAAAAAAATAAACCCGATTTTTTCTTTGAAAAAAAAAGGCTTAGTACAAGCGCGTGCTCTTGAAAAGCCAGAGATGAGGATGGGTGTTAAAATTGTATAACTCCCTCTTTCTTTCTTTTTGCTTTTTTGATTAAATTGCTCTCTCTTTCTTTTCTTTTTTGATTAAATTACTCTCTCTTTCATTATTTTCACTGTGGACCTATAACCGCTCTCCAAATCCAGCCAAAAAACCTTACCTTAGCATCCCAGAATTTCCGCATCAGCATTGCTTTGCCATCCAACGGTACCTTTCACTTCTTCACTTACAAAGTAGTCACTTAGTGAGCACTGCACATTGCCACTGCCACCTTTATAAATTGAGAGTTCCTCTGAGGCCATTTCCATGCACCCACAACTTCTCACCCTAAGCTAGTTCCTCCTGTGAGCTTCTCCCTCTTCGTCTCCTTCTCCATTTTCATTTTCATTTTCATCCCTGAAAACCTTGTTATTCTTTAGCATAAATAGTCTCTAGCTACTTTTATCGTGCATCTAGCTAGCTACATGCACTAAGGATTTTGTTCCTTTTTTTTTTATCTTAGCTTCTTCAGTATTCCTAATTATATGCTTTATGGTGGTTTTGTACTAATCTGAATTTAATTTTATTTGATTCTTAAAATGGGTGTTTTAGAAGCAAAGAAAAGACTGAGACCATGGCTACTCCTACTCCATCAAGCGACGACCTCTTCCTCCTCCTTGTGTTGCACTATTTGCAGGAGCGAGAGTACAATGAGACCGCTCGCTCGTGGGTTTTTCTCTCATACTTTTTTGTTTTTACAAAAACCTTGAATTTTATGGCCTTCTTCTTTCTTACACATTCACTACACATGACTTGTGTGTGTGTGTTTTGATATGCTATTTTCTTTTGGATTATTACTCATGTCATGTGTGTTTTCCTTTGTGCAGCCTGGAGCGTGAAACCGGCATCGTGTTCAACATTGAACACTTTGGGAATCAGATTGTGAACGGCATGTTCGACGATGCAGAAGAATATCTTGAGGGTTTCACCCAATTGAGTGACAATAAGTACTCCGCCAGGACCATCTATTTAATCAAGCAACTCAAACTGCTTGAAGCTCTGCACGAGTAATAACTAATGCTCAACACTTTCTTTTTTTCTTTTTTCTTTTTGCATGCTATTTAATTAATCGCTTGTAATTATAAGTATATAATAATCCATGTGCATTATATTCACAGTGGTTCCAGAATGTATGCTCAATGCATCGTCGAAAACGAGTTCCCTCAGTTTAACAGGATTGATAAAAGAATCGTTGATCGAGCTAATGAGCTTTTGGCAGTCAAGGACCGGAAGTGCGCACATGATATGATTTTTTTTGCTACATTAATTAATTAATTTATTTTGAGTTAATTTTTGTTATTCTAACACTTGTGGATGGTACGTGTGTATGTAATTAATGTGTGTAGTACTCATCCAATGCTGAGAAATTTTAATAGAGAACGCACAAGGAAGCGCGTAGCGGAAGAAACGAAGAAGTGCATAAGAGAGAACCCGGTTTTTAGAGGGAAGCTGGATTTCCCCACATTCCAGACTACCCTGCAGCGTATGGTTAGCGTCGATGGAGTTACTAATGGGACTAATGGAATAGTTATTAACCTCGTTCCTAACCCCAACAGGAACGGAAGCACCACCTAGACAAGATCATCTCATATGTCGCTTGGGTTTCTCTTGCATGCATCACCTTTTTATCTGTTTTTGTTTTTAGTGATGTTGGTTTAGACACAGCGGAGATGGATATGGAACGTTGCTCTTCCATTCCATTTATCCAGTTTTATACTTTTGTTTCCTTGTTATGATTCCGGTTCAGTAGAGATGGAATTAATGTTGGTCTTCCATCTAGCTAGTTTTTATGTTTCTGTTTCCTTGCTTTGATTATGGTTCTAGTAGAATGAATGCATCGTTTGGAACTCAGTTATCTGTGTCAAAATAAAAGACCGCCTCCTTTGGTGTGCTATTTTCGTGCTTTTGATTTTCATTTTTTAACTGAGAATTCAGTCAGAAATAAACTAAATTATTAAAA
Source organism: Ormosia semicastrata (assembly GCA_029884595.1). Classification (NCBI taxonomy): domain Eukaryota; kingdom Viridiplantae; phylum Streptophyta; class Magnoliopsida; order Fabales; family Fabaceae; genus Ormosia; species Ormosia semicastrata. The sequence continues at coordinate 13,015,766 of JAQQTO010000046.1, read as the reverse complement.
AAACAAGTCTAAAAGTGTTGGATTTAAATGAGGGGAATTCAATTTGAATGAATATGTGACAAGATAAGTTGTACCCTTATGTAGAGGTGCTCAGTGGCTCAAGTAAATTCATGAATTCGCGAATTTTAACTCAATTTAACTCATAAATTGTGAGTTAAATTAGGTTCGTAAGTTAAGTTGAGTTAAAAAATACTTTGATTTATTGTGTGTGGGTCGAGTAGCGGATTGGAACAAGTCAAACTCGCACAAACTCGACCATTTATGTTTTTTTTAGTAAAAAATTGTTTAGATGATAAAGAATATATAAAAAAATAGAATAAAGTCAATTATTATACCAATACATATCACATGTATAATGATATTGATTTCGATTGATTAGACTAATTTATTGTTTGAATTTATGATTAATTTTGTTTAATTTATTTCGATTTAATAAAACTTATTAGTTATTAATTTGTTAAGCATTTATTAATTTATGATGTTTAATTTATTTAAAATTGAGACATATTATATTTGAATAAGATCGATTGAGACTTATGATATTAATTTGTTAGATTGATACTTATTATGTTTGACATTGAAATTTATAATATTAATTTGTTGAATTGATACTTATTATATTTGAGATTAAATTTATGATATTAATTTATTATATTTTATATTTTGATATTTTTTAAAGGTTTTTTTTAAAGAAAAATGTTAGATCTACGAATTCAACTCAACCCAACTCACTTTTGAGCGAGTCAGGTTAAATGAAAAAATCTCTTCAACTCAATTCAACTTATTGCTATGATCAAAGAGTCGAGTTAAAAATATAAAAAAATCTCTACGACTCAATCCAACTTATTACTATGATAAATGAGTCAGATTTAAAAATAATGCTAAATTCACCTAATCCATCAAGAGACACCCTGCCCTCGTGTAACATCTATTTTATAATAATATAGTAAAATGTCGATTGTCAATGGCGGTTAAAAAAAACACAGCGTACATAGCACGGTTGGCTCTATCCCACTTAAGGTGAAAGTCACGAGGAAAAATTCTTGATCACACATAAATATAATATATTATTTTTATATATATTTATAAAAATTAAAAAAAATAATAATTTTTTGTGATAAGTGAGTTTAATGTGAAACTTATTTTTTTTAATTTTTTATTATTTATGTATAAAGATAACGTGTTACATCTATATACACACAAAAATATCTCAAGCTATGAGTTCAACTCTCCCTCTCCACAATAAAAAAATGAGAAATATTATCAACACTTATTTAAATATTTTTTAATATTTATTTTATTATTAATCTAAAAATAAGTGTTATTAATATTTTTTTTATAATTTTTTTAGTGTATAACGTGAATCAATAATATAATAAGTATTGAAATAAATATACAAAAGATAGTGTTGTAAACATTTTAAAAATATAAAATACCTTCTAGTTAAAAAAATAATCGTGAAATTATCTAAGGACAAAAAAAATAGCGGATAAAAAAAAAGTTCCCGTTAATTAATTAATTATTACACAAATGCTCGTACTTTATAAAAAATTAATATCATTTACTTTTTTCTTTAAAGGTGTACCATATACTTTAAAAATTTCATATTAATATTATAATAAGAGATTTATTTGCAACAGTGTGGTAGGGTGTTAATCGAATGCAGATCCTCAGGCAGTTTCTGATCCTACGGCTCAAAATTTTTAAATCATATTTTTTATTTATATTTTCTCATACCACAAACAAAATTTTATGGTTATGAACACTTGCAGTTTAAAATAAATTTGCAGGTGATCCGTTTCAGTGTTAATCAGTGTTCTGAAAATTCTGTTTGTATGAAGTATTTGATATTTTCAACTAAAAAAAGAAGTATTTAATAATTTTCATTACAATATTATTTAATAGACAAATATTTTTAATAAAATACAAAAGAAAATATTACAATTTTTTATATTCTCAAAATATGAAATATTTTAATTTTTTTATTTAATACTCGTTTGGCCATACATGTGGGGTGAACGTAGGCTACCATTTAATACGTGGACTTTCTCGCCCTCGCTCATTAACTTACTAGCTGAATGAAATTAAGGCTGGACCAGCTCACACTTTTTTCGGCACAATTTTTAATATTTGGTCAGTCAACTCATGGCCTGGCCTTAATAACGTAATCAAATATGATAAAACCTAACTAAAATTTCTTATATGCTTTTGGTGTTATTTTTAATTAAAATATAAGTCGTGTTTTAATTTTTACACCTTATCATTTCTTCTATATTTTTTCTTGGAATTATCATCTTAAAGACTTTAATTCAGCAACTCTACTATTGTATAACTTGATCTCGACAAGTTAAGAGTGCTTAAAGTCCTCATAATAAGACACATTTGTTGGAGGCTCCCCTGACGCTCATGATCATCATCAACTAAACCCCCCAATCCACTAAAAGTTCGATAATACTGCAAATGGTGAGTGTTATATGGCTCATTCCCCATATATACACATGCCCATAAAGCACCTCTAGAAGGCTCCCTCACACCAAGGCACCTTTGCCAGGGATTTAAGTGCTTTCTCAACTTGTAGAGGTGGCTCTCTAGTAAGGGTGGTTTTGAGAGAGATGAAAGGGATGACAAAGTGTGAAAATAGCACGTTACATTTTAATTCAAAAAATTTTTACTTAAGTTTTTTACTACAAGCATAAAAAGAATTTTACTTAAGTTTTTGTCCATCAGATTTTTTGTCATTTTTTTTTTCATCTAGTCAATTAAATAGTCACTTATTAAGAATTTTTTTTAATTGATAATAACTTTTCTCTTATTTATTATTTTTTTAAGCTGTAAGTGTTTAATTGAAAGAATAGAAAAACAAAAAATAAGGATAGAAAATTTAAATGCATACTTACTCGTATGAATGGGTTACAGTTCAGATTTTGGAAACCCATTTAACAAGTGGCTTTTTTAGCCCTAATCTACAAAATCATTGCCCACGTGAGCTAAGGTCTACAACTACAAGGTAGGTCAAGCTGACCTACTTTTTTACAATTTATAATAAAAGTTCTTTATTCTTTCTAATGTTTTATTAATATTTTATGAAATCAGTTTGCGTTTTTGTTATATTGCTTTCGTCAATTTTATAAGTCAAATAATATCTAGTATAATTATGAAAGATTGGAATATTATTTTACGGTACTCGTTATTCGTTAAATCTAAATATATTTAATTTTATCTAATTTATTTATAAAATTATTTTATATGTTACAAAAATGATATAGTTATATACATAATAATTTAATATCTTTTTATTTTAATATATAGTGTAAATATAATATGTATATTTTAGTATATATAAAATATTTCCCATTATTTTGTATGTACTGAGAGGAATATTACATTTTTTTAAATAATTTTATTGAAAAATATCACATTTCCTTTTAATCTTATTAAAAAATATCATATCTCTTTTAATCTTTTGGATAATATTACTTTTTTTAAATATACATAAATATTAATAATTGAAAGAGCATAACAAACAAATCACACATAATATTTAAAGTGATTTGACCAAATATACCTACACTTATATATGAGAAAAATCAAATCTTTTGAACTATTAAAACAAATCTAACTTGCAAATCAATTACAAAATAATTTCATATTCTCATTCTCATAACCTTTTCAATTTTAATATAAGTATTTATAACTCATCATTCTTACTTTTCAAGCAATCTTACTTAATCTCTAAGTTTTTTTATAACTTTCTTAATTTCTTATTATAAATAAATTTCATATATTTATCAAATCTCTCATACTTTAATATAAAATTTTGTCATATATTTCATATATCCTTACAAATCTATTATATCTTTTATAAAATCTTCAACATCTTCACATTTCTTCAATATAATAAAAATTTATCAATACAAATCTTTAATAAAATTTAAGACAAACCCAACAACATGATCGAAAAACAACGTAATATTATCTCATATAATTAAGAAACATTGCAACAATATATTCTAAATTGATTTATACATTAATTTTTCAATCAATCAATATCAATATTTCTTAAATTGATTTTTTTATTAATATTATAAATCAATTAAAATCTATATTAATTAATTGAGACATTAATTCCTTAGTTATATATATTATATTATATTTTGCATAAAGCTAAGTGGTGACACTTGTTATTTTGTCATTCAAATAATTTTTCTTTTATAAATATATAAAAAATGTATTTGATGAGATAAACATTTATTATAAAAGATGAAAGAAGTGAATATTAACTATTAAATTTTACGTGAATAATTAAAATTAAAACATAAATATATATAACATTTTTAAATAATTATATAATATTTAAATAATTTTTAATCTTAATTATCTATATATAATTATATAATTAACATTTACGCATCTCACTATTTTCGAATAAAAATCCACCAAACTATATATGTTGACTATATATATATATATTTACTATCAGGGTAAAATCAAATAACGCGGATCATATATATCAGTCAGCCTCCGCGGTCAAATCTGCATTTCTTGCATAAAACTAAGGTGGACACTGGACACTACTCATAAAGCTGCCTCAAGAAAATTCTTCATTTTAAAGCAGAAAGTTCTTCTTTTTTATTCCTTCTTCACTTCTTGTTAATCCTTTTCAGGTGAGCTTTTTGAGAAGCTTTATGCCTTTGTCTCCTGTGTGTTGCTTACTTTTTTAACCTGTCTTTTTCAGTAGCGAATTATGTTTTTGGTTTTATTTGGCTCTTCAATAAACGAAGCAGAATATTTTTTTATTTTTGGCAATTTTCAACAATAAATGTGATGGTGGTGGTTGCAGAAGATCTAGATACCATTATACCATGTGTTATTTCTTAACCTTTGTTTTTTGGTTCAGTTTCACTTGTTAATGGCCCCAACCTTTTTTAATTTGATCGTTCAATAGCAATTTGAGATGTGATTGGAGCCTTCTTCACTTACTTTTACTAGTTGTGTGATTGTGGAATCTATTTCCATAATCAAAAGCCTAACCTCTGTTGTTCTTCTGAGGTTGAAAGTTGGAAAATAAAATAAAAGGACTGAGATTCTGAAGAACGCCATTCTTTCAGTTTTTCGCTGGTCAATTCATCTTTCGTTTTTATAAAAGCAAAATTGTAGCGATTGCATTTGTTAGTATTTGATTTAGATAATAGAGTGACCTTATGATTATGATTTGGTTAAAAGTTCTGACTTTTCTCAGTGAAATATTCTGATTGTGCTCACTTGGTAATCTGAAAGACAAACAGGGCTGTTGTGGATATGTCTAGTTTCAGTAAAGAACTTGTCTTCTTAATCTTACAGTTTCTTGAAGAGGAGGGTTTCAAGGAAACTGCACACAATTATATCTCCTCTTTATTTAAACTCAGGGTTCGAAGTTTTTAAACTTCATCAGTATTCTTTTGGCATTATTTATTTATTTTTCCTTCAATCTTTTTTGATTCATAGGCTTGAGCGTGAAAGTGGATTCTACTTTAACATGAAGTATTTCGAGGACATGGTGCTGGCTGGGAGATGGGACGACGCTGAGAACTAGAGGCGAGTATGCGGTATGGTCCGTTTCGCAATAAATCATAGTTAGGTAGCTCAGTATGGGTCAGCGCACAAAATAAATGCATTCCTGCCCTCACGCGCGGAGCTAGAAATTTATTACAGGGGGCAGACGAAACATATATAACATGGAGCAATTTCTTTTCTTTTTTTTATTTTTTTTAATTTTTTCCTTTTTAATTTATATAGATATATCTTGTATGATTATAAAATTATATTATTTGTATAAAAATTTCAATTAATTAAAGAAGTTAGGTGTAAATTTAACTCATTTTACAGAAATCATAAACTAAATACATAAAAAAATATACAAAGATAATAATAAAATTAGGAGAGACCATGACATACACATGTCTCTCTTTTCTCCTCCCTCTGCTGTCCTGTGTTCCATTGCGGATTCTATAGACGGGTCTGTGACCTATACTCTTTTTTTTTTAACTTTATAAATAGTATAAAATAAAAAATAATATCTAATATTTTAAAATATAATTCAGATAAAAATTTAAATTACGGATTATATAAATTGGTCCACACCCAGGCTGAGTCCATATACCCAACTCTCAGCCCGTGTATGGACCGGTTCACATAATCCACAATTTACATAGGTTAGAATCAGACAAAATATTAGTCTATTTAAACGTGGGATTAATGGCTCAATCCATTTCAATTGGCGTTAATGGAATCAAATATTATGCCATAAATTCGTAGGTATTTTAGAGTAAAAAAAATTCTTGTTCTGAATCATTAATGTATATATTATTTCAGCTATATAAGTTAGTAATGTCTTTTATTTTAACTTGTAAGAAATGTTCATACGATGTCTTTGTTTCTATATCTTTGTCTCTCTAATTAAATATTAACAATTCAATAATAAGAAAGAACTAATTTTCTATCTCTTTTTTGGTACAATGGAAAAGAAGGAAAAGGACTAATAACTAAGGAAAGTGACTCCTAAACAATCTGCCAACATAAGGAAACCCATCCGTGGAGGAGGAGATTCCCAAATAACCAACTTCTCATCATTTTGAGTGTGAACACCATATTTTGAATGGATCTTTTTTTTAATTTAATTTATTTTTTCTTAAAAAAACAAAAAAAAAGAGAAAAATAAAAAAATAATTAAAAATTTAAAAATTTAAAAATTAAAAAATAAAAAAAAAAGATTTGTTGTTAATTTGTTTTTCTTATTTTGATAAAAAATCGGTTATCTCTTCTTTGTCCATTGTTTTTCCTTTCTTAGACATGTATTTTCACGACACTCACGTAGCACACACTATTGCAGGAGGAACAATGCAGCTTTACCTCCACTCACTTCCACTTTCACGGCTCTCACATCCTCACGTTCCCACTAACACACACTCACTCACTCCTTTTTTTCTTTTCTTTTTCTGCTTTGCCCCACTCACTGTCCTGTACAGCAGACCGCCCCACTCACTAACTCACCCTCACCCATTCACATTCACCCACACGGCACACATGCACAGCACTCTTTGATTTTTTTTTCCTCTTCCCATGCCACAACAGACACGTTTTTTTTCTCCTCTAACATTATCACTCACCTTCATGAAAACCCATCCTATATAACCAATGTAAAAAAGAAAAACAAAAAAAAATTGATCAAAAACACACTTCACCACAAAGAAAGATCCTTCACCTCGCAACCACCAACACCTTTCATCTCCACCCTTCTCCTAAAACCACCCTCCATCTTCACCCACCACCACCTTGCACCACCACGTGAAGCCACCCCTCAAACACATCCCTTGTTTCACCGTGGACCACCTCACTACCTTGCACCTTCAACCTCTCATCACCTCCCATCTACCTTCATCACCATCTCAACCATCCACCACCTTCAACCTCCATCATCAACCTCCCATCACCACCTTTAACCAATCGTTCACGGCCTCCCATCACCACCATCAACCTCCAAAACACTCACCACCTTCAAACTCCATCACCCATCACCACCGTACCCAACCAAACCACCACCCTCCAACCGTGAAGACTATCTTCAACCCGTAAAGCCTCACCAAACCATCTCCATCCTCACCCAAAACCATCACTACTCCCCACTTAAACCAACCAAAAAGCTCCACCAAACAAACCAAATAACCACAACCCACCATCAAACCGAGACACCACGTGAGCCAACCCTCACCACCAAGGCCGAACCGAACCACACACACCCACCGGATCTGGCCACTACAAGCCATCACCGGCATCTCAGAACCGGAATCGTGCCAGATTGGAGTCGCGCCTGCCTCCGTCACACGCTCGTCACCGTGCTCCACCGCGAGCAGAGCTGCAACCCAGATCGACCTCCACACAACCTAAACGTCGAACCCGTGAGCCACTCCTTTGAATCGGAACCACCATGTAGCACCAGAATTCGTCCTCCTCTGCCGTCTCAGCCTCCTTCGCTGTCCCAAGCTCCATAGTAACGCCCCCCTCACTTTTGTTCTCTGTTTTGTATTCCTATTCAGAGACCAAATGTCTCCTCTTTTAATTGCTACTGAGTTAAGATCGTTTTGAAAGGTTTTCCTCTTTTTTTTGTAATTTTTTTGTAATTTTTCTTTATTTGCTTTTTTTTTTTTTGTGTATATGTGTGTTTGGGTTAAATAGGAAAATGGGTTTAGGTTAATGGTTTGAATAGGTTAAGTTACTTTTAGTTAATGGGCTGAATTTTTTTCCCCTTTTTGTTTTGTCTCCTTTAGGAAAGTTAAAAAAATAATATAAAAATGAAAAGATAAAAAAATTAAAAAAGGATAAAGAATAAGAATCTAGAAATAAAAATAATTTGAGCTTTGAAAAAAAATAAAATAGGAATTAACTGAGTTATGACAATTTGTTAATCTTATAACTATATAATCATCTGAGTTATAACAACTTATTAATCTTGTATTTTTTTTCATAATCATCTGAGTTGCAACAAACTTGATGTGTAATGGGTGACGTCTCTAGCATGACGTGAGCTTCACCTATTCAAATACTAATTTGATTAGCAAAGTCGCGACGACCTGTTAATTCAAATTTTTATAAAAATAAAAATTAATTTAAAAAAAATCAATAAAATTTTTTTAAAAAATAAATTTAATGATTAGTGGGTGACGTCTCTAGCGTGACGTCGAGTTTCACCTATTCAAATCTTAATTTGATTAATTGAGTCGCGACGACTTGTTAATTAAAATTTTCAAAATTAAGTTTTTTTAATCAACCAACCCACAAGTTTTTTTTAGAGAATTACGTAACTTTGAATTCTTCATTGTACCTGAGGATACGTAGGAACAGAATATCTATTCTGTCAAGTCGAATTTTTTTTTTCACAATTTGTTTTTTTCATTTATTTATTTATTTATTAAAAAATGGTCACAAGGTTTTTAAAGAGGTAAAATAAATATATTTGAGATTATCAAGTTTTGTACAACTGACTTAAGGTACCGTCTTATGACAACTGCGTTAGGGGTGCCGTGGGATTAAGTTTCTATCCTTCTCTAAGCGTAACCGACTCCCGAATCCAATCTGGTTCTCAAAGATCATTTTCTAATAAGAGTTTTTTAATTTTTCTTAATTTAAATAAAATTGGTGGCGATTCTATTTTCATTTTTTAAAGTCTTACGAGTTGCTATATTTCACTGCGATCACAGTCGCGACACTGAGCACCTAGCTTAGCGATAAAATCAGCATACGAGCAGTCCACTGCTTCCTTAAGAATGACATGACTACCTCTCTGGGCAACTTCACTGTATGGTCATCCTCTAACTGACTTCTCAGGATATCCTGATCATAGAAATGCATAATCTTGTGATAAACCGACTCCCCATCCCAGCTGTCATTGGAGAATATTTCGTTAGAGAGCAGCAAGGAAAAGAGCCTTGTCATTCCTAGCTCTAGGAATAAGACATCTGCCAAGTGATAAAAATCTGTGTAGTAGAAGGTGTTGTTTTCACCGAAACCCAACCTACCGGATGGAGTTTATCTATCTTCATTTCTTATTTTATTTCTTCATTTTTTATTTTTTTTCTATCTCTTTATTTAAATTTTAATAAATATAAAATAAATTAAGTAAAAAAGAGATATATAATTAAATTTAAAATATTTATCAAAATTTCAATAAAAAAATAAGAAAGAAAATAAAAAATAAGAATAAGTAATTCTCATCTCCTATACAGATGATGTCTTTAATTTGAACTTGAACTAACAGTAGATAAGATCTCAAAATTCCAATCACCATTAACCCAAAGGTCCTTGACCATAAGTTTCTATCTCTTATTTATTAATATATAACTTCACTTATTTATTATTTTTTCCTGACTTAATAGCATTAAATTAAGAAAAAAAGAAGACGGGAAAAAATAATAATTTAAGCCAGGCCACATGGATGAGAGAATGAAATTTTCTGTCCCCATTTCTTATTCTTTTCACACCACTTCAATTAAATGTTGACAATTCAACAAAAAATATTAACAATAACTTCTCTATTGGTTGATTGTTAAGTTGTTAATTTTAATTTGAGAGACAATAAAAAGAACATGAGATTTGAATCGCATGGATGAGTTAGAGCTAAAGTTTTAATAACCCAACGAGGTTTTTTAATCCTAACCGACAAAGCCGAAAAATGCTAGTAACATATAGTATTATACACATCTTTCTCATATGTTTTTAAGTAATAAAATCAGAGAGTATAAGTATATAAAAAATAAGATAAACCTAATTATAATTAAATGATAAAAATAGTTATTGATATGAAAAAAGTAAAAATTAACTTTGCCTACAAAGCAAAGCTAAAGATGTCTCATTATAATATAAGTTTCATCTTAGAAAGCTTCTAAAAGAGAAAATTTGTATTTTGGTGTGGATTCTTAGAGTATTAAAGCAAACCCTTAATAATATATTCAATACAAAAAACTTAATCAATGTAAAAAAATTTGAATTACATTAAAGAACTTAAATCCACCGAGTTATAAGAAAAAAAGTTGAAATATACCAAAATAACTTGTGCTCTGAAATACAAAGTAAAGGAAAATACAGATAGTAAAAATGAAAATAGTAAAGAAATGTTGTAAAGTGTTTGGAAATATAAAAGAAAACAATAAATTGCTAAAAAGGTAAAGAAAAAGCTATAAAATGTTAAAAAATTAAAAACAAATTACATGAAACATAAATGACTTTTGTGTAATTGATCGAGTGTCTTTTTTTTAGTTCTTTAAAAGCCTATTTATAGAATTAGAGTTATAAAAACTGTAACTTCAATACATTTTCAGACCTCAATGTCCACCTTCCTTAATTTTTAGAGTATAATCTCCTATCACTTAGTTATTCCATGCACTCCTAAGTTATGAGACACTTCCATGACACATTTTCATCCAACTTTAATAAAGAAAACTATCAGAAATGTCCTACTTTACATGTTTGAATGTTGACAACAACCACCAAAACTCAACTTCTTATTTTTCAAGTGTCACTTTCTTCACTCTCGTTATCCACAGTTTTGACTTAGCCAATTCGAATTTCAACCTAGCTTCTAACAATAAAACACACTGTTTTTACAACTTCCATTCCATTGGGGTACTTACCTCATTGGGCCTTGCTAACCCATGACCTTACCTCCCAACCTACAATCCATAAACTCAACCTATTATTTTTAGGTTACCAATAATAATATAAATGTAAGATGATATATTTGTAAATGTGTATTTAGCATCGTGGGACAAAGTCATAGCGCACGTGAGCTAAGGTCAACAAGTAGGTCTACCTGGTCCACTTTTTACAATTTATAACAAAATTTCCTCCTTAACTTTTTTAAATATTTTTTATTAACTGGATTTTAACTTCAGTATTGCTGAGTTAGTGATTTTTATTCATGTGTATTTATTTAAATAATTATTGACTGCTACCTCGCTTTTTGTATTTGGCTTTCTCAAAGGATATTATGATGATGAAGAATTCACTTTTGATAAATTAGGGGTAAATTTTAAATTATGGTCAATATCTTACACAATTAGGAAATAATATAATAATATTTCATATAACTGAAAAATATTGTAACAAAATCTCATATAATTGAGAAACAAAGCAAAAATATATTCTAAATTGATTTTATTGGATTATAATTTTCTTATCAGTATTGTTTTTGGTACAAATAAAAGGGGTTAAAGTTCAAGTATTTTTTTCTTATATTTATTATTCATTGATTTTATAATTTTATTATTGTGTTACATTATTATGTTCTTTTTTTATTAATTTTACGATCAATTAATATTTTTATTAATTATAGATTTTACATTTATTATTCATTGATTTTATCATATTATTATATTAAGTTACTGTATTTTTTTCTTGAGTTATTTTCAAATCAATCAATATTTTTTCTTTTTTTCACTTAATTTTTCCAATCGACATGTATCACATTTCTTATTCAAATTTTTCATTAATTAGTATTATTATTTTTTCAATTGATTCAATTTTAAATTAATATAAATTTTTAATGCTAAAATTAATGGTAATTTAATTCCAATATATCATGAATAATTATTTAGATTATATTTTTATTTATAATTTTTTATTTTTGTACAAAGATAAGCTGAGGCTCAAGTATTTTTTTAACTCAATTTATCGTGCCAATAAATTGAGAAAATAATGCAATAACAATAAATCAAAACCTAATTTTAATAAATTATTGTATTTTTCTCGTGATGCTAATTTCTTTATTATCATACCTTTATTGAAGATCTTCTTCTTCTTCTTCTTCTTTTTTTCGTTGTAAATCAAATTCCAAAACTAGTTTTTAATCAATCAAGATCAATCTTTATTAATGGTGATATTTATTCCTTGATTTTATTGTATTATATTTTTTAATTAATTATAATCAATTAGAATAAATCTTTATTAATGGAGACTTTTATTCTTTGTTTTTGATATATTATATTCTTTTTGATCAATCAAAATTAATCTTCAAGAGTTGGGACATTTATTTCTTGATTTTATATTATTATTATTATTATTATTATTATTATTATTATTATTATTATTATTATTATTATTATTTTCTTTATTAGTTTTCCAATCAATAAGTAATTTTTTACTTATTTTCTGATGCGAACATGTGTTGCATTACTCATTCAGGATTTATAATTAATCAACATCAATCTTTCTTTAATTGATTCAATCTTCATTAATAAAAGTTTAAATTTCTTAAAATATATATTTTAATACTTAACGCTAATTTAAGTGGGAAATAATGAAAGAGTATCCAGTAATCAGAAAACCCAACTCTGTTTACATGCTTGTTAGCAAGTGTATTGCTTCATAACTCATTTCTGCTAAAAAACTTGCAATATATCAATGAAATGAAAAAAATTTAGAATTCAAAAAAATTGTAAAAAAGCAATAGGAAAAAGATGATCTCTAAAAAATATCTGATAAAATAATAATGTTATAACCTTTCCTACTTTTGGACAATTTGTAACTTAGGTATATGAACAATTAAACATCATAATGTCAATCAAGTTGTTTTGCATTAATTAATGCTCATTAAATGGTCTATAATACATCAATGAATAAGAAAGTTGTGAGAAAGCATAAAAGAAAATAAGATACCTTATAGGAATTATTTTATACATAACAATGCAAAATTTAAACATAAATTAACATAATGTATAGCCTAAAATCTTTAATCAAGAAACAATGAAACAATATATTCTGAATTGATTTTATTCGATTATGCTTTATTTAATTGTTCAGAGTTTCATTCAAAATATTTTTTTAGTTTTGTCTAAAATTAAATTCTAAATTGATTTTTTAATGAATCGGAACAAATTTTATGATACTATATATTTTTTAACGGTATTATTTCTTTAATTTTATCAAAATGTATTTTTCCTTGCCTAAGGCTAAATCTCATATCAATACATGTCGCTTTTCTAATTCATACTTTCCTTATACAGATGTAGATAGATTTTTTTTTTTTTTTGACGAGAGCAGATATAGATAGATATTTATATATGCAATAATGCATAAATTTTTTGTATTATTAAATTAAATTTATAATATATGACATTAAATTAAACTTGTTATGCAAATTAACATATAATCTCACGTCAAGTTATTAAATTTTTTTATCTTGTCGTCAACTTAATAAAATTATTTTCATTAATTTTTTTTAATTTGCTATTGATCATGCATATACTTTATTGTTCACTTATTAATAATTATTATCACTTTATTAATTTTATTTCTTACTTATTAGTTATTACTATCAATAAAAAAATAAATAAAATAATTAATAATTTTTTAATTTTTTAAAACTACGAATAAAATATGACAAAACACCTCTTTTAAAACAATATAAGAAAAATGTTTACCAACAAACAATAGATAAAAAAGCAAGGAGTAATTTTTTTTTACCTCGAAGCTGAATCTGGATTAATGAAAAAGTTTTTCTATATTGTTGTAGTAGTACACTATTCCACTAAAATTATAACACTTATACATCTTATAATTATACAGATAATTATATTGAAAATTAAATATTTTTGAATAGTTAAATTATTCTTTTAAACTTTACTGTTTTATTGAATTTTTAATAAATTCTTATAGTTTAAATTGTTTTAATAAAGTTCCTATATTTCTAATTCTTTTTAAATAAGTCTTTATTAAGTGATGGATGTTAGACTCTGTTAATTGATATTTACAAATATTTTGTTTGTATTTGTGTTAACAATAATCTGTAAGTCAATGTATTATTATTATAGATTTTAGAAATTAAATTAAATTTTTTCATAATTAATGAGATCTAATTATATATTTATTTAAAATATAAAACTTATTTAAAATTTTAAAAATATGGAGATCCAAATAAATATTTTAAAACTATAAAGACGTACTTAAAAATCTAATAAAAATATAGAAACTAAAAAAGAAATTTAACCTTTTTAAATTAAATCTAAACTGTTATAAAATTACCCAAATTGTTATCATTACTGTATGAATATTTTAGAATTTCTCGGCTTACTTGGAAGCGTGCACTACTGCATTTCCGCTGGGCTCTGGCATTCTTTTGAAGGAGCATTTGTCCCATGCGGGACCCACCTGGTCGGACGTGTACACCTGACCGACTTAGATAAGTCATCGTGCTTATCACATCAGATGAGGTGAGTTTTGTGAGCTGCTTATCATCTCGTCCATTACACGGCGATTATATATATATCAGTCAGCCTCAGCGGTCATCTCTGCAATCTGCATTCGTTGCGTAAAGCTAAGGTGGACAGTGGGCACTACTCACAAAGCTGCTTCAACAAAAGAGTAATTCTTCGTTTAAAAGCAGAAAGATCTTCCTTTTCATTCCTTTTCCCTTGTTGTTGATCCTTTCCAGGTGAGCTTTTTAAGAAACTTTATGCCTTTCTCTCCCGTGTGTTACTCACTTTTTTTTCCCGTCTTTTTCAGTAGCGAATTCTTTTCTTTTTGGCAATTTTCAATAATAAATGTGTTGATGGTGGTTGCTGAGGAGATACCATTATACCATGATCTGTGTCTGTGTTATTTTTTAAACTTATTTTTTGGTTTGGTTTCAGTTGTTAACGGCCCCAACCTTTTTTAATTTGACCGTTCAATAGCAACGTTTTGAGATGTGATTGGAGCCTTCTTTACTTTACCTTTACTAGTAGTTGTGTGATTGTGGATTCTATTTTCATAATCAAAAGCCCAACCTTTGTTGTTCTTATGGGGTTGAAAGTTGGAAAGAAAAAAAAAAGGACTGAGACTGAAGAACACCATTCTTTCAGTTTCTCTCTGCCCAATTCATCTTTCGTTTTTATAAAAGCAAAGTTGCAGCGATTGCATTTGTTAGTATTTGATTTAGATAATAAAGTGATCTTATGATTATGATTTGGCTAAAAGTTCTTATTTTTCTCTGTGAAATATTCTGATTGTCTGGAAAGCAAACAGCACTGTTGTGGATATGTCTGCTGTCAGTAAAGAGGTTGTGTTCTTAATCTTACAATTTCTGGATGAGGAGGGTTTCAAGGAAACGGCACACAAGTATGTCTTCCTCTCTATCTAAATTTGATCATTATTCTTTTGGCATTTATTTATTTTTCCTTCAATCTTTTGATTCACAGGCTTGAGCGTGAAAGTGGGTTCTACTTCGACATGAAGTATTTTGAGGACAAAGTGCTTGCTGGGAAATGGGATGATGCTGAGAATTATCTCTCTGGGTTCACAAAGGTTGATGACAATAGGCACTCAACCAAAATATACTTTGAATTGAGGAAACAAAAATTCCTCGAGGCATTGGATATGTAAGCTTTTTAATCTCATATATTATTATTTTCCTCTGGACTACTTGGTTGTTTTTATGCATGTATGTTGTTCATATCTAATTTGTATCTAAAATTGTTTGTCTTATTTCATCAGTAACGATCGTGCCAAGGCTTTAGATATCCTCATCAAGGATCTGAAAGTTTTTTCCCCAGGGCACGAAGAGCTGTTCAAAGAAATGACTCAGCTTTTGACAATTAACAATATAAGGTATGACTGAATTGCCAGTCTAGTCTAGACTTTAGATATGGAGTCAGTGACATCCTTAGACGAGCTTTAAGCTTAACTTTTTTCCTGGGTCCAAACAGGGAACATGAATCACTTTCAACATATGAAGATGCAAATTCTGCGAGGAAGATTGTGATGGATGAAATTAAGAAAATCATTGAGGCAAATCCTATGTTCGATGGAAAGTTGAAATTTCCTACCGTTGAATGTCAGAGGTTACGTCATCTTCTAAACCAAAGGTTTCACTCTATTTTCTCAATTTAAACTTGATACTATATAAGCATACTTTGCATTCATGTTTGCCTCTACATTTTCTTAGGTCAGCTGTGCTATAGCCTAAGTCCATTGTTTTCACTGTTCACTACTATTCTTGATATCTGCCAATGCCCATGTTGTCAATACTTTTCAGCTACATGCAGAAAACTCATTTATTATCCAATTTGTCAGCTTAAATTGGCAGCATCTACTTTGTAAAGATCCAGTTCCAGATCCTGTTATACAAACCCTCTTGGTGGATCATGTCTGTAAACCATGTTTGAACCTTTCATCTCCACAATCAGAAGAAAGTAATTCATTTGAAAGGTCTGATACGCATTTGTCAAACATGACTAATCACAACCCATCTACTGTAACTGATTCTGTACTCTTTCCTGCTGCTCCAACAAATCCAGGTATGAGCTTTATTCTTGCAATTTTTTGGTTAAGTAATCATTTTGACTCCTGCTTTTAATGGTAATCCTCCTTGGCCTTTTTGTAGAAACAGCAGTTGACGTTCCTGAGGATCCTAATGTAATATTCAAAGGAAGGCCCTGCCAGGTTTCGAATGAGGTCAGTTGGATGAAACTTTTTTGTTCAACCTAGCTGTAAGATTTCTTATATCTTATCTATGGAATCAAATAGATGGTGTTCCTTCATGTGTAGGTGACGTCAGCCATAGCAAATGACCTTCCTGAAAATGTTGTTCAGACATTGAAAGAGGATTCACGTCCTATTAGCATGGATTTTCATCCTACTTGGCATACAATTCTTCTAGGTTGATTCCTAGAATACGGTTTTTTGTTTGAAAATCATTTTATTGTTGATGTATCTTGAGGAAATTAATAAAAAAAAATGAAAACAGCTAATATAGAGCTACTGCTATGTTTCTTCAGTTGGAACGCATTTTGGCAATACAGGACTTTGGGATGTTAAGTCTGGTGAGAAATTATTCTGTAGAAATTTTAGAGTTTGGAATGTTGGAGCATGCTCCACCAATTTCAAGGTATGTCCAGTTCCAGACTAAGTTGTACTCCACTAAGTACTTATTATCGTGTCAATAATCTAAATGGTAAATAACTAAATACTGAACCACTGCCAACTATCTTCAGGTAGCTCTGGAAAAGGACTTGTGTGTTTCAGTTAGGAGAATCATGTGGAGCCCGGATGGTTCATTGTTTGGTAAGGATCTTCATCTACTTAAAGGTTAAGTCTAGTCGCCAGTGATTAAACAGTTTTATTGCTCCTAACTAATTGTTTTTACTTTAAACAGGGGTTGCATTTTCAGAACATATTGTTCAATTATATTCCTATCATGTTGGCAATTGCATTGGCCAGCATTTAGAAGTAATATATTTCGTTTTCACCCCATAGTCTTTAGTTAGATGGATATAATATATAATTCTCAGTCTAACTTCTAATTACTTTCTTCTTAGATTGATGCTCATGATGGCAGTGTCAATGATCTAGCATTTTCCTCTCTTAACCAGCAATTGTTAGTCATAACATGTGGAGATGACATGACAATAAAGGTAAGTTTTATGACAGACAATAAATACTTCATTCATTAAGAAACTGACCACGGAGAAACACTTCCCCCCCACCCCCCCCACAAAAAAAAAACAAATAACTAAATGTTTATTCCTACTTTTAAGGTCTGGGATGCTGTTACTGGGGTCAAATGTTATACTTTTGAAGGTCACAATGCTCCTGTTTGTTCTGTCTGTCCTCACGCGAAGGAACGTGTTCATGTAAGAATGCTTTATTGTAGTGTCATTAATTTAATAACTGGTTGCATGTATTACTCATTCTTGGTGCATTATGTGTTTCTTGTGCACCAACACCTCAGTTTATCTTTTCAACTTCAATCGATGGAAAGATTAAAGCATGGTTATATGATACTCTGGGAGCCAGAGTTGATTTTGATGCCCCTGGTTATGGATACACTAAATTGGCTTACAGTGCTGATGATCAAAGGTTTTAAGCTACTAGCCTCAATACAGTTCGAATATTGTTAACAACTAATAGGTGATTGTAGTCTAACTAATGTTGATAAACTTTTCTAGGCTTTTTTCTTGTGGAAGTGGTAAAGATGGAGAGCCATATCTTGTGGAATGGGATGAAAGTGAAGGATATATAAAAAGAACGTACAAGGGACTTAAGAAACCATGTTTTTCTACCATCCAGTTTGATTCAACTCAGAACCGACTGTTGGCTGTTGGTGATGATCATATGGTTAAATTTTGGGATATGGACAATGTTGAGCTCTGGACGAGCACTGATGCCAATGGAGAATTACCAGTAAGTTCTTCAGTTGGTCTTTTGGTTTTCTAGATGCTATTTTGGGAATTGTGTTAGTGTTCTGACAAAATCCAAAATTTGAAATTTTATTTGATTGGAGATCTTATATTTCTGTGGGTATGGTACTTTTAGTAACATAACAAAAAATCGGTGAAAAGGTACTTTAAGTTGTGATTCCTTTTTTTCAGGAAAATCCATGCATTCGCTTCAACAAAGAGGGCACATTACTGGCTGTTGCTGCAAAAGAAAACAAAATCAAAATTTTAGCAACTAATTATGGTGTTTCACTGAAATGGAGTGAAACTCATTCTCTTCATTCCCCCGATGTTCTCCTTGAAACCTTGGGAAAGGTAAGCATATGGAACTTTACATTGCCTATGTTGTGGAGTTTCTCAAGCATTGAGCTTTTAATTTCTTGCAGCATGCACCAAATCCAATTTTGATTGATGCTAGTGCTGGAGTGCAGATGAAAGTGTTCTCAATGTTTGTTGTAATACAAATTATGAAATAATCTTTTGTACTATGCATCGAGTAATAAATTTGAGGTTCATTTGTCAGATTTAGTTACCTACATAAGCATGATACATACAAATATCTATTCCTGTTTATCTTATCTTGGAGTAGGCTTGCTTTCTTGTCATTTCTTTGCATCTTTTGAATTTACTCGGGAACCATCATTTCAACATAATTATTTTTTTTAGAATGGTTGCAAAGAAGGATTGGAAGATGTGAAATCTACTTCAATTGAAGAGTCCCATAACAAATCAAAGTTTTGGAATGTCTCTGAAATTTGTAAACCATCTCAGTGCCAGTTCTTGCAGCTCCCTGTTCATTCCAAAGTAAACAAGGTACGGCATTTATATGCTTTATTGGGATTATTGCTAATAATTACATGTATCACTAGTTATAACAATATTTAAACATGATAAATGTCATCCCTTAATGCGTAGCTATCACTGTATTAATTTAATAATGTGTTGAGCTCCTTTTTACGTGAAAGTCTGGTAAGCCTGTTGAAATCATAAAATAACAGTTGCTATTGGATCCCATGGATTAGTACCTCTTTAGAAACACACCAGCAACCCAAGTTATGTTCAAAATGGAAGTTTCAATCCACATGATATGTATTTTCAAAAACAAATATTGATGGAATGTACAAGATAACAAACAACCAGGCAACTAGGTTTCACAGAACACAATAATTAACTTTCCCTCTGATGAAGCACAGATTGTTAGACTGTCTTACACCAATACGGGAAATGGAATTTTGGCATTGGCATCAAATGGTACTCATCTACTTTGGAAATGGCCACATAATAACCTTAACTTGGATGGCAAGGTAAGTAGAAACATCAAATTCACTTTCTTTTGATATGGATTCCCCCCCCCCCCTCCTTCCCCTTTCCTTAGAGTTTTTCTTACTTTGTCTGAAGTTGAATTTTGGAGATTGAATTTATTATAAAAGATGAGGTGATACATGTAGGCAACTACCAAAGTTTCCCCTCAGATATGGCAACCAAGGAGTGGCTTGCAATTGATGAGCAATGACCTTACAAGTGCCAACAGTGAAGACCTAGTTTCCTGTTTTGTTTTATCAAAGAACAATTCATATCTCATGTCAACATCAGGGGGGATAATCTCCTTGTTCAACATGTTGACATTTAAGGTAACCCTAAAAGATAGAAGCCTGCTGTACTAAAGAAGTCTCCTTCATTTCTATGAAAAATTTTTAATGCTGATATTTTGATATCATTTGGGAAGTTTCCTTTTCATCCATAAATTCATAAAGATTTTTAAAAAAATTATAGAAATCATTCATATGCTTCAACATTTTCTAGGATCAGAATAATTTATTTTTCATATAGTTATCATGTTGTATGCTTCTCTTTCATCCTCTCCTCAGTTTTTCAGAAACATTATTCATTTATTCTCTCTTTTTTAATGAGAACATGCTACTAGTTATATTTGCTACTAGTTTTTTATAATGATGTTATGATTTAACTAATCATATGTCACACATTGCCGATAAGTACAGATTGTGACGACTATAATGCCTCCACCACCTATGGCAACATGTCTTGCTTTCTACCCTCAGGATAATAATATACTTGCTGTTGGCATGGACAATTCCAGTATACTTATATACAATGTTCGTACAAATAAGGTATATCTCTTCCTTCATTTGAGAAAGATATGCTTCATTGCCTGCTTCAAGGAGACTGAAGCTAGTTTTCTGTCTTCATTTGTGCAGGTTAAAAGCAAGCTTGAGGGCCACTCCAAGAGAGTTACTGCACTTGCCTTCTCAAGTAGTTTAAATATTCTTGTTTCTGGTGATGTAAATGCTCAGGTTAGTATTTAATATTCATTGCATGCATCATGGTGACCATTTCTATTTCAGAATTAGCTCCCATTTTATTGGCCAATATGAGCCTATTTCCTTTTGCTGGTTGGCTTTGGCTCCATTTTAATAATTATACGAGAATACTTTTGATGAATACACACAAATAGCAAGGGAGTAAGCAGAATAAGTTTTTTCCGGGAACACTTCTAATCTAAAACCCTGCTCATGGTTAAAACTGATATAATAATATGATCTATTACTATATAAATAATTTTTTGTTAAGTTGTTTTGTCATTATTTTAATTTCTCTTGCAGATTTTTGTATGGAATGCCAATGGGTGGGGAAAACAGAAAGATAGGTACTTGCAAATACATGGGCTACTATCTGAAACTCACATTCAGTTTCACCGGGATCAGATACACTTCCTTGCTGTACATAATACTCATCTTGCAATTTATGAAGCAACAGAACTAAGATGTGTCAACCAGGTTCTCTCTTCTTTCCCTCACATATGATGCAAGTTTTTTCTTCAAGTCGAGCTGTTTCTTATGAAACAAGTATATATATTTTGTTTCATACCAGTGGGTTCCAGAAGTTTCAGTGGTTATCTCCCAGGCAACTTACTCATCTGATGGCCAGACTGTGTATGCCAGTTTTGTTGATGGGACTCTGGCAATATTTGATGCTTCAAATTTTCAAATACATTGCAGGATTAATCCCTCTGCTTACCTTTTTCCAACTCCAAGGTATGTTTTTCTTCTCAAAGGTTGCAATTTCAAGGCTTGCCATCATAAGAAAGTATGCTGTCAAGATAAACAATGTTAGTTTATACGTGTTATATTGCTTTGAAGTTTGAATTCTTATGAAGACTACATGATTTTATTAGTTCACAGTTATTAATCTGCATATCATAGTCCAAATAGCCTCGAGACTGAGATAAACATGGATAAGTAGCAGTCCAAAGCTTATGGATTGTCTTTTTTTCATTATACATATTACCTTGCCATGCATTGTGATTATATAATTTGTTTATTCCAGTTTGA
This sequence comes from Ormosia semicastrata, assembly GCA_029884595.1. Lineage (NCBI taxonomy): Eukaryota > Viridiplantae > Streptophyta > Magnoliopsida > Fabales > Fabaceae > Ormosia > Ormosia semicastrata. The sequence continues at coordinate 12,993,694 of JAQQTO010000046.1, read as the reverse complement.
ACATCTATCCACTTGCCATTGCTGCACATCCACAGAAGCCAACCCAGTTTGCTGTGGGGCTCATAGATGGTAGAGTTTATGTGTTTGAACCTCAGAAGCCAGGAGGTGATTGGAGCATGTTTGCACTTGACGATAATAAGCCAGTGAACACCAGGGTTGTGGGAGTGAGTGGAGTCTGAGGTAAATTGGGGTGAAAAAGACCAAAGGAAAAATAACTTAGATCACATTGAAAGTGTGTAAAATTTATGTGAAATATTTGTGGGCGCTTTCAAAGTATGCAGCATATAATCTTTAGACCTCATAAGGGATATGTTCCTTGCGTATCTTATATAATGCAATGGCATTGTAGTAAACTTGATTTACAGCCCATAAAACCAAGCTAGTGACACTTTGGAGTGCCCTTTGTGCTTTTATAACCTTGCTAATTGACTTGTGGATGCTTTCACGGGTGCATATTACCAATTCTGTTCTCCTTGCTGTGCCATACCGGCGGATACCAACCTGAAATCAATTTCAGGATCAGCTAGATGCTTGAAATTGAATTGTGTTCATGGAGCTCATCCCTGAAGGAGACTGATTCTAAGTATAACTTTTGCTGCCAAGAGTGGCATTTGAACAGCAAAATAAAAAAAAAAATGTAACAATACTTTTTATAGAAAAAGCAAAATTTTCGTATTAAGGTTAAACGGACGCTTATCAAAGTGCTTTTTGTCGATCTTCCAGAACTGAATTCGACACGAAGGGAAGAAGTCCCCATAAAATTGGCTTTTGGCGTTATCTTCTGCAAGGTGAGACTCAAAATAACAAGGTCAAAGGTTATATGGGCAAAGCCGAACACGTAGACAACACTTATTTGCGTTCTCAAGATAATTTTCAATCAATATATGTCCATGAATATATGATCGCTAAAAAGAGCTTAAGATGAAAACAAACTACAAGCATCATGCACAAAATATTTGTAAATAAATCATCAAGTACCAGTACCGAAGAGGCTGTCCTTCTCCCGAGAAGAAAGAAATGAACACTAATATGTTATGTAACTACGAAATGAATATTTCTTTCTCTACCTATAAGGAAGGGTCCCGTTCTTTGAAGAATGAAAATAAATTGGGATGATGAAAATTGAAAGATACCAACAAAAATTGGCTCAACTAGCAAAGATTAAACATTGACTACCAATGGGCTGAGGTTTGTAACTAACTTAATAATCTGGCAACCTACCTTGATCTTAAAATGAAGCATAATCTCATCTTCATAAACTTTATGCTAAATCAAATTACTTTTAACTCGCTCATTCTATAAGAGTAGCTCAAATTTGTGAGACAAATTATAAATGTATTATACACTTTTTTTAATTTTTTCTTGGCAACAAGTATAAATTAATTTTCATTTTAAATTTTTAACACCAGTCCTTCCTTTTTCTTCGATATTAGATCACATGACAAGCATAAGCCCCCTATTGTTTTCTTCACTTTTTATTTCCTTTTTTTTTCTATAAAAAAAAGTTTAAAAAAAAAAGGGAAATTGCCTCATTCTTAAAACACGCCACAACCCTTAGAAACAAAAAACCTACCAATAAAAGTCAATCAAGAATATACTTGCTTTTCTGCCTTCGGCAGTGACTAACCTATTGATGACATGCCACGTTAAGCTAATTATAACAAGTTGGTGTTTATAAAAATAATAATAATAATAAGAAGTTGGTGGTCTGGTTGAAATAGTAGCAAATGAAAAAAATCCATGAACATGATGAAATCGCGCGTTGACAAAATGAAAGTATAACACTTCCGCAGCTAAGACAAGCAATGTATGTTAGCGACAGTGATCTATAAAGAAGGAACCTGATATTAAGTTGTTTGCAGCTTAAATATAAATAGTAAATTTAAAGAACATGAAATTGCTGAATGCCCCATCAAATAGGAAGGTAAAGCTTCATATAGAGCTTGAACCATCAATTTTTGCTGCCGCAGATGCATAACTAACACTACTATCCCTTGTACTTTTGCACTGACTCGACTGCTCATAGCGAAGAAATTTTATCTTTATCTTTGTCGAGCAGTTCCTAAGCATCTGATACAATTGCAAGATGTTGAAAGTAAATACAAGATTAGCTTCGAACAGAAAAAACTCATTTAATGTGGTAAGCTGCAACATATAATGGATCACAGGGACCATGTACAGATAAATGTCCTCTAATATCATATTACCAAAATGTTAAGTACTCATCAAAATGGTTGAAGCTCAGATAGAAAAACATCTTTTAACTCTTTAACCCAATACATGGAATCTTAAGTAATACAAATCATGCTATTTTTGAACAATTATCTTACTATTTTCATTGATAGAATACCAATTATTTTATTTCAGGCTGGTCGTTTTATGAAGGCTCAGGATACAAAATTAAGGAGAATCACTAAAAGGAATCATAGGAATCTTAAGATCACTTGATCATATAAATAATATTAATGATTATACAATAATAATATTGTTCTTTGCTAAAAGCTATAGTGGGATTCTCAAATTCAACGAGAGCTACCTCCATTAGGATATATGACAATTCTATAAGGCACTTACATGGAGAAAAACACTAATTGGATGGCGTCCACAGATTGTATTGTCATACTTCAACAGATATTGTTTGAATGCATCTGGATCTCCTGTTTCTATGATATCCATGCCCATCTTGTCTAAGGCCTCAATAGATTTGTATATCGACCCATGTTTCTTGTCATAGTGCATGTAATTAAATCTGACACAAAACAACAGTCAGCATACAGGAGGTTATAGGACTAAATGAATAAGATAAAGACAACACCGGCTTCAAACTAGTGAGAAACATGAGGTGTGCATCACAATACATAAGGCATGGACAATAAATAGACATCGTGTAATGGAAATGAATGGTCAAAACCATTAACGCATATCTCAACAGAAAGTTTCAAAGAAAGTAAATTACCAACAAAGTATATTATCTACACAGCATCTATCATCTCACAAGTAATGACACATGAATAATCTGTAGGAGTACATAAACAGACTTTGAATGTTTACCCTGTGTGTATGTGTCAATGTGTGAGTTTTATCTGAATGTGTTTGTTAGCACATCTCAGACAACTAATAAACTAGTAAAAACAGTACATACCGAGATCCCCAATGACAAAAATCTGACGACACAGAGAAAAAATTATTTGGATCATCCACATATTTGGAAAGTATCTGCCCATACATGGCTTCATTCTCGGCAATAACAGCACCAACTAAAATGGGTACAATTTTTACCGGTTGCCTGCATCAATATTTCAAATTCAGTCTCAGTTGCAAAGTTTCAGAACAGAAATCTCTATATTAACAAAATTTACCCCTCAAATACTTTAGCAAGATATGGCAAGTGCATTTCCATGCTATGTTCAGCCTCATCAATGTGAATATCCATCAGTTCAAATTTCTCCGTAGCTTTAAGTTGCTCATTTACTGGAAAAATAACAGAGAAATAAATTTAGGCAATATGGAATGGAAAGAGAAGCCAATATTAAAGTGAAAACTTTTAATCACTTTGGCTTGACAACTAGGATCAAATGATGCACTTATCTGCACAACTTACAATATCACAACAATTTGAATTTACATATGCAGATCATTATTTTTATTTCACACATCATAGATTACACTTTCTCATCGATATTCTACAAAGATGAGTCTTCATTCATAAGCAATTCTCATGATGCCGTCCTTGCAAGACACATTGGCAAGAATTATCAATTACTACATAAATATGATTATTTAAGTATATTGGTACCTTCTAAATCAATAGGTAGGTCCCCTATGGGTGTCTTGTAGACTGTTGCAGTTGAAAGAGCACATTTTGTTGTGTAATAGTGGTGAGAAGGGCCAAGAAGGAACACCCTTGTACTGAAACCACAAAATAAAAAAAAAAATTCCACTAATTAGCAGTTAGATAGAGAAGGAAAAAAAAAAAGGAAGGAGAGGGGAAGAGGGTATAGGAATGGAGCAGAGGAACAAACAAGAAATGAACGCACATGTTAGATGGATCTATGTTTCCAAAGGCATAGGCAGCAGCTCGTCCAGAATAGGAATAACCTGCATGTCTACATAACATTCCAGTGCAAGTACATTAGAAGAAGTATCATTCTGAAATCAATCACAAACCAAAAAAAGATCTCAATCAAGACTTACGGTGCTATTACTCCCCGTACATCAGGAGACTTGGTGAGACCAGATAATCCCAGCCATCCTTCGAGTTCTTCTGAAAGTTGCTTAGCTGCAAAATTTTGATATTCAAGTTAAAGACAAGATATATAAGAGTGGTGGATCAAGTAAAAACTAAAAAGTGGGGAACTTTTATGTTTCTGTGCACTTGAGTGTGCAATAGCAGTGTTACTGTTAACAGAAATTTCAGACAATCAATCAACCAATGATTGCAAATTCAATCGAAATTCGTTATAAGAAAGAGGTAAAAGCATCCATCTTACGATTGTCGGTGTACCAAGAACCAGCATGGGATGCTATCCTGGCCTTCGCCATGATTGGAGATTTGAGATTGTGAAAGAATTTTGACAACTGATAAAACCCTAGAAGAATAAAGAAGGAACCTTCAAATCAAAGACAGACACACACACTCTCTCTAAGAAGCCACTTTCTGTGTTTGATTCCTACAAGTTTTCTTCGGAGCTTTTTTATATATATCCTATAATGTTTGGAAAATGATGTTATCACAATATTTTATGATTAAGTGAGAGAAAAATTATAGTAAAAAAAGTGATATAATTAATAATATAAAAATAGTATAAAAATGATATAAAAAAATAGTGAGAGAAAATATGATGTTTTATTTTAATCCCAATAAGGATGTGGAATACATAATAGTGGGCAGATTGATTAAAGTAGCATAATTTTATAAATTATTTATTAAATTAAGATAATTTTAAAATTATTTATTAGTTTGAGATTCTTTTTTATATGCCAGTGAGGGACTCTATATTTTCTTTTGTCACGTCATGTAAAAAAGTTATTATTTTCATATTTCTAGCTCATGTTTCATTAAGTCTAGAAAAATTAAATTTATTATTATTTTAATAAAAAGTAAAAGAACAATTCTAAATTGTTCTTTTCATATTATCAATCATGTCCTTTCATTTTTAAAATAATCAAATTTAATATTATTTTAATAAAAAAATAAAAGAACAATTTGAGTTGTTATTTCTAGACTATCAGTCATGTCTTTTTATTTTTTGAAAAATTAAATTTAATATTATTTTAATTAAAAAGTGAAAGAACAACTTAGAGTTGCTCTTTCTAGACCGTCTTGTCCTATCATATAAGAATCAAATTTAATATTATTTTATTAAAAAGTAAAAGAACAACTTGGAATTACTCTTTTTAGACCGTTAATCACATCCTTTTATTTTCAAAAAAATCAAATTTATTACTATTTTAATAAAAAAAAGTGAAAACAACTTGGAGTTGCTCTTTCTATACAGTCACGTCCTGTCATATAAGAATCAAATATAATACTATTTTATAATACTTTCCAAATTGTCAATCACATGTTGCATATTTAGAAGAATCAAATTTAATACTATTTTAATAAAAAAGTGAAAGTGCAACTTCGAGTTGCTCTTTTCAGACTCTCTCAGTCTCATCCTGTCAAATTCGGAAGAATCAAATTTAATATTATTTTAATAAAAAGTGAAAGAACAACTTAGAGTTGCTCTTTTCAGTCAAGCTCAGAAGAATTGAATTTAATATTATTATAATAAAAAGGTAAAAGAGCAACTTGGAGTTATTTTTTTCAAAGTACAGATCACGTTCTGTGAGTAAAGTTTAACAATATTTTAATAAAATAGTTAAAGAACAAGATCAAGTTACTCTTTTCAAAAGCTAATTTAACAAGTATTTTAACAATAAAATGAATGGAGCAACTCCAAGTTGCTCTTTCATAAAAGTTATTTTCCTCCCCCTCGGTCGATGCTCTCTCTATTTAAACCCTAACTCGGGCATGCCCTCCACTTTTCCCATCTATTTTATTCTCTTCGCCTCTCACAGATTCTTCTATTCTTCAATTTCGTTCTAAAAATAAGTCAACTTGTTGTTTTCCTTTATTCAAATGGTAGGAAGTTTGAAAGGCCATAATGGCTCACATTCGAAGGCGACATTAGGCCAATTCAAATTAAACACGGTATCAGTTATAAGATGTTGAAGAGAAATATTCATGCTAAATTAAACCTTCAGTCTCATCAAATCATTTCTAGTCTTACATGTAAATTTCTGATATCTCGAAATAAGAGCAAATATACTACTTTTGAAATATTTGATGATGAAGATGTTGAGTGCATGATCTACACTTTTGATCAACACACTAAGACAATATTAGAATTGTACGCTGAGATCGACGTTGTAGGCAGTTTATCATTACTAGTGAATTCATATCATATGAATACTCAACTAGGAACTGCTAATAAAGAAGACCATGCTGATGAGGATGTTGTTGCACCTTTTTGTGGTCAATCTAATGCCTACATTGGGCTTTTCAGATGATGATGAAATTGGAATAGAGATTTGACAATGGAGTCTAGTGAAGATGAAGACGAAGGTGAAATTCCTGATGGCAATTCGTCTAACACTAAAGTTGAGGGTGATTTTGATGTTGATTTTGATGCTGTTGGCTTGGCTTTCCCAGTTGTTATGACTTCTCCAGTTACATCATCATTACTTGTTAGCGAACTTCCACAACAAACAGGTTAGTATTCATATATATTTAGTTGGTATATAGTGAAGTTAGTACTTGCCTCTCACGGTTTTAAGACATGTACAGGTGAATATTCCATAGAGACTCCATTTTGGACTTCAACTCCACATTATAAATATATTAATTGGGACTACTCCGATCAAGAGATTGGTTTTCCAGGGTTGGATGTGCCCGGTTCTTGGCGTGCAAAAGATGAGTTATGTGTTGGTTTACGATTTGACAGTAAAGAAGTTGTTCAGTTGGCTGTCAAACATTATTCTATAAAAGGCATCAGACATTTTTTGTGGTTGAATCAAAACTAACAAATTTATATGTGAAGTGCCCAAAACATGTTGAAGGTTGTTCGTGGCGTATGAGGGTAATTTTAGGAAAGAAGACAAGCAAGTGGCAAATTACTAAATGGGGTGGTCGTCACACTTGTATGAATCCAATGTTTTCTCAAGATCATAAGAAGTTAGATTCCAATTTTGTCTGCTCATGTATAGTATGTATGGTCCTCACTCATATGTGAATTATGTGCTTTTAGAATAACATTTCAATATTTTTATAATGTGCGTGTTAGGTATGGTCAACCAAGAACCATTGGTCCCAATTTCTTTGATCAATGAGAGGATTAGCAGCCAATTTGGATATCAAATCTCATACAGGAAGGCTTGGAAGACTAAGCAGAAAGCAATTGTAAAGGTATTCAGTGACTGGGATGAGTCTTTTGCAATCTTACCTGGACAGCTAGAGTATATGCAAATGTTAGCACCGGATTCCATCTACAAAATCGAGACAAATGAAGTTATCTTCAATAATCAGGTTGATTATCGGTTTCGTAAGTTTCATCGATTATTTTGAAGTTGTGATGCTTTTAACTTTTGCAAACAGATTATACAAGTTTATGGAACCTTCCTGTATGGTAAGTATTGTGGTACACTATTAATTGCCATGACATAGGATCATAATAGTTGCGTTCTGCCAATTACCTTTGCTATCGTTGAAGTTGAGACCTTGAGTGCTTGGTCATGGTTCTTGGCAAACATATGCCAACATGTGACAAGAAAGAAAGGTCTATGTCTAATTTTTGACTGACACCAAAGCATAAAAGTCATTGTGAATAATACACACCTTGGTTGGTAGCTTCCCAATGCATATCATGTATACTGCATATGCCACATTGCCAGCAATTTCAACCATAAGTTCAGGAATGCAAAATTGAAGGAAGACTTATTAAAACTAGGTAAAGTGCACTCACTATAATGTTTCATTAATATATGTGATTTTGTTGATTTTCAAAACATTTTTTGTTTTAATGTAGGTTATACTACTTACAAGCACTAGTTTGAGACTTGCAAAAATTTCGTCAAATTAGCAGTAACATACAAAGGTGGATTGACGATATTTCAAAAGAAAAATGGAGTCAGACTCATGATGAAGAAGGGTGAAGATATAAGCACATGACGACAAACTTGTCAGAGACTATAAATAAAATATTAAAAGGTGCTCGAAATTTACCAATAACAGCATTTGTGAAGTCCACATATGGTAGGATGGTGGAGTACTTTATACAGAGATTAAGGTAGGCTAAGTCTGAGCAAAATGCTGGGCAGAGATTCTGTAAGAAATTAAGTTGATCATGAAAAATCAAGAAGATGTGAGTTCCCACCAATTCCGTATATATGATATACAATCCATAAAATTTGAAGTTGAGGAGGCATTCAATCCAATCATGCAAACAGGTGGTCAGACATGGTCGGTGATTCTAAATAGATGGTATTGTCAGTGTGGGAGATTCCAAGCATATAGATACCCATGCTCTCATGTTATTGGTGCACGTGCTGTCGTCAGTATTGACTTCTACCAGTTTGTGGATCCTGTTTACTCAATACAAAATATTGTGAATGTCTATAGTCCTGAGTGGTGGCCTATTGGAAACAAGGCAAACATTCCAGCCTTTGTGGGGTGGACGTTAGTTTCAAATGAGTCGACCATTTGTACGAAGGGCCGACCAGTCTCAACACGCCTTAGGAACAAATTCGTTTTTTTTTTCTTTTAGGTTGAAAAATCGAGCCTAGACGTGAAGAAAAGAGACACACTTTAATTTGATCACCCCTAGGAATAGAACTCCCATATCATGCAGTAGCACCTCAAATCAAGAGGTTCATGGGAAATCTTCTGTCCCGCCTCATACTTGATGTTAGCTGAAACATTCTGCATAATACAAGAGTTAATTAAGGATAGCTCAAATAAGTTAAATATATATATAGTAATAATAATATAGCTGAAATAGTGGAGAAGATAAAATAGATATGAGAAATTTATTTCTAAGCTTTGACTTAGTAAAATGAGTTATATAAAATTTTAGAAGCTCAAATAAATTAGTTGAGTATTTTTTTTTATGATATTAGGAGGATGTTTAAAGGCCAAATTAGGCAGATAAAATGTTTCTAATTGTATATCACTTTTACTATTAACTCTTTCCTTCCTATCCGCTAATTCCTTATCTTTCCTCATATCTCTCTTTCTTCTCTCACGTTTCACTTTGCTCTTTCTTTTCTCTTTCTACTCTCTCTCTTTTCTCTCTCATTTTTGGCAAGAAGAAGAAAGAAACAAAGGGGGAAGGAAGGAAATCAAGTGGAATAGAGGAGGATCAAGCCAAGATTAAGAGGAAGAGGATAGAAAAGGCAAGAAGAAGGTGATAGCAAGCTAAGGTAAGGGATTTTTCTCACTCTTTTATTCCTCTTTTGCTTTTCAAGATCTAATTTCCTGATGGCTTGAGTGAGATTTCTAGCTTGATGATGAAAGATTTAACCTTTTGTGTTTGATTCATGATGTGAAAATTTGATTTTCTCTCTTGTTTCTTGATGGTTTTCAAGGTTGAAAAAATGTTATTAAACCCACTTTTGATTTGTGATTTGAATGAGAGATTATGTTTTGATCCATTTTTTATGAAATAAATTGGTATTTTAAGTTTCCTTGATGTTTATAAACTTGTTTGGGGCTTGAAATCACCTATAGGTTGGATTGGAGTGGCCAAAAATCCAAGTTTTTGGCCCAAGGAACAGTAGCACGACTCTTCAAGAGTTTCTAGCCCAGAAACACGGCTCGTATCCGAAAACACAGGGTGGGCCATGTACCTCTCTTCTAGAAGAAATTCCTCACAACAAAAACACGGTCGTGTCCCTCTCTGTAATGAGAATGAGCTTTTGTGATCTTCATGAAAGTTGTAGCTCTTTCTCTTAGCTTTCCAACACCACTGAAATCACCTTGTTTCGACATCCGTAACTCAAGTTGTGCTCATTTTACTGAGCAAAGGTCAAATGTTGAGATTGAACAGGATGCGTTTTTTTGTTAGGAAATGCATGTTTTGGCATTCTATAAGGCTAGGAGCCTTAGAGAAACCTTAGATAACCCTATTGATGTGGAGTATCAAGGGGTAATGTGTTGGATTGAGGACATGAGTTTTCTTAAGTGTTAGAATCGCTTATGTATGTTCTTTTAAGAGTGTTAAAATACTTCTATAGATATTTGATGAAATGTGTGATAAAATGATGCTTGATTGCATGATATGTTTACAACAAGGGAGATTGATTGATAATATTGAATCATATGTGATTGGTTGATGAAATTGAACACTCATGATGAGAATTATTAAACTATGCATTATGTTGCATGATGAATTGATGAAATAGTTTTCTCTCATGGGTATCCACTTTGTGGAACTAGACCGAGTTGGATTTTGGATGTACTTGTACTAGGATAAGTCTTGGTTAATGGTAAGAGAATATGTGATTTTCTCTATATCAGAGTAATTGAGGTTAAGGAAGAACCTTCCTCTTTACCTGAGCTTCCCTAGTCATTAAGTGAACGAGGATGAGTATTTCCCTCACTACTTGGGGTAATCCTAAATCTTGGATAGTCTGAGTAACGTATCTCTCTTACTATTCTCAATGATTGATATTGTAAGATAACGTACCTTCCACTTATCATGATGGATTGAAGTCTAACCCTAACTTTGATATTGAGGAGACATACTTCCTCTAAGCTAGATACAGGAAGACTGCCTAGTTACCCAAAGTAGTTCTGTGTGGCGACGTACGACCATAAATAGGTTGATGTGCACCAACCTAAAAGCAGACTACTACCACGTCAATGATTTTTGTAATGCTAGCATGATTAATGCATGAGTTTAATGATTTGATATTGAGTAATGCCATTGATTTTTATCATGGATTTTATTGAAGCAATTTATGATTCATGGGATATGGATTTAAATGATTTTCATAATAATGGAAATGAGGATTCTGTTTCGAGAAAAGGAAGGACTGGATTTGATTTCTATCACCTTCCTACGTTATAAAGATTGTCTTTAAAAGATGGTTTTTCCTCGAAACAGTTGGAATTGTTATGATAACACATTTTTACTAATTAATGGTACTACTGAGAATTTCTTAATTCTCACCCTATATATGAAATTTTCCGTGACAATTTCAGACAAGAATTAAGCTATAGAACAAGATGGAGTTTGGGCTTGAGAAGAATAGTTTAGATCTTTTAGCTTATTAGTTTTAGAAAGTTTGTTGTCACAAGACACTTTTTGTATATTAAATACAATGATTTAAGATATTGTATAATAATTTGTTTCATAACTTATATATATATATACATGTTGCGTATGACTCATATTTGACATCTATATAAATTATTTATTTGTAAAGTTATAATATTCATAAGTAATGTACCAAATACTAATTACTGATACGTAAACCAGATACATTATTAATTCTAATATTTGGAACGTTACATTAGCAACTTAGCATTAGTAAGGAACTTAGCACACTTGTTATCCTCTCTCTCAAACTATGCATAACTTCAAAATTTTGAAAGTATGTCTGAATTCATTCAGTTGATTTTAAAATATATATATGTTTGTATTCACCAAAATATATGAGCAATGATTCTTATGCAAACTTAAATTTACTGCATGCACCTCAACCTTTAAAATTATTGTAGAGTTTAATAAAATATTAATGAAAAATATGAAAATGCTGGACAGTGAGATATTAAACTGTACTCTTTGTAGTTATTTTTGAAACTACAGGGATCCACATAATTATTTACATACTTTATATAATTTGTACAAATATTTTTTAAAAATATAACTTTTTTCACAGAATAAGTTTTAATAGAGATAAATACAAATATTAGAATAATACTTATTATACTTTAAATATTTAAATACATTTTTCAGACCACTAATACTCATTTCTACTTTTGCCTAATTGCTTCATAAATGGAAAAATTCAAGTTGAAAGTCAATTCTGATCAAAATAACCCTCACCCGTTCAATTTATACCGTTTGAGGGGGGAAAATATATTTTTTTAAAATGTATGCTTTTTTTGTCCGTCTTTTATCTGTTTTTTTAAAATAAAAGCCAACCTAATAAAATAAAACTACAGAAGGAGGTTATTAAATTTTCAACTGCATGATCTTCAATTTTCATAGTGTTACTTTCTTTTTCTCCATCACATGTCATGATTTTTAATATAGCTATAGAGGCAGATGCACAGGTCGGTAGCTAGTTATTCAAACAAAAAATAAAAGGATCAACATGTGTTAGTTCAAATAAAAGAAGTTTAGGTCCCTTAAAATATGTAATTTTAAATTCAATTCTCATATTTATGTATATGAAAATAACATCGTTAAAATTTTTTTTTGCTTAAGTACTTTATTGTATTTCAAGAGATTAACCTTTCACTTATCGAATGAAGGATACTCTAATAAAAAACATGAAATAAAAGGGTGAATCCTGTAACAATACTGTAATCTGTAATGAATAAGGGAGAAAATGAACACCGTAATCTGCTATATAATACCCATAAATTGTTACAACTTACAAACGATAATTTGACAACTTAAATAATCACCAAGCCTCCACCTAACCAGAAGACTGAACCAATAATTCCTTTTTCGTTTTTTGATGCAAACTGAACAAATCAAATCGCCCACTAACTCAAAACAACAAATGGAATCATATACTCGTCACTACTGTAAAGAATGACAACCTCGCAGAAAATCCCTTCTAGTAGAAAACAAATAATATAACCAGGCTTTCTAGCCTAATACCCCAACCTCGTACAAAACTGACATCCGGAAAAAGAATCAATCATAGCACCCATCAATAAGCTAAATAAAGCAGTATGGAGAAAAAAAAGTCCCTGCAATCGAAAGGCAAGAAATCCATTATGGATATCAACATTGATAAAGATATATAATTTAAAAAGAATAAAATAATAGAACAAAAAATTTTAAATAAAATAAACTAGTGAAAAGTTGAAGATCGAAATATTGAATATATCAAGGGAAACTATAAAGGTGTTCTCTAAGGTTACTAATTAGTCAATCCGGTATTCTTATGTAACCCAAGCTTTTCAATGTTGCCATTACATAGTATAGACAATGAACATATAGCAGATTACCATATGATTAATGTCATCTTAAGTCAATTGGTTTCCATCCTAAGCCTAACGCCAAAAACCAACAGTTTCTTCCAGAGAGGGAAGCCAATGACAATAGGGGAAAATCTTGTCTTAAAAATTAAATATTTGCAGCAGCCATACATCCAAAATAGCCAGCGCCCAGTGGCCATCTTGAGTCAGGATATCAATCAAATACACTAATTCAAACCATCAGACTTTATAAATCACATAAAAGATGTGATAAGTATGAGAAGGTCACCCCAAAGATCTATTATTATATGTTAAAAATACACACACACAAGCTATATTAACTATTAAGTAGGCTTCTAAGTTATTATACAAGTTTATAGACGAGAAATTCTACAAGTTAAGAACATATGCAAAAGATGTTCATATGAAACTAGCCAAAATAACATGATAATAACTAATAAACTGCGTGACAATACAAAAGCAAATAAATGAGAGACCATAATCCCATTAATTCTATACTAGGCTATTAGCTAAACAATCTCAGTATTAATATTGCCCTCATCAAATATCAATAAACACAATACATTGCCTCTTGCATAGCCAAAACTCCTCAAAGCCACTCTGTTAAGTTCATAAAACTGCCGAAGCAATAAGTAGATTGGAGTTTAATGCTCACAACTTCAGATATAACATGCATGCTTGAACCCTTGTGCATAAGCTTGGCCAGAAATACATTTAATGCAATAAGATCTGATTATGCACGAAAAAAAAAAGGTAAGCCCACCAACAAATCACCAGGTAGGCAGGTACTGCCTCAGCATTTAAAATTCACTAGTTTTTGCCTTGTTTTTCCCCCCCTTTTTTCTCTCTAATGTCCTTTTTCTGTTTGTGATTGATTTTCTTCTTTCATATGGCTTCATTCCAGCTTATGAAGGGGTGTCATCATATCAAAATTCATTGGCAATGACATTCGATCATCGAAATTATTTTAGGAAGGATTCTTCCTTTCCCCAGAAGCCTTTCATTTTAATGCTTTCCCTAATATATTAAACGAGATCTATTTCTCACACAATCTCACTAGAAAATCTACACAAACTCAAACATGATAACCTTTTTTCCTAGAAATAAAATGCCTATCATGTCTTAGCAACCTGACTAGTCTAACAGTACTAAAGACATCAGCATCAGATTTATGATGCTAGGAGATAGGCACCTACCATTCTCTATTAGTCATAGTTATTCAGCCAACCAATATCGATACCCTTTTGAGTTTGTTGGTATTATGAAAGAAGACTAAGGTTCAGCATACATCCAAATTTGTACAGATGAAAATTACTAAATTTTCTACTGAGATCTTTTCTACCACAAGTAGAGATATTCTGAAATAACTCTCAATAGTATTCTGAATACAGAAATCATGATTTCAACTTTGCAATTCCTGTCGGGGTTGAGTTCAGATTTTAGAATAGACTTTATATTTTCATGGCAACAATTTTATCCCAACAAAAAAATCATAGCAACAGAAAACACATAGTCTAGCGTTCAATTGTTCATGAAACCATAATTTTGGTTAAAAGCATAATTTTTCAAAACTTTCAAATGCTATTGGAAGAACTTCTGTCATAAGAGCATGGAAAATGAAACTATATTACATGTATAGTCTTACTTACCTGTCCTAGAATGGGATGAAGAAGCCTTTAAAAATATGAAGATAATAGAAGCATTAATCATGCCTCTAAAGAATTCCAAACTCGAGAAGAAAACTTAAAATTGCTCCAGGATGTCATGGAGTTTAGGAACACGCCGACGAAACAATGGTTCAAGTCGAAATGATGGAACACGAAACTGCCACCCCTGAGCATCATACATCTCATTCCACGCCTGTACTATCTCATCGATTTTGAACCCTGTAATTATGTAAACTGGTTTGTTAGTTGTCTCTAATCCTGAAATATTTGAGATTTAAAAGGAATCTGAGAAATACACATGATGGATCATATTTTTCCCTTCCATACCTTCAAGTGCTGTTTCATTAGAGCAATGATTCTTTATAATGACAGCAATATCTGTTGCAGAAGCTCCAGCTAGTTCAAACTTTTCAACTGCGACCTCCAAACATTCCTCCCATGTTGGTAGGCCTAGCTTATATTCCACAACAGAACGTTCATACAATAAGGTACCCCATAAAAGATATACCTGTGACCTCATCTTTGCAGCCTGCTCTGAAGCTTCATCAGAAGAAATATCCTTGAAAAGACTATCCAAACTCATTTTCTCCAACTGTGCTTTATATTTATCTGATTTGGATAGTCCATTTAAACGCTGCTCCTCAATCTCCTCCCACATCAAGATGCCTTTCTCCATGCTGTCCTCTGCCTTGTTATAGAGCTGTAGAACCTCATCAGCAGGGCCAGCTTCTAAATCCATCTTGCATGCCATTGCATAACACCAGCAGAGCCTTGCTTGCTCAAACTGCTGATGCCCAAGAGCAAGATATCCTTCATAGAAGTCTGGCTTAATTTTCAAGGCTTCTTGATATCTCATTTCTGCTTTCCTGTACTCCTTTTGTGCCCACTCATATGCAGCTTTAATATGCTCAAAAGAAGATTCTCTAGACCCATCCTCTGAAAAGAAAGCCCGGTTCCTTGCCCTGGACATGTGAACACTCCCCCAATTAAATAATGCCAAAGCTGCCATCTCTTGAAATTTATCTGCAGCAATTTCAAAAAGTTCTTGAGCATCATCACCTGTAACCGTATCCTCCATTCCTTCTGCATATAGCTTCATTGCAAGCTCATGAATATCTAGATAAGAATCAGAATCAAACCCAACATGGTTCTTGAACAGCCTTGCAAACTGGAGAAGCCAGTCCTCCACAGTAGTCATCCTATTTGCTACATGTTTGCCTTCTTCCATAACCCCATTCTCAATACCATCACCTGGTTTTCTACCATCTGTTCGCACCTCATCCTCACTGATTATTATTCCATCATAAGAAGGTTCTTGTTCTGGATTGACTTCTGAAATATAGAGTCGAATTGAGCCCATCACATGACCTGAAGATTCAGCTAACCTTAGTTCATCATTTGTAGTGATTGTAACCAAATCACCTTCTTGATCCCTATACTTCACAAGAACACCCGTCAAGCCTGGGAACCGATCCCTAACTATATTCCTTACCAACTTCATACTACAATTCACCGGTAACTGTGCCCACCTTATATCCTCTCCAAATACCAATTTCACCGTCCTTGTGACAGCTTTTTCTTCTTTGACAGGTTTCACCACCAATTTTTCTTCCTCAATTGTTTCTGTGACCACTTGTTTATCCTTAACAGCACTCACATTTTCCTCAACAACCACCTTATTCTCACTTTTTTTACCTTTCTTTCTCTTTATTTTTTCTCTTACCACTCTGTGCACAGGAGGAGGAGGAGCAGGAGGCTGCTGTACAATTGTAGCCAAAGCAATCTCCTTCTCATCAACAAGGATACCCTTTTCTTCCATTTTCTTTCTCAAACTCTCCAAGAACTCCAACGCGGTAAGATTATTAGGTTCGACGCCCAAAACAACATGAACATCCCTGAGTGCCAAATCGAATCGATTCAGCGCTTCATAGCACTTTGCTCTTTTCAACAGAGCTTTACTATATCTAGGTGACACTTCTAACGCTAAATTACACTCGCTAATGGCTCGAGGGTACTCACCGAGACCCAATTGCATATAACAAACAGCCATATTGGTGCGGAGGTGAGCAACATCTATGTGGTTTTTGGGAAGGAGTTTGAGGGCCTTCTCATATTTGAGCATGGCGCCTTCGTGGTCCTTCTTCTGAAAGAGCTTGTTACCTTCTTCCTTGAGCTCTTGTGACATGTTGATGAACATTGCGGTGTCTTCATCAAAAGCTTTGGAGGCACGTTCGGAGGGCTTGGTGGGCTTAGCGTTTGCATTTGCTGCCTTCCAAGTTGCAGGATCCTTCTTCTTCCCTGTGGGCTTCCCCATTGATAACCACTTGAATCAATCAAGGTTCCAAAAGCTAGCTCTGATTTTTATTGATTACAAGTCACAAGTCTACTGGTCAAACCATACAGTGTCAAGTAGATAAATACATATATTCACCGGTTGTATGAACCAGGATGAAAGTAGAGAATACAGAGATAAAGGTAGAAAGAAAGATAACTGAATTGAATGGTTTAAGGTTGAATTTGCAGAGAGGACAACAATGGCGTCTGCGGCTGTAGAGGAAATGGTTCATGGTTAAAAGCACCCTCCCCCTAGGGCTCCTTTTGGCCCAAGTCAACGCTGGCACAAACCATCAACACTTCCACTTCCCGCCACGGCGCGTGTTATCTTGGGAAAGTTTATATTCATATGATGATTTAATAATTCTCATTTAAAAGAATTATTTATATTAAATTTTATTTAATTTAAATTTAAATATATTAACATTTCTAATGAGAAATTTATATCTATATCTATATTTATATAATATATAAAGAAAGAGTTTATCTATAAAATTATAAAAAGATGTGTTATCATATGACAAACTTAAATGATAACATTTATTAGTTTTTACTAATTTAGGTGAATGTTTTGCGAGATTAAATTACTCCGTCTATTAGGTATAAAATAATAATGTAAAAAAAATTAAAAAATTGAATTTGTTAGTTAGCATATATATTTTAAAAATCAATCATATTTGTTAACATATATTTCTTTAAAACTAACCCTATTTGTCAGCATATTTCTTTAAAAAACAAATTTTATTATTATATTTTTTAGCAAGTAAAATATAAATTTATTTGTACTTTAAAACAATCCTATCATGAGAGTTGAGGAAATTAATATGATAAAAGTATATTATTTGAATAATTTCCTTATTTATATTTGTTATTATTTTTATTTTACCCTTTTCACGTTTAAAGTTTAAAGTTTTTTGTTAAGGTTAAGATTAAAAAGCTTTTAAAATTATTTTGGAGACAAAATATATCTTTACATGTTATTAGGATATCCTTTTAAGATATTCATAAGATATATACCTAATATAATAATTCCATTAGATATTCTTAAAATATATTTGTGATACAATTTCATAAGATATATTTTTATATATCTTAACAATTCTAATAATACAAATATATAAAGTACAAAGGAATATCTTAAAAGTTATAAAGTTCTAAAAATATATTTATTATATCTTTGAAAATAAGCAATGCTTATTATAATAAGCAACGATTAATTACATATAATTTACATAATCAATTATGAAATATTGAAACAATATACATTCACATGGCAAGCTCAAATAACAACATATGTAAGTTTTATTAGAGCATATGAATGTTGGGTGAAAATACATTTTACCATTAATGATTGTAAAATAATTAATGTGATTAAAAATAATTTTAAAAGTAAACTTTATCTCTTACCAGCCAATAACAACAATTAAAATTTAAATTATTTCAAGTTTTTCCAAGCAATGGTTGAATTTAAAACATAATAGTAAGCTATAATAAACATGAATAATGGTATTTTATAAGTTATAATAATAGAAATAATATCATAATCTATCAAAGAATAAAATTTAATATATAAATTAATTAATATATGTCAAAAAATTTAATTTGAAATTTAAAATATCAGAATTTCAGTTAATATATGTTAAATATAAAATTTATAATACTGATCAATATTTTTAAAAGTATTATATTTAATTAATGATAAAAAATCCTTTTATAAACATAAAAACCAACACGTCCAAAAAAAACCAAAATATAATAATAATAATAATAATAATAATTATAATTATAATAATAATAATAATAATAATAATAAAGAGATAATAAAAAAATGAAATGTTACAAGAATATGTAACAGGACAAGTTAAAAACTTAAAACGCTAAATGGTATACACTTTAAAATATAGTAAAATGTTAAAAAGAGATGCAACAATCAGACAAGTTACGATAATAGCATGTGTAATTTAAAAAAAAAAAACAAAATTTTACTTAGATATTCTCATAACCTTTAGGTATAAGATTAATCCCATTGATATTATATGTCATTTTCTAATATAGAACTTACATGATTATTTATACTATAAGTCATTATTATATAAAAATAAATCATTATCTATTATTATTGATATTTTAATTTTTTAATAATTTTATGCATTGTATTGTATGAGTGTTAATTTCTAGTTAGTTTTTTAAGATTTAAACCAAACGGATACATCTATTCAACTTTTAATGGTGGTAGCAAGGTTTGTTTATCTAAATAAAATAAATTCAAGTTTTTAAATATATAATTTTAAATTTAATATTAAAATTTTATATATATATAAATAATATTATTAAGATGAATTCTCACTTAAACATATGATGATGATTTAACTAAAAGATCAATTTTTCAATTATCGGATAAGATACTATTAGAAGAAGAAAAAATTAGAATGGTGGTATTTACCACGCGCCTCGGAGAAATTGGGGGAAAAATACTAAGCATGTGGACTACCGAGTGGGGAGGGGCTGAAATTATTCAAATTTCCACCTGTAATTAAGCAATTAAAACGTAGTTAGGCCCCACGTCTGGGATATTCCGGGAGGAATGTACTTTCCCATTAATTCCAAGGTTGATTTTGACACGTGTACTGTAATTTCCTAATAAATTCTTGGATTACCGTTTCATATATTAGTCATCCAAATTAACTTTTAACATATATAAAATTATATTAATAAAAATATGTATTTTTAACATGATTTATGTAATTTAACACATCATAAATTAATTTATATATATATATATATATATATATATATATATAAATAAGATAAGAAGTATCTATCTAATAATTTCTAGTAAATCCCCATTACCATTTGTTTTTTTTTAATTTTTTTATTAAACTATCATTGTTGATAAAATTATTTATCAAATTATTATTATTTTTAAATATTTACTAAATTACTATTTTTTAACAATTTATCAAAATATTACTCTTTTGAAACTATATACCAAATTACTACTTTTTTATCTTACGTGATATTTATTATTATTATTTGACCAACCAGGATGCGCCAAGTAGGATGGCATATCCACGTAAGTTGCACCAAGCGTTGACGCAATCTACGTTGATGCGCCATCCTATTTGGCGCATCCTAGTTGACCAGATCATTGAAAGCGCCACCCCTTGTTGGCGCAACCAAGCATAATAAGCCAACAAGAGTGGCGTAACCCTATATACCCTATCACTTCTCTCATCCGTGACATTCAAACTATTTTCTAAATTTTCACTATTTCTCTATAAATTTTTTCTCTCTAAACACTCTGAACTCTCTCAACGAACTCAATTCTTACTAGAAGTGGTGTCTGAATCATTATTTGTGATCAAATTTAGATTGTATTCCTTAACACTATAAGTATCTCTTTCAATAGTTAAATAGTTTATTTATTATTTGTTGATTGATTTTTTATTAGGTTAGTGTTAATTATAAATTAATGTTATTATATATTATGTTAGTATTAATTATACATTAATATTTTCATTGTCTAGTAAATAATGGAATGGTAAAATATGTAGTCTGAATTGTATGGATTATTATTTTGTATGTAATCAAATAGGATATATTTTTTCTTTGAGTAAATAGTTATTTAAATTAGTAAATGTAGCTTAATTAAAAATAATCGAGTTTAGGAAGTTTTTATACATAAAAAACATATTAATATTATAATTGATTTTTAATATATTGAATAGATATGTGTAATATATTGTTATACATTGTTATATTGAATAAATATATTTATACATTGTTATATGTCCAATTAATATTGTAATTAATTATTAATATATTAAATAAATATGTGTTGAATTGTTATTATTCAGAAGTGGAGTTAACATGATAAAACTACTGAATGTGCACATTTACTTCAATGGGATAATGTATGATGGTGAAGAGGGTGTCATGTATCAAGGTCCTTCTCCTAGGCCTATTGTGATCACAGCCAATATGACTTTGGATGGGTTGAAAAATAAGATCCATTCAAAGTTGAGACTCCAAGCAAACCAACATGTGTCAAAGGTTATCTATCGATGTCCACAATGCTTCAATCCATGGAGATTAGTAGGTCTTCCATTAGAAGACGATAATGATGTAAAGTACATGATAGATTCCTTCTGTCAAACTCCGAACATGGCCTCGATGGAGTTGTATGTTGAGGTAGAAACAAGTGGACAGGAAGAGCATGTTGAAGCTCCTGGTGAAACCGAAGCCCAAGTTGGTCCTTCTAATCAAGTTCAGCCATGTAATATGATTGTTATTGGTGGTGCAATGGTTGAAACTAATAACCCACTTGTCAGAGATGCAGTATGGGAGACAAGTGAAGATAAAGAACAGACAGCTGAGGATGATGATTCAGACACGGACATAGAGGCAGAAAACTTTGATGCCAAAGAAAATTGTCAAGTTCCATTGTCGGTTGCTCCTGAATCCATGTTTATGCCTCCAAGCCGTGAATCTTTGTTTGTGTCATCATGCCCTTATGAACACCCAATTTTGACCGGGTAAAAAAAAGTAAAAAAAAAAGAAAATAAAACAAAACAAAATAGTCACACTCACTCTAATTTTTTTCCCTCACCTGCACACACTCAGGTTGCTCACCTGCACACACTTTGCACGCTTCACTCACTTCACGCTTCACCCTCTGCACACACAATTTCACCCACTCACTTTCTCCATTTTCTTTCACCATTACCACTACCTCACGAAAGTGTTATAGACGGCAACACACAATCTTCTGCACAGTTTCATACACTCAGTCACTTCACACACTTTCACTCACTTCACACACAACCCACGAGACCCCTCCATAACCACTGCACCATATACCACTCCCTCATCCCCTGCCATCCCACATTTGGAACAAAGACAACCCACCATTCATCCAAAAACCTACCTTCACCCATTACCCCTCAATCTTCCAAACCTCTCAACCGTGAACCTCCATCTCTCACCACCCTTACTCATCAAACCATCACAACCATCTTCCATCTCCCTTCAACCTCCTAAACACCTACCTTCCGAATCACCATCATAACCAACTACTTCTAGGCCCCCATGTAAACCCATACCAACCTTCACCACTCTCCTAACAACCCATCCATCCCTCCATAGCAACCAAAAACCGAACCCACCAAGGAAACAGACCAATAACCAACGTTCGGCCTCCACTATCCTTCATCCTCACCTCCAAACCTCCAAACCGGGCCACCATCATGGTTGCACCTCCATAGCCTCACTCATCTTCAACTTCACTTCACCATCACCTCAACCTCTACCACTGTCACCATCTTCTATAACTTCACCACCACCCACTCATCCTCACCTCCCAAACCGTGACATAACCCTTCAACCATCCTCCAAGTGAAACACCTTCCAGAACAACCAACCTCTCATTCACGGCTCCAATGCACAATCACCGTCTTCCCTCTTACTTCACCGTGGACCACCCAGCATCCACCCACCAAACCGTGAAGCTCCTTTCACCACCCTCAAGCTTCCAACCTCCATCACCATGGCTCCACTGAGTCAACTCAGTGAGAAGCAACCACCTTTCTTCTCATCCACTGCAACTCACCATGCCTCCCTTGTCAACCCATAAACCACCGTCAACTTCCTCTGCCATAAGCAACCACTTCCATCCATACCCAACGTCCAAACCTCACCCAAGCACATTCTGCCATTAACCTCCCTCCCAACTGAGACCACTATTCCATCAACCCATGCACACAAAGCCACCCTCCATTCCCTGCCACCCTTCACCTTCAACCAAGCAACCACCGTAAAGCTCCCCCTCCACCCACCATCACAACCGGCCAAAACTAAGCTAGTAGCCCGGATCTATCTTCGCGCAACCACCGGCCTCATTAACGTGACCTCCGTGTCGCCGCTCCAACCATTCTGGCCGTGCACCGCTGCTCCAGCCATTCGGTGATGGAGCCCCTGTAGAGCCGTGCAGCTCTATTTGTAATGTTTCCTCCCCTCCTTTGTTGTTTCTCTGTTTTGTGAGAATATTTTTTTGTGTTAAATGTAGTATTTTAATAACAAATAAGAAAGGGGATTGTTGGGTTTAGTTTTAAGTTAATGGGCTTAATGGGCTAACTAGCTGAAGAGTAAAAAATTATAAAAATGAAAATGAAAAAATAACAAAAATAAAAAAAATGTAAAAAAAATAACAAAAATCAAAAAAATGTATTATGAGTTTAATTGTTTGTCATTTAGGATTAATTCTTGTTTGATGTTCACTTTATGGTATGTTTTGTGTTGTGTTTCGTGATTAATGAAAAGCAAAAAAAAAAAAGTAAAAAATGAAGAAAATTAAAAAATAAAAAAGGATAAAAAAATATGAAAATAAAATAAAATTTATTTTGATTTGTTTGATTTGTGATGTTTATATTTGATCTTGTTTCTTTTCTATTTATTTATTTAACTCATGAAAAATTGTGTTTACTTGTTTGTCTTCGTGCATGCCTTAAAAAAAAGATCTTTTAATTCATGCAATGACCAATGATGATGATTGAATAGCGGATGCTATCTTCAATGTTGTTTGGATCATAAAGGTTTATTGAGTAGCCTAGTGCTAACTTGAATCTCGTGCAAGAATGAATTTGTTTTTGAACGAAACTCCTTTTCAAAAATCTTTTTTCTTAATTAAAATCAATTAACCCACAATCATTTTCTAAAAAACTACGTAACTTTGAGTTCCCCATTACACCAGGGGATACGTAGGAGCAGAATTTCATTTCTGTCAAGCCAAAATTAAAATTTCAAAATTTTGTAGTTTCTTTTTTTTATAAATAGTTACAATGTTTTGCAAAAGGGGTAAAATAAATATTTTCAAGGATTGTTAAGAATTTGCACAATTAACTTAAGGTACCATTTTAGAACGGGTGTGTTAGGGGTGCTGTGGGATTAAGTTTCTGCCCTTCCCTATTCATAATCGACTCCCGAATCCAATCTGGTTCCCAAAATCATTTTCAAAGAAAAGTTTTTCAATTTTTTCTAATTAAAATAAAATTAGTGGCGACTCCATTTCCATTTTCTAAAAATCCAATGAGTTGCTATTTTTCGTCGCGATCACCGGTCGCGACATCCCACAATTTTCTCAAATCAATTGGGATGCATTACGTAATCCTGATAACTTGCCTGAATTAGATAATCGTGGGACTTAGACCATCAATGATGAATTCTATGTTGGCTTGTAATTTCTATCAAAAGATGTCGTGAAGTTAACCCTCAAACAATATTCGATTCACAAGCATCAATAGTACAAGATTGAAAACTCTGATTCACGAATATTGACTACTAAGTGCCCTAGTTTTGACGAAAGTTATAATTGGAGAGTTAGGGCCATACAAAGCAAGAGGTCAAATACGTGGCTGATTACAAAATATAATGGACCTCACAGTTACGTAAACCCATCTATGTCATTAGTTTACCGAAAGTTGGACTCTCGTTTGATCTGCTCTTGCATTTTGGAGTTAGTTAGAACAAAACCCGATGCAGCTGTATCCTTAATTGTTGAATGGATTCGAAGCCAATTTGGTTACCAAGTTTCATATCGAAAAGCTTGGAAGGCAAAACAACTAGCTATTGTGAATGTTTTTGGGGATTAGGACAAATCTTATGAGGTGTTGCCCAGATGGCTAACAGCCATGAGGAAAGACATGGAAGGCATAGTGGTGGAGTTGCAAGACGATGAATGTTTTGTGAATAACTGACTCGATCGTTTAAAAAGAGTCTTTTGTCGATTATTCTGGACATTTAAACCATGTGAGGCTGGCTTCCGATATTGTAAGCTCATTGTTTAGATTGATGCCACTCATTTGTATGACAAATACCGTCATAAATTGTTAATTGCAACAACTCAAAATAGAGATAGAAAACCTCTGCCTATTGCATTTGCCATTGTGGAGGGGAAGACCAAGGATGCTTGGAGTTGGTTCTTAGCCCACCTGAGATTGCATGTCACCCAACAAGAGGGCTTGTGTTTGATCTCTGATCGACATCGAGACATCTTACAATCAGTGGCAAATGAAAATCTTGGATGGCAGCCTCCGAATGCATATTATGTCTTCTGCATACGGCACATTGGTTCCAATTTTAACTCCAAATTTCAGAACAAGGAGTTGAAGAGATTTTTGATTAATACAGGTACTTTAAATTTTCTACTTGTATTCTAATATATGATAATAATAGTTAGGTTCTAATACTAACCCAATTCATTTGTTATATCAGGGTATGCACTAATCGCAATAAAGTTTGATGCTAGGCTAGATAAGCTGGCAGCTACAATGGAGATGGTAAATTGGATTAACGGAATTCCAAAAGAAAAATGGAGTTTGGCATATGATGGTGGCCTCAGATTCGGTCATATAACTACCAATTTGTCAGAGTGCATTAACGGAGTGTTGAAGGGTAGTAGAAATCTACCTATAACTGCATTGGTTCAATTGACATATACGAAGTTAGTAGAATATATTGTCAACCGAAAAGACGAGGCAAATTCAAAATTGATGACATCTGGGCAGGAATGGAGTGATGACTTATTGAAGCACTGGAGAGTTAACCTGGAAAAGGCCAGCTCACACTAAGTTCGCTGGTACAATAGAGAGAACACAAGGTTCATGGTTGAAAAGGCTTTTAACCATGTAACACAACAGGGTGGACTTTCTTATACTTTGAACCTGGAAGAAAGGCGGTGTGACTGTGGGGTGTTTCAAGCATTGCATTATCCATGCTCGCATGCGATTGCTGCGTGTGCTTCTGTGACAGTTGACCTATTCCGATTGGCTCATAGGGTTTACAGGATAGAAAGCATTTACAGAGCCTATGAGTTTGATTTTGAACCGGTCCGGGCTGAACCCGGACACCACTTTGGTGCCCTGCAGCTCCGGACACCACTTTGGTGCCACCACGTGCATTGCTTAGATCTAAAGGTCAACCAAGATCAACCCGACTCAAGAATGAGATGGATTGGCACGAAGTAGGGTTAGGACAGACGTGTACAATATGCCATCAACTTGGACATAATTCTCGCACTTGTCGTGCCGGTGAATCGAGTTCCTTGAGGGATGATGGAGTGGGACCATCAACTGGGGCCATCTAGTTGATCTAGGACTTATTTTCATTTTCAGAATCTTGTATTACCAATAATGTGTATTTTGGAGTTGTATTGTTTTGTGTCACTAATCTATGATGTTGTACTCACAGGCCACCACATTCTGATGCGGGTCCATCTCATTGACATTGACATGTAATTATATTTAATGATTTTGTGTAAAAGGCTATTGATAATATCTTATTGTGAGTTTGGTACCCTTATTATATTAGATTATATATGTTTGCCGCTCAGTTTTACTTTTTATTAAAGATCTAGGTAACTGGTTGAATTAAACAGGATCATGTGCTTTTGGGGAAGTCCAACATTTAGGGGAAACTCTGTCAAAATTTTTATTCTAATTCGAATTACTAAAAAATTAGGAGGGAGATTATTGGGATTCGAATCCTACTCACTAAATAAACGTTTCACTCAATGTTATTTTTTTACTAACATAAACGTGTAGTAACATACGAAAAAAAAGAAATATAAATTACAAGCATAATGTTTTTGTAGATAATATTTAGTAACATATCATAAATAGTTGGGATATGTGTACAATAAGGTTGCGGTGTTGAGAATTATAATATTCATTAAATAATTCATTAAATAACAGTGACAAAGAACGTTCATTATTTTAATGCTTACTTTCATAATTTTGGTTTATTAATATTTAGATTTTGAATTTGTGTCATGTAATTTTATTAAATACTTTAAGTGCTATAATTATAATTATTTACATAAATTAATGAAGTAATATGATGTTAATTGTAATTTTTTAATGAAATATGTTGGTATGAAAGAGGAAAGAGGTAGTTGGTGTTTTGAATTCTTTGTTTCCTTTGGAGGTAACTTGGTATGATTGAATTCTTCCTCTATGGAATGTGACTGAATATATTCTATGGATAAAAGCCTATCAATTCTTACCTTGCTAAACTTGTTCATCTACTTGTGTTCTTATTGGATATCGTCAATTATGCTAATCTAACACTTTTTAGAGAATTGCTTTTCAGAGTGAACTTAAGATAATTATTTGTTGTTATAACAATAATATAATATTACTAACGAAAAGTTCAATGACAACATCTACCAAAAATGGGGGAAAAAAAGATCAACGACCAATAGGATAAAAGGGCTAGTGTTCGTATTATTGAGGGGTTTAACTGAGGATATTTGGTATATATGCTATTCCAAATGTTTGGAACTTCAATTATTTTGTAGATTTTTCTATTTAAATTCACCAAATAGTCTTTTAACAACCAATAATACTGTTAATTATCAAATCAATTATATTATATATTATAATAATAATAATAATAATAATTATTATTATTATTATTCCAATGCATAAAGTAAATAAATCCATTAAAAATATAATTTATTATAATAAATATTAAAATTTCTTTTAATTAAACAAAATAAAAATACTCACCTTGATTGCGCAAGGCAACAAGGTGACGCTTTCAATGATCTGGTCCAACCAGGATGTCTGCAAAAAGTAGGATGGTAGCGATCCGATTAATCGATAATAATAAAAAATATCATGTAAGATAAAAAGATGATAGTTTGGTATATAATTTTAAAAGAGTGATATTTTAATAAATTATTAAAAAATAACAATTTGATAAATAATTTAAAAAAATTAATAAATAATTTTATCAATAGTGATAATTTGATAAAAAAAACCGATTTTTGTCACTCGTTTCTTTACGTTGAGAGTTGAGTATTTTGTAACTATCGATACTAACACAATTACACCAGACCAACAGTTGTTATTGTTGTCGTTTTGGTGGCAGTGTGCTTTGGTTGATGCTGGTAGCAGTGTTACACATACATGGATAAGGATCCTCTCCAGTAACCGGAGAGGTCCAGTTGTATGTTATATGTAGAAAATATAACATATCACATCCAATATGTTATAAAAATAAAATAAAATAATATATATCCTATATGGTATGTATCATTTTTATATGTAAAAAATAATTGGACCTCTCCAGTAAGAGAAGATCTTGATCCCACATACATGGACATTGCAAACCATTGTAGAGATTGATGAAAGTAAAGTGTAAATCCGCTGTTCACCAAAAAAAACAAAAAGTGTAAATCCGCTATCACTGGAAATTCCCCAAAAACAAATTTCATTAAATTGAATGAGTGCTTTTGTTACAAGGCTGAGGTATGGTCACTGTTTACATAACAAAACAGTTCCAGATATCACACGGTCACTATTTACAGGGGCCACCACCTCAATGACACATTGATATTGATTTTTCAACATACAAATTCACACATCACAACCTATTGTGTATTAACTTAAGGGTACGTGCAAGCTAAAATAAAATCAGGAAAACAACCGTGAACATGGGGAGGTATCCGTACAGTTCCAGCAGCACGACAAGAAGCCCAGGATTCCTGTCTCCACAGGTTGAGCAATGTCTCGTTCTCGCTTGTGTAGCACTCTAACAAACTCATCTGAACTTAGGTTTCCATCCTGATTTGTGTCAAACAAATGGAAAACAATCTCAACCACATTGTCAGAGAGAGATAAACCGCAAACCTGAAATTGAAACAATCAAACAAAATAAGAAATTGTTGTACACGACATATTTAAAAGAAAATGAAGAGAAGAGAAATTAGAAAGACACTATTAGTGATGGCAAAACAATGTTCGTAACAATGATTAAATGATTTCAAAATCTTGTCCACCAGAAGGAAATGTCTAATCATCAATGAGAATATCAAGGCCTTAAAAATATTTTTATATCCTCCTTTAAGTGAAAAAACAGGACTAAAAAGTTGAGCAGGGATAGGTGTTTCTTTCCAGCCTCCTTGTGAAGCAAACCCTGTTTCAAATGTGCAAGAAACTCAGATTTTAGATCCCAGTCCCTACTACTATTACCAGAATGTTTAGATTACAGAGTACTCATTTTTTAGTATCTTCTTGACTTGACAAAATGAGGTAGAACGGTCTGGCAGCCATTCCAATATCCACTTTACGTAAGCTATGAACTTGATTCCGATGTAAAGCCATTTATTGTTCTACCGAACCATCATCTCTTCTAAAATGAGCAAGAAATCAAAGATAAATGTCGTACATGTGATGCGGCTCGCCGAAAATCATTTCTTGTTAACAGGCCATTTACTTTTGCAAAACTGAAAAGAGCCAATGAAAATGGAAATATTTTTTTCCGCAGCTCTGCAAAATTTTTGAACTCCTCAAATGTGATGCGTACATCCCTAAAGTGTGGATCATTGTTCAATTCATCGACCCGTTCAAGCAAGCTGCCCAGATGACTCATGTCAGCAGAAGCAACCATGGAAAGTGCAAAGTCCTTGGCTGATATGGTTTTTCGAGACTTGTAGTCATAATGAGCAAACTCCAGCCTCAGTATCTGTGTAAAATATTGTAATTAATTTGTCATACATAATCACTTCTAAGGTCACTAAAGGAAATACAACTTCTCCAGAAAATGGAAAAGAACCCATCCTAAATGCATATAAAGGTTTATGGCAGGAGTTAACATCCACACGATAGTTTATGAAGAAGCATGAATTTCAAGTTATCCTGTTAAATCACATCCACATATGTCAGGCATCGAGCAAACTTCAATTCATTTTCATTAAACTTGTCATTGCTTTTCCATTTTGAAGATCAAAATAGTTCTACAAGATAGCATGCCAACCGAACCCACAAGTGCAACTACTATACACCACAAACATATTGACAAGAGAGAACTAGCCTGGATGCTTATTTGTGTACTAATGTGAATGAGGAACTTAATATGAGAACATTAAAAGTTTCTGAAACTACCTCAGACTACATATAGAAGCAGATATGGTTTTCCTCGGTTCTACTGCTACTATTACAATTTACAACTACCAACACATTCATGTTATCCTGTTAAATCACATCCACATATGTCAGGCATCGAGCAGACTTCTGTTCATTTTCATTAAACTTGTCATTGCTTTTCCCTTTTGAAGATCAAAATAGTTCTACAAGATAGCATGCCAACCGAACCCACAAGTGCAACTACTATACACCACAAACACATTGACAAGAGAGAACTAGCCTGGATGCTTATTTTTGTACTTAATGTGAATGAGGAACTTAAATATGAGAACATTAAAAGTTTTTGAAACTATCTCAGACTACATATAGAAGCAGATATGGTTTTCCTCGGTTCTACTGCTACTATTATAATTTACAACTACCAACACATTCATGTTATTTCGTATTTATCAGCAGTCTTTTGCAATAAAGATATGCATAATTATGCAATATTGTAAATATTCAGATTTAATTTATTTTTATTGTCAATTGTTGCTATTGCTGCAATGAGTGCAACCCCAATCATCATTTGAGTCTTTTTTATTATAACATGTTAGATGAAATAAGAAACCTAAAACTTTATTGATTAATTAAAGAACAATATTTTGGCCTAAAAATTATGCAGAAGTAACATCCAACCATTTATCAATTACCCTTTACACCAAAATACAATTGTCAAACCTTGCAAAATTAAAATCAATCAAACCCCATAATGACTTATGGTGAGAAAGAAGCAATTAGAGACATACTTCATCATGCAAGTCTCTCATAAATTGTACGAATTTATCATGTCTGAGGCATTCTTTTCCATCTTTACCAAAAAAGTATTCCACCAGCCCTCCATTTTCTACAGAACCATTGACCTTTAGGCCAGTTCGTAGTCCACCCCTGTGGTGAACACCTTGTCTGTTATGAGATCGCATCAATGCCATCATTTTCTTGAATTCTTTCTTATCTATCTCCCTGTAGATGGAGAAAAGTAATTAAGTTCATTAGGAGTGAAGAACAAGAAGGGAAGAGAAAGCACCCACAGGACATCAAATCCAATTCAAGATGTAGCCAGAATTACAATACTACAATAGTACAATTTACGTAGCTTTGAATTTGATGTCATTGATAAACAGATTAATAGCAATGTCCCCATGCTCAACAGATGACTAACTAGTATCATTAGAAAGGAATGATAGAGTTAAAACAAGTAAAAGGCAGAAGTTATTGCACAAGAAAGAAAGAATCACAATTTACAATATACCAAGTCAGGCTACCTAACACAGCAGGTCTACTAATTGATACTATACATTCAAAGAAGGTAGCATGAGCACTGACCCGCTATTATCCATGTCAAACATTTTAAATACCGTAGAAAAGCTCGATTCTGGGATGCTAAGTAGTGTTACAAAAAAGATATACCTGTTCCAGAGAAAAATAAGGCCATTATGCACACACGCAGACAGACATACAGAGAGAAAGAGAAGAAAAACAATAAATAGTTTAACACCCTGCTGTCTAATAAAAAAATCTTCACATATGCACAATAATTATAGAGAATACAGACAACTCACTCTTTGAAAGATATAAGCTCGTCACTGTTTACATCAAAAAGCATAAAGAATTCCGAAGGAGGACAACGTAACTGGCCAGGACTTCTTTCACCTTTCAAGCATCCATCTCTAACAAGGTTGGATTCAGATGGGGGGAAAACAGGAACAACTGCACGCATTAGGTCTGCTGGCTTCATGAGTAGTTCTCCTTCTGGAGTACGACAAGATGCGAAGTATTCAAAAACCTTAATGCAAGAGAGTAAAGATTGTCAATGTAGTGATCATTCTTCAATCTTCAGAAAGGGTCTTACATCCTTAATCAGCCTAATGTAACTTGGAGTTGAAGTTTTCATTCTATATTTAAAGAACAAACCAAAAAGATCATTAGATAGCTTGAATTTTCAAAATAACCAAAAACAAACTATTTTATCATGAAGCAGAAACAGTTAATGCTGGTAAGTGATAAGGTAACTTACCATGGTATGGTAGCTATATGGCAATCTTAGCTACGTTTAAAGTACCTGTCAACTATGTTAATAATTATTATTCTGGTATATGTATACATTTCGTACTAATACTATACATATACATAAAAACAAGCTGATGTGCTCGAAAAGTAGCAGAGATGAAATACTTTTTCTGGAGGACTACGCAATCTTATGCGCTTCTCATAATTGAAGAAAACCTTTCTCCTGTAAGCATCTGCAACAAAAAATATGTAATAATGCTTAAGGTCACTAAATTATATAGAAATTTATTAACCAAATTTGATCCATCACAGAAATTTGAAGTACTTGCCTCCAAAAAGCAAGCTGCGAGTACTTTGTGGAAGGGATGATTTTGTGAACAACGGGTGTGAAGAAGTGTGAGGAGTGTGAGTGGTGGGGGCTGACCAGTGGGCGAAAGACAAGGACTTGTTGAACAAAGCAGAATTGGGTGTAGAGAAGCAATAGAGAAGGGCAAGAGTAGAGGCCACGCCCACCAGAATGGCGGAAACCCACTTCGGAGAGAACGGATTGTGGTGTGGGTGGGCATTCGGCAGCGATGATTGTGATTGTGAAGTTGAAGAGTGGAAGCGTTGGAATAAGAATTGTTGGGTGAAGAATGAGGATCTTCTGAGAGTTGAAAAGGAAGACATGGCAGCTAAGATCTAAGAAGAAGAATAATAAAGGAAGACGAAGGATGTGAGTTATTATTATGCTCTTATGCAAGCTTACCCAAGGTGGCAAAGAATAAGATGGGAAAGTAGACATTGACGGTTTTTTTTTATAAAAAAAATGGGAACGTAAATTAATAAACTGATTATATTAAGAATAAATTTTGCCTTAAACCAATTTTAAAAATTCGAAATCAGAACGAAATTTAAAATTTCAAAAAAAAGGGAAAGTAAATTAAAACCAATTATAAAATAACATAAATTTAAATAATCAGCTTATCATAAACTGTTCTAAACCAGGTTGTCAAACTGCTTCTATGGCTTGTGGACCAAAGGAAATCCCAATTACAATTTAGAAACGCAGACGGACAAATTTTGTTCTCCGGCTAATTACGAGCATTAGAGTTAAGGATATTCAAATTCAAATCCAAACAAAAAATTGAAAAAAAAAATTAAAATTGAATAAATTTGATTTTTTAAAAATCAGTTGAATTGGATTAATTTTTAACTCTAATTTTTAAAATCCTTTCAAACAGATTAATACTATACAATATAATTTTTTATTATTGAATCTTTATTCATAATAATTTTAATTTTTCCAACACTTCTTTCACTTCATCCACCACCTCCAATCAAATATTGTTTTATGCATATTAAATATGTTATTTATGTTTTTTTATTTTATTTTATTTTTAAAATTTTCTTTTTAATGAGTTGAGCTGCATTTTGTTTTTTCAGTAATTTGAGTTGAGATATGCTTAACATACAAAATTCTGAGTTCAAAAATTTTTTTAGTTAAAAACTAATTAAATCAATACAACCTAAATCGATATTTAATCCAAACTGATGAGATCTCTATACTAAAAAATCGATTGAACTAGATTGGATGAATTTTCATCTCAAAATTATTTCAATTCAATAGCAAACACCTCTAATTACAACAAAGAGCTAGCGCAGGCCCATCATTATCGGTGTCTACTGAATGGGCCACAATGGCATCACCTTACGGCCTCCGGACAAATTTTTGTGGGCAAAGATGCCAATTGCCCCAAGCGCATTCGCTGCTTTTATATTCGTCTTATTAGTTGGCCCACTCACTCACTTATTACTTATTAGTTGGCCCACTCACTCACATGCCAAATATTCAAGTCTGCTAGTTTACGCAGTACTCTTCCACAAGTGCGCGTGGTTGAGTCAAAGTTGTGGATATACCAAAAAAAAATTTCAACACACTCATAATACTATATTCAATTCATTACCAAATGAGATTATGTCATTATTTACGTATGTCATATGAATGATTCATTATTTTATATTATATTTGATATAAGTGAAATATTATTTATATGTCATATTTTAAGTATTAATATATGAACTCGTGGATATCCTATTCTACACGAAAAATATTTTGTGTATAATTTATATATATATATATATTATATTTATATTATATATTAATATGAAAGAGATATTAAATTAATTTATATATGATTATAGCATTCTTGTAAAATATAAAATAAATTTATGAATAAATTAAAAAAAATTAAACATATAAAAATTAAATAAATAATGAAACTGAATAATATAATCATCTAAAATCTTGGACATATCCTTTCAATTTTAAATGTTTGATAAGAAATGTTAAGAAACACTATTTTCTTTTTAAATTTGTCAGAAGTTATGAAGCACGGACATGTCATTGTTGAGGCGTGTCTATGTGTTAGACACTTATTTATATCAGACATATGAAGACACCGTATTTACATAAAGTATCTTGCGTGTCGACGCTGACTTGAATCGTGCTCGGTATATTTGACACATTTAGATACTGACTTTTGACATGATCTATTAATTTTTTTAAATAGTTTTTATAATTAACGTTCAATTAGTAAGTCTGTAACTCACCCAAATCCAATCACATAACTAACGTCTCAAGTCACTATTTTTACACATTAGTATTTTAAGTTTTATCTTTTTATACATCACTATTAGACTTTTAAGTTTTATCTTTTCACACACTACTATTTTCATCTACTATTTTTACCTTTGCTAGTATCAAATCATCCACTACGTCATAACTGAAACTTGCTTCATACTAATATCCTCTCTAATTAATTTTTTTTATACACATGTATTCATTCATGGTTAGTTCTATGAGGAGATGTTAGTTTAAGAGATTTTTTTGAATGTATCAATAGAAATTATGTTTCATATTTTTTAAAATGAACTTATTAGATAATAAATATTAGTACATATGACATATATTAATATATTATAAAAAATTTTAAATTTATAAAAATGATATTAATTAATTATAAATTTTTTTACTTAAATTTTGTATATATATATATACCGTATTCATATCTTATAATTTTTAAATTTAATGTATCTCTATATTTATATTTATATCGTATCTCGTGTCTATATTGGTATATGTGCTTTCATAGGTCAGAAGTGAATATGTAACATGCTAAATTCTCTATCTCTATTTGAAACCTGACATTAATTCACCCGGAAATGCTGAGTAAAAAACCAACCACTTTTGAGTATATAAATGATTCTATATGAGTTTCTTTGAAATGTAAAAATAAAAAATAAAAAATAGTTTGATTTGTAAATTAAATTTAATTAGAATTTATGTTTAAAATATTAAAAAATAAAAAATAATTTAATTTCTAAAATTCTAAAAAAATTTTATTTTAGGAATTCTATTAAATTTAATAAGATTTATTATGATTTAATTTGATTTAAAATAAATAAATTATTTTATCTTCAATAATTACTTTTAATTACTTCTCATAAGAGTAAAAATATAAAATAATAAAATTAAGTCAAATAAAGTGTCATTTTAATGATTTCTAAATATACAATTTGATTTCTAAATCAATTCAAATCTTATTTTTTAATAAGATTCAAACACAATTTAATTTCTAAATCAAATCAAATCAAATTATTTCTAATTTTAATTAATTCCAAACACTACTTACAAGTTTAAACATCTTTTATATCATTATTTTGTTAAATTCAATAAAATATTGTGTAATTGTTAAAAGTTATAAAAAGAAAATTAATTAAGTTGCATTCTTCGTGATTGTTGTTTCTATATGTTGTTAATTATACTTTTAACAACTTACTAGTTTATTTTTTATTATTTTTTTCATAGATTTTATTATTGAAAAAAATACCATACACTTTTTTTAGGAGTGTATGTACTGTTAATATATTTTTTAAAGGTATTAGATTTAATGAAAAAGAGTGATAAAAAATAAATATAATGAATAATATTAAAAGAAGTGTAAAAATATATATATATATGTTAATGATAAGAATATCATAACTGTTTATTATTATTATCTTGTACACTATTCCACGTGATTTTTATATGAATGTGAGGGTATGTCTATTAATTGTTGTACACATATTGAATACATATTTGACGTGAGCTAGGCATCATGTATGCAGGAAAATTGAATACATATTTGGTATGATCGAATTTTTTATTTTTTTTTTAAGAAAAGAAAAAATTACTATCAGGTACATCTGGGAAAGGCTTAAACCTTGAATACGCGTTACAATGAATCTGGTATAAGTGAGTACGCTCAACCATGTGAAACAGAACATTTTGCTGTTGAGTTTTGTAGTGTAATGTTGATGTTGAATAGAGCTCTATGTTTAACGTTACTACTTTATCTCAGTGTCTCTAAACAATAACGTTACTAATTTAATAATGTTTAGATCTCTACTTTAGATATCCGGTTGGATCTCTACTTTAGATAAGTCTTTTTTAAAACTGACGGAATCCAACAATATCTAAACAATAAGGGTCTCTTTGCTATGTAAAATAAGATAAAATTTAGTTGTATTAGGTCTGGTAATATAAAAATTAATAAAATTTTAATATTATCTAATGTTTGGCTTAATATTGTATAAAATATTATGTTATATAAGATAATATTATTATATATTTATTAATATATTGTATAATATTATGTATGATAAAAAATTAACACTTTTGATAAAAATATCTTTTAATAAAAATATATTATATTTATCTAAATTTATCATGTTATACTAATTTTAAAGAAATAAAAATCGACCTATGAAAAAAAAGCATAACCGCTATGTATATTAAATAAAAAACAACTCATGTCTTCACAACAAAAATTAACAAAAATCTAAAAATGTCTAGATCTAATAATTCTTTTTGTCTTTATTTTGGTAAAGTCAATCTTAACAGTAAAAATTTATAAGCATTTATATGACTATTTAATTTTTAAATACAACACATAATATAAAAAATAACTCAAGTCTACACACGATTTTGTAAATAGTAATCACCAAGTTCTAATTGAAGTAAATATCTCAAAAATATTTAAAATACATCAAAAATAAAAAATAAATAAATAAAAACTCTTTGTAAAATAATTTCCAAAACTGTAGTCAACTCCTCCTCTTCAATTGTGGTCTCAATGACTCAATGTGTGGCCTTTTACTGCAACTCTTCAATTTTGCTGGTCTGCGCGCTCTCTACAAGTTGCTGCGTGTCTGGTGCTTATATTCAAATAATTGCACTGCCTCCCTTCCTATAATATGTTGCCAGCCTTCAAATTCAATTTGGTTAGATTTCTTCTCTTCAACAATTTCCATAGCAACACACCATTCCATAGCAACGCACCATTTCACATTCAAAATACAAGCTAAAAGCCATTGCCGGCAATATATATATATATCAACGTTCATGGTAGAGAGATAGGAAAAGATGAGAATTGACCTTAAATGGATGAGAGACATTGATGAAGCCTATTGTTGCCAAGTAGTGACAGTAGCAGCTTTTTCTCTATGGCTAAACGAGGAATGAAGGGGTTGGGGTTGGAGTGATTAGGGTTAGAATAAGAAATTTTTTATAAGAACTTATACATTAAATCTCAATTAAGCCTAATTTCACTTTTTAAGGCCTGATTAAATTATTTATCATTTTAATGTATAAAAAAAATTTATTGAATAAACTTATACAATACTGTGGTCCTATTAAACAACTGATAAAATTATAATATATTGTATAAATTTATCTTATCAGACCTAATACATCGTGTCAAATGCACCCTAAGGTTATTAATTTGATTTAGAAATTTCATCAAATTGAAAATGACTTATTTAAAGTGAAATTGTCTCTAAAGTAAACAAGCAATAGTGGATTCAATTTTAATTTAATAAAATGCATTATGATCTTAACCTATAAAATAATTCAATATTAGATACATTTTTACTTTTTCATTATAAAAATAAGCTCATTTCAAAGGAGTTTTTTCATCAAATTTGATAAAATTTGTTAACATTTGATTTGATTTTAAATAAATAGTCTATTTTATTCTTACTAACTACTTTTCATAAGAATAAAAATATAAATTAATAAAATTAAATCAAATAAATTATCATTTTAATGAGTTACAAATAAAAATATAATAATTTATTAATTCAAATATTAATTTTTATAATAAATTCTAAATATAAAATTTAATTTTTAAATCAAATAAATTCAAATGAAATTATTTTCAAGTGTAATTCACTCCAAACACTACCATTGAGTTCTTATAGTACAATTCTGAAAATCCCGACACTATATTTTTATTAAGATATATATGTTAGAATCAAGGAGCCCAACAAGTTAAGGAGCCACACAAAGATACTAAAATTTAACCTAAAACTTTAAAACATTTAGTTTAAGTCTTTTTTATTTATATAATCTTTCAACTTGTTTATTTGTTTGCAATATAAGATTTCTTGACTGACAACTCATTCACATTTAAATCCTAACAACATCTACAGGCATAATAAGGCTTTTTTTTTACCAAAATATCTTTAGTGGTAAACTTATTTACTAAATTATCATTTTTTTAAATTATTTATCAAAATGTCATAATTTTTACTGCGTTAAACTTTTTTATTATTTGTTATTCTACCTAGGATGCGCCAATACATCCGGCGTATACAGCTTGGATATGCCAAAGAGGGTGGTGTATCCACGCTAGATGTGTCAGGCGTGTTGGCGCATCCACATAGGATGCGCATGCCTCGTTGTCCTATCAAACACACGACCGTGCTTCCTATTTTCATATAGCTGTGTCTAATTCAATTGAAGCTTCTGACTTTGACACACGGCCATGTCTACCATAAAGTGTATTTTTCATGTTGAGAGGACTGTGTCGTGTTCTCATATGGCCATGTGAGCCTTGTTGACGTGAAAAAAAATTTGTTTTACTATCAAAGCTGATATAATGTATCTAATCTCAATTAGGTCAATCTCGACCCAATTAAATCTAAGGCCGAGTCCAGGTTTAGAAAATTGGGTTTATGAAATAATCAAGTTAAACTTTACTAATTAAATCTTGCCATGAGCAGCCATGAGTACCCTTAGCGTATTGCAATTAATTTTTACACTTTGAATTGATTTTGAAAATTTAAGTTGATCACACTCTTAACGTCATGACCGGTTCATGGGCAAGAATACCATCTTAGAAAGTCTAACAAATTCAATTAACCTTAATAGTTCAAACATTCTGATTCTATGAAAAATTTGACAGAATATCCCTTAAAAATATATATTATGATTTTCATATCAACAGAGCACATATAAAATGCATAAGCATAATAAAAGTATTTATACATATATATACAGTCATTTAAGTTTAAGAAAATGTAATAAAAGGATAATAAATTCATACATTAAGTGCAATGACTACATTAATGAGAATGGTCAGGGTCAGAATGTGGTGGTCTGTAATAGAGATTAGAAGAAAGTCAGGACTGTGATGAGTGAGGATATGGTGGGTAACCCATATACGGTGGATATAGAAATGACGGTGTAAGGGTAAAAGTCAAAGAATATGGCGGATAAGTGTACTAGGACAGGAGCATGTGTCATAGAAAATTGAGTGTTGATAGAGTACGATGATTCAGCAAGTTTAGAAGGACTAGCTTGTAACCCTATTTTAGAAGGAGTTTCAACATTCTCATTGTGCTCACTCGTTTCTGTCTTAACATACAACTCGATGGAAGTTAAGTTAGCATGTTGATCAAAGCAATCAATCATGCAAGCAACGTCTTCATCATCTTCTAATGGAAGACCTATCCATTTCAGTATATTTCTCCATTGTGAAAATCTATACACAACACTGAACACAACTTGATTTTCTTGGAGCCTTAATTTAAAATGAATTCTCCTTTTTAAAAGTTCAAAAGTCATATCACGTGGAATCATGATAGACTTAGGACGAGGACCTTCATACATTAGACCCTCTTCATATTCATACATTCTCCCATTGTTGTAAATGAAAACAATAAGATATTTGACCATCTTAAACTTCTGAATAATAACAACACAACACGTATGAAATCAATTAACACATTTGACAACTGAAACAAATTTGTTTTATACCAAACTAATTTCAATTTCAATAAACCAACAATTTTAATTAATTGAAAATAACAAAAAAATTACAAAAATCCTAATAATAATCAAATTATTATTTTTTGTACAAACAAATTTCAAAAACTTACTAGCTAACAACAAAACAAATATACAATACATAATAATAATCAATAATTCTACTAATAAAACAAATATACAATACACAATAAATATAAAAACCTAAAAAATAAACAATACTTATAACAATAAAAATATTCAAATGAATCAATATAATAATATAATGATAAAAATACTTACATATATGATCAGGAAATGCCTTTCTTATAAGTTATAGTCCAAAGGAGAGTTTGAAAGAGAGTTTAGAGAGATAAAAATTTTTAGAGAGAAGATGAAAATTTGATAAATGAAAGAAGTAGTTGTGAGAGGGAGAGGAGAGATGGAGTTATAAGAATACAGCTTGGATGCACCATCACGTCTGACGCATCCAGTAGGAATGCGCCAACATGCCTTGCGCATCCAACGTGAATGCGTCAATACGCCTGGCACATCCAACGTGAATATGCCATCCTCTTTGGCATATTCAAGCTGTATATGTCAGGCGTGTTAGCGCATCCACGTTAGATGCGTAAGGCACGTTGATGCATCTTACATGTAACAATAAAAAATAAAAAATTTTAACTTAACAAAAACAATGATATTTTAATAAATAATTTTAAAAAATAATAATTTGATAAATAAATTTATCACAAAAAATATTTTGATAAAAAAACGGGCATAATAAACTGGCACATCACTTATCGGTTCGGTTGGAAATCTTGAGTAATTTTCAAGAAGTGGACTGCTTCCGTGTCGTTGTCGGGCCCATTCCGGTTAGAGTCATTTCAACCTCCTGGTGCTGTAATTATATTCTGAGTCACTGTTTCCGGTGATGAAAGTTGAAAAAGTTCTGGGCCATTCTCTGTCACTCTTAACCGAGTACAAATTCTGTCTGCTAAGAGTATTAAAAGACAACATATTCTGCCCTGTATTGGTTCATTTAGTAGTGCTTGAGACTTACCCTTACCATTGAAAATATCTCAGAACAAGTGAACCAAAAAAAAACACGGATTTTTTTAATGCCTTTCACTGATGCCAAATGCGATAGGCACATAGTTGATGCGCTTAATTTAATATAAAAGCCTCAAGCCAACATTGCATGACTGGAACGCCGTTGATAAGCTTCTCAATGCTTTCCATCAGGTGATTGCTTGAAGAAAATAAAGTCCCTGTTGAGAAGGTAGGTTACTTACATATTTGAAACTTCGAGCGAATTGTTCAATTGCTTCGGCTGCTGTATATCAAATTTCTCAACTGCTAAGAGTTTAATAAATAATGTGACTCTTGCGCCAAAAAAAATATCAAAATAATAATGTGACACTTTATAAACGGTAAATAAGTCTTAATAAAAATAGACGGTTGGGGTTTTTAGAAACTGCACTCCTATAATTTAAACAACTTTAGAGGATTCAGATCCCCACTAAATTGAAGATATGATTACGCCCACCCATATCCAATCCACCCGAGTCTTGTCTTGGAACAAAGCCAAAAGCCACAATTGTAAGGAGGCCACTCTCTCCCCCAAAGTATTATCTACTCTCGTTATACCAGATAAACTGGTGCAAAACGGTTATTTAATGGCCCACAAGTCTGGTTGAAAGTAAGCATCTGACATCCCAACACCTCCCCAAGATTAAAATGCTGCACGTATAATTACGCCACGAGACATGTCTGGAGTGAGGTCACTAGCCGGGTGGGTCCGTCTGGGTCCAGTTTTGACGCGTTGCGCGTCCGTTACTAGTCCATTAACTTATTAGTGGAAAAATGAACGTGTGATCCAATCCAACATGCGTCGGGTGCAAGCAACCCTGTGTCAGTGTCTCTCTCCTTTAAAAATATTGAATATTGAATCCAATCTCTCAATTACGACGAGGCCACAACCACAACAGGGCTTCCCCATTAAGTTCAGTAAAATGACAACATTATAACGTCACTGGAAACCAATAACTTTATAAGTTTTTTAATCGAAATATGAAATTATAATATCGATTAATGTTCACCAAAAAGAATACTCAAAAATAATGTTTTCTAATAACTCAATATTAAATCGCATAATCATAATGATTTTTTATTTTACTTGTATTTTTGGTAAACATTCATAATGATTTTTAAGTAATAAATCCTTTTAAAGTATTTATTTAAATTTAATTCTACCAGAATTAGAGTACATTATTGTGCTTATTTTTTTTAAAAAAATGAAAGAGTGCATTATTGTTTTTGAAATAGTAATGAATCATCATGAAAGCACATGGCCAGCTAGCTGGGTATGCCTCATGAACAAGTTTCCATTATCTCCAACATTTCCTTATTAAACTTTTAAATTTAATCCAAGTTTCCAACTTTGAATTTTTCTTCCATGATTGGGGCCATTTACGATTTAGATATTTATTTTTTTTACCAACTTTATTCTAATGTGCATTCCGTTCTTTTAATATATACATGTTTTTTTTTTCCTTTCTGTCCTCTATAAATCTTCAAAGTTCAAACAAAGAGCGCTCCTTCCTGCACAGGGTGTCCAGCATACAAATGTCAATAATTCCCTCCTGTTTTAAAATTTAATAATGTCAGCGTCGAAATTAAGAATTTAAGACAGACAGACAGATGAAATTCGTCTTCCACCTGACAAAGCCCAGCTGCACAACCTACCTGCAATTAAATAAATTAAATAACATAAAA
Organism: Ormosia semicastrata; assembly: GCA_029884595.1. NCBI lineage: Eukaryota > Viridiplantae > Streptophyta > Magnoliopsida > Fabales > Fabaceae > Ormosia > Ormosia semicastrata. The sequence continues at coordinate 12,950,611 of JAQQTO010000046.1, read as the reverse complement.
TTCACTAAATAATAAATAATAAATAAATACTAACATAAAAATATCTAAAAAAAAAATAATAGAAATAAATGACAAATTTTTTTAAAAAATAAAATAAAAATACCTGGCACCAAACGCAAAGCAACTGGACGAACGTAACGAGGCGTCAACGGCGGCACAGATAACGGAACGATCCCGAACGACGGAACCACCCAAACGGAAACGGGGGTCATTGACGGAAAGCATAACGGAATGACAACAACGCTGCAAAATGCAAAGAGAACCGGGATGGGTCACGCATTTCATCAATGGTGTTCTGTTCACAATACCAAGCACCCTTTTTAAGTTTCAATTTTACTTTTAATAATTGATTTAATTTAATTGGGGATAATATTCCCTAAATTAAGCCTCTTGAGGTGTGGATTTAATTATGTGTATATGTTTTTAGAATCGATTTTTAGTTAAGAAAAAATATGTCCAAAACTCTGCTTCAATAGCAAAAGTTATGTACAAAAAGCAATTATGTGGGTCCAGTCTCATCATAGATCTATGCCAGAAATCTTCCATGGTTCCCGGTGACAACTCCATCAATCTGCTCCAGACGACGAAATCAAAACTCGCCGGAGAAAGTCTCGCTATGTAACTGCTTCGCCGGACTCCGACTCTGGCTGCAGATCACGACGCTAGAGGGGAAGAAAAAACCACCACAAGAGCGGTTAAACAAGAAAGAACCTGTAAAAGAAAGAGAAAATCAGAGATCCTCAGCCTTGCGCATGACAGAGAGGCGACTGGGTCCGGGTTCAAACGCCGCTCTTCTCCTCTGCTGGTGCGAAGAAGGTCGAATCAATGCGGTTAGGGCTCTTTTGACCCAATCGCCTTCCACGCCTCCGATCCTCACCAGCGAGTTCTTCATCGCGGATCTACGCATGTTGAGACTGAGACGGTTGGAAGGGTAAGAATCCGCGTGGCCGTTGTTGGCCGTGTTCTTGTGGAGGCTGCATCGGAACGAACCGGGATGCGTGGTGGGGGAGCACATACAGGTCTTCTTCCGGATCGAGATGGGACGGCTGTTCTTGGTGATGATCTGGTTCGAGATGGACCGGTTCGGAGAGATGGACCGGGAATCAATAGAAAACCGGACACCCGAAGATAGAGAGGCAGAGGTGTATAAATTCACACGAGTGGGTGAAGCAGAACGATGATGACTGTGATGATGCTGTTGGGTGAAGAAAGTGGAAGATGGAGACGAAAAGCTAGAGCTTGTAGAGGAAGCGAAGGCTGATGATGGCGAAGAAAAAGGGGTTTTCGATGTGGTATAGGAGCAAAATCTGCTAGAGGGTGAGAGTGAGCGAAGAACTGGTCCACTTGATTTTGTTCTTGAAGACGAAGAAGCCATTGTTTTTTTTTTTGGGGGGGGTTGGGGCTGCAAAAGAAGAAGAAGGAAGAGAGAGAGAGAGAGAGAGAGAGAGAGAAGGCTCGAGAGTTTTTAGTTTTCCTGAAAGGTCCCCCTTGGGGAGTTGGTTTGGCAAACCTAGCGAGTCTCGGAGGCTGGTTATATAGATGGATGGCAAAAGAGGGTGAAGGGTGATTAACTGCAAGGACAGGGGTGTTCTCGACCTAGGGGATTCGTGTTGGTTAACTTAACCATGGTTGAGTTAGGGTTTGTTGCTTGCATGTGGCGTAGAAAAGGAGTGTTATGGTTAGGATTCGGATCCAACGGCTGCTGCGATGTGTGGTGTGGGCTTTCTGAAAACAATGAAAAGGTAGATCCGTTCGTCTAACAGCTTTCCTTGGAAACCGCAAAGGCTGCCACGTATAAGGCTTTTTGGGAAACGGACGAGTGCGAATGTACGAGAAAGCCACTTCCTTGTCGGTAATAACAGTGCCCAATGCCTCTGAGGTTTGAGTCATTCCCCAATTTTCCTTTTCCTTTTCCTTTTATTGTCCCGGATCTTTTTCGGAAATAACCACGGTGTCCCTACTACGAAAATAAGTAATAACCTTCCTCGCCGGCGCCGCACCGGTTGCTTCACCGAAAAGTTCTTCGTTGCTTCCAACATCATGTTTTCCCTATCATTTTAGGATCATAAATTCATAATAGAGTAATTTTAAATCATTCTAAAATTTTCTTTTTAATAATTTTTTCAATTATCAAATAGAAAAACCTTTTTTATTTTTAAGGTAGTGATTTTTATTTATTTTATAATTTAATTTTTTTATTAAATAAAAAAATTATTAAATTTTTTAAGATGACATAACAAAATTTTTCGTAACAAAGATTAAGCAAGAATTACTGCACTGTTAATTTTTTTTTTTTTTTGGGTTTTACTGATACATTGCTATTCATAAATATACGCGTTAATCCATTAAATTTTGTAACATACTTATACGTATTTTTTTATTAACAGTTATACGCATATATGATACATTACAAATTTAAAATATTGATCTAAAAAAAACACTGATATTGAATTAATTTATAGCATCTACCTATTTTTTAAATATAAAAACATTTATAGTTTTAGAATTTGAAATATGTAAGTAATTAGGAATCTCCCATGAGTTGAGTCAATTCACGAATTTGTGAGTTTTGATTCAACTCAATTCAACTCAACTCATAGGGTGCGGGTCGAATAGGAGTTTGAAAAGTGTTGACTCATATAAACTTAACCTATTCAAATAGTTTTTCTTTTTTGTAAAAGTCATTTAGTCAAGGGTAATAACTCTAGGTTACTTTTACCCATGTCTTTTTTTATAGAGTCAATTAAGTTTGCGTATAGGCATTATAGTCACATTCAAAATGTAACCAAGACAAAAAAGATTATAAACTCATGAAGCATCTAATAAATTATGGCGATGAAAATTCAATAGATCACTTAGATGACAATGAATATCTTAAAAAAATTAAGAATAAAACAAATAATTATGTTAACTCATATGTTATATGTGATGATATTAACTTCAATTAACTAATGTAGTTTATTATTTATGATTTTTAAAACATGTTAAGTTGCTTTAGTTTATTTCAAATTATGTTAACTTTGTAAAATTTGTTAAGTTTATTTAATTTATTTAGACTTATTTTATTTACATATAACTCCTTTTGCTACTTTTGAATTTATTTGAGACATATATTATTTTTAATTAATACGTATTTTGTGTAATGAATTTTTTATTTTTTATTTTGACATTTCTTTTAACAAATTTCTTTTAATTCATATCAGACATACAAATTTAACTCAACTTAACTCATTGGTTTTAACTCATTAGTTAAATAAACCGTTGGGTCCAAAAATGTCCATAAACTCACTCTCAATAGACACTCCTATAAGTAACAAGTTGGACAACTACGTGCTGAATAATTTTATATCCTTAATTTTACTTAAACATATTAACATTTATTTTATTAAATTTTATTAAATTATATTAATTACTTAAAAGATAAAGTATTTTTTTATTTAATATTTTTTATTTTTTATGAAGTTAATAAGGACACATATTAATAACATTCATTTTTTAATAGTTTATATTCAAGTTTTTTAACATGTATTAAGTTAAAAAATTTCTTAAATAATTAGGAAACGTTAGAAAAATTTATTAAAATTATATATTACACTTAGTCTTTGACTCTTTGGTACAACTTATACGTATTGCATAATTATTATGATTTATGAAGCTTGGTAAAAGGAAATGATTGACCCAGCTGTTTCTTTCAGCCACCAAAATTATAATAGCAATTCCATGACCCTTTATTCATTGCACTTTTCTTTTACGTGTGTTTTTGTTAACAATTATCTTTAAAAGATTTTGTTAAGAAATTAAAAAAAGAAAATATTAAATAAAAAAATATTTTTAAAATTTTTAGGACATTGAATATTTTTTTATTTAATATTTTCTATATATTGAATCCTTAATAAATACTATTAGAATATTCGTTAGTTAGACAAATCCATCTTTTATATATGTTACTCCTACAACGAACTTAATTTGCTAAAATTAGGGAAAATAAAATTATATTCTGACGTGCATTTCAACTTCCAGGAAGAATAAGGCGGTGTTCATACTTCATACTTCATAATGGTAAGTGCTAGCTATAATTGAAATAGGGGGAGTTAACAATAATAGCAATATATAATATCAGTTAAAGAAAGATGTAGCCGTCTTTGTGAGAATTAAAAATGTCAGCAAGTTGAACTGCGTTATTTGAATTTGAAGAATATTTATGAGGGAATGACCTTCTCGACTCTCAAACTCGTCATTGGCGGTTTTGTTAGACTAATTCAATTTGGTAGGCCTTGCAATTCAATTATTCAAGTATTGGACTTTTTAGTTCGTCCCACTATAAACACACTGTGATTTTGGATGCTAAAGTAAATTTAAAAAAAAATTCGAGACTCTTTATAAAAGAACAAGTGGTTTCAATTTTCTCACGTTTCTTAGCTATGAATTTATGGTTTGTTACTATGTTCGTTTTGTTCAGGAAACAATTTTTTTAAAAGAACAAAAAAAGATAAATTAATTCGTAAGTCTTTACAATATTTAAAATTTTATATTAAGTTATTATATTCTCAAAATTTGTAATCAAATACTTTTTACTTTTAAATTTTTAATTGGACAGTTATCGTAAAAAATGGTGTGTTTGGATGAAGTATTTAAAGGAATAAATGTATTTTATAAAAAATTTAAAATAATTTATTAAAATGATCTGTTTAGATATTTTATCAAATCATTTTAAAAATTCTAAGTATTTTAAAAAAGTATTTTATTAGTGTAAAAAGAAAGGATTTTAATTCCTATCTCTTTAGATAAAATTTTTAAAATTTTTCGTTATTTCGTTCTCGTCTTCCCTTCACTCATTCTCTCCCTTCTCTCGTCTCGGTCGCACGCCTTCCATTAGTGCCGCACGCCACCACTTGTCACACCCAGATCCACTCGTGCGCTGCCCATCTCGAACCCAACCCACCACCACGACACCTCCATCCACAATCGTCCTCAAGAACCAGAGCCGCCCCTTTGGTACGATACGTTCTCTTTTCTTTTTTTCTGCGTTTGATTTTCTTCTCCGGCGATTTGAGTTTTTGTTATCTCAACCCGATAATTCCATATTTGTGTTTCAACTCGTTTTGTTCCCAGAGGGAACGAAGTTAAGATTTGTTTCTGTATCTCTTAACAATGATTTTGTTTTCCCCTCTTTGTATATATGCGTCATAAATTACTGGAAGCTACTTTGCTGCAAATCATGTTCATTAGGCAGTTCTCAAAAGTTAGAGGATGGAATTGTTACCTAGTTTATTTTGTTTTTTTAGATGGAATTGTTGCTGGCCTTGTGTCATTCTTTTGGCGTGTTTGTTGCATTTTCTCTATTTGTTAATATGCCAAGAAGGGAGTTTTGTGAAGTTGTATAGGTTCAATAGATCTATTGCCAATTCTGACATATACTGTTTGAGTTTGAATATCAATTATGGCTTGGTGGGTCTCTCCTTTTGAAAATCAGTGTAAATTTTGCTTTGTTAAAATGCTAAAAAGTTGAAGGTTCCTTTCATTCTCTGTTGCATGAATTCTATCGACTGCTTTGCCTTGAATTTACTTTTGGTTCTATTTTCCAACCATTGCACATCTTGCTTACTAATCCTAATGCTGCTTGGAACATTTTATAAATGGAATTTTGTGCTAAAGAGAACAACCTTTTGTTTAGATTGAACCGTCTGAGTAATTGTCATTCTTGTGCAAGTGCTATCTCAAAGGTACTCTATATATTGTGAGCTTAATATAGTAGGCTGATAATCTTTTTGTGCAAGTATGATGGGCTCATGAAGGGAAAGAAAGTATTGTCCATTGTGCATCTTTACTTCATCAGTTAGACTTGCAAGTCATGCCTTGATATAATTTACCTTGCCTCTCCAAAGTCCAAAAAAATAAATAACTATAAATACAAATTGTTTCTCTGGATTAGTATTGGTTTTGCACTTTAATATACACATTAAGAAAAATGTGTATATCATCATTGCTTAACTGTCTACATTTGGGCAGCAGGGTGATGAATTAAACTAGGTTGGCGTAAAGGTGAAGGAGTCTTTTCAAAACTGTCTTACCCCTCTTCCATTTGCCCTTTCATGAAAAAGTGAAGACATCTAATCATTTTCATAGTAGTACTAGAACGACGATTGAGATATTTAGTTCCTTGCTGCAATGGTATCTATAAGCATGCTGCATTGAATGGTGATCTTATGATGCTCACATGGCAAACTAAGTTTTTCTTTAAATGTTCCAAAGCATCCACTTTTAGTGCCATTGGCTAGTTGACTATCAAAATATGTCCTCAACAACATCACCCCTAAATTTCATAAAGTTGCTTCAGTTCTGTGAATGATAAATACAGTTTCCCATTCAAATACACCAAAGTTGAATATATTGCATCTGCTTTTGGATGAGATGTATCACCAGAATTAAATATATGAATACCATTTTCCACATATATCCAACTGCAACCAGCAAGATTTTTAGCCTCATTCTCTCTCATTTTCTTTCTTATTCTTCCCATCTCATCCCATTTCCCCTCAGCAGCATAGACATTAGCCAATTGCATATACCGAGACCCATTATCTGCCTCAACTTTTAATAGTTTCTCTTATGCCTCTTTGACAAGTGCTGTATTGCTACTTATCTGACAAGCATTAAGAAATGCTCCCCAAATTGTATCATCTATCTGTATGGGAATCTTCTTTATAAATTCTACTGCCTTTTCTAGTTGATTAGCCCTTCCATACATATCAACCATACATGCATAGTGGTAAATATTGGGCAATACATTATAATCTTCTTCCATAGAAATAAAAAATTGCTCTCTTAGTTCTACTAATCCACAGTGCCGACAAGCTGAAAGAAATGCAACAAAAGTGACTGCATCGGGCTTGACCATTTTCTTCAACATTTCTTAAAAAAACTGAATAGCTTCATTTTCAAACCCATGGTGAGCATAACCAGCTATCATGACATTATATAAGATTGCATCCCTATCACTATCAATAACTAGTTGGAAGGTTTTCTCAGCATATGTGATATTCCCACATTTTGAGTACATATCAACCAAAGCACTCAACAATTTCTCATTCATATTAAGTCTCATTCTCAAGATGTAAGCATGAATCTGCTTTCCCAAACTAAGGGCAGCTTGTATTGCACAGGCACCATGCACACTGATAATGACCATTGCATCAGGAACTACTGCTTCTGTAATTCTAAACTCTCTGAAAAGTTTGAAGACTGCCTCACATTGTTGTGATTTGACATAACCAGAACATAGAGCTGTCCAAACAATAGAGTTTCTTTCTGTTAGTGAATAAAAAAGCCTTTGGGCTTCTGTCATGTTGCCTTGAGATGAATACCCTGCAATCATTGAAGCAACTGCAAACGGGCTTTTAATCCCAATTCCTGCATAGACTGACTCTGCATGCCTAATATTCCCACACTTGCAGTAGAGGTCAACAATGTCACTGCTAATAAATTGATTTGAATGGTAACCATTTTTCAACACCTATGCATGGACACAACTTCCATATAAAGCTGTCTGTTCTCTATTTCCAAAAGAAATACACATTTCAAATGTGAGTTCTACTGATCTGCCATTAAGATATTGTTCTTAGTTATTATTCATTGCATGATATTATTCTTAGTTATTATTCTACTAATTACTGGTTGCTTTCTTAGCATTTTGTGGTTGACTTTGGACTGTTTTCTAAAATGAAAAGAATGCAAACATCTAGCTGTAGGGTGTAAATTTTAGATTTTAGACAATTTGCTTGTTGTATTGGAGGAGGAGGATGCAAATCCAGGACAAATTGAGATCCTAACTGTTGACAGAGATACAATATGCAGTTTCATTACAGAGAACTATCCACCCAATGTCAATTCATTTGCAACTAAGGACAGGAGATTCCATTCTGTTGTGGAAACTTCTAAACCAAAAGCTTCACTCAAGTGTCCAAACCACAAAAAGATTGTAGCTGTTGAGTTTGCAAGCTATGGTAATCCTTCGGGTTTTTGTGGAAGCTTTGCTTTGGGCAACTGCAATGTGGCTGCCACCAAGCATATTGTTGAGCAGGTATAGTATTAGTATTAGTATTAGTATAGCTCTTATTTCTTTGCAAACATACCAACTCTTTTTTTTTCTTTATTATCTTTAATATATGTGTGTGTGTGTGTGTGTGTGTGTGTATCTTGTGCTATCTATAACAATTAGGAAGCTGATTACATTTTTGGTGTGACTTCGAGCAGCAATGCTTAGGAAAAGAAGCTTGCTCGGTTGCAATGAACTTCAGCAATAAAGGCAAGGATGTTTGCTGAGGTTTGGAGAAGGCACTTGCTATCCAAGTGAGGTGTTCCCACTAGAGTTTGGCGGCTAATTTGGTGGTTTGATTGGGCAACTAGAGTCCAGAAGCTCAAAATGTTGTTAGGTTCTTGTAGCAAATGATTCTTGAATTCAATGCATATATTTCAAAACTTCATTTTGATTGTCCTGTTTACATTCAAAATATATATAAAAAAGATTACAAGAAAATCAGTTTTGTTCCGTATTCGCCATCAGCTTCACATCCTTATCACTATCTCTTAATTTTCTTACTCATATAATATCAAAATAAAAGCACTAAATAATAATTTTGAGGTATTTTTAATATTTGTTACTACTTTTTTTTCCTAGTCCAATTTATATCAGGTGATGTTATATTTAACTTCATACCATCTCATTTTGTTTACATTACAATTAGATTATGTAATTTGTTAATTTTTAAAAATGGTATATTAATCTTTTCATTTTATGCATATTTTTTAATTTTTTTAAATTCATTTTATTTTATTTATTTTAATTTTTACTACGAATAAAAAAATATTATATGATGTTTATTTTGATTTGTAAAATTTGTATTAAGATCCTAATTTTACAAAAATATCTTAAAAAGAGATTTTACAAATGAAGGTAATTGAATTGTTTTATCCAAACAAAAAATTTGAAATTCAAGATAATTTAATTACTTTATTCAAACTAAATATTTTACAAATGAAGGGAATTGAATTGGTGCAATTAAAATTCTTTAAATTTCAAATATCTTGAAATTTCAAAATATCTTATCCAAACACAACCTTAAGGATAAGCTAGATTTGAGACCTAATTAAAAATTTATAAAATTACAAGACTTGATTATAAATATTTTGAGTTTTATAATTTTTAAAGAATACAATTTAAGTCTACTTCTTTATGTTTATTATATTTAATTTATTAATCAAATTATAACATGTATATATTAATATTTTTTTTAAATATACACATATTATAATTTAATTAATAAAAAATATATAATAAATATAAAAAAATAGACTTAAATTTTATCTTTTAAAAATCTCTTGAATTAAGCTTCGCGTAATGATACTAGTAGGGACTCAAATAAATGTTTATTAAATTACTAAAATATGACTACACATTTTTAAATTATAGGAGGCCCAAATTTGTAAATAATATAGGAAACTAAACTAATTTTTAAAAAATCCTAATTACAACTGTCTTTCTCGGTCCACTTTAATGCATTTTAAAAATCAAAATCAAAATCGCGACTTTCATATTTATGTGGGCTGTGGGCCAAACCTAGAAACCTGTCAAATGATGGTTTCCGCTATTGCAATTGAGGTTAGCGCTCTTGCCACCTTTCACACGTTAAGGAGTAGGGTGTAAGTTGGTAGTTTAGTTTGGTTCTTAGAAAAAAATAAATTTGAATTAATTAAAATTAATTAGTTTAATTTGATTCAATTTTTGTATTGTTTGATAATTAAATTTGAATCAAACTAAACCGATCATTTATGGATTGAGTTTGGTTCGGGTAATCAGGTTGACCATTTTTTTTTAACACAAAAATTAATTAAATAATTAATTTTTTATAACAAAAAATACATAATAAATTTATGAAAAAAAAAATTAAAAGTAAAATCAAACTTATTGATTTGAACATTAATAATTATTTTATGTTTCATAATGTGTATTAAAATATTCATAACGAGAAAATAAAGAAACATATTGATATTTGTATTAAGAAATTATATTTGAATAAGTTAAAAAATTATTCAAAAGAGATTTAACTTAACAAGTTGTATATTACTACTATTCAATTAAAGAGGAAGTTGTAAGGCTATAAACCTGGATGTATATATGTAACTAATTGAACCCCTAAAGACATGAGTAGAGCTAATGGAGACTTGATTAATTGAATTTTGAATCAGCAACTTAGCGAATCCAAAGTCTCAAACCTTTACAGTCATATCTTCATCTAAGATAATGTTGGGTTTCAAATCATAATGCACAATAGGAACTTTACTATCATTGTACAAGTAATCCAATGCACAAGCAACATCAATATCTATATTCAGTCTCTCCATAAGGTTCAACCCATTTTCATTAGTATGTTTTCTCTTCTCCTTAATCCAATCTTCTAAGTTTCCATTACTTAAGTACTCCTAAACTAAAGTCAGAAATTTATTATTTTTTAAAGTTAATACAAGAGCATTTAAATTCAATTCATCATTTTTAAGCTTCCAAGTTCAGATGATGTTGTTACTGTTACCTTCACTTTTCTGTTCTTTATGTATAATAGCAAACAAATTGTTAGACATAATATCAGTATTACCACTGTGACTATGATGATATAATGTTTGACATGCCTTCTTTCATGACCATGAGGCTCACATGCAAAACACAAATAAAATTTTTTATTGCCTTCTAAATGAATACAGAGAAATATTGGAAAACTTCACCATTATGAATGATTCCTTTTGAATCATTATAAAAGAGGTTCAAAAATTGAATGACATGTAGATTTTGAAGTTCAATAGGAATGGATTCAGAGAGTTGGTTGGAGGAAAGATCCAAACTTTTCAAGCCTCTCACCTCTCCAAGAGTTTTTGGAATAGCATCTGATAGCATATTCTTGGCCAAAAATAAATTTTTCAAGCTCAAACAATTGCTGAATGAGTTGGGGATGTCACCAAATATTTGTTAATTTTTTAATATATACTATGCCTAATATTGACTAGAGTTAATTTTATAATTTAACCAACTTATTTAAGAAACTGATGATGAAATAAGTTAGAAATTAATAATTATGCAAACCATGACTAATTATTATTAATAAAGTTAAAACACTAGTGTTTCTTTTAGATAGAACTAAACCTCTAATTACAAGAAATAAGTAAATAAGTTTATTAATAAAAATTCACTAATATCATGAAGTACTATGAAACCAAAATATGGGTTCATAATGCTTACCTGAAAATTTTCTACAGTCCTAGGATCTCTAGTGTTTTTATCAGGGTGAACTATCGTTGCCTGTAAAGGAAAGAAAAGGTAAGCGAGGTAGGAGACATATCACCTTTCATCAAAGTGATAGAAAGAAGTCAATTTTTAGGTGGATAAAAAGAAATGTTAATTCAGGAAAAAAAAAAGAAAAATAGAAAACATCAAGATAAATGTCGTCTTCCACTCTTTCTAAATGTCAAATCCAAAAGTAAGCAGAAGAGAACCATTGTTTCACCTTTGTGGTTGGTGAGCTGCGGTGCCGGTGAGCTGTGGTATCGTTGAGCAGAACCGAACATTTTGGCAAAAGAGTTTTCTAGCTTTCTGCGTTGGACGAATGACGCAACCCGACCTGCAATAGAGCAGATCTAGCTTGAGCTGTGGTGAAGCAAAACCTATGATGAGCTGCGGTGCCGATGTGCAAAATCGAACATTTTGGCAAATGAGTTTTATAGCCTTCTACGTTAGACGAAAACGACATTTTAAGGGTTGAGAACTGAGAAAGTATTACAAAAAGTTAAAAAAAAGCAGTAGCCAAAAAAAGTTGTAGCATAAATTAAAATAATAATAATAATATATATATAAATATATGATTTGGTTTGGTTTGGTTTAGTTTTGAAATTTCAAATCCGAGAATCGAACTAATTAAGCTTTAATTGATTCAGATTTGACCTGAACCAATCAATATACCTAAACCAAACCGAACCAATTTAATTGGTTCAGTTCGGATTAATCGAGTTAGTCGAGTTATCTGAATCAATTTACACCCCTATTGAAGAGTGTTATGAATACACTTTTTATTATACTTATTTTAATATATTTTTATTAGATCATATCATATATTAAAATAATACTTAAACTTAATTACACATTATTTAAAGTTAATTATATATTAATCGAAGTTAAATGATATTTTAATATATGACGTGGCCTAATAAAAAAATATGTTAAAAAGGTATGATAAAGAATGTGTTCCTAATATTATCCTTCACTCGTTTGTACTTTGTAAAATGTCTTTCTTGTCCACCTAGGTAATTTCTTGTATTCGTATAGGAAAGCCATAGACCTAACCTAAGAATTTTTTTTTGGGGGTCTTCATTAAGAAGTTCTTGCATTTATTTCTAATATAATCAATACAATCATTATTTAAGGGTGATCACAGGTTTAGGTAGACCTCTGCACCTCGTTAACTCAACCAGACCCAAAGTTTAAAATTGATTTGGTTCGGTCTTATAGGTTAAAAAAATATTGAACCCAATCACTTCGGTCGGGTTTTGGGTTATAAATTTTCAAAACCGTGTAACCCAACTCGACCTGACTCAGACCTCATATCATTTCTAACGCAAGCCTGCGATGGGTAACTGGTCCGTACTGGCCCAATTTTGGTCGGACTACCTATGTACCTAGTCGTTTGTGGGCTGACCTAAATATTCAGATCTCGTACTTGACCTACTAAAACCTGAGGTTTCAAATTATGGACTATCAACAGTCATCAAATCTTGACCTGATGACTAACGTTCAAAAATGGTTCCATACCATTAAGACCGAGCCTAACGTAAATCACATGGGTGAGGCATTTAAATGACTTTAAACGGTAGAAATCCGAGGAATAGTTCCTATATAAGCCAGCTTGATCATCCAGGTCGGGCATGTTCCAATTCTCTTAGGTTTTACCATATTAACGTAATTCTTTAAGCTGACCAGTTTACCCAAGAATCGGCTCCATAGATATTCCATTTAGGGAACCTCAGTGGACCTCCTCTTGATCGTTCTGGGTTTCGGTCAGTATCCGGAACATTTGGCACCCACCGTGGGGCTAGGTAAAACTTTTCCTACCTCACAAGCAACCAACTTCATCATCCAAAAAGTTCACTTCTTTGACCAGTTATGGCCAGCAATGAGAATCGCGCTATCAATGGAGAGAATTCGGGTGATCCCCAGCTCAGTCCAATGGAGATGCTCATGCAGGCAATAAAGGACATTAACAGCCGGATTGACCAGATTGATCGGATGAACAACAAAGAGCAACACAGATCAGAGTCAGAGAGGGAGATTGAAGGGTTACTTAATGAGGATGTGGCGAGAGAATTTCATCAACACTCAAGTCAGCCAAGAGTAATCGACCTTGAAGCTCGTTTGCAGACAAACCACAAGATTCATTCTCTTCCGGCTGCTGATCATCCATTTTCAGATTTTATAATGACAATCAAACTCCCAGAAGGCTTTCGACTTCCAACGATGGAATTGTACGATGGGACGACTGATCCGCAGGAGCACCTTACAATGTTTAATTCCATGATGCTTTTGAATAGTGGATCGGATCCGATCAAATGCAGGGTCTTCCCAACAACGTTGAAGAAATTGGCTTTACTTTGGTTCTCAAGCCTCGAAGCAGGTTCAATTTATGACTTTTTTGAATTGTCCATTAAGTTTCTTAATCATTTTTCTACCAGCTGGACATATCGGAAGACTTCGGCAAGTCTGATCAACTTAAGACAGGGAAGAGATGAATCCCTCAAAGGGTTTATGAGGAGATTCGGAGAGGAAGTGGTTCAAATTAAAGATCTAAACCCGACTGTGTCCTTACATGCAATCATGGCAGGATTACGCTTGGGGCCATTTACGGATTCCTTGGCCAGAAAACCCCCTTTGAACCTCGATGATTTGCGGGATAGATCCACAGGGTATATAAACATGGAAGAAATAGCCCTTGCAAGAAAGCAGATGGAGCGGCATTTTTCCGATCTGGAAACATCAGGAAGCAGAAACAGCCCTCACATCTCCATTCGTCCGATTTCGTTTGAAAAATTTCAAGGGGGCGATCCAACCTGAGGGGCAGAACAACAACACGCAATAGCGACCACTCAGAAAGGTTCAACCGAGGTTCGAGGGAGACATTCGGGAGAGTTCGATCTGTCTTTGACAAATACACTCCTTTGAACACTCCTCAGGATCAAATTTTACGAGAAATCTATACCACTGGCTTGATTCAAATTATAATGAATGCAGGAAAACAAAGGACCCCGGTGAATGTTGACAAGAGCAAAAGATGTGAATTTCATAAGGTATATGGCCATTCAACAGAGGATTGTATTACATTGAAAGATAGAATTGAGCAACTCATTCGAGAAGGCCATCTTGGGAAGTACATATATCGGCGTAGAAGCCGTAGTAGAGAAGCAAAGGAGATAAGAGACGGAAATCAACCCAGACTTAGGAGCCCAAGCTCGAGAGAAAAGAGCAAGACCGTTGTTACTGTTTAGGATCCCCGGGATCATTTGATTAGAGGAGTGATCGATACCATAGCTGGAGGATTTGCTGGAGGAGGGAGTTCGAATTCGTCTCGGAAGAGACATCTCCGAGCTGTTATGTCTGTAAGTCACCATTCTCCGATACACCATGAAGAAAACCCGGTGATCTCATTTTCCAGTAAAGATTTTACTGGTCTTGATGAAAACTTAGACGACCCAATGGTGATCTCCATCATTGTCGAAAATTTCCAGATTATGAGGGTCTTGGTTGACCAGGGCAGCTCGGCAGATATACTTTATTTGTCGACTCTCCGTAGATTACAAATTCCAAAAATCGAGTTAAATCCTTTCGATGGGTGTCTGGTTGGTTTCTCAGGTGAACAGGTAAATGTGAATGGGTATATTGAACTCCGAACGACTCTCAGAACAGGTACACTCTTGAAAATGATTCCTGTTAAATATCTGGTTATTGATTTTCATACTCCATACAATATTATTCTTGGAAGACCTTCTCTTAATTCTTTGGGAGCGGTGGTATCAACCCCGCATTTAATAATGAAGTTTCTCATTTTCAAAAATGAGATAGGTGTGGTTCACGCAGATCAGAGAGAGGCAAGAATATGTTATAATGAAAGTCTAAAGCCAAAGCAAAAAGAAGTGGCTGACCGAGTTGAGTGATCAGGAAAACCTTTGCACATCAATATGGGGGAATTAGACCCGAGGAGTGATGAGCAAGATCGACCTCAGCCAATAGAAGATTTGCAGGTTATATCTTTGGGCCCGAAACCGAATCAGGTAACACGCATCGGTTCCAATCTTCCAATCGATGTCAAGTATGAACTGGAAAAGCTGTTGAAAGAAGATTTTGATATGTTTGCTTGGACTGCAGCAGACTTACCAGGAATTGACCTAGAGGTAATTACTCATAAACTCTCTGTAAATCAGAAAATAAAGCCTGTTGCCCAGAAAAAGTGGAAGCTTGGAGTCGAAAGGCAGGAGGCCGCCGCTCAGGAGACCAAAAAGCTTCTGGAGGCAGGTTTCATAAGGGAGGTTGAATATACCACATGGCTGGCAAACGTGGTCATGGTCAAGAAGTTGACAGGGAAATGGAGGATGTGCAAAGATTTTACCAACTTAAACAAGGCTTGTCCGAAGGACTCCTACCCTCTACCCAGCATAGATCGGTTGGTCGACGGTGCATCCGGATATCAATTTCTCAGTTTCATGGATGCCTACTCAGGACATAACCAAATCAAGATGCATCGGGACGATGAGGAAAAAACCACCTTTATCATCGAATTCAGAAATTATTGTTACTGGGTTATGGCCTTCGGCCTAAAAAATGCCTGGGCGACCTACCAAAGGCTCATGAACAAAATATTTCAGGATCAAATCGGTAGGAACATCGAGGTTTATGTTGATGATATGGTGGTAAAGACGTCAGCCAACAGCGGCCATTGTTTCGATCTTTTGGAAATCTTTGCTCAATTGAGGAAATCAACATGAAGTTGAATCCAGAGAAGTGTGTGTTTGGTGTTCAAGGTGGGAAATTCCTCGGTTTCCTCCTTACCAACAGAGGAATCGAGGCCAATCCGGAAAAATGTAAGGCTATAATGGATATGAGGAGCCCTGCGTCAGTTAAGGAAGTTCAGAGACTAAAGGGAAGAATCGCTGCTTTATCAAGGTTTTTGTTGAAATCTGCCGACCGATCCCTGCCATTTTTTCAATGCCTAAATAAACCGAACAATTTTCAATGGACCGAGGAGTGCGAAAAGGCGTTTGAAGATTTAAAGCATTTCTTAACCACACCACCAATTCTAACTAGACCCGAACAAGGTGACTCTTTATTGCTTTATATATCTATTTCTGACAAAGCTTTGAGTTCAGTATTGATAAAGGAAGATGGAAAGGACCAGCGTCCAGTCTATTTTGTGAGTCGAGTGCTGCAAGGACCGGAAACCAGATATCAAAGGATAGAAAAAATGGCATTGGCCCTCGTGGTGACAGCAAGACGTCTTCGACAATATTTCCAAAGTCATCGGATAATCGTCATGACCGACCAACCTATTAAACAAGTTCTAAGAAAACCAGAATTGGCAGGTCGCATGATCTCTTGGTCGGTCGAGCTGTCTGAATTTGATATCCAGTATCAACCTAGAGGGCCGATCAAGGCACATGTATTATCTGATTTCCTGGTTGAATTATCCTCACCTTCTTCGCATGACTCAAATAATGACCCCTGATATCTTTTTGTTGATGGAGCCTCGAATGTGAAAAGAAGCGGGGCAGGAATTATATTGGAAGGACCTAATGAAATTTTGATCAAACAATCCTTAAGGTTCAACTTCCGAACAAGTAATAATCAGGCAGAGTATGAAGCCCTCCTAGCTGGACTTTCCCTTGCTGCTGAGATGGGAGCAACCCGACTGATTGCAAAATCAGACTCCCAACTGATGACTGGACAAGTTAGGGGTGAATTCCAAACTAAAGATGCTCAGCTAACAAAGTATTTATTAAAGGTGCAGGTTATTGTCAAAAAATTCACAGAGTTTGAAATTTTACACATTCCAAGAGATCAGAATGCACGAGCCGACTTATTATCCAAGCTAGCCAGTACTAAAAGAACTGGGAATAATAGATCGGTCATTCAGGAGGTGATAGAAAGTCCGAGCATCGACGTAAAAGAATCTTTTGTCAGAAACACCGATCCAGATTCTTGGATGGCGCCGATCGTTAGATATTTACAAAATGGTGACTTACCGACCGATGAATCGAAGGCTCAAAAGCTCAAAAAATCGGCCAGCTAAAATGCATTGAACGAAATCAAATTATGTCGGTAATGGAGGAAGTTCATGAAAGGGTATGTGACAGTCATATTGGAGGACGTTCTTTGGTAGGAAAGGTTTTACGTGCTAGACTAGATTGGCCTACTATGAAGTCCGATTGCTTGAAGTATGTTCAGAAATATGAAAAATGCTAGAAGTTTTCAAGTCTGCACAGGGCTCCACCAGAGGAACTTCATAGCCTTGACACTCCATGGCCGTTCCGTAGATGGGGAATTGATTTGCTGGGACCTTTACCAATCGCAGCAGGGCAAATGAGATACATTATGGTGGCAATTGACTACTTTACGAAGTGGATCGAGGCCGAGCCTCTCTCCAGCATAACATCAGAAAAGGTAAAAATGTTTGTTTGGAAAAATATTATATGCCGGTTTGGTTTACCATTCATTATTGTGTCTGACAATGGAATACAGTTTACTGACAAAAAATTTTGAGAATTTTGTTATAAGAATGGAATTAAGCAGGTTTTTACATCGGTGGAGCACCCACAGACCAATGGCTTGGCCGAAGCTGCAAACAAAATAATTTTGGCAGGACTCAAGAAGAGGCTAGATCGTGTTAAAGGTCTCTGGCCAGAAGAATTACCTAGTGTTCTTTGGGCGTATCATACTACACCCCAGTCCTCGACTCAAGAAACACCATTCTGACTCACGTACAGAGCCGATGCCATGATTCCGGTTGAAGTTGGGGAGCCGAGCTTCAGGAGAATAACATTTTCTGAAGAAACGAATGATGAGCATAGGAAAACCGACCTTGATCTACTGGAAGAGGAGAAGGAAGTCGC
Organism: Ormosia semicastrata; assembly: GCA_029884595.1. NCBI lineage: Eukaryota > Viridiplantae > Streptophyta > Magnoliopsida > Fabales > Fabaceae > Ormosia > Ormosia semicastrata. Next base: position 12,932,419 of record JAQQTO010000046.1, on the reverse strand, counting down.
CTACATTCGCGAAGAAGCAGTCAAAGCAAGGATGGCAAGGAAGTATAATTGCAGGGTCAGATCGAGGAGTTTTCAGCGGGGAGACTTGGTTTTGCGAAAGGTGGAAGACTCCAGGAGACCACAAGGTGAAGGGAAGATGTCGGCCAACTGGGAAGGGCCTTTTCGAATTGCAGAAGTTGTTGGAGGAGGAGCTTACAAGATCGGGGAACTCACTGGAAGAACTCTTCCTAGATCATGGAACTCGGTCTCTTTAAGGAAATTTTTTAATTAAATCTTTTGTAATAAGGATGTTGTACTCTTTTTCCTTACCAGGATTTTTTCCCACTGAGTTTTGCGTGGAAGTTTTAACGAGGCACATCTTTGGACCCTTTCTTTTATCAAAAATATTACTATTTATTAAAATATTCTAGTTAAACGTCTTTATACCGGCTTTTCAGCCGATGCCGGCCAACGCTGATGCTAGCCAAAGCTGATGGAAGATACCGACTTTTCAGCCGATGCCGGCCAATGCCAATGCCAATGCCAGCCAAAGCTGATGGAAGATCCTGGCTTTTCAGCCGATGCCGGCCAAAGCCAATGCAGGTCAAAGCCGATGGAAGATTCTTACTTTTCAGCCGATGCCGGTCAAAGACGACTCCAGCCAAAGTTGATGAATGAATTTGAAATCGGTATTTCAGACCGACCAAAAATACAAAAATAAATGAAGTCTACTTCGATCACAAATATTTCCAGCATAGCTAATTACATTAAACATGGATCACAAAATATTTCTAACATAGCTAATTACATTTAAAAACAAAATATTCTATACAATCGATTCCTGAAAAGGAATAAGCGTTACAATATAAAAATGTTAAAATTATGCCGTTCATTCATTTTCATCTTCTGGTGGATCAACAATGCGGCCATCCATTACAATTTTGAACGGACCAAGCTCGCCAAGCCAATCGTCGAATGCTCCATCGAGGTTAAGGAGTTTTGCCTGCTCAAGACCGGATTCAAAACCGGCGATCCTCTACTCGGCCGCTTCCTCTTTTAAGCTTGTTAATTCGACCTTAAGGGCATCGCTGGATTTTAAGGCTTCTATCAGGACTCGGTTAGCCTCCATTTTTTGTCTCTCGGAATCCTCTTTTGCCTTCTTCAAACTCGAAAGTTCCTCTTCGGCCTTTTTCTTTTCATTTTCTAGCTTTACAAGAGACTCCTCAAGGTCGTCGATATGCAAGGTTTTTTGTCTTAAGACTTCATTTTCTTTCTTTAAAGCCGAGACCTCTTGTTAAGTTTTTTCTAGTTCCATTCGGTAGAGAGAATTGAAGGAAGATAACTTCCTTTTTGAGTCTTCCAGCTCATGTTCTACCGATTTGATCGCACTTGTGGCTCGAAGTAGCTCAACTTCTGTCCATTGGCATAAACTTATCCCAGCGACCTTATCTTTTCTCTTCTTGTCATTAGGCAGAGAGATTTGTGTTTCCAAGAAGAACTTGAAGGGAAAAGAAGATGCCCAGAGCGAAAGGCCATCTGCATTAGCATTGAAGTCATTCAGTGCCTCAAACGCACTTCGTGTTTCCTGATTCTCAGAAGAAGAGCCCTCACCTAGTGTTCGGCATTTCGAAGTAGGAACCTTCAGAACTTCAGTCGCTTCGTCACCTTCTTCCCGATTTCTCTTTTCGACCAATGACTCTGATTGGGTCTCGGAGGAGTCAGCAACCAAAATTGGGGCTTCAGTCTTCTCTGCGTCGGAAACTATTTTTTCTGCTTCAACCATGTCGGTCGAAAGTTCTTTCTTTTTCACGAACTTCTTCAACTGCCGAACTGAGATCCGGGGTGCCATCGATTCTGAAAAGTAGAACAATGGGTTAAAAGTCAGTTTAGGATAAAAACTGAGTCAATAAACATCAGATTAAACCTTAGTCATTAAATGTGTAATTTTGTCTGGATAATCCCCAAATCGGACAAACATACTAATGTCCAGAACAGGACAATCTTCCAAGAAGTCGACCAAATCCCAGTTGGTTGGCAAAAGGCTTCGGTATTCAACACTCAGTATGGATTTCGGTTCTATTCTTCAATAAAGAGGGAATTTCTCTATCCCAAGTCGGTCAGCATAGAAGGGTATGTCGCCATGACGGGTCATAACTCGGAAAAATTTACTTTTAAAATTCTTATATGATGAATCGAAGGCTGAGAAAAGTTTTTTACGGGGATGACTATTGAGTGAAACCCAACCTCCCTTACTAACTCCTTTACACTGAAAAAAGAAGAAGAACACTTCGGTGCTAGGGATTCTATCAAGGAAGTTTGACAAAACTTCGAAAGCTTTTACGAAGGCCCAGTTATTGGGATGAAGTTGGGTGGGGGCAACATTTAAGCGGCCCAGTACTGAACACTGGAAGTCGGTAAAGGGTAGCCTTAAATTCAGCCGATTAAAAAAGGTTTCATACATGTACACCCAACCGACCTGATCGTCGCCATACAATGACATGAATACGAGTTCATCCTTTCGGCACGGAAGGCAAATGAAACGACCTTCATCGCCATCCCGGCTAAGTAAGACACGTTGTCGGAGCACGTTAATGTCTCGATCATATTGTAAATTGAGGGATATCTGCTAACCGCTGGGTGAACCCAGTTGTAGCTCGGCATCAATTCCTCTCCAGCCGATGTATTTTCCGGATGATCAGACATCTTGGTTTGGTACGTAAAACTAAACTACCCTCAAGATTTTCTTTGAATTTTTTCAGGGTATGGACCTTAACAGTTGTTTCCTCGACAACAAACTTCCACTAATATTGAAATCTAATACTGTATTAACCTATTTTGCTCGAAGAAGAAGGCGAATAAAGCAGAAATCCTAGTTGCGCACCTCTCGCTTTCAGAAACAGATAGCAAAACGAAAGGAAATTCAAGCTTGTGTTTTAGAAATTACCTGGAATGTGTGTGAATAGAGGAAGGGTGCGTGAAGAAAAATGGGAAGTAATCACTTGCACAGAATGAGAAAAACCGTCTGGATTAAAATGGGTTAACTGGCGGCACGCAGAGAAGAGGAGGAGTCGAGAAGAAGAAATGGAGAAGTGAAATAAGGAAATGAATAAATGAAGTATAGTTTGGCAGTGTTTAAAACAAAGCAGAGTTTAAAACAATAAAACCGCTAATCAAAGATCAAGCAAAATGAAAAGTTTCAAGCACGACGGTTAGATTAATCCAACGGTGGAATATCAAGGGTTGAAAATTCTTTAAAGGGTCCTGATGGAGTCAGGCGTTTTAATGGTGAAGTGACGTAATTGACGTTTGATAAACAAAATCATGACACGTGGCAGGCTATATTTGAATTTCGTACACAGATAACGAAGCACCTGGTTAGAAGAAAAATCAAGCGCCTGGAAAAATCTGCAGGGTTTGCATCCACCTTCACAAAATTAATAAAAAGAGAGTTCGGTCAAATCTAAATATTGACCGAACTGGGGGGGGTTTTGACCATACAGGCCCAATTATTGTCGGGCCACTTACATACCCGATTGAAAACTGTGTAGGCCGAACTCATCCGACCAAGTGAAAGAGAAAGCTCGGTCAATCTAAAGATTGACTGAGCTGGGGGGCTATGGACCATACTGGCCCAATTTTGGTCGGACTACCTATGTACCTAGTCGCTTGTGGGCTGACCTAAATATTCGGATCTCGTACCCGACCTACTAAAACCTGAGGTTTCAAATTATGGACTATCAACGGTCATCGGATCTTGACCTGATGACCAACGTTCAAAAATGGTTCCATACCATTAAGACCGAGCCTAACGTAAATCACATGGGTGAGAGATTTAAATGACTTTAAACGGTAAAAATCCGAGGAATAGTTCCTATATAAGCCAGCTCGATCATCCAGGTCAGGCATGTTCCAATTCTCTTAGCTTTTACCATATTGACGTAATTCTTTAAGCTGACCAGTTTACCCAAGAACCGGCTCCACAGACATTCCATTTAGGGAACCTCAGTGGACCTCCTCTTGACCGTTCTGGGTTTCGGTCAGTATCCGGAACAGTAACAATATGAAAGAAATGTCTCTTCTCTTGCACACCTAATCCAATCCATTTCTTCATTCTTTACTCAAATCAACCAAAACCCTAAGAGTTTCTTCACTTCTTGAATCCCACTATCAACGTCAACGGACTCATGCCGCATGCAAGTCCCCTTTCGTAGTCGACGGTGGTCCTTTTAGCCTTTTGCCCGAAGCCTAAACGCCTTCATCTCTTTTATAGGTCTCATTTGCATTTTTGTGCAACCAACGGTGACCATCCAGCATCGTGTCGCCAACAGTTTTGTGACTAATCTGGTGTCCAACACTGTGTCCTCGCCCATTTGCAATTTGAATCTAGATCTTGCTTCGAGTTATGATTAGAGGTTGTGCTTATACTTCGAGTTGAATGAGTTCTGCTTCAAATTCTATTAGATCTGGATTTGGTGGTTGCTTTGAGTTATGCTTTGAACCATAATTCCACGCATATGAAGAATAGAAGAAAACGCTGAGTTTTTTTTTAATGGATGCTGGGTGAGAAAGAAAAAAGAAACAAGTATAGAATTATAGTCTTGCTAACACTTTATTACCAAACATTCGATATCATAAAGTATCAGTATTGTTATATTTTTTTAAAAAGTCATAAATTTAAACCTTTGAGCTGGCATTATATAACAAAAAAAAAGTTACAAATGTTTGAAAACTCAGTTTCAAACCAACGAAATTTATTATCATTAGTAATTTTGATTTTATTTGTGTTATCATTAGTAAAAATGAAGTTGTTGTTTTTTTTGTTACAAAAATTAAGTTGATAGTCTTCAAGAAGACTAAATTGCAAAAATAAATCACAATATCGTATTTGAAAAAAATTGCACAAAGATAAAAAAGTAATACTAATTAGCATCGTCATTATTGATATTGATAGCTTTTGTAGTTCAACGTCTTCGTACTGTTAGTAACTTCCTTTACAAAACTATGATTATTTTTTATTGAATTTGGTAGCATTTCAACCAATTTCTCAACTGCTATAACTTTGTTTTTTCGTACATCAGAGAGGAAAAGAAACTAAGACCTAATGAAAATAATGACATATTTCTCAACTGCTTTAACTTAATGGACATTTTTGGTTAAAAATAATGACCTTCTCCTTCAGTTGACACGCTAACTTCCTTGCCTTCAAAATTAAGTCTCAAACGAAATTTTTAAATATTTAACCCTTGTAAAATTAAGAGTTCAAGAGTAATAAGAATCATCCTGCTAAAAAACAAAATTAACTTTAATAAAATTATCTTTCTCTCCCTTATAAATAATCGACAGAAAAAAATTTAAAGGATTCAAATCCTAAAAACAAAGGGAAAAGCTGCTGTAACTTGGGTAATTTCTAATATACACTCTCCTTTGGAGGGTATATGATACACTTGGTTATCTAAGTTATTAATTTATTTATAAAATAAATTAATGATTTAAATCAATTACAAAAAACTTGTTAAGTAGGTTTTCTTTTTTTTAAGTTTTTTTAGATTAATTAATTTTTAAGTTTTATATTTTTTTACATACTACTACTATCACTATCGTCGATTGGTAGATCATTGTATGCTGCTTGTCGGTCACCACCAGTTACTTGTAATTTTTTTAAGTTGTATAATTGTATAAATATCAGTTAAAATTTATAAGATTTTTTCAACAAACACAATTATAGTTTTAGGAAAATCGGTAACCTCTAATTTTTTTAGATTGTATAACTGTATAAATATTATCAGTTAAAATTTATAAGATTTTTCAACAGTAATAATTTTAGAAAAAAAAATTCAGTACGCACAGTTATTTATGAAAAAAATATAAAGACTGATATAATTTTAACTGGTAATATTTACACAATTGTATAATTTTTAAAAAGTAAACAGTTGCCAGTCGGAGGTGGGCGGCCGGTGGCCAGAAGTGGTGGCGGTTGGCGGCGGTTGGCAGTAATCGACAGCGACTGACGATGCCGCCATCTGGTTGCTTGAAAAAAAAAATTAAAAAGAGAGAGAGAGAGAGAGGCAACTTGTAAAAAAAAAATTACTATTGCAGGTAAAAGTTTTGGTGTATGATACATCCAAACTTAGTAGGGTGTATAATAGCACCCGCCCTGTAACTTGTCCCTTGTTCTCGTGAGTAAGGTCAATGGCTTCTGGGGTTTTCACAGAATATTGGAATCTGCAGCGCCTTTCAAAGCATAATTATTAAATTCAGTTCGGTCATGAACTCGGTTGAAATATTAGGTTAATGGGTTATTTGAGATATTGATCGAATTGGGGAAAATAAAATAAATATATAAAAAAATAAATTTAAATATTTAATATATAATAAATATTTCAATCAAATATAAATTATTAATTAAAAGATATTAAAAATTCCTTTTTTTACTATGATTTTATAAAAAAATTAACTGTTGTAAAAAGAGAAGAAAAATATAAAAATATTAAGACAAGAAAATACAGACTCAAAATCTTATTCTGTATATCAGATGAGATACATATTTTTTAGATCTGATAGGGTATTTATAAGAGCGTTTTAGCCTTTTAGGGTTTATACAATATAATTATTTAGGATTAGTATCCGTTAGAGATTGTGATATCTTTTAACTAATTTTCTTATTTATGTTAGATAATTAAAGTAGTCATCAACCACATGCAAAATATGCATGTTTTACAACATTTTCCCTTAGATGACTATACACTATGAATATGTATTGTTAAAACCTTACTAAAAAAAAATCAATGGGATAAAAACTTAGCGAAGAAAAAAGAGTATAATATTTATAGACAACTTTCCCTCAAAATATAACTAATTATGAAAGGTCCTTAAGTTGACGCATTCCCATGTTATGCACATGCTTCTTGAAAATTGAAGTTGATAATGCCTTTGTGAATATATCAGTTGGGTTGTCACTAAATATCAACATCACATTTCTTCAGGAGTTCATGAGTATAAAAAAAAACTTTGCTGAAATGTGTTTAGTTCTATCACCCTTTATGTAGCCTCCTTTGATTTGTGCAATACATGCTGCATTATCCTCGTGTAATATTGTTGGCTCATCATTTTCCTTCAATAACTCACATGTTCTTTTAATGTGTTGAGGTTTTGAATTATATGTTTCAGGCATCTTAAATCCTTTAGAGATTTTCATATATATGTCATTATCCAATTATTCATATAAATAAGCTGTCACAACGTATATTAGACGTATGTCAAGTCCTTCAGAGACTATCAAACTAATAAAAAACTGAAAGTAATTGTATCCATAGCAGGGGAGTAAGTTTCTTCATAATCTATACCAGGCTTTTGTGGGAAGCCTTGTGTTACAAGTGGTGCCTTGTATCTCACAATTTCATTTAGATCATTTCTTTTCCGCACAAAGACCCATTTATACCCCATGAGTTTGACATCTTCAGGTGTCTGGACTACTGGTCCAAATACATTATGTTCAGCTAAAGAATTTAACTCAGCTTGTATTATTTCTTTTCATTTTGGCCAATCACTTCGATGTCAACATTTTTCTATACTTTGAGGCTCAAGCTCATTATCATTGATAATTTTAGAAGCAATTGCATATGTAAAAATATTATCAACAACAACTTCATTTATTCCCCTCACATTTCCAGATTTTAATGAGATCTCATAATTTGCTAGTACCAGAATCACTTCTAGGGTTGCTTTCCTAGAAATATGGGGTTGTTGATCTATATTGCTTTTGACCTCTTCAAGAGTGTTAATGACCTCTTCTAGAGCGTCATTTTGAAGGTTTTTCATTTTTTTCCTTTTTCGAGGAACAGTGTCCTTTGTACTAATAGGCCTACCACGCTTCTGGCGTGTTTTAGATTCATTGGTTGTCATACACACAGAATGTCTTGCAGGGATAATTAATCGTGCAGGAGTATTTGCAGTTGGCACATGTGATTTAGTGACCTTTTGGGTGTCAACAAAAATATCTGGCAATTGATTTGCGACATTCTGTAAGTGAACTATTCTTTGAACTTCAAGTTCACATTAATTTGTGCATGCATCAAGATTGGATAATATTGGTGTGTTCCAACAAATTTCTTGTGCTTTGGACTTTTTATCTTTCTTTTCCCTAATGACGGGAAAGTTGACTCATCAAATTGACAATCTAAGAATCTTGGTCTAAAAAGATCACCAGTTAAAAGTTCAAAATATCTAATGATAGATAATGAGTCAAAACCAATATAAATATCAAGACAACGTTGGAGGCCTATCTTAATTTGTTGAGGGGGTGCAATAGGAACATAAACTGCACAACAAAAAATCTTAATATGAGATATATTAGGTTGTTGATCAAACACAAGTTGTAAATATGAAAACTTGTGATATGTAAATGGTCGGATGCGAACCAAATATGCAACATGAACTATAACATGTCCCCAAGCAGATGCATGAAGTTTTGATTTCATAAGCATAGGTCTAGTAATAAATTGCAAACGCTTAATAAAAGATTCAACTAATCTATTTTGAGTATGAACATGTGCAATGGAATGCTCAACACTAATTCCTATTAATATGCAATAATCAGAAAAGGCTTTTGAAGTAAACTCACTTGCATTATCTAAACGAACTGACTTGATAAGATGATCAGAAAAACTTGATCTTAACTTTATGATTTGGGCAAGAAATTTAACAAAAGTAACATTACGAGTTGAAAGCAAATAAACACATGACCATTGAGTGGAAGCATCAATTAAAATCATGAAATACCGGAATGGTCCACAAGATGGATGGATTGGGCCATAAAGGTCACATTGTATTCTTTGTAGAAAATCAGGAGACTCCAAAGATAATTTAGATGGGGAATGTCTAACAATTAATTTACCTTGAGCACAACGAGTACAAAAATAATGATTAGGCAGAATAATTTTCTGATCCTTTAAAGGATATCCATATGTATTTTCAATAATATGTCGCATCATAGTTGAACTTGGATGGCCAAGACGATCATGCCAGAGTATAAAAATTTTAGGATTTGAGCACTTCTGGTGCATATAATTTAACTCAATCACCCTTATTTTTTGTAAAATATAATCCAGATGAGAAACTTGGAAGTTTCTTTAATATGAACTTCTAGTTCGAAATTGTAGAGGTAATATATAGATATTCTACATGTCCCTCATTTTTTGTTTCAACATGATATCCATTGCGACGTATATCTTTGAAACTTAGTAGATTTCTTCGGGATCTACTAGAATACAACGCATCATTAATATACAATTTTGTCCAATTTGAAAACATAATTTGGACTCTTCCAGAGTCTTCAATTACATTTACAGAACCAGATATGGTATTAATATTAATTTCAACTAATGTCAATTGTAAGTAATATTTGTTATCACAAAGAATTGTATAAGTTGTGTCATTGTCCACTAAATATATGTCATCCTCCATTATATCAAGTTTATTTTGCATTATCTAGCATAAAAATATATTTGTAAGGATTAGAAAGAGACAACAAACAAGAAATATGCAAATCATTGATATTCATATTATAAATAAAACTTCAATAAAAAATTACAAATGATAAACTTCAAAATAACATAAACATAAACTTAACATAAACATACACATTTTTCAATAGTAGACATTTTCATCCCCAATCAAATGATCAATTTTGCTACTATGGTCTTCAAAAAAATCAGAAACATCAAAATCAACATTCATAGGAGACTCATTATCATGAGTAGGACCAACAGGTTCAGAAAAATTCACTTCAATATTTTTTCCTTTTTCTTTTAATGATGCCTTGTAAAATTCAACTTGGTGTTTTGGAGTGCGACATATGTGAGACCAATGACATTTTGTTCCACATCTGTAACAAATATTATCATTATTTTACTATTTTTTAAGATTTCTCTCATTTTTGACCCATTTCTTTTTATTCTTTTCAGTACCTTTGATTTCAAAACTTTGAGGAGGATTAACACGAGTCCAATAATTTTTCCTAACACGACCCCTTTTATTACCACGACCTCATCCACAACCTTGAGAAAATGTCACATTCACTTCAGGGAATGGTGCTGAGCTAGTTGGACGAGATTGATGGTTTTTCATCAAAAGCTCATTGTTTTGTTCAACTACAAGTAAACAAGAAATTAGCTCAGAATACTTTGTGAATTTACACTCTTGATACTGCTGCTATAAGAGCACATTCGAGGCATGAAAAATAGAATATGTTTTTTCTAGCATATCTTCATCAGTAATTTTTTCTCCACATAATTTTAATTGAGAGCTAATCTTAAACAAGACTGAATTATATTCACTTACGATTTTAAAATTTTGCAGACGTAAGTAAATCTAATCATAGCGAGCTTTTGGAAGAATTATCATTTTTTTGTGTTCATATCTCTCCATCAAATTATTTCACAGGACTAATGGGTCCTTAATAGTAAGGTACTCTATTTTCAATTCTTCGTGCAAATGATGTCGAAGGAAAATCATTGTTTTTGCGCGATCCTACAGGGATGCTTGGTTTCTTTCTTTAATAGTATTCCCAATATTCATAGCATTAAGATAAATGTCAGCATCAAGTACCCATGATAAATAATTTCTTTCAGAAATATCAAGAGCAACGAATTCAAGTTTCGTGAGATTTGACATTCTAAAGACACTTAAAAAAGATAAAAATAAAAATTAGATGGATAACTAAGAATTTAAACAATAAAAATACTTTGATCATTCAACAAAGGATATATGCAGAACATATGTTAAAGAAAATAATTTCTTACCTTGATATATAAAAAGAAACTTGGAGGATTTAGCTACACCGTAAAGACTTGATCGTGCTGATAACGTGTTGTAAATAGAGAAGAGAAATATAGAAAGATCAAGACAAAAAAATATAGATTCAAAATCTTATTCTGTATATTAGATGAGATACATATCTTTGAGATCTGACAGGGTATTTATAAAAGCGTTTTAGGGGTTATACAATGTAGTTATTTAATATTAGCATTCGTTAGAGATTATAATATCTTTTAACTAATTTTTTTATTTATGTGAGATAATTAATATAATTATTCATCATATACAAAATATGCATGTTTTACAACATAATCGACATAATTATAAAAAATGAAAATCTAATACACAATTAAACATAACTAATAATAATTTACTACTGAGATGCAAAACTAAAATCTAAAAAGCTGACCCATTACTTCTACGTAATCTTCTATTTTTCTAAGTAACCCATTATTACTTTCTAAATTTTCTTTTGCTTTTTTATTTTTTTTAAATGAGCTTGGAATGGCCCAAATCCATTCTCAAAGGCTTTGAATACTAGTTCCATTTTTATACTGTATTTACCTATTTAAATACTCATTATTATATTAATTTAAGGCTTGATCTTATTCTTTCAAAGAGAAATATTGAAATACAACCTTTTTAATTTTTATAGTGCCTCCTTTTTATAAAAAAAAGAAAGATAATCTTACATGCAATTTTAATTTTTTAAATATATATTTATTGTTACAAAAAAGCTACTTATAATCAGGGACACATTCTGAAAATTTTCTTTGACAGAGCTAAAGGCAAAAAGGTTCTAGATGTTTTACTAGTCTGTATTTTCACCAATCCAATTGACATAAGTTAGAGTGTCTAAATTTCTCATTTTTATATGTTTAGGTACGTTAAGCTAATGAAGCTCCAAATCAGTTTTTAATTAAGTTTTTTCTTGCATACAAAAATCTATTGGATAAGTTTTTAAAAAAAGAATAGATATTATCATCAATACTAAAGGACGTGTAGATGTAAGATATATAGTTGCACTCAATGTAAGACTATTTAAATATTTAAATTGATAATGTACAATTGTAAATATATTTTCTCAACAATAATGCACTATTATTACATAGCGCTCTTTTAATGACAAAAACAAATTATATTAGAAAAAGAAAGATTCATATAAAAAATTTGAATATTATAATTCTTACATAAACAAATGAAGTTATATTATTTGTATAATTACATGTAAAAATATCTTTGATTTTTTTGGAGGTGTCGAATAAAAAACTACACATATATTAAGCAAAGTTTTCAAGTTTTGAGGGCGATGGCATCCCCTAAACTTCCTTCCCGCCGGACATGACACTAGCATTTAAGCAAAGACATCACATGACGGGCTGCTCTGTCTCTTTGTTTAAATTTTAACAAATGTAAAATAAATTAAGTGAGAAGAATACATGTAATTAAATTTAAAATTCTTATTAAAATTCAAGTGAAATGACAAAAAAAAAGACAAAGAATGAAAACATCAGGTGATCCTCATTACAATGACGCATCTCTTCAGGCAGAAACATCAATTTAGGGCATTTGATGATCCAAGGCTGGCTATCCATTATGGTAAATATGTCAAATTGGCACAATCACGAATTTCAAACGTTATTAAAGTGGTAACATGCTGGAGCCCCTCAAAGAGAGACTCCATTTTCGGGATACTAAACAAATTCAGCTCGCAAAGGTTGTGAAGTTGCTTCCATTGCATACCGTAAGCACCATCCTGGTCATTGCACGGATCAAGCTTCTCACAATTCCAAATAGACAAGCGGCGCAGTACAGTGAGATGTTGAAGGACTCGAGACAGAGATTTCAAATTATTTATCCCTCGTATCCAACTATGACTCATGCCGCACGCAAGTCCCCTTTCATAGTCGACGGTGGTCCTTTCAGCCTTTGCCCGAAGCCTAAACGCCTTCGTCTCTTTCATAGGTCTCATCTGCATTTTCGTGCAACCAACGGTGACCATCCAGCATCGTGTCGCCAACAGTTTTGTGACTAATCTGGTGTCCAACACTGTGTCCTCGCCCATTTGCAATTCGGATCTAGATCTTGCTTCGAGTTATGATTTGAGGTTGTGCTTATGCTTCAAGTTGAATGAGTTTTGCTTCAAATTCTATTAGATCTGGATTTGGTGGTTGCTTTGAGCTCTGCTTTGAACCATAATTCCACGCATATGAAGAATAGAAGAAAACGCTGAGTTTTTTTCTTTTTTCTTTTTTTCTAATGGATGCTGGGTGAGAAAGAAAAAAGAAACAAGTATAGAATTATAGTCTTACTAACACTTTATTATCTAACATTCGATATCATAAACATAAAGTATCAGTATTGTTAAATATTTTTTTAAAAAAATCATAAATTCAAACCTTTGAGCTGGCATTATATCACAAAAAAAAAGTTACAAATGTTTGAAAACTCAGTTTCAAAGCAACGAAATTTATTATCATTAGTAATTTTGTTTTTATATGTGTTATCATTAGTAAAAATGAAGTTGTTTTTTTTTTGTTACAAAAATTAAGTTGATAGCTTTCAAGAAGACTAAATTGCAAAAATAAATCACAATATCGTATTTGAAAAAAATTGCATTGAAGATAAAAAAGTAATACTAATTAGTATCGTCATTATTGATATTGATAGCTTTTGTAGTTCAACGTCTTCGTACTGTTAGTAACTTCCTTTACAAAACTATGACTGTTTTTTATTGAATTTGGTAGCATTTCAACCAATTTCTCAACTGCTATAACTTTTTTTTTCGTACATCAGAGAAGAAAAGAAACTAAGACCTAATGAAAATAATGACATATTTTTCAACTGCTTTAACTTAATGGACATATTTTTGGTTAAAAAAAAATGACCTTCAGTTGACACGCTAACTTCCTTGCATTCAAAATTAAGTCTCAAACAATTTTTTTAAATATTTAACCCTTGTAAATTTAGGAGTTCAAGAGTAATAAAAGTCATCCTGTTAAAAAACAAAATTAACTTCGACAAAAATACTAAAAACTAAGGGAAAAAGGTGCTGTAACTTGTCCCTTGTTCGCGACTAAGGTCAATGGCTTCTGGGGCTTTTACATTATATTAGAATCTGTAGCGCTTTCAAAGCATAATTATTAAATTCAGTTCAGTCATGAACTCGGTTGAACTATTACGTTAATGGGTTATTGATTTCATCAGTGAGTCATTTGAATTGGGTAAAATAAAATAAATATAAAAATAAATTAATTTGAATATTTAATATACAATAAGTATATCAATCAAATATAAATTATTAATTAAAAGATATTAAAATTCCTTTTTTTTACCATGATTTTATAAAATTTTCTAACAGACATAATTATAAAAAAAGAAAATCTAGTAAACACTTAAGCATAACTAATAATAATTTACTATTGAGATGCAAAACTAAAATCTAAAAAGCTGACCCATTACTTCTACATAATCTTCTATTTTGCTAAGTAACCCATTATCACTTTCTAAATTTTCCTTTGCTTTTTTTGTTCTTGGAATGGCCCAAATCCATTCTCACTCTTGTAAAAACAAATCTTAGTATTCCAGTCTCATATATCTCATCATTTATTGGCTCATTGCCTCCACAGCCACAGAAGACTCCAATTCCTTAAAGCCTATGAAGTATGAACATGTTGTTTTTAAACCTGTGTTTGTGTATCAAATATAGACGTATATGATATATGGAAACGTATATATGATACACGTATTTTATGTGTTTAAATGTATTTAATTAAAAAGATTATTTTTTCAATTTAAATATATCTCAAATACGTCTTAGACATGTTTGAACACTTCTCGAATACGATTGAATACGTTTAAGACATATTTGGACATCATTTGAATACGACTCATTAATATATTTTTTTAAAAAGATAATTTTCATGACTAACGTTTAATTAATAATCTTATCTTGTAATCTAACGCAACATCCTCATCTCCAACACTGATCTTATGCTCTTGTTGGCTTTTTACCGCCCACTTCAAGTCTAATTACATAACTGACATCTTAAGTTACTATTTTCTCATATAAATATTTTAAATTTTATCTTTTCACACGTTATTATTAGATTTTTAAGTTTTATCATTTCATACATCACTATTTTTATCTGCTCTTTCTACCTCCATTCGTACCAAGTCATTTACTTCGTCGTCACCAAAATTTACCTCACACTACTATTCTCTTTAATTAATTTTTTTTAATACACATGTATTTATACATGATTAATTTTATTACGAGAAGTTAGTTAAGGAGATTTTTTAAAAAATATCAATAAAAATTATGTTCTATATTTTTTAAAAGAGGCTTACTAGGTAATAAATATTGACATATATGACATATATTAAGATATTATAAATATTTAAACTTATAAAATAATATTAATAAATTATAATTTTATTTTAAAATTTTATAATTATATATACAACAACAACAACTAAGCCTTTTCCCACTAAATTATTAGGTGGGCCCAAGACAGTTTTCAAACGACGGGCGTTGTCCTTCTCCCCGACTTGTGAAATACATGGAATCATCATAAACCAAGTCTTCACGATATGTTATTCAGATCAAATCTTTTTGATGTTAAATTAGGTATCCACCTATAAATAAGTTGCTTTCTATTCATAAACCGGTCTTCGAGATATGTTATTCAAGATCTAGTTTGATCTTTTTTAATTTATTTTGTTCTCAACGATGTTTTCTTTTAATTCTTTCTTTTTGAATTTGCCATGTGTGGCTAAACTTCTTGATTGGTTAAGGAGGATGAAACTATTATGTGAATCTTGCATACTTCTTTTTTATTCATGTGTTTCTGTTCATAAATCAATATAAAGGTTTTTATATTCTTGCCAAATTCTTGAGAGTGGTACTTCTAACTATTGGACTATTATCTACCTGATCTACTCTTCTTACAGGGGTTTTTAATGGTCTTCTCCTTACATGTCCAAACCACCTAAGGTGAGATTCTCCCATCTTTTCCACAATAGGTGCTACCCCTACTTTCTCTCTAATGCATTCATTCATAATCCTATCTTATCTTGTATGGCCACACATCTAACGCAACATCCTCATCTCCGCAACACTGATCTTATGCTCTTGTTGGCTTTTAACCGCCCAACATTCAGTACCATACAACATCGCGGGCTTTATAGTACATGGGGATATTCTCGAACCGTCAAGTGCGGTAAAATTTACCCTTAAGCTTGACAGACACTTTTCTATTACAAATAACTCTGAAGCACTCCTCCATTTCATCCATCCAGAATTTGAATCCTATGGTTTACATCTCCCTCTATGAACCTCTCCTTCACAAACCATCTCTCCATCATTTTGTATGATAGATCCAACGTACCTAAATTGTGCGACTTGTGGTATTGTATGATTTCTAACTTTCACCGCTAAGCTAGCATTAACACGCCTTTTACTGAACTTACATTCCATATACTCCGTCTTACTCCTACTTAGACGAAGGCCATGTTCTTCCAAAGTTCGTCTCCATAGCTCTAACTTCCCATTTGTTTCCTCTCTCGACTCTCCAACTAAGACTATATCATCTGTAAAAAACATGCATTGTGGCACCGACTCTTGGATATGCGCAGCAAGCACATCCAAGACCAAGGTAAAAAGATATGGACTCAAAGCTGACTCTTGGTGCAGTCCTATAGTTATAGGGCAATCTTCTGTGACCCCACCCTGTGTTCTCACACTAGTTTTAGCCCCATCATACATATCTTGGATTGCTCGAATATAAGCGATACAAACTCTTTTCTTCTCCAAAGCCTTCCACAGGACCTCTCTCGGTACCCTATCGTAAGCTTTTTCCAGATCAATGAAAACGATGTATAGGTCTTTTTGCTTCCTCCAATACCTCTTCATTAATCTTCGTAGAAGATAGATTGCTTCCATGGTTGACCTCCCAGGCATAAAACCAACTTGATTCTCTGAAATATGAGTCTCTTGTCTTAATCTCCGTTCAATTACTCTTTCCTATAACTTCATGGTATGACTCATGAGCTTAATTCCTCTCGTAATTTGCATGATTGCTTTTGCTTAATTGTATATCTCCCTTATTCTTATAAATAGGGATTAAAGTGCTTCTCCTCCATTTGTTTGACATTTTCTTAGACTTCATTATCTCGTTAAACAGCTTTGTGATCCAACTTATACCTTTCTCTCCTAGGCACTTCCATACCTCGATAGGTATATTATCCGGTCCGACTGCTTTTCCATTATCCATCTTCTTCAATGCTTCTTTTACCTCAAACTCCTTGATTCTGCGATAAAAGATTTTATTTTGGTCCTCCTCTCTAGTGTTTAGAATGTCCGAGTCCCCTAATGTCCCATGGATCTCATTAAATAACTTGTGAAAATAACCCTTCCATCGATCCTTAATGTTTTGTTCCGTAACCAAGACTTTACCCTCTTCATCCTTAATGCATTTCACTTGATCCAAGTCTCTTGTCTTCCTTTCCCTACTTTTAGCAAGCCTGTAGATATTCCTTTCTCCATCTTTGGTGCCCAACGAATGATATAACCCGTTGAACGCTTTAGTTTTCGCCTCGCTCACCGCCTTCTTAATATCTTTTTTGGCTGCCTTATATTTTTCCTAATTTTCATCATTTTTACATACGTGTCAAGCTTTATAACATTCCCTTTTAACCTTAACATTATCTTGTATACTTGTGTCCCACCACCAAGATTCTTTATCATTGAGTCTGAAGTCTCTTGATTCACCGAGTATCTCTTTTGTTACCTTTCTAATCCCTTCAGCCATCTCGTCCCACATATCATTAGCACTCCCTTGTACTTCCCAAAAATCTTCCTCCATAATCCTCCGCTGAAAGAGCATTTGTTTTTCTCCTTTTAATTGCCACCATTTGATCCTTGGCTCTCTGTCTCGATAATTTTTCCTTACTCTCATCTTGACCCATACATCCATAACCAAAACCTTGTGTTGGGTAGTCAAGCTTTCTCCAGGGATGACTTTGCAGTCCATGCAAAGCTTTCTATCAGATTTCCTTATTAAAAATAAATTAATTTGAGAGCAAGAACTCCCACTTCTATATGTGATCAGATGCTCTTCACACTTCCTAAAACAAGTGTTAGCTATTATAAAATCAAATACTACCGAAAAATCTAAAATCGCTTTGCCCTCTGCATTAGCTACTCTTAGTTCATAACCTCCATGCAAACCCTCATACCCCTTAGATTCGCTCCCCACACGACCATTTAGTCCCCTCCTAGAAAAATTTTCTCTCCTAATGGTATTCCCTGAACTAAACCTTTTAAATCCTCCCAAAATTTAATCTTGTAGTGCTCGTCTAGCCTACTCTAAAGGGTGCATCGCACTAATAACATTAAAAGTCTCCCTGTTCCACAACAAACTTCAAAGCTATGATCCTATCTCCGAGCCTTCTCACATCCACAACCATATTCTTTCAATTCTTATCTATTATTATGCCTACCCCGTTTTAGATTTTACATCATTTCTTAGGTGTACTAAAGCTTAAAACTCGAAGAGTCGAGTTCTTTTGCATTTTCTCCAACCCACTTAGTTTCTTGTCTTATAATTATATATATAATTTTATAATTTATTTTGATATATGTATGTATCATATTCATGTCTTATAATTTTTTAAATTTAACGTGTTTTTGTGTGGTCTTTATGTTTGTGTCTGTGATTCGTAGCTCAAGACATTGCAAATCAACCCATTAATTCTGGTTCCTCAAAAGCACGCTACAAGCCTACGACTACAGATCAAGCCATGAGCTCTTGCCACGACAAAGGATGTGGCGCGCATTGAAGCACGATAAGGATATAGCAGAGGCGCAATTTAATTTCTTTGGTTTTCCTGCTACTGCGTCGTTCTCTCATCTGCGTTAAGGATTGAGCTATTATGCATCAAATCATGAAGGGATCTTCATATATTTTCCATTTCTTCTTCTGTTTTTTTTTTTTGGGTTTAACAGCACTGAAGTCTGAAACAAGAGTGAAGGACTTGAACGGGCCAGGTCGCTAATACTTCTCGAAAAATCACTGATTTTTCTGAAAACCAACCGAGTTATACCAGTTTATATCGAGTTGACTGCATAACTGATCCAAACTAATGAATCGGACTGGTTATCTGTCTGATTCACCAGTTCACCGATCAAATTGGCCGGTTTAGTCCGAATTTAATAACAATGTTTCAAAGTAGAATTGTAATTATATAAATAGGATAATATTTCTCGTACAACTAAAATATGCACACCGTATTTACATCATAAATTTATGTGAAAGAGATGTCAAATCAGATTGTATGTTACTGTAATTTTCTTGCGGGATACAGAATGAATTTGTGAGAGGATTGGATAAAAATTAGAGTATTTTGATTAGACAAATAATACTGTTGATATAAATATAAGGTGATGTGTGTATGTAATATTTTTGACTTGTTTTTTAGTATACTTGTCTCGAGATAATTTGCTCGGTTACAAAATGCCTTGGGAAATAATAACTGTTTCTTTCATTTATTGGTGAAAAAAAAAAAGGTAAACCATCGATTTCATTATTCATCCGTGTCATTGACAAGTGAAAACCAAATTGTGAAACAGTCTTCTATCTTACCTTACACAAGATATTGTTTTTTACGTTACATCTAATAACTGAAAATAGCATCTCTGGGGTTAATCACAAACTCGCTGAGAAAACAGCGGCAGTTTGCTCTTTGCACTGTCATTTACATGTCCAGGAAAAAGGGGGAATATGTTATAAAAAGAATGCATTAATGAAGAAATAAAGCTGTGATGTGAGTATGATAGGGACTTGAAATAAACCAAATTTTTTTATACGAAGTTGGTTGTTTTTAATTGGAAGGGATAATAATTGAGAGTGATTGATTGTTGACTCTATACTTAATTATTTTGTTTTGAACGAGCAAGCTGTCAAAGTTTGATTCTTAATTTGTTTTGGGTATTAGACATTAAAGAATCGTCTCAATGCAATATTTAAATAAACTCGTTTTCTTTTGACCATGGAGTTGGAGGGGCTGAAAAAAATTGCAAACGGCAACCATTATCCGAAACAACCAAAACTTTGGAAGTTTGGCGTGCTTTTGCTCTTAAGTTTTTAAGTACTTCGAGCAGAGCCAAAGGTCAATCTAATGACTGTTCCTATCTCAATTTAGTAGGAAAAAATGAAAAAATGTCTGGAAATGCCTTCACTGAGAATGACTCTATGATTTCAATATGCTGAGCACTGCTCTTCATTTTTGTTTTTACGTTAGACAAATGAGATGTCTCTTTGGCGGCATTTATTTTATTTGGGAGGAGAGGATATATTGAAAAGATACTATCTTTCACCCAAAGTTAATGAGTTAAATATGATGCCACCTAGAACGGTTTAGATAAACAGAGGGTAATTGATCACAGCTAGCTAGGGAAAGGGGCAGTGGTAATGATTATGAAACACCCTATGTGGATAACAGTTGGGAAGACTGGAACGGTTGGTTGAAGGGGGAACATAAAAGCTCGTGGGGTTGGGGATGAGTCAAATGTTGGGTGCAAAGCTAGTGCGTGTAGACAAATCACTCAAACAGCAGAAAAGGAGGGTAAACTCATTAGTTTTTAGTTGGGTTCTATAATTAATTAAGCTAATTGCTATTATTCTTATCCTCCATAGATTATCTTAATCATAGGGAGAGAGAACATATGATGCACTTCTGTGACTGCCAATACATCTATATATGATATGTGTATAAACTTTTAGGAGATCTTTCAGGGGAAAAAGAAAATGAGTAGAGCACTAGAGATGTATATTATGTCTATAGTCAAATAGCTTTAAAATCATATTTTTAATATTTTTACTATTAATAGTATATATATTTTTTCATATTTTTTTAATATTATTTATTATATTTATTTATTTTTTATTTTTTATTAAATTTATAGCTTTAAAAAAATATTAACAGTACATATACATTTAAAAAATGTAGAGTAAATTATACTTACTCTTTTTTAGGTTTAATGATATTACATTCAAATTTCATTTTTTTTTTTTAAAAATGACACTTACCACTATTAATTGATCAAATTACATAATTGTATAAATATTATCATTTAAAATTTATAAGATTTTCAGCATTTATAGTTGTTTATAAAAAATATTTTTTAAAAAAATCAGCCCTATTCTTTTTTAAAAAGACACTCACCTCTCAATTAATTGATCAAGTTGCATAATTATATAAATATTATCGCTTAAAATCTATAAATTTTTAGCATTTACAATTATTTATAAAAAATTATGTATACTAAAAATAATCACAGATATCTTGAAAACCTTCAAATTTTAATTAGTAATATTTATATATAATAATATTTTTTTATAAAAAAATTTACAATTTTGTCTGTGTGGGTATGTAAAGAGTTTTTTTAAAAAATATATACATTTTTTAACTAATAATGTTATCAAATTTTAATCGATAAAAAAATATTACCAAATTTTAACCTGGTAATATTTATACATAATAATATTTTTTTAAAAATATTTTTTTCATAAATGATCAGTAAATGTTAAAAATCTTATAGATTTTAACTGATAATCTTTACACAATTATGTAACTTGATCAATTAATAGGGTGAGTGTCATTTTTAAAAAAGAATGAGACTGAGTGTAATATCATCAAACTTAGAGAGAATGAGTGTAATTTACTCAAAAATATATAATGATCATTTTTCTTAAAACAAATATATGCCTTTTCAGATAAATAAAAGTTATTACAGATTAAAATACGAGTGATCTTGGGAGGACACCTTTTCATCAATTCGATTAATTTTATTTTGAAAATCCTGTATATTGTATAAATTATAAACTGTATTTATTTATTTAAATATGATATTCATCAGTATGTTATTGATTGTTGATTTTTTTAAATAAAATTTTAAATATTTATTATAAAATCAGTATTTAATAAAAATTAATGATTTATTTATTTTATACTATGTATTGAAAAATATAAATTTATATGCTAATTTATGTTTTAATTAAAACTTTTTTGGTACAGTAAACTTTTTTAAATTTATATTATACCTTAATTGATTAGCTTTGCGTTCCCATCGTCGATCTCCAGAGTTTTTTATTAGGGCTTTTTCTGTTTTTCTTTCCTTTTTTTTGAAAAAAAAATAGCTGTGACCCACCTGATTATTATACGAACGTGCTTTTGAATTTTTTGTGCGTCACCGTGACTCCATTATCAAGGAATGCTTTATACGTGTTTGCCTTTTTAGGAACATTACTCCTAATCACACTCTGGGGAAGTGTTCCGATAGAAGATACATAACGGTAATCTTCCTCATAAATTCACCATTGCCAAACTATGGTGCACCCCAGTTCATTGCAACAATTGTTGGAATATATTTTTCATTTTTTAATGCGAAAATGCTTATCAACTTGGTTAAATAGCCAACGACTATAAGATATCAAAACTCAACAGCTTTGATTTTTGAAGCTAAACCTTTTTCTTTTTGGAAGCTTTGATGGACAAGCAATTCAGAGTTAAAGGACAATTAATAGCCAACGGTTAAGGAATTTGCATGATTATTATGTGCTCTTTTATGGGTCAATTGTTATTATCATTATAATATAATATAATGCACTAAACGGTTAACTCTATAAGGACTAAGGACAACAATGTAATTTGATCTTTGAGATATTATTGTATATACATAAATATAACACGTTAGATTTATATAAAAAAATAAAAAATTATAAAAAATATATAATTTTTTGTAATAAATAAATTTAGTGAGACTTTTTTTATTTTTTTATTTTTTGTATATAAATCTAATATGTTGTATTTGTATACTACAAGAATATCTCTGTGATCTTTTGTGACCAGCGCTAAATCACACACCCTTGAGTATGAAGACAAATCGTGGCCTTTAAAGAAAAAAAATGTAACAATAGAAGAGCTAGAATTACTATTAGAAGTCATGTTAGAAGGTATTACTTACTATGTTATTAGTCCCACATCATGTAAGATGTGTAATCATTTAGTACCTCTTGTGTATATAATCACCCCTCCATTATGTAATTGAAACACACAACTTATTCATAAGTCTTTCGCTCTTTTCCTCTCTTTCAACATGGTATCAGAGCGGTACCATCCTCCGTGACCTATCCCATCACTTCTGCTGCGGAGTTCCCAAAGATTTGGAACTCCAATTAGCCGCCGCCTCTGGTGGTCAAGTTCTCCTTTCGGCACTCTCTTTCTATATCTTTTCCGGCCAACCATGTTTCTATTCTGGTTTGCTGGCCTTTCTCATTTTTAGGCGACACTGCAGCCGATCGGCGGCTTCCCGACGACCTTTTCCGGTGACTGCGTGGCCTTTTCCGGTGACTTCCAGTGGCATTTTCCGGTAACCTTTCGGCGACCAGCGACTTTTCCAGCGACCTTTCCGATGATCGGCAACTTTTCCGGCAACTTCCAGCAACTTTCTGGTGATTTCCAACAACTTTCCGGTGACTTCCAGCAACTTTCCGGTGACTTTCTGGCCGAAAACCCCATCACCACCTTGTGACCGTTTGCCGCGACCTCTTTTGAATCGGTGCATTCAGGTACCTTATGGTTTCTATTTTTCGGTCATTATACTCTGACCTCCCGTGGCTGTTTGGCATTCTTTGTAGTGATTATACCTGATTTTGGCTACTATTTGATTCTTTTCAAATGCTAGCATAACATTGAGGGGGAGAATGGGAATAAATCAATCTCTACATATACTTAAATGGCGGTGTTTGTCACGACTTCTCTCCTACAGATGAATCATACTAGTGGTGACTTTTCTTCCCGTCGACGATTATTCCGATGGTGACTTCTCTCCCACAGATGAATCATACAAGTGGTAAGTTTTCTTCCCGTCGGCGATCATTCCGATGGTAACTTATGTTGGTTATGACTCACACTAGCCTCCACTTTTTTCCTAAATGCACTGGCCTCGACTTTGTCCCAGATGCACTGGCCCTAGTTTTGTCCCAGATGCACTGGCCCTGTCCATCTTAGTCCCAGATGCATTGGCCCTATCTCCATCCCAGATGCACTGGCTTGCTTTGTCCTAAATGCACTGGCTTGCTTTGTCCTAAATGCACTGGCTTCGACTTTTCTTCCCATCGACGATCATTCTGATGGCCTTGTCTGTCTTAGTCCCAGATGCATTGACCTTATCTCCATCCCAAATTCAATTGCCTACCAATGTCACACTGTTCGGCGCATTATGTTTTTTTAGTTTATCTTCTTTGAGATGTCATTGTAACAAACTTAAGTTTAATAAGCTTAAGTTTGAGGAGGAGTGTTAGAAGTCATGTTAGAAGGTATTACTTACTATGTTATTAGTCCCACATCATGTAAAATGTGTAATCATTTAATACCTCTTGTGTATATAATCACCACTCCATTATGTAATTGAAACACACAATTTATTCGTAAGTCTTTCTCTCTTTTCCTCTCTGTCGCAACCGGGATCGCGACGGGACGACCGAAAAATATAAAAAAACAATGGAGTCGCCACCAATGTTTATTTAAATTAGGAAAACATTAGAAAAACCTTTAAATTAGGAAACTGGTCTTTTAGAAAATGAGTTTGAGTCCGGGAGTCGATTACAGATAGGGAAGGTATTAGCACTTACACTTTGCCCGCTTCTAGGAACGGTACCTTATATTAGTTGTGCAAATTTTAATAATATCACATATATTTATTTTAACCCTCTAAACAAAAGACTTTGTAATTATTCATTATTTTTCATTTTTTGAAAAGAAATAAAAGAAACAACCACATTATGAAATTTTTTTTTTTTTGGCTTGACAGAATAGAGATTCTGCTCCTACGTATCCTCGGGTGCAATGAGGAACTCAAAGTCACGTAGTTCTTTATAAAATAAGTATGGGTTGGTTGATTTTATTTAAAAAAGATTTTATTTGAAAGCGAATTCATTTTTGCACAGGATTTAAGTTAGCACTAGGCTACTCAATAAATCCTTATGATCCAAAAGATAATGAAGATAGCATCCGCTATTCAATCATCATCATTGGTCATTGCATGGATTAAAAGATTTTTTTTGCTATTTTTATATTCTTTTACCTTTTTTTTTTGCCAAAAAAGTATCATTATTGCCTTAATACGAAATGGGCAGCAGCCCACGAGATTCAAACCCAAATCCCAAAAGACAGTCAACAATTCAAATTTAAAAAGAGTTTGAAACCTTTAGCACCAATAACAGAGCACATACAGAGGACGTTTGGGGGAGGATTTGGAAATTGGTTCGACGATCGGTTTAGGGAGATTGAGTGATTCTGTTTTCCAGTTCGACAAATGGTGGGGATAAGGATGGGATGGATTCGACGGTCGGTTGGAAAGGGGTGATTCTGTTTTGGAGTTTGACAGTCGGTTGGGGGTAAGGATGGGATGGATTCGACGGTCGGTTGGGACGGGGTGATGGATTCGACGGTCGGTTGCAAAGGATTCAGGAGTCCGACGGTCGGATGGGACGGAGTTTGGTTGATGGTGTGAAGGTTTGGATGGGTTGTCGGTGAGGGGGTAGTAGTCGTGTGTGGTTCGACGGTCGGTCGAAGGTGTGATGGAGACGAGGCAAGGTTGTTAATTGGTCGTTTGGGGGATGATGGGATCACGGTTTGGAAAGTAGGGTCCGACAACAAATGTGATGGAGATTGGTTGATGGTGTGAAGATTTGGATGGGTTGTCGGTAAAGGGAGTGGAGCTCACGCTTCGACGGTCGGTTCTCCGGTTGTGGTTCGGTAGTGTTTGGAGAGGTTATGGAAACCGCTTGGGTGATGGGGATTATGGAGGCTTTGAAGATAGTGAGTATTTTGGAGGTGGAAGGAAGTGGTCGGATTTGGGGTTCGACGGTCGGGTATAAGTTGGGTTTTTGAGGCGATTTCGCGTAATGGATGGTTGAAGGATGATGGTGTGGGTTCACGGTAATAGTGAGAGGGGATGGTGAAGGTTGGTATACGGGGATTCGACGGTCGGTGGGGGTATGATGGTTGTTGGTTCAACGGCCTGCGCAGGGATTCGTGGGGTCCGACGGTCGGTTGGTTGAAGGAAAAGATCCGGCTTCTTGGGTTTCGACGGTCGGTGAGGGTGTCGGTGAGGATGGTAACCGGTGTTGGTCTGAAGGTCACACCGGTGTGGTTCGACGGTGAGGGTGTCGGTGAAGTTGGTCGGTGAAAGTCACGGTGGTGTGGTTCGACGGTCGGATATGATGGAGTTTGGAGGTAGTGTGAAGGTTTGGATGGGTTGTCAGTGAGGGGATAGTAGCTGGTGTGGTTCGACGATCGAGTGAGGTGAAGGTCAGTGATGTAGTTCAACGGTCGGTAGAGGGAATTATGGTGTGGTTCGTGGGGTTCGACGGTCGGTTAAAGATATGATGGATCCGGTGCTTGGGTTCGACGGTCGAATGGGGAAGGATGTGGATATGATGGTGTTTGTGAAGTTGGTTGAAGGCCAGTGCAGGAGTTCGACGGTCGAATGGGGGGTGAGGATATGATGGTGTTTGGTTGATGGAAAGGTTAAGGAAGGTGTTGTTTACGTGTGCATGGGTTGATGGAAAGTAGATGTTTTCGGTCCGGAAAAGGTTGAATGTGGGTAGTTGAAAATGAAAGTAATAAAAGGGAGATGGGTTCACGGTTGGAGGGTGGATATTGGGTTTCGGTCGGGGAGGCTTGAGTGGAAATGTAGTATTCATTTCGGTTTGAGTGCGAGAGGGATTCGGGGTTGTGTGCAAGTGAGAATAGTTAGCAAAAATGAGCTACATGACATAAATGCGAGAAGGTTACCCGTGGAGTTCAAGGTGGAATAGTTGAAGTGAATGCTATTCCTCAGCAAGGCTTCGTCTCCTTCTTGTTCCCTTCTCTCTGTCTCCCTTGTGATGGCTGTGCTCTTGGAAGTTTCTGGTGATGAAGGACTGATAAAGACGATGGTCACAGTGGAGAATGGGTGAAGGTGCTATTTTTGGCGATGAGGGTGGTGAAGATGGTAGTGAGTTAACTCGGTGGTTAGAGATGAAGTCAGTGTCTTGAAGGGTGGTGACAATGTTGAGGCTGCTGAGCTGAAGATGAGATTATGGAGATTGGTTCTCTGTGAGAGCCAAGGTCTGGTCTTCGTCTCTGGAAAAATCTCAATCCCTCCTCTGCTTGCCTTCCCCTGCTTGCCTTTGTATCTGAACAAAAGAGGCCTCCCCTGTCCGAGGTGGAGAGGCTGCCAGTTGACCCAACTTGGGTCACCATAACACTTCCTCATTTGTGTATGTTGCCCTCTGCTCCAAGCTCTCTTTCTCCAATGCTTGTTGCCATTCCCAAACCATGACAAAATGCTCCCAAGGTAAGCAAGATGCGCAGAGCCATCGATGCACATGCCAGCTTGAAAAGCTAAGCTACGTTCTACTCACCCTTTTTTATTCATTTTTTCTTGTAACAACAAAGGAAATTGTGTTTTATTATTTATTATCTTTTATTTTATTTTTATTTTATTTTTGTTTTTATTATTATATTTTTTTATTTTTTATTTTTGTTTGCACAAATAAGAAAAAACTGACGAAGCAAACCAAGCGCTCACAACACTGCAATTAAGCGTTAATCCTTGATTAAATGACAAAATTTTATGGACAAAATTAAGTATCAACAGCTGCCCCCATTTGCTTCATATTTAAAATAAATGGGAAGCAAATGAATTGATTTAATTTTGTCCATGAAAACTTTCATTTCTTGCTCCTTTTATTCTTCTTCTTTTTTTTTTTTTAGAAAGCAAAATGACACAAAAGCGAAGGACATTAAACGAGGGAGAAAGTTCGCAGAGTCGGGCATCCGCGGAGGCTTGACAGAAAACTTAAAGCAAAAAGATAAAAAGCTTGCGGAGTCGGGTATCCGCTGAAGCTTGACAGAAAACTTAAAACAGAAAAAACACAAAGCTTGCGGAGTCGGGTATCCACTGAAGCTTGACGGAAAAGAAAAAAAGCTTACGGAGTCGGGTATCCGCTGAAGCTTAACAGAAAAGAAAAAAGCTTACGGAGTCGGGTATCCGCTGAAGCTTAACAGAAAACTTAAAGCAAAAAGATAAAAAGCTTTGAGTCGGGTATCCGCTGAAGCCTAACAGAAAAAAAAGGCTTACGGAGTCGGGTATCCACCGAAACTTGACAAAGAACTCAAAACAGAAGGACACAAAGCTTATGAGTCGGGTGTTCACCGAAGCTTGACATAAAACTTAAAACAGAAAGACACAAAGCTTATGGAGTCAGTTGCATCCACCGAAGCTTGACTAAAAGAAAAAAACTTACAGTGAGTCGGTATCCGCCGAAGCTTAACAAAAGAAAAAAACTACGAAGTCGGTATCCACTGAAGCTTAACAGAAAAGAAAAAAAGCTTACTTGAGTCGTTATCCGCCGAAGCCTAACAGAAAGAAAAAGGCTTACTGAGTCGGGTATCCGCCGAAGCCTAACAGAAAGAAGAAAAAAGCTTACGGAGTCGGGTATCCGCTGAAGCTTAACGGAAAACTTAAAGCAAAAAGATAAAAAGCTTTATGGGTCGGGTATCCGCTGAAGCTTAACAGAAAAGAAAAAAAAGACAATGGGCGCGGGGACCCGGGAATGACAAGATAATGGGTGCGGGGACCCGGGAATTAAAGACAATGGGTGCGAGGACCCGAGAATTAAAAGACAATGGTTTTGAATTTGATGCCAGAGATGGTGCATGATGCAATAGATACAATGAATGTGATACTTGAGGACAATGCATGTGATGCCAGAGGCGATGCATAATGGAATGGATGCATAATGATGCAATGGATGTGATGTTTAGGGACAAGTATGTGATGCTAGAAATGATGCATGATGCAATGAATGCCCTATTGTAGGGATTCTCATGAACAAATTGAGTAAGCAATTTTTTATTTATTTATTTATTTTTTTTTTTCAGAGCTTTGATTGAGTCACTCTTAATTCCACAACCCTTAAGGACTTTATCCACAAAGAGAAATGAGATTGAACAAGAACATTCGTTGATTGGCCTTATGATTTGCCCGATGATTCTTACTTTTCTCATCAACTCTTGTTAGGATTTCATTGCGTTTCCCATGACCTTCGAGTTTGTTAAAGCAAATCTAAATGCTTTTATCATATTGTCACATGTTTCACATCTCAATATAAAACTATAAAAAATACATATTAAATCAACAATGGGTTGCAACAAAAAGGGATTATCATTATAGACGAGAAAAAGTACAAGAAAGGCGGACAAATGGAACTCGAATTGAAAAGGTTTACAAAAGAAATGTTGGAGCAGAATTTTCCACTTTCTTGAGTGATGCTCTCTTGAATGAACAAGTGCTAATTTCCCATGTGTGCAACCTTGAACATCCCCTTGTCTGTTTCAGAATATGATTCGACCTAGCTTTTACATATTGGGAGTGTCTCCTGATAAGACTTCGTATATTCAAACTGCCCCGGTTTGGCCCAGATACTCTAAAACTGCCCCAATTTAGGACTTGAGGTATGTTCACTTCTCCGGATGTGTCAAGTACCTTTTTTTAACCCTAACTTTTGCCTAGGTCGCTTTTTCAGGTTTTCAGCCTAGCGAGCCATTTTTCTTTCCCCCTTTTTTTTTAAGCATAGTACATTTTGACTGCATCTGAATTTATAGGAAGTGGTAGATCTTCGCCATCCATGTTTGTGAGAATCAAAGCTCCTCCTAAGAAGGCCTTTTTTACGACATAAGGTCCCTCATAGTTTGGAGTCCATTTTCCTCGAAAATCCTTTTGAATGGGAAGGATCTTTTTGAGTACTAAGTCTCCTTCTTGAAACTGTCGAGGACGCACTTTTTTCGCATAGGCCTTCATCATTCTCTTTTGGTAAAGCTGACCATGACATAGTGCAGTTAATCTTTTTCCTTCAATGAGGTTCAACTGATCAAGTTGAGTCTGGACTCATCCGGCTTCTTCTAGTCCTCGCCTCCATCAGTACTTTAATGATGGGATTTCCACTTCAAAAGCGGAGTACCGCTTCCATCCCATAAACCAAAGAGAAAGGGGTTGCCCCGGTTGAAGTACGAACGGATGTGCGATAACCATGCAAACAAATGGTAGCATTTCGTGCCGCTTTGTATGTTACAACCATCTTCTCGGATGATCTTCTTGATATTCTTGTTTGTTGCCTCAACTGCCCCATTCATCTTCGGCGGTAGGGTGAGGAATTGTGGTGCTCAATTTTAAAATTCTCACACATCTCTTTCATCATCTTGTTATTCAGATTAGTGGCATTATCTGTAATAATCTTGCTTGGCAAACCATAACGACAAATCAGCTCCCTTTTGACAAACCTGACCACTACACTCCTGGTGACATTGGCATAAGAAGCGGCTTCGACCCATTTTGTGAAGTAATCAATTGCAACCAGAATGAAGCGATGTCCATTTGAGGCCTTTGGCTCAATGGGTCCTATGACATCCATTCCCCACATCGAGAACGGCCAAGGTGCCGTTAAAACATTCAAAGGTGCTGGTGGCATATGAACCCTATCAGCGTATGTCTGGCATTTATGACACTTTTTCACATAGTTGAAACAATCAGTCTCCATTGTCAACCAATAGTACCCCGCTCTTAGTATCTTTCTTGCCATTGCATGCCCATTTGCATGAGTTCCAAAAGAACCTTCATGAACATCTTTGATGATCTTCTCTGCCTCCGTTGCATCAACGCATCTTAGCAGCACCATATCATGGTTCCTCTTGTAAAGCACTTCCTCATTTAGAAAGAAACCCATTGCGAGTCTTCTGAGGGTCCTTTTGTCATTTTCTGAAGCATGTGGAGGGTACTCTCTCGCTTCTTGATAAAGCATTTGATGTCATGATACCATGGTTTCCCATCCGGTTCCACTTCTATCATTTGACAATATGCCGGTTGGTCACGACTTTCCATTTTTATAAGCGGCAAGTCCCTATCCTGACTTGCTTTGAACATTGACGACAACGTGGCTAGGGCATCGACCAACTGATTATCTTCTCGAGGGATGTGATGGAATGTAACTTCGTCAAGTTGTTCAATCAACTTCTTGATGTAGGCATGATAAGGGATTAATTTGGCATCTCGAGTTTCCCATTCTCCCTTTAGCTGATGGATGACCAAGGCAGAGTCCCCATATACCTCAAGAACTTTTACCTTTGAGTCTACTGCTGCTTGGATTCCCATGGCACACGCTTCATACTCGGCTATGTTGTTTGTACAAATAAGCACAACCTAGCGGTGATTGGGATGAAATTATTTTCAGGGGAAATCGCATGGCCCCAACTCCATGCCCCGTGAATTGGAAGCTCCATCGAACAACAAAGTCCATTTTTCTTTTTCTCGAGGGTTTTTCTTCTCTCGAACAAAGCCATTACATCTTCATCGTGAACTCACACCGCATAGACCCATAATCGTCCACCGGTTGACTAGCCAAGAAATCGCCAGTAGCGCCGCTTTGACTACTTTTTGCGTGACATAGATAATGTCATATTCGATAGCAAAACTTGCCGGCCGTGCAATCCTCCCAAAGTGAGGCGGGTTTTTCAAAGATGTATTTGATCGGGTCTATTTTGGACACTAACCAAGTGGTGTAACACAACATGTACCGCCTTAGCCGGTGGGTGCGCCATGCCAAGGAGCAAAGATGTGCGTTCCAATAATGAGTATTTTGCCTCATAGTTGGTGAACTTCTTACTCAAGTAATAGATGGCCCGCTCCTTTTTTTCCGGTTCATCATGTCGTCCCAAGACGCAACCCATGGATTCATCCAACACGATCAAGTACATGATGAGAGGCCTTCCCGGCACTGGAGGTACCAAAACCGGGGTTCTTGCAGATATTGCTTGATCTTCTCAAATGCTACCTGACAATCCTCATTCCACTCTACTGTCTGGTTTTTACGCAACAACTTGAAGATTGGCTCGCATGTTGCCGTCAATTGGGATATAAACCTAGCAATATAGTTCAGCCTTCCCAAAAATCCACGAACTTCTTTTTCAGAGGCGAGGAGTGGCATCTCTATGATTGCTCGAACTTTGTCTGGATCAACTTCTATCCCTTTCTCGCTAACCACAAACCCCAAGAGCTTGCCTGATTTTACCCCAAAAGTGCACTTAGTAGGATTCAGTCTGAGCCTGAACTTTCTCAACCGTTCAAAGAGCTTTTGCAGATCGGTTATGTGATCTTCTTCTGTTTTTGACTTTGCAATCATGTCATCCACATAAACTTCTATTTCTTTGTGCATCATGTCGTGGAACAATGCCACCATCGCCTTTGATAAGTTGCTCCGGCGTTTTCAATCCAAATGGCATCACCTTATAGCAAAAAGTTCCCCACAGAGTGATGAATGTGGTCTTCTCCATATCTTCAGGCGCCATCTTGATTTGGTTGTATCCCGAGAAACCGTCCATGAAGGAGAAAAATGCATGTTGAGTGTGTTGTCCACCAAAACATCAATGTGAGGTAGAGGAAGTTATCTTTAGGGTCGGCCCTATTCAAATCTCTATAGTCAACGCACATTCGCACCTTCCCATCTTTCTTTGGGGACAGGGGACGATGTTAGCAACCCATTGAGGGTACTTTGCAACAAATGAGGAAACCCGCATCAAACTACTTTTTAACCTCTTCTCTAATTTTTAGTGACATCTCCGGCTTCATTCGTCTCAATTTTTGCTTGACCGAGGACATTCTGGTTTTAATGGCAATTTGTGCTCAACTACGCCAAGATCCGTGGCCAGGCATATCTTGGTATGACCAGTGCAAAAACATCACAATAATCGATAAGAGCTTAACCAACTTGCTTCGCTCATTTTCTTTCATGGTAGTGCCAATTTTAACTTCTTTTTTATCATCCTCTCGTCCCCAAATTAATCAGTTCAGGTTGGCTCTTCATGGGCTGAATTTCCTTGGCCTCTTGTTCCATTAATCTCATTAGCTCAGGAGAGGGTTCCCAATTGTCATCATTATCCTCATCAACATGATTAACGGGATGGTCAAAATCATATAATGGGGTCATAGCACTATCATTTTCAAGAGAGTCACTTTCAGATCTGCATTTATTGGTATCAACACAAGTAAAAAAAAAAAAGGGTAATGAATAAAGGTTAATGAAATGGTTGAGCAAAAAGCTGAAAAAGAGAAATAGCAAGATAATCTGAAAATGCATTTATTGATAGTAAATATTGAAATGAAAACATGTGAGCCCGCTTTCACAACACATTATCCTAAAGCCTTGGGCAGAGCTAAAGGATTAGCATTACAAAATTACTTTGAATCAATTTCACAAGTCATGGGAAAATCAACGCTCTCCCAATTGTTGAGTTCTACATCTGGGGAGCAAGGGTACACCAAGTTGACATCATGATTGATGAGTTGATCGTCTTCGATGGCGGTCACTTGGTTCAGAAACACTAATCCCGCACTTCAGAAGTTTCGTCGGATGTCACAGATGGGGATCCTCTCAGCTTTAGGCTCCCGATTTTTCAACCTAGCCAACCTCCTCTCCCTTTTCTCTTCTAGGACCCTTCTTTGTCTGCTTTGGTGGGTTTATATCCTAACCCAAATCTGTCTTTGTTTTCGCAGGGTACCCGTAAATTCACGATGCCTTGTCCATTCATTCCTAGTCCTCTTCCATATTGGTATCCTTTTCCAAGCATTACCTTAGCCATCATCATGGATGCATTAGATGGCCTAGGGGCTTCGACCTTGAGCTCTTTCTTCCACATAGGTGGCATTGACAATCTCTAGCGCTTGGAACGCGGTTTCAAGAGCTTCTTCTGCAGCCTTCAATATAAGGAGTGTCTAAAGGCTTGCTCACCAGATAGGTCTTCTTCGCCAAATACAGTAATCACCTTATTATCAACTATGAATTTTACTTTTTGGTGCAAGGTAGAAGGCACAGCTCCAGCAGAATGAATCCACGGTCGTCCTAAGAGACAACTGTAGGATAGCGTAATGTCCATCACTTGGAAGAGTATATTGAAAGTGCAGGGACCAATTTGAACTGGTATTTCAATTTCCCCCATGACCTCTCTTCTAGTGCCATCGAATGCCCTTACTATCATCGTACTTGGTTTTATGCAAGTTCCATCAAAAGGCAGCTTGGAAAGGGTTGATTTTGGTAACACGTTCAAGGAGGAACCATTGTCAATGGGCACTCTAGCCATTATATGCTTTTGACATTTGACAGAAATGTGCAGTGCCTTGTTGTGCCCCATTCCTTCAGTTGGTATCTCATCATCAGTGAAAGTGACATAATTATCACCAGTAATGTTGCCAATAATACCACCTAATTTGTCACCGTAATGTCATGAGAAACATGAGCCTCGATTCAAGATTTTCATCAACACTTTTCTATGCGATTCGAATTCATCAATAAGGACAAAAGTGATATCCTCACAGGGGTGCGATTCACCGATCTACCACTTTGTATTCATTTTGCTTGATAAACTTCAAGAACTCACAAGCTTCTTCATCCGATACCTCTTTTTGTACTTCTTCGCCTTTTCCGACCTTTCTTTTTCTTTTGCTTCGTTCCCAATGGAAGTCTCCCTATCTTGACTTTGCCTTTACTTGCCTCCCTTTCTTCTTCTTCTCGGGTCCCTTTGCAGCTCCTCGAGTGTAGACGCGGCCACTCCGGTCACTCCCCAATCCCTCATATATTGGTAACAATAGAAGTCGAACCAGACGCAACTTCCGACTGATCATTCGTGGGATTGCTTCTAAGGACTTGTACATCATAATTCCATGGCACGGCTCGAGTGTCCTTGAAGGGAAAAGGACTGGGAACTTGAATGGTGATAGGTTTCGGGCCACAAGGGGATGACGCATATGCAGCTTCAGTATAATAGATAACCAACGGTTTGATAACCGGATTTGCAATGGAAGGGACCAGAGAGTTTACGGCTTCCTGACCTTCTTGCAATTGTGGAATAGCACACTTATCCACCATGTTTACGCCACCATTATCCCATAAATGACCTATTTGCACTAAATGCATATCCATTAGATCTTGAAGGATTTGTCTAAACTCACCACATTCCTCAATAGAATGCCCCACATTCTCATGGAGATTGCACATTATTTCACCTTCATCGCCCCCCTTCTTCTCAATATAAGCTTCCATCATCCCGCATTTGCACGCTTCTTAAGGATAACCCTCATGGGGGTCTTGACATCCGTCGCTTGTCTTATGAGTCGCAGGGCCGAATACTCCTCTATAGCATTTACCGTGGGATTCCCATGGTTTGGTAAAGGATCGTGACCCACACCGGGAGTATTTGTCTTGAAATTCAACCACTTAGCATTGATTAGATCTTGCACCTTAAATTTTAGTGCTTTGCAATTCTCTCGTAGAATGCCCCATGCCCCCGCATGGTAATCACACTTGGCATTTGGGTCAAAACCTTTAGGGTATGGAGGTTCTAATGGCTTCATCGACAAGGAGCCAAAAGAGAGTTACGGATGAGTTGGGGTAGTAATTCGGTGTAGGTCATAGGAATTGGGTCGGTGGACAAACTTCCTTTCTTGGTTATTTGGTGGCTTTCTTTGGTTCAGTGTTTGGATTTTGGGTCCATGGTTGAGCCAAGTTTGCGGTGGTAAGGTAGAGGTGCCGGTATTAAGTAGGAAGTGGCGTTTGGTGAGGCCTCATTGAGTTGTGAGGTTGAGGATGGGAAACGTGTGAAGCGTTGGCGACATAAGGGTGGTAAGGCCGGGGATATGGAATCGGTGGAGTAGTGGGAAAGTACGGGTGGTAAGGTGCGAAAGAGTCCGGAAGGATGGTTGATGGTTCACGGTGTTTGGCTATATCTCCTTGGGGTGAAGTTTCTCTGGTCAAAGGTAATAGCATGAGTTTCTCCTTCTCTTTTCTTCCCCATCTGGGCCTCTTGGCGTTAAATGTTCCAGCTTGAACTTTCAACGATCTTTCCACTTCTCATTCCCCCTCAACTCTTTCTCCAATGATGACCATGTCCGAGAAATTTGATGATACACTCCCTATCATTTTGTCATAAAAGGGTGATTGCAGTGTGTCAATGAACGTAGCCACCATCTCTCTTTCCGTCAATGGGGGCTCTACTTGAGCACCATTTCCCTCCACCTCTGAGCGTATTCCTTGAAGGTCTCAAAGATCCTTCTTAGCCATATTCTCGCAATTGTAGTCTATCCTATGCCATATCGATGTTATACTTATACTGCTTCAAGAAAGCGTCAGTCAAGTCTTTGAAACATCGTATATGGGCACGCTCAAGATGCGTGTACCAATTCGAGGCTGCCCCAGTTAGGCTGTCTTGAAAGAAGTGGATTAACAGCTTGTCATCGTGAGCATGCGAAGCCATTTTGCGGATGTACATGGTCAGGTGGTTCTTTGGACAAGTAGTTCCCCTGTACTTGTCGAAATCCGGGACTTTAAACTTGGGAGGAATCACCACATTCGGGACAAGACAGAGCTCTGAAGCATCCAAAAGACCATAGCCACTTGCCCCTTCAATGGCTCGTAGTCTTTCTTCAATGATTTCCCACTTCTCCCTGGACTGGGGGTTTTCCACGAGGAATTCAACGGGTATTGTGGCACGATGGTGGGAACAGAATGTTGCCCCAGTGGGGTTCCACTGGCATGTGGTTGAGCTGCACTTAAGGGGTTTGAAGCGGCATACCGCTGCCCGGAGGATTGCGGTTGCGGTGGTACGAACCGGGATGGAGACCATATGGCGGGATGAAGAAAGGGTATGGGTGTTGTGTTGGCGGGGATTCGTTGTCATTTGACTGAGTGGCTTGATTTTGGGTAAGGTTCGAGGGATTTGAAGTTGGGGACACTGTCGGCATGTCATTATTGAGGGAATTAGTGGCTAATGGTGGTATATAACCCGGAGGGAGGCCATACGGGGGAAGGACGTCCCTTGGTTACCCCGTGAACCGGCGACCGAAGGTTGAGTGGTGCCGTTTGGGCAAATGGTGAGCG
This sequence comes from Ormosia semicastrata, assembly GCA_029884595.1. Taxonomy (NCBI): domain Eukaryota; kingdom Viridiplantae; phylum Streptophyta; class Magnoliopsida; order Fabales; family Fabaceae; genus Ormosia; species Ormosia semicastrata. The sequence continues at coordinate 12,895,589 of JAQQTO010000046.1, read as the reverse complement.
GCATCGTAATCCCGAGGATTAAAGCCTTGGTATTGCGGGGGGAATGCAGCAAAACCAAAGTGCAAGGAGGTGTGGCCGGATGTCCTTCATTTGTTACTTGATGGATTCCCATCTCGTGCTCCTTCTACTCTCCATAGACCGTAACATTTCCAACATCTTGGACATTTGCTCCCCGAGTGGTTCACTTCATCCCTCAAATCTTGCGTCTGCTCTATCTCATCCATGATCTTTGCTTGGGAACGAGTCCCGTAAGGGTGTCGTGGAAGCTGTTTTCCTGCTATAGTGTCTACTTTTCTGAACGAGGAAATATGATGCGATTATTAGTATTGACTAAACCAAAATGACAAAATGCATGTATGCAAAGCAATGACTATTTATGCCGGTGTTTTTTTTTTTGGCAGATAAATATGATTCCTTGTTAGCGAAGGGAACAAGTTTGTGCCCCGTGAGGATACTTGGTGACCGTGGAAAGGTTTGTACAAACATTCGATAGCAAGGCAAAATCCCTACATTTAGCACTAAGGCATATCGCTCCTTAGGCAAAAATGTAGTTGATGGTAAATCCAAGGGAATATTCATTCCTCAATGGACACCATTCACTGGCAATGCGACGTAGAACCAAACTCTCCATACTCAAGGACAAATCGTCTCGAGGCGGAAATATGGTTGACAATTTATTCTAGGAAGAATTCACACATCAATGAACAATGTCTTGATAAAAGGATAACAAGATCGATATTTGAAACAAAACACAGCCATGGGCATCCATTTTCATTTCAAACTTCAGAAATACAAGATTTAGTTCTCACAAAATGTAGCACAATTACATCAACAACTTCATTTGCTTTTTTCTAAAACCCTTAGCAAGACCTCGACAATAATTCATAAAATCAAGAATCTTTGACTGGTAGTCGTAACCGTGGGTTTATGTGAGCTTGAATGTCTGCTTCTTCAAAATGAGTAATCAGTTGTGTGGTGTGATATCGTAAGCTATCAGATATGTCTTCAAATTTCTTCTTCCATTCCTCTTTTTCCGCCCTTTGGTCTTGTGCTACTAATTGCCACACTTCTGCCCATTCTTCTTTTTGCCTCAATAATCTTTGGGCTTCAAGTCTCCACTGCTCATGGTCTCGCCCCAACTCTTGAATTTTCAGCTTCAAATGCTCATTCTTTTGGCTTGCCTCCACGAGTGCATCGTGATATTTGGTAGCTAATGCTCGCCTTTGGTCAGAGCTGCACTTCGCTTCAGTCAGAGCTTCTTGTAAAGCTTGCATTCTACGATCTTGTACCCTAGCATTCGCTTCCAGCTTTCCTTTCTCTTGTAAAACTAATGCCATTGTCTCTTCCTGAGCACTTATCTTTGCTCGTAATTCATGAACCTCTGTGGCAGTCTTTTCACATTCTACCTCCTTTCCTTTCCTTGCCCTTTTTGCTAGGCTTGGGGTCCCAGCCATATCTGCACACGCATCTTTTAGATATTCAACTTCATCAGCTAGCTTCTGGCATCGACTCTGGTGGATGACTACTTTTAACTCAGCGGCTTCCTTTCCTTGTTCCAAGACTTTCATTTGTGCTTTCAGTCTTTCAACCTCGGTGGCCATTTGAGGTATGATTTGAGGATGACCCTTATCACCTGAAACTGTCTGGGGGATACTATTTTGTGCCCTTCTTGCCTCTCTCCATTGCAAGTATTCAGAGGTACAAACCACCACATGCTTCCCTAATTCCTTTGTTCCTGCCATACGAATATTCTTCCAAGCATCTCTAATCTCTTTTTCTTGTTTAGTAGTGCTTCCATCTTGCTGGTATAAGAAGCTGAACCCTTCAAGTTGCTTTTCGTTGGGCACATATTGAGTCCATCGGAGTTGCCTAAGCACAAGGATTGGCGCGTATGATACACCACCTCTAGGGCTCATCAAAGGAACATTAGGAAAGTCACCACAGCTGAAAACTATCTCTTCTCCATGATACCACGGGCATACCCATTTAAAAGAATCTGGCCCCATACTCACGAAATCATTCTTCCATTCATAAGCTTTTTGTGACTTCACCGGTATGCGACCAAAATTCCTTAACGGGTCAGGTAGGAGTCCCAGACGATTCTGTACATCCATATGCATCATGATCCAAACGTACAACATATGTGTACAGCATCGAATCTTTCCACCACCCTTTTGATGACAGATTTCCATCGTCAAGAAAGTATCAGCAAGAATAGCAGGGACTGGATTTGCTTTATATTTCTCAAACTTGAAGAATACATCCATTGCTGCTTGATCTACCATATCTGAGGTGAATGGGAATAACACTAATCCAAAGATGGTTAAGGCCAGTGTTTTGTTGAAGAAATCCCATTTTCCTTGTTGTGCTAGATATTGAAGATGTGCTTCTAGGTAACTTTTCTTCAAGCCTTCTGTTCCTCCCCTCTTTTCCATGCCCAATTGACTTGTTGGAGCCCCTATCAATTCTGCTATCTTCCCTACTGATACGTAATACCCTCCATAAAGATAAACATTAGGGTGCTTGTTCATTGGAAGCCTTAACATGATCGCATACTCCTCTATGGTTGGTGTAATGTCCAAGTCAAGTAGCTCAAAACATTTGAGAGAATGGTTCCAAAATTGAGCAAGGCCACTTAAGGCGGGCTCCTCAACTATAATGCGCAGTAAATCCATAATCTTCCTGTAACTGCTTGAGAACTCTGATCGAGCCTTAGGGGTCATTTGTTGACTAACGTCCCTCACATTCCTCAGATCACTGCCATTTATTGTAACCCTTATACTCCTCTTGAGGTCGACTGCATTGCTAGAGTTCTGTCCTTGATATGTTTCTTCCATTCCTTGCTATTGATGAGTAATAACCTTTCCACTTTGCCAAGAAAACTCACCCTAAAAAGGAAGTAATGAAGGGAACATGTAAGCCAAACAAACAGGAGAATGCACCTTAAGGATACCTCTCGTCGAGGTAACTCTAAGGAAAATGTATTAGCAGTCCAAATGAAGGAGCCCTCACAGGGTCGTAAACCCAAAGGGCGCCTAGTCCTTTTTTTTTTTTTTTTAAATGCTGAGACTATTATGAAAATGCAAGATGATGTGTATTTGTTCTGCTGACAAATTTTTATGAAAATGCAAGAATGAATGAAAATGCAAGCCGTGCAAGTGCAAGAGGATGCACATTTTTTATTTATTTAAAAGAAAGTGATAAAGAAAGACATAAGAGGTAGATGGATAATGAATGATGAAAAAGAAAAAAGCAAAGCTAGGAATGAAAATGCAATGTCATGTATCTTTTTCTTTTTTTGTTTTTTTTTAAACCAAAAGGAATGCATGGATGAATGACATGAGGAATAAATAAAGAAAAAGTATGCTCCATTTGTGTCCTAATCAGGTGTAACCTAAGGAGATGGATGACTCTAAATTTTCTATGTCATTATGTTCATTCTACCAAAGGCAAGGTTTTTCGGACGGATCTATCTTCTAAAAGTCATGGTCCCCAGATTGCCCCCATCTCGAAAGATAAGGACCCAATTCATGAATTAATCACAAGTAGGGATAAACCCTCTCAATATGACTAGTCCATGATACTGGTAACAATCTGAGTGGTGTCTCGACAAATGTCAAGTGAGCATAAAGCTCCTCAATAACAAAAGTCGAGACCCCTCCTACTCCTCGGGTTCGCACAGACTCGGGTATAGAGCCCAAAAGGTGTGTGAGGTAAGTGATAGTGACGTGTGTGAAGGAGCATACAAACCTGTACAAAAACTTAAAAGACAAAAAATACCCCCAACCTGCAAAACATATATACAACAACCAACCAGCAATCGCCTACCCTAAGGTTTCAACAATTAAACACAAAATATATATACAAGTAAGTCATGTCAAAATAAATACAAAAAACGTTAGCGAGATATTTACATAAAAACTATATAGAATATATTTACAAGCAAATAATAAAAACAAAGAAAAAAAAAAGGTAAAATAAATAGATAGGAATTATTAATGATTTGCACAACTAACAACAATAGGCCTGACTCTCTGAGGTCCCCAGTGGAGTCGCCAGCTGTCGCAACCGGGATCGCGACGGGACGACCGAAAAATATTAAAAAACAATGGAGTCGCCACCAATGTTTATTTAAATTAGGAAAACATTAGAAAAACCTTTAAATTAGGAAACTGGTCTTTTAGAAAATGAGTTTGAGTCCGGGAGTCGATTACAGATAGGGAAGGTATTAGCACCCTACACTGCCCGTTCTAGGAACGGTACCTTATATTAGTTGTGCAAATTTTAATGATATCAAATATATTTATTTTAACCCTCTAAACAAAAGACTTTGTAATTATTTATTATTTTTCATTTTTTATTTTTGAAAAGAAATAAAAGAAACAACCAAATTATGAATTTTTTTTTTTTTGACTTGACAGAATAGAGATTCTGCTCCTACGTATCCTCGGGTGCAATGAGGAACTCAAAGTCACGTAGTTCTTTATAAAATAAGTATGGGTTGGTTGATTTTATTTAAAAAAGATTTTATTTGAAAGCGAATCCATTTTTTCACAGGATTTAAGTTAGCACTAGGCTACTCAATAAACCCTTATGATCCAAAAGATAATGAAGATAGCATCCGCTATTCAATCATCATCATTGGTCATTGCATGGATTAAAAGATTTTTTTTGCTATTTTTATATTCTTTTACCTTTTTTTTTTGCCAAAAAAGTATCATTATTGCCTTAATACGAAATGGGCAGCAGCATCACGAGATTCAAACCCAAATCCCAAAAGACAATAACAATTCATTTAAAAAGAGTTTGAAACCTTTAGCACCAATAACAGAGCACATACAGAGGACGTTTGGGGAGAGGATTTGGAAATTGGTTCGACGGTCGGTTTAGTGGAGATTGAGTGATTCTTTTCCGCCGACACGGTGGGGATAAGGATGGGATAGATTCGACGGTCGGTTGGAAAAAGGGTGATTCTGTTTTGGAGTTTGACGGTCGGTTGGGGGTAAGGATGGGATGGATTCGACGGTCGGTTGGGACGGGGTGATGGATTCGACGGTCGGTTGCAAAGGGATTCTGTGAGTCCGACGGTCGGATGGGACGGAGTTTGGTTGATGGTGTGAAGGTTTGGATGGGTTGTCGGTGAGGGGTAGTAGGCGGTGTGGTTCGACGGTCGGTCGAAGGTGTGATGGAGACGAGGCAAGGTTGTTAATTGGTCATTTGGGGATGATGGGATCACGGTTTGGAAAGTGGGGTCCGACGGTCGAATGTGATGGAGATTGATTGATGGTGTAAGATTTGGATGGGTTGTCGGTAAAGGGAGTGGAGCTCACGGTTCGGCCTCGGTCGGTTCTGTTGTGGTTCGGTAGTGTTTGGAGAGGTTATGGAAACCGCTTGGGTGATGGGGATTATGGAGGCTTTGAAGATAGTGAGTATTTTGGAGGTGGAAGGGAAGTGGTCGGATTGGGGTTCGACGGTCGGGCATAAGTTGGGTTTTTGAGGCGATTTCGCGTAATGGATGGTTGAAGGATGGTGGTGTGGGTTCACGCAATAGTGAGAGGGATGGTGAAGGTTGGTATATGGGGATTCGACGGTCGGTGGGGGTATGATGGTTGTTAGTTCGACGGTCGGTGCAGAGGGATTCAGGGGTCCGACGGTCGGTTGGTTGAAGGGAAAGATCTGGCTTCTTGGGTTTCGACGGTCGGTGAGGGTGTCAGTGAGGATGGTAACTGGTGTTGGTCGGTGAAGGTCACACCGGGTGTGGTTCGACGGTGAGGGTGTCGGTGAAGTTGGTCGGTGAAAGTCACGGTGGTGTGGTTCGACCCGGTCGGTTTAGGGAGGTTGGATGGTTCGACGGTCGGATATGATGGAGTTTGGAGGTAGTGTGAAGGTTTGGATGGGTTGTCGGTGAGGGGATAGTAACGGGTGTGGTTCGACGGTCGAGTGAGGTGAAGGTCAGTGATGTAGTTCGACGGTCGGTAGAGGGAATTATGGTGTGATTCGTGGGGTTCGACGGTCGGTTAAAGATATGATGGATCCGGTGCTTGGGTTCGACGGTCGAATGGGGAAGGATGTGGATATGATGGTGTTTGTGAAGTTGGTTGAAGGCCAGTGCAGGAGTTCGACGGTCGAATGGGAGGTGAGGATATGATGGTGTTTGGTTGATGGAAAGGTTAAGGAAGGTGTTGTTTACGTGTGCATGGGTTGATGGAAAGTAGATGTTTTCGGTCTGGAAAAGGTTGAATGTGGGTAGTTGAAAATGAAAGTAATAAAAGGGAGATGGGTTCACGGTTGGAGGGTGGATATTGGGTTTCAGTCAGGGAGGCTTGAGTGGAAATGTAGTATTCATTTCAGGTTGAGTGCAGAGGGATTCATGAGGTTGTGTGCAAGTGAGAATAGTTAGCAAAAATGAGCTACATGACATAAATGCGAGAAGGTTACCCGTGGAGTTCAAGGTGGAATAGTTGAAGTGAATGCTATTCCTCGGCAAGGCTTTGTCTCCTTCTTGTTCCCTTCTCTCTGTCTCCCTTGTGATGGTCATGTGCTCTTGGAAGTTTACGGTGATGAAGGATTGATAAAGACGATGGTCACAGTGGAGAATGGGTGAAGGTGCTGTTTTTGGTGATGAGGGTGGTGAAGATGGTAGTGAGTTAACTCGGTGGTTAGAGATGAAGTCAGTGTCTTGAAGGGTGGTGACAATGTTGAGGCTGCTGAGCTGAAGATGAGATTATGGAGATTGGTTCTCTGTGAGAGCCAAGGTCTGGTCTTCGTCTCTGGAAAAATCTCAATCCCTCCTCTGCTTGCCTTCCCCTGCTTGCCTTTGTATCTGAACAAAAGAGGCCTCCCCTGTCCGAGGTGGAGAGGCTGCCAGGTTGACCCAACTTGGGTCACCATAACACTTCCTCATTTGTGTATGTTGCCCTCTGCTCCAAGCTCTCTTTCTCCAATGCCTGTTGCCATTCCCAAACCATGACAGGCAGCTCCCCAAGGTAAGCAGCATGCGCAGGAGCCAGACTGATGCACAGCTAGCAGCAAGCTACGTTCTACTCAGCCCTTTTTTATTCATTTTTTTCTTGTAACAACAGAAGGAAATTGTGTTTTATTATTTATTATCTTTTATTTTATTTTTATTTTATTTTTGTTTTTATTATTATATTTTTTTATTTTTTATTTTTGTTTGCACAAATAAGAAAAAACTGACGAAGCAAACCAAGCACTCACAACACTGCAATTAAGCGTTAATTCTTAATTAAATGACAAAATTTTATGGACAAAATTAGGTATCAACACTCTCTTTCAACAATTACTCCTCCGGTCCTCCCACCCCCTTCTTGTGGGCTTGCTCTTGGGTCCGAAGGATGGGGACTCGGCTTACGGCCTAAAGCTTTCCTTCTCTCACAGACTTGCCAAACAAATAGAATCATTTTGCATTTTCTTACCATTTAGTTGACACTCGAAACCTTCATAATGAAAGGGGACCTGCACAGAATCTAGTCAAGTTGGGTACTGGACCATCTAAGCCTTGGATAAATACAACCATTATTAATATAAATTTGAGCTATCATCATTGATCATCTAAGTTAAAAGGCTGTGATTCATTTAAACTCAATAAATTTAGATAAGCTCAGTTGGCATCACCTCAATTAATTAATAAAAAATGATTAATCCTCCTAACTCATCCTCCTAATAATCCTTGTAATTACTAAATGAAGAAAGTATTGAATACTTTTTATATTCTCAAGATATTAGTTGTGTTTAATTTTTTATTCAATACTTTCTTTATTAAGTAGTAGAAGGATTATTAGGAGGATATATTAAAAGGATATAGTAAAGTTTTAATTAATTTACATAGGCCTAATAAATTCAGTGAGCTCAATCGCATGTTCATTTTTTTTTACCCTTATCTATATTATCATCTCTACTCAGAGACTGATTTGTGGGAGTATCTTGGCAAGAACTCTACCTCGTCTTTAACCAGTGGATTGTCATACGACTAACGTGAAACTCTTTGACTACCACCCCTCATGTAGAAGATGAAATATCTAGTGTCTACTGTGAGACAAGGTAAAACTCTCACACCCATGAGATCACAAAAGTCACATTTACATCGCTATTACATACATCTCTTTGATGATATTCTCATGCCCAATTTAACTAGAATCTTTTGTTCGGCAGTTCCCATAGTCATAATTGGTCCGGCTTCATCCATGTAACACCACTAGCACTGGATATCTCATGAGAACATCTGATTTGTGTCCCTCTCTGTCCTCTATTCGTCCCCAACATCTCTATTCTGTAAGTGTATTCTTCTACCAACATTTTTTAAGTCTGGTTAGTGCAGTAGGTAGGTACGCTGATGCAATTTGATGCCAACTTCATTCAAAAAAGCATCCCATCTTTGCTTATATCATTTCTTTGTCTACTCTTGTTTATCTTTTTGCTTTATTAAAAAAAAGCACCCCTTCTTTTTGTTTATCTTGTTTATATAAGAATAAGAATATGATCTTCAACGTCTGGTGGATTTTCACCAATGGATCATGTGATTTTTAATGGGGTTTATTTGTTTTCTATTTTTCTTTTGTTGAATTTTTGTGGGCACTAGTTTCAATATGCATAATTTTTAAATGATTGATGCCGATCATGGTACATAAAATGTTGATTGTGCTGGTAAAAACTCTCACGTATTTAACCTAACTTTTCTTCGTGATTTTGGTCTTGTATTTGATATAATGTTAACCATTGGTATTAGTCTTGTGACTGAGAATTTCTTCACATAATGTCCTTTCGGTGTCCCACCTCTAAAACTACATCATTTGTTGGACGATTCTACTGTTTGATGGTAGAATAGCAATCAATGCTTGAAATTTAAAAACGTTGCAGCACTTGATTTACTAGGAAATATATTATTTTGATTAGTATTCAAGATATTCCCTTGGTATAGTAAGGACGAAGTTCTTATGCACCTTTATATATATATATATGTTGTGTAACTGGTGTTTTTGAATTTGTTTACTTTACTTATAGACATCTTTTTCCTTTCATTCATGGCTTCTTCTCTCGTCTATTTCAAATTTATTCTGCATTATTATTATTCAATGGTCCTTTCTGTTTGTGTTAAAAAAAAAAAAGCCAAATAGAGTTTGAACGTTCAAGTGGTTCGACTTTTATGCTCCATCTTTGGTCGATTTTTAATACCCTCCGTCATTTATGACACCAATAATAGCCATTAGTATATAACAATACATTTATTGATATATATTTCTTTTAATTGAGAAAATTTGCATTAGTCACTATTAATTACTTTAATTGGCATTTCTCATTTTTAAACATTTTTTAAATTTTATTGATTTAATACTACATAATCGAACAGTAACATAATACTAACAATCAATGTGTGTGTGTGAATATATATATATTGACTTAATTGCTGCTTCACTAAATATTTAAAATCCGATCATGATTCTTAACATAAAATATTAATAGTTTTGTAATGACTAATATGTGACTAAGCATTCAAAGATAGAGAGAAAAACAATTAATTGCTTTGATTGTCATTTTTCATTGCTTTAATTCCTACCTATTATCATTCATTTATTAATTAATAATTACATTTCATAATATCATATTGAATTCATGTAAGGATACTTCAAAGTCATCATTAAGCACGATATTCGTGGCTAGTTGCTTACTAGCATTTACATTTATGTGTGATAAATTCCATAATAAATACTTGTATTCATCTTAATTTATTGTTTTTTATTTACATAGTATTAAATATTATAATTTTATATATTTATTATTTTAATTTAAACTTTTTAAGCTATAAGTATATGACAATTTATTTGCATGGGTTTAATTTAATTATATTTCACTATATTAATTGCAGACTAGATCTACCATTTAGTTGACATTCCTAATCATATTTAAGTAGCATTCTTTTCTTTTCATCATAATTTATTTTGCACTCACTAGCCATAGAGAAGGGATAACCTTTCATAAAAGGATGTTGTTAAATGGCATCAAAAATAACATTTTCATATTTTATAATATTAATGCATATTGTAATATTTTAGCATGAGACACCAGTTTTTCCTTTTTCATGATTTTGTGATTATTATCTCTTATGTCTTAATGTTACTTACCATCATTCTTATTCTTATTCACTTGATATAACACTCAATTATTATGACGAGCTCCCAAGTTCCAAGCTCGTAAAAGTCAAGTTGGAAAACTTATGTGCTCTTCTTGAACAAAGCCAAGATGATGAAGTTTCCCAAATTCGTTAATAGTATACATTGGCACACAAAAAATAAAAAATAAATAAAAAAAGGCAAGGCTCATAACATAGAAGGACAATTTCATCATACATTAACACAACAAACTTTATTAAGGTATGAAAATTTAATTATGTTTATTTCAATTGCATATTATTATTATAATTACTCACATGACAAGATCAAGATAACTAAATAAAAGCTCCAACATTACAACATTGGGCGCACAAATCCCTAGAAAAATTCCATGCAATGAAAACAAGCTTAGGAAAACTTAGCAGCGTGACCTTGGAAATCTAAGATGAAAACTAAGCCTTGGAAAATTCTAGGCGATGACCCCAAAAACTCGGGATGATACAAACTCTTGGAAAAATCCAAGCGAAGGCCTAACTCGAAATTTGAAGATTAAATATGTGTACAAAAGATCTTGATTTACGAGAGAAATGTTGAAAATCGGCAAGTGCCCGAAAAGAAAGTAATAAAGTAGTGAAAAGAGAGATAGTCCATTTGAGATGATAAAAACTCCTGGAAAAGTCCAAGCGAATATCCCGAAAACTTGGGATGATAAAAACTCCTAAAAAATTTCAGGCGAAGGTCTCGAAAACTTAGGATGATAAAAACCCTTGAAAAATTCCAGACAAAGGCTCCTAAAACTCGGGATGATAAAACCCTTCGAAAAGTCCAATCGAAGACCCTGAAAACTCAAGATGATAAAAGGCCTAGCTCAATAAATTTCCAAGGTCATGGTCAAGCCACGATACCCAAAATATATACTCGACCCAACTTAGTAAATTTCCAAAGTTATGGTCATGCCATGATGCCCAAAATATATACTCGGCCCAACTCAATAAATTTCCAAGGTCATGGTCAAGCCATGATAGCCATACAAGACTAGCCCATCTTGAAAAAGCTCGAGACCATGATCAATCCATGATGCCTATGATCGAGTTGAAAATTTTGAAGCTAACTTAGAAAGGTTTTTGAAGCTTGACAACTATATACATCCCCTTGCTGTGTGCAAAGGTTCAACTCGTGGAGGCACTAAGCCGACTCAACATTAGCAATTGCATTGCCTTTTTCTTCAAAAAGTCTATTTTAACGTCATTAGCAAACATCATAAGGCTTTTGAAAAGGTAGGATCTAAGGATAAAGGTCCTTATGATCATGATGTCTATCATATCATACACAATTGCCTAACTTAGAAAATTTTGAAGTCATGGTCATGTCATGATACCCATACAATACTGACCCAACTAAGGAGACCTCAGATTAGAGGCATGAAAGACCTCGAATTAGAGACAAAGATAACCTCGGATTAGAGGTAAAAGACCTTGGATTAGAAACAATATAACCTTAGATTATTAGAAAAGGAATAACCTAAATCCTAGGAAACACATGCATAGAAGACCTCGATTTCTGAGAGAAATTACCCAAGTCCGGGAAAAATATATGTACAAAAGATCTTGATTTCTGAGAGAAATTACCTAAGTCTTGGGAAGTACATGCATGAAGAATTCGGAAAAATTCAAGACAAACAATCCTTGGAAAAATCTTGGAAACTAGAACTTGATATGATACAAACCTTGGAAAAACCCAGTAAAACTTGATATTTCCTTTTCTCATCAGAGTCAATATTTTTAAGTTGTACTTTAAAATACCTTGAAACAAAAAACTAAGTATTAACAAAAGAACAAATAGAAACTTGAAACACCAAGAGCAAAATCGGATCACTTCACCATTTACCTAGGGAGGTTACCTAGGGACGAAGTCAAAAAATTATGACAAGCTCAGAAAAGCTCAGTCATTCACCTTGTGATTGCCCAATAAGAGATTCTCGAAGGTCAAAAATTTGTTAACCAAATCCTCCCAAGTAAGTGGATTGTCCAAGCCAATAAGCTCAGAAAAGTCTAAATCAAAAGTAATTCTTGATTGTTAATCATATCACTTTAACACTATTTAAGATCAAAAGATGGAAGTATTAAAAATCAATGTTCTATTTCAAGTGATTCATGTCCTATCATCATCGATCGCTTATCGCCGTTGAGGGGATGGGGTCTGTGGACCGTCCAAGCCCTATAAACTCGGGTAAGCCCAATTGGTCTCACCCCAGCTGATTAACTTACATAAGCCCAATAAACTCGATGAGCTCAATTGACACCCGAGATTCCTATTTAAGCAACCCTGGCAACAGAAGTCAAACATGTTTATTTTTTTTACCCTTACCTATACCATCGTCTCTACTTGGAGACTGATTGATCAAAGTATCTTGGCAAAAATTCCACCTCATCTTCAATCAGTGGACCATCAGATGACCGAAGTAAAACTCTTTGACTATCACCCCTCAAGTAGAGGACGGAAGATGTATCCTACTCACTATTCACAAATTAGGCTTTTCATACATTCTGAGTGACATGTTGGGTTAACCTTTAAGTGCGATGTTGATTATGGGCTGGCTCCAAACGAAAACTGTCCAAAATCTAAACGAAGACCTGCCAGCTTGGTCCAATTTTGGCTCCACATGTTCTGGACTGTTTGTGTCTTGCTGCCTTCTTTCTATACTGTCTGAATCCTCGTCCTCGTTCCACTTTTCCAGGCCATGTAAAATGATGACATTTCATTAAAAATTCGTACTATTGTCACAAAGAAGCTACAACATTATACACCCAACACTTTCAACTAGAAAAAGGTAAACTCGGTTCACACTAGTTCATCCACCTACTTCTAGTAATGGAAGTAATATCAATTAGATTGCTTAATTATCCTTGTACTCCTCAGGGATGTGGGCTAATGCTAGTGCTTGTGTTGGTGCTGGTGCTGGTGCTGGTGCAGGAGTTAAGTCTTTGGACTCTTTGGTATAGAGACGATGTCTCCGCTCTCTCCCATACACAATCCAGAATATCAAGGAGAACATCACAGCAAAGGAGACCATTAACAATCCAATATAGATCCATCCACTATAACGCTGTAGACCAGGACAATGATCACTAGTTATATCACTGAATGTTTCCCGAACAAACGTGCAATCTTGTAGCTCAACCAGGGATGGAGCATAATTATACAAGGCGTTCCCCACATTTATTCCAGCGGACACTTGGTTATAGAAGGTAGGGGTCAAACGCCCCTGGGTCATGCATATCTCAGATGGTGAAACTTGGCACACAAAGTTGCTATAAACCTGCATCATACAGAAACTAATATTAAGACCAACTTCAACTCTGACTATAAAGAGAATAATAGCTCTCAGATGCTCGAGATTTGGTCTTAATGAAAAATAGGTTGTTTCAAAGAAACTGAGCATATATATTAATGAAACCAACCCATGTGACAAGTAGTGTTTTCATGTTTTATGAAGGTTCCACTAATCTACCTGTGTTGCATTACTTAGGCCCACTTCACCGGCGTCACATTGTCTATCGGTCATGTCAGGATGGAATGGATTGCAGAGGAGCGGCATCAGAGGACCAGATTGATTATAGTACAGTGGCGTGAAATTGGGGGCAAAATTTATGTTGGAGACATTGGTAATGACCTGGTTGACCAAATTGACTAGTTCAGATGTTACTTCTTTGCTACGTAACAAGGTTTCTTGTGCAGTGGCATTGTCCACACAGGGCAGAATATCATCCAGAGCTGTATTTGCAGTGGGATACTGGATCCACTCATCCATAGCTACACAAGTGTCTGCTGTCACACTAGCCATGCAAAACAAAGAAGGATTAGCTCCACACTTAAATGGCAAGTTAGCAACTTAGCATCCCCCTCCCCATCTGAAAAAAAAAAGAGAAGTAGCATGCACATTATAATCATCACATCTGGTAAAACTTCAGAGGATGGGAAATGAGGGTTAGACCAAAACCACCAAGTTTAACATAACTTCTCCAATGGAACTCTAAAGAGATCCTTAAAATTCAAAGCTGGAAGACAATTTAGACATTATATGGCATGACCTTATAATATTAATAATGTGTGACCATTCTAACATGAAGAGCATAAATCCTTGCTACCATATTGGTGTCTATCAGCAAGACATCTATGACAATATATGGTAAAACCATTAAATTTATTTTGACTATTTTAGGGGAGGGGAAGGAGAACTTACTTATGGAGAAGGAGGAACAAGCCACATAATATAAAGGTACCAGTAACAAGAATCCATCCAGCGATTACCAAGCTGCAATTATTTATGTCAAAGCAATTAATGAGAAAATATGATGATAGGCCGAGTTATGTTTGCTAGCAAAGAATCACAAAACTGATATAACAGTAGGTGGTATAAAATATATCTCACTTACATGTACACAAGGAGCTGTATTCCAAAAATTGAGAACACTGAAGTAACAAGTCAGAACATAAATTAATACCACAAGAAGTAAGAAATTCTGGATCTAAATTGGGACATAGAAGGGACTCACAAAATCCAAGAAATGTCAAGACTAGCATAACAGCAGCTATTATGATAAGCGCCAGCCTCCTGTATCAGTGTCACCATATTCAATTTATAGAGAAAAAAATAAAACAAAAAACCAATTATCTGGAGCTGAAAACATAATAATCAATCATTACACAGAATCTAAGAGATCTTGTATGTTGTCTGAGTTCTTCTTTGTTTGATCAGCAAGTGTGCTAGCTGAGGTATTGATCTTTGTTTCTGCTTCATCAATATCACTTTGAACATTAGTAGGGAGAAAAACGCGATCAATTCCAACCTGCTTAGCTTGAGCAAGATAATCTGACACATTCCTGAGTTTATCCACAGCAGAATCAGCTTGATGTACAACATACTGCACTGTCGTTGTCGTACTATGATGAAAATTTCCTTGCCCAATATAGATAACTGCACATCCAATCCTGTTAACACAGAAAGACATGTAATACAGATCCAACTAAACCTGAAACCAGCAAAACAGAGGAAGAGAGAGATGTGTACATTGCTGCAATTGTGAATAATATGAGAAGAATAAGGGAAAGAGCATAGCATGTTCGAGAATAACCATAAGACTCTCTTTCACGACAGAAGTAACAAAGAATCAGGAGCAAAAAGCACAAGCCAAAGCCCAAGAACCAGACTGCTGCAACACTGAACACAGGAACTGCCGTAAATGCCACAGACTGCATTCAATAAAAAGAAAAGTAGTGAGAGGACTTTGTTTTTTGAAATTCAATACTGCAGAGCTAACCAAAGAGCTTATTAAGGTTATAGATTGGAGTAAAGTACTAAAAATACAAAGAAACAAAATTATAACAAATAAAACGTACACAACAGAAACCCACCAGTCAGAAATGAGCAATTATCACATAAAATATCATCTAATCCGGCCAACTCAAATTCAAACAATTAAATTTACAGCATAGTACGGGACCTATTAAAAAAATGTGTGAATCAAGGCTTGTACAGTGACTCGCAGACTTCTGTTTTCCTTTCATGTAAAATTTCAGTGACCTTCCATGGTCATCTTACTTTTTTATGTAATATACACATGTTTAAGCTTACGTAAAACACCCACACCCCACCAGATGGGGGAAACAAGAAAGACAGAAGCATGGACAGAGCAATATATACACGATTAATTGTCACTCCCTCAAAATTTAAAATCAAATTTTAGCTCTATAGCAGTTCTCTATCTTTATTTTCAACTTTTTTTCATGAAGCATTTTATCACTATCATTGCAGGAACAGCCTGAAGCATGTAACAACGTGGGATGCTGCACTACCATCTCTTATCCACTTCAGCTTCATGAGCTGACAAAGAAGCAGAATAGAAATAGAGACCTATTATCATCCAAAATCAGCTTGCTTTTCCAAACACCAGTAACTCCACCTTCAAGCCACAGCACCTCAAATTTTATTTACTTTTTCTATGAATAATAACACAAAATGCTAGCTTCATGCCTCATCCTGTAAAACTAAATGATAAAGCATAATATGACCATAGAGTCACAGACAAATATTATTAATGTTAATTAAGATTATGTGCAGAACAATAGAAGTCAATAAAAGCAATTTTTTGTACAGGAATATTCAAATGTATCTTTAATAACGCCCATCTTTATGCTCACATTTTGCTTAAAGCTACCAACTTAGTGCAAATTTTAAAGCTTAACAGCGACAACCACCGAAATACAATGCTTAGCAGACTATAGAACTATTATAGCACAAACTACTAACGGTTTGATGAGCTTACAGCCCAATAATGGTGGTCACTGATATTCCATCCATTTGTGTACTTTTGGAAGCCGTCAAGAGGGTCTTTTCTTCGTGTTCGCTCAGCAGCTAATGGAAGTGGAACGGGTGAGTTCTCAAGTGGTACTGGTTCTGCAGCAATTTCATCCACAAGAGACCTTCCAGGCCTAGTCTCCCGAGAAAAGCCTACAGCATTTCCCTCATTTTCAAGTCCTACAAAAAGCAAAAGAAAGTTTCATGCTTTCTACTAAAACATCTTCACGCGGTATAACTTATTGACCTTTTGGTTTTAGCAAGAAAAAAAATTAAGGGAAAAGTGAGGGTAGAAACAATCTTTTGAAATATTATCATGCATTGTCATAGTGTTTTTTCCCCCACTGAACTTAAAAGTTAAACTGAGTGAACAATGACAACATTTGTTCGAATCAAAGACTTGTTTTGCTTCTAAGAGTTTATGGGCTGCTCAAACAGTGAAGAATAGTATGAAAAAGCACCAGAGAGAGGTGTGAGTAAAATACCAGAAGTGGGTTGTGTCCGGACCGGTGGTAAGTAAGAGCCTTCGTGTGACAACAAAAAGGAAGCTGAAGAGTGAAAAATGAAAAATGTGACCAGAACAAGAACGCAAGAATGCAGTGGCCGGTAACTTAACATTATATGAGAGCAAGTGAATGTGAATTGGAGAGAAAGAGTGCAGTGGACTGTGTGTACTGTATTCTTCACTCACTGCCACTGGCAAATGCCAATCTCTGCTTGTGTGTGTGTAAGATACAGGAAGATAAGAGAAACTCGAGAAAGAGTTAACAGACATTAACCTCGTTACTGTTACGGCTTTTACCCCACCATTATTGTATGCCGGGAAAAATAATCAAAACATATTATGGTGATATTAACAATTTAATATGGTGGCTGTAATTTTTTTGTTAATGGGACACAACAGATACTCAAAATAGTTCTTTACCGTCACCAACAGCTCATCATCCACCTACATATTTTGGAAATATCAAATTTAAAAGTTGGAGTGGTAAATTATAATATCAATTTAATTTTGGATATAATTTGCAAACTATAGTTTCACTTCAAAATTATGTTTAAACACAATTTAACTACGATTTTATCAAACATATTATTTATGAATGAAATTACATTTGTACTCCTTAAATTGGGGTTTGAAGTGTTCAAATTATAGTCCTAACATGCTAATAATGCACCACAATTAGTGGATAATTAATTATGGATGAGAGATCACCAATCCAAAACCTTTGTATCGAGGGCTGGGCTGATTTCCCATTTATAGTGTGACAAAGGTCAAAAGTGGAAGATGAGCAAAGGGTGAGATGTAAACCAAAATGAAGATGGGGAAGAGGGGAGGGCCCCAGAGAAAGCGTGTAAAGTTAATCAATCGATTGGCTCGTTCCCCAACGTAATTTCCCTACTCTTTACTGTTCCCTCTTTTGACTTCAATGTAATTGTGGACCACCATCTCAGCCGGTTTTTCTGGCCTTCCCTTATTTTTCCACCTTTTTATGCTTAAACAAACAGAGGAAAGCGCAAATGATTTTGCAAAATGGTTTTTTACACAATTTTTTTAATACCTTTCTGTTTTAAAAAAATAAAATAAGAAAATGTGCATTAAAATGTATATTTTTTATTTAAAAATTAATATAAAATAATATAATAAGAATAATATACAAATAATATGATTGTATGATTTCACCCCGAATAATAAGGTTAACAGTAAGCAAAATTCTATATCCCTAAATTAGCATAACAATTTTTTTAAAAAAAAAAATACTTGAAGAAATAATGTTAACATTTTTTAAGTTCTAAAAATGTTTATTTTTACTTTATTATTTAATTTTTTTGAATAATAATGAAATTTTATTTGGAATATTCCTCACAGATTAAACTATCAAATTAATAATTTATACTTTAATAAAATATAAAGATAAAATTTATATTATTACTCAGATCAAAAAGGAAAAAAAAATTATATTATTACTTATACGTTTTGGGGTAAGTTTATTATGTATTTCCACATCTAAAGACTAATCCCCTCATAGACATGTTTTGATTCAGCCAGTATGTGTTTTTAATGGGTAGCGAATTGTGTAGTGCTGTTATTGTCCACTTATATATAATTTAGTTTGTTAATTAAGTCGCACCTCGTGATTTTATTATATTATTATTTATGTTTTATTTATTAAAGTTTACCTTATAGTTAAAAAAATTCAATTCTATAAATCTAATATATATATATATATAATAGTATTTAAATCATGATTAAAATACATATAACTTCCTTTAATTATGGTCAATTATAAAAAAATTCGTGTGGTTTAAAATTTAATAATTTGACTAATTTAATGTAGAATTAA
The DNA here is from genome assembly GCA_029884595.1 of Ormosia semicastrata. Taxonomy (NCBI): domain Eukaryota; kingdom Viridiplantae; phylum Streptophyta; class Magnoliopsida; order Fabales; family Fabaceae; genus Ormosia; species Ormosia semicastrata. The sequence continues at coordinate 12,876,762 of JAQQTO010000046.1, read as the reverse complement.
CTCGTCATGCATGTAAATTTTTTTTATAAAAAGTCAATATACATGATTGGATAAGTTCAAGAAATTAAGTAACTGAAGTTTAAACCACAAGAGAGTTTTATGCAATTGACTTATACTTTAGGTTTTCTTACATTTTAGCAAGTATTTATGATTGTTGGTACATTTACATGAGTAATATTAATACAGAATATTAGCTAATTTTATAGTCATATGGTCATATTTAAATTTAACTCGTCTTACCTCAATAAAAATTCGTTTATATTGTATCAACTAGATTTAAATAAATTGATTATAATAATTCATGTGAAGTTCATTCATATAACTATATATATTATTTCATAATACGGACAGATATGATATTCATCTTAAAAGTAAATAAATTCATCGAGTTTGTAACATCATGCCCGACCACAAATTGATTCACGGAAGGGTAGCATAAGAATAGTACAAAGAGAAAACAATGTCAAAATGTTCACACTATCTTGGATTCTTCTACTCACTTCAAATGCAGGTCATTAAAGTGTGATAATATATTTACCAATAATGTTTTTTTTTACACTCAAATTTGAAAATATGTGAGATACTATATATTTATGTGAATGGAGTTAGATACTATCATATATTATATATAAAATTGAATTAAATTTATCATACATAAATATATAAAAATATTATATAAGTGTTATATTTTGAATGTTCAAATAATAAAATAATATATATACTTAACCTCAAATTGGTTCCGACAGGGTAGCATAAGAAAAATACAAACAAAAATCAATGTCTCACTCTATCTAGGATTGCTCACTGCAAATGTAGGTTGTTGAAGTGTGATGATATTTACACAACTTTTTTTTAATCATTTTATTCATTTTTATATAGGGGAGTTTTTTTCCTTTTTAAAAAAAGAAAAGAAAAAAGAAAACCCATTGCTGATTGTTGTATGAATTTTCGTGCAAGATTTCTGTGCAGAATAATAATAATTCTGTAAATAAAATAAAAAAAACTCATTATTAGGTTCTGATCCGGAATGTTTATAGATGCATGCCATTGTAGTATGCAATAAACATATCAAACTGTGGGATGAAGTGAAACACAAGAAAATCTAGCTTGGATCCTTTTCATTTCCGCTATTAAGTTTTAGTTAGTTATTGACATAGCAAAGGCAAATTGATTTTTTTTAACCATCTATCTCGGCAACGTTTACAATAAACTTAAAGAGAATTTGAGCATTGATGTTCCAAGCATTTTACCCATAACAATAGGTAAAAGTTGGTCACTTCATTTTTTTTATCTCAAAAAAAGGCAAATTGTGTGGAAGTCCTTGGAAAGAAAAATGACTAGTCGCCGCCTCTGTTGCTGGTGGTCTGACCAGTGGTGATGTTTGGTCAGGGCTCATTGTGGTTTATCATCTTTCTCCATTAACCTCAGAGACCCCCAAAGTTAATCAATCTTGATTCTTTTTCAAGTTTGTTATTGTCACTTTTGTGTCAAAACTTTGATCTTTTCCGATTTTTAGTTACTGGGTATGCATTAATCTTGCTTTCGAGAATGACACTTTCACCGCTGCTGGTGTCTCTGTTGCTTCCGATGACATAAAGGTGAACGGTGAGAGATGGGTGGTCCTGTTGGTACCATTTATGGACTCTAGGATATGGCAGAGATGGCGAATAAGTTGAGTGAACAGTGGTTGGATTTGAGGAAGATGGTTTTTGAAGGTAAGACTCTAGTGATTATGGTTTGTGTTGGTTTTGGGTGAAAAATGTTGGTTTGGTTTAAGAAGCAATAAACCAAAACATTTTGATTAATTTTTCATCGACTTTGTTCATGTTCTTGTTTGGTGGGTGTTGTAATCTTGAATCTGTGGCCAAGCTTCGACCACCACTTGAACAACATTGATGTCGTCCAGGTCATCGTCGTCGCGGGTTCGAAGAGCTGCTAGTTCGGCATCGCTGTCGCTAGCCCGCACAGTGGTCGTCGCCGTCGAAGAGTTGCTGGTTCGCGCAGGTTCGCCGTTGCTGGTCCACCCACAGTGGTTCTCCCACCTCTGTGCTCGCTGGTTCTGAGGAAGGAGCTTCTCCTTCGGCCTTATCCCGTTGCTGCCGCCTCGTCGAAGCCATGTCAAGATGGGTGCTGGTGGTGGGTGCAAAACCCCAACAATCCATGACCTTAACATTGTAATTAAAAAAAAAAATAAAGATTACATGTTTACCAAGTTCCCAATGTGCAATATGTGCCGTTGGTTTTTAAAATAATTAAACCTATGACTTTTCATTTTGGATGATTGATGCTCAAATTCTCTTTAGATGTATTGTTAAAATGTTGCCATCCGGTCTCGCATCATTTTCGTTTTCCTTCATTTCCACCTATTTTAAAGTTGATTTGAAAATAATCTGCTCTACCCGTGAAAAAAAAATGTTTTTCTCTCTTAGTTAACATAAAGTGCTCTAACTGGGAATTCATCTCTAGCCTTGGAGAACTTTATGCAGGGGGAATACTGTACATCTCTTAATATATGAAGGAGGGACATTCAAGTCAATCAGAAGGGTATATTGTTTGGCATTGTTTGAAGATTGTAATTAACATTTTGTCCAAATTTGTACCTCGCTTCAATCACTTGAATTATTTGTGGTCGCACTCAGTGCTCCCCTCTCCTATCTCACACTACCCGCACCTATGATTATTTTACTTTATAAAACAATCGTGAGAGACGTTATTTTTGCAATTTCAATAAAATGGAGCATTAAATGTTAGAAAATGTTTTTTATCCAATCAAATATCTTTCAACTTCCTTCCACCATATTTTTTATGAGAAATGTGCTAAATCAAGTTATATCATATATGCGACTGTTGCATTCTCGCGGGATACAATATAAATTTATAAGTGAATTAAAAAAAAATTGAAGTATAAAAGTTGAACGAATAATGGGACTGTAAAATGTTACTTTTCCTCTTAACAAGTACGCATCTCATAAATCGAACTTTTATTCTCTTTTTTTTTGTGGAATTGGGTTGCTTAACACCTGTCTAATGGTTTGTTAGTACCTGCTAGGGTTGTCAATTCGGGCTGGCCTGCAGCGGGCCAAAAATTTTTGGGCCAGGCTGGGCCGGTCCAATTTAGTTACAGGCTAGTGAATTTCTAACTCGGCCTATCCTTATGCGGGCCACGGGCTAAGCGGGCCAGCCCATGGGCTAACCATTAAGCGAATTTCCTCCTATATCAAAAGATTACAAGCAAATTTATTAAAATCAGTAGGCCTAAAGTTCACGTGACAAAATAAGATCTCCAACCTATAGAATCTACAAAAGGACGAAAAGTGCAAATACAAAATACACACTAGACTACATGCATATACTTATAAAACACATTAGGAACTGAGATTCACAAAAGCTATCATAATTGCCAAAAATTCAAGCATAAAAGGATATAGATGAAAATATAAACAATTTGTACCTGTACACAACCCCTACAAAGAGCACCACCACCAAGATATTCATTTACAAAATCCCACTTCAATAGCTCCACTTAATTGATCTTTTATAAGGCCTGAACTATGAGCTTATTAAAATACCAAAGTATTATTATTACAAACTAAATGGAGCATTAAAAAAAACTAAAAGAAATTATTTTTTGATAACAATTGTATATAATTCCAGCAGTTACCTCAAATGAGCACCCAAGAAGAGCAGCAATCAACTCCTGAAAAACAAGCAATTGATTAGGTTAATTATAACCATTCTCAGCATGTAATTCACAATTATATGGGAAAAATAAATAGCAAAACCAAGGTAAAAGAATCTATTGCACCTCACAAGTCACTTGTTAAAGGAAGCGTGCCAATTAAATATTACAACACAGTCACAATATATAAATATTAGAAGCATTATCCTTATATAATATATAGTCATGCACAAAGCATCCTACCACATTCTTATCCTACATTCACAAGTTACTGTACAATAACCTATATCTTTATATATACCATATTAACATTTGATAGTTTGATACATTCACAACTTACAAGTTGTAACTTGCAAGGTCATGAAAGTATCACTATCCCAAAAAATACAATAGCTTGTCAAATCACAAAAAATATAAGAGGGTAATAGCCCATCACAAAAAAAAAGTGGAGCTCATCATGTCAAAAGAATATAGGAGCCCATCACAAAAAATATAAGAGCTCATCATAAAACAGATTTGAATCTTCAATCTATGTCTTCCTGCTCATCTAAAATAATGACATTTAAGCTTTTGTCATTTTCATTAACTTTGGTTGCCTCTTCATGCACATCTCCAAATGAACCTAATCCATCTACATATTAAAACAAATAATTTAAAGATAACCAATGATAAATAATAAGCAACTAGGGGCAAAGATGTTAGATGAAAGCTTGTAAAAAAATTTACCATTTAGTGAAAACTCAAGTAACCAACTGCGAGTGCATATGAGAGCTTCCAAATTTTTTGAAAGCATACAACTTCTATACTTATTCAAGATACGACCACCAATACTAAAAGCTGACTCGAATGCCACCGTGGTGATTGGAATGCTCAATATATCACTAGTCATCCTTCTTAGGCCACCAAATCTAAGACTACAATCTCTCCAATATTCCAAAACATCTAAATCCTTGTGATCCATAAGCTTTGCCTCTTCTAAATAGAGATCAAGTTCAGATTTCTCAACTAATAATGATTCTTTGTTCTCTTCTTGCTCAAAGTTCTACCACATTTCAAACAAATAAAAAATATTTAAGTAGAATTAAATAAACATTCGAATAATTTAAAGGACTAATTAAACTAAAACTTGCATCATAGTCGGTTGGCAAACTTGTTTTTACCCTCCTTTCATACGTTGAAGTTGAAATGCTTGCATCCATTATAGAAGAATGTGATGCACTTTTGTTGACATAATGACTAAAAAGTGCATACAAACTTTCTTCACATTGCTCAACTTCTCATCAACTATGAACTTATTAGAATAAAGTCTAGAGTAAGCATATCTCAAAAATTGAAACTTCATCCTAGGGTCAAGAACACAACCAAAAGCAAGAACTGTGCTATATTCATTCCAATACTTGTCAAACTTAGCCATCATATGTGAAGTCATATCTTTTATCACATGATCTTCACTCAACACATTATTTTTCAATAGAACCTCTATCTTCTATATTTGCATGAAATATAGATTGGACGTAGGATATGTGGAACAAGAAATCATATTGGTAATTTCATAAAAAAGCTCCAAAAATTCACACATCTTCTTTCGTCTTTCCCAATCTTCATTTGATGAACAATGCTTATAATTCACATCATTCCAACCCAAGTTTGTAAATGCACTTATATACTTGATTGCACTCTCAAGCATCAAGTAAGTGGAGTTCCATCTATTGGACACATCCAGACGTAAGCCAACACTACTATCAATGTCACTAACTTCTTTAACACATTGAAGAAATTATTTCATCCTTGATTCCGAACCCCTCACATATTTCATGCTCTCCCTTATTTTGTGCAATGCATTGCTTGCCACCTTTAATCCTTCTTAATCTATGAGGTTCAAGATATATGCACAACGTCTAATATGAAAAAAGTCTCCATTACATAACAAATTATTTGATAAGCAAAGTTGACTTTTCAAGATATTTTGCATGCTATCATTAGAGGAAGCATTATCTAGAGTAATTGAAAAAACCTTTTTTTCTATTCCCCATTTTTTCAAAAACTCAAGCACTTTTCTTGATAACTCATGACGAGTATGTGGAGGTTCCAAATGACAAATGTTCAGCAACTTGCTATTTAACTTCCAATTTTCATCAATAAAATGAACTGTTAGAGTGATATAACCATGAATAGTGCAAGTCCAACAATCAGATGTCAAACACACTACCGTTATTTCTAGGCAATTGATTTTTCAATTTCTCTTTTTCAAGCAAATAAATCTTCATCACATCAGCAGTGGTAGTATTTCTAGAAATAACAGTGTTCTCACCACAAGAAAGATATTGGCATAATGCTCTAAATCCACCGCACTCAACACATTGAAATGGAAGATTATGCAATATAATCATTTGAGCTGTCAATTCACGAACAACCTTTTGGTCAAGCTTTCTAGACCTTATTTTAGCGGTATAATCAAGCATCATATTACCCACATAATCAAATATAGGAATCTTTACACACTTGAAAATATGACGATTTAGGTGAAATGTACCCCATTTACTTGAACAAATATACTCCTTACCACAACCCTTACATTTTAACTTTTCTTTTCCATTTGTGGTGAAACCAATTTTCTCAAAGTATTTTCATGCATTTGAGGTTTGAGTTTTAGCCTTTTTCAGTTGTGGTTCAGAACCCTCTTCAACTTTTATAGATGTTTTTGAATTCTGTTGTTCCAAAATTTTGCAATCATCTTCAACATTAACCTTAGGATTACTCATATTCCTAGACTGGAGACTACAACATATAAAAAAAAAGTATAGTTTAACTTCTTGGCTTTTATAGTTTTACTTTTTTAAATTGTAAAAAAACCCAAAAAGAAATAATTGAGAAATGTTGATTTTTTAGGCAAGTAGCTAAAAGCCTAAAATAGATCAACACAGAACCTAGAAGGCTGGAACGTGGAACGTGGTCACTGCTTCGCTTGAACCTGGAACGTGGTCAACATCGTACACAAAGGAACGTGGTCAGTGCCTCACCGGCGACACTGCTCGTCGTCGTGGTCACTGCTCGTCATCGTGATCGCTGTTCTTCGTCTTGGGTCGCAGTTCATCTTCGTCTTGGATCGCTGCTCGTCAACCGTGGTGCTCTGCTCAACTGCCAGCAGCTCTGCATGGTGAGTGATGAGAGCTTGGTGAGTGTGTTTTGTGTGAGTGATGAGAGATTGATGAGTGCGTTTTGTGTGAGTGACAAAGTGAGAATGGTGAGAGATTGATGAAAGGAGTCTCTGTCTCTTTGAGAGTCTAAGTATTGGGAACTGATAATCTGAAGTTAGTATTGTGCTTTGAAGATGAAGCCTACAGTGGAGCTGGTTTGGCAATGCTGCAGTTTTGAGAATTTTATTAATGTTCCAACTTAAATATGGGGCATAACATAAGTCAATATAGAAAATTTAACCACTAAAAATTCATATTGACGTCAGCAACATGATTTGAATTCTTTGTTTGACTAGTTGAGATGGTATTTGAATTTGGAGAGAAAACTGAAAGAGATGTAACATCACTTGCATTTGGACATTAAATTATTAATGCGGTTGGTGACCACTTATCAGTTTTGTGTTGCATGCCTTATTTACTCAAGTGGCAGAACCACTTTGATCACTATCACAACTTTCCTCTATTCACTAAGACTCTGACTTGGGAAATTGAAAAAGCAGGTAAGTGACTAAGTGATAATTGCTAATTGGTAAAGTGGGTAAAGCGTAACTAAAGGTAATATTTACGTTAGTTACGTTAGTAACGTAGTGTTGTATTATTGTGCAGTGTGTTATTGTACTGATGTACAATTTTTTTAATTTTTTATTTTACTTGAGTTAGGCTGTGTTAGTGTTTTTTTTTAATTCTCTTTTACAATTATAACAAAAAAATAAAGAAAGTAAAAAAAAAAATTTCTAAGACTAACGGGTCGGTTGGCCAAATTTATCAGGTGGCCCATGTTTGGTCACAAATTCAGGCAAAAATTCATTTTTATACTAAAATTTTTAGCCTAGCCCATCTATTTTATCGGGCTAGTCGGCACATCGGGTCTGACCCATTTTGACACCCCTAATACCCGCACCTATTATTAGGGGTGAAAATAGGTTAAGTTGTCCGTCAGGGGCCTATGGTCTGGTTTGCTTGAGACTTGACCTGGCCTAACCTGTTTACTAAACAAGTTAGGCTGAGACTTTTTTAAAAGTCTTTTAACTAAAAAGGTCAAGTCTCAGGCCATCTAATAAGCCTTTTAAGCTTGACAAATCGGTCGACTTGTTTAAGTATATATAATATAATATATATATTATTATAATAATTATAAATTATAATTATAATTATTAATTTATTATAATATATTAATATATTTTTTAATTAAATTTTAATAAAAGTCAAGAACTAAAACATAAGTTAGTAAGTTAGAATAGAAATAACATATTTATTAATATATTTAATGTAATATATTTATTAGAATGAATGAAAATAATAAGTTAACATTCACCCTACTTTTATAGATACTTACTATTTTCTTACTTTGATCTTCGGTTGATGTAGACTTGAAAGACTAGAGTAAGAAAGTGAGCAACTTGGTATATTTTCAAGTCTCACATAGACCAAAGACTAGGTAAGAAAGTGGTGAGCATCTATAAAATTAGAAGGTTAGTGTTAAATTATAATAAAGGCCTATTAGCCTTAAGTAGGCCCATTGACTTATTTCAAGGCTTAGGTCTGTTAGTCTATGTAAAAGCATGTTGACTTATTTAAAGGTAGGTCTGTTAGCCTATGTAAGACATGTCGACCTATTTAAAGGTAAGTCTGTTAGCTTATGTAAAGGCCTATTGGTATATTTAAAAGTAAGTCTGTTAGCCTATTTAAAGGTTTCATTGCAAAGTAGGCCTTTAAATAGGCTTTCAGGCCAGGTCAAACTTTTAAAAAGGTCATATCAGATCTTAAAAATTGGCCAATTACAGGTTCATAGGCTAGACTCAAGCCTTATAATTAGGATACAGGCCAGACCTGTTTAAGACAAAACCTGGCCTGTTTCCACCCCTAGAAACATTAAAAATATTTGTTGATTAGTATTTTTCATAATAAATATTTAATAAAATAATTTTAAATATTTGATAACCTAAAAGATATTAATAATTATTAAAAAAAATGGATATAAGAGCAATCCCAACATCATTGTTTGTATAACAGACAACAATATCTGCGATTAGCAGCTAAGAAAATAAGACCTGGCTACGAACCATACACATTTTTTCATGGCAACTCTTACCTAGACCTTCCAACTCGCTGAATAATAAGCATTTGCACCTTCAATCGCCTTGTTAAGGACTGCAACTTTGGTCACCTGCACTGACTTGGTCATTCCGTTCCAAAGCGATGCCGCCTCCTCATCATTTTTGAGATGGTTCAATAGAATCCCAGCCTCTCTTAGGATCCTCACATCCTCTTTTGTGTCTATTATTCCATTTATTAATTTCATATAGCGCGTAAAAACCATGGCTTCGGGCCCCATGCACGTTTTGTATGCCACTAGGTTCCTTAATACGACATCTGAATTGTCGTTTAAATGGATAACTGGAAGGTGAAACACTCCATTGAATTTGTCAAATTGTATGCTCAAACCACCTTTTGTGGGACTAAACTTGACACCCATTTTTGAAAGCTCTGTTACGTTTGAGATTGCAATCTCTTCCGCCAAAGGGCTTTCATCTTTGCCATGGATTACATTTTCTGCTTCTTCAACGGCATTCCTTGCCAGTGACATAATGTCGTTTAAAGCATTCTTTCCACCACGAAGCTTGAAAATGTAGACTATGATCTTCCATGGGATGATAATCAAGAGCAATGCGATTTTGGACCTACAAATCTTGAAAAACAAGTGTATGGGTGACCAAGCAATAAAGCAAGCGAGCTCAAAGAATGATCTATGTGCTCCTTGAATATTTGTGGTATTGTCCATCTCCTTCGTCTTCTCTTGCCCATGATTTATGACTGGCAAATTGAGAGGAAGTGCAACCATAGTATAATATAAAAGCTCTAGCAAATGTGCTTTATTGAAACAACACTCTTCTACAAAATGTTGTTCATTAAAGTCAAAGCACTTAATGGGGGTTATTGTTGATCACTTTTGCTTACTGCAAGTGCACAGGTCGAACAAGCAATATAGTTACGAGTATGATATCGCTCCCACGAGGAATAGGGCTACTCCTAATACAAATTATTGACCAATAACTTACTTAATACTATTCAAGAACATTAAAATTAGGAAAAAAATGTTCAAGTTAATTGAAAGACTTAAATACAGTAAATTTAGAATTAGAGTGAATGATTAGAGAATAGAGAATCCTTCTTCACCCCTTACTTCAATTAATAACAAGCAATCCTTATAAGCAACATAAATGAAAGGATTGGGTTAGCTTGAGAAACTAACTTAGTTAACAACCTATGTCTAGGTCAATCAATCATGTTTCATTTACCTAATTCACTATGTTTCCATGAGAACTAGTGCAAAATTCACTCATTAAGATCTATTCTCGATAATTACTATGCATAGCTAAGAGGTATATCTCTATCCAATTAGCTAATTAACTTATTCCAACATTAGAATGAAATTAAACATGCATTAACCATACCTATGATCTCAAATCCAAATTTCTATATCTAAGTTCATTAGATTTCAACAAATCACTTAAAAACTGATCAAACAATCAAGAGCATTAAGATTCATATGATTGAACAAAACTAAATCATCTATATAAACTCAAAGGATTACAAAATCATTCAATATCTATAGGAGGATCCAACGAAATCCCTATACACAACTTAGCTAGCCACGAAACACGAAAATATATGCATATATATCATGTTCATGATAATGAAAAAGAGAAAGTAGAAGAGATGGAAGAGAGAAGCTCAATGATGATGATTATTGATGTTTTAATCTTCCTCCAAGATGAAGACGACCTCCAACCTTGGCTGCTTCTGCTTCCTTTCAGTATCACGCCCAAACCCTAGCAGCTGTGTTCTAAAATGTCAAAAACTCCTTTAAGAAATATGATGAAATAGTATTTATAGGCCCCAAAATTCTGCTTCACGCCATGGAATTCACTATATTACGCTGCGACGTGTATTCAAATTAGGTCACCAACGCCGCGACATCCACTCGTTTGCGCTGCAGCGCTCTAGCCACGGGTTTATGTTCTAAAGCAGGAGAATGCACTACCCCATGACATAAACATGCCTGCGCCGTGGCGTGAGCTGCTAAATTTCACACTTGGCTTTCTCTTCCAATACTGGCCCAATTCTTCCACAGATCAGCTTGTTTAGGACTCTTCCTGCAATAGAGAAATCACCAAGTTATTAACAGTTACAAATCCACTTAATCACTTAAAGAGTATACAAGATTTACACAAGTTTATTTAGGAAGATATCAAAATAGAATTTGACAAATATAAGCCTTAAATCTTCCAAATATGCATAAGAACAAAGACTAAGCAATCTATAAAGCACAGATATAGGGCACAAATAACTTCATATCATGAAGTTATCAGTTAGGTGTTTGGCAAAACGTATAAGATTTCAACCTTAAATCAATTGACATTAAATGAAGTGACTCAATAGATAAATATATAAATTGCACCCAAAAAATTGAAATAGACGATGTCAGCCTCTTTGTTGAAGATAGTGAATAAACTGTAGAGAAAGAAAATGAGAGAAAGAGAGAAAATAAAGAAACGTGATCCGGAAGAATGAAGAAGAAAGCTCAGAGAAAATTCTAGAGAAAGTGCAATATTGCAAAGTAATATTTCTGATAGATCGACAGAATGAACAATACATACAGTAATAGAAAGTTAGCTTATATATTATATTGAGAACCTAACCAAACTAGTTACCCTTCAACAAAATCCTAACAAATTCTGTTGAGCTTTAACTAACAAATTTCTAACAAGCTAACTAATCTAACTAACTATTAACTATTTCTAACATGCCCCCGTAATGTGAACTCTCTCTTGAGATAAGTCTGTACCAATTAGCTTATGTCTAAAAGAAAGAAACCTTGTTGAAGACAGAGGCTTGGTAAACACATCTGCAGGTTGCTCTTCAGAAGAAATATGTTAGATGAATAGTTCTTTTTGCATGACTTTGTCTCTCACAAAAAATAAGTCCACCTCTATGTGTTTAGTTTTGTTATACAGTATTGGATTGTGAGAGAGCAAAACTATGCTCATTTTATCATAGTAGATGATAGGTCTGCTATGACTGAACTCAAGTTAATTCTATCATAGTATAAGCTAGACTCCTATACTCAGCTTCAGTACTAGACCTTGCTACCACTTGCTGTTTCTTGGACCACTAGGAGACCAAATTACCTTCTAGGAAAACACAGGCACCAGAGGTGAATCCTCTGTCATCAAGATCACCCCTAATCCGCATCACAGAAACCTTGTAGAGCTAGGTGTGTAGGCTTTTGCAAGTGAAGACCGTGACTCAATGTACCAATGAGATACCAGAGTATTCTGTTGCTAATTTTCAGTGGCTATCTAAGGGTTGTTACATGAACTGGTAGGCCTTATTGACTGAAAAAGACAATTCTGGTCTGGTGATTGTTGTGTACTGGAGAGCACCAACAATTGATCTATAGAGAGTTGGATCTAAAAAGAAATCTACACCATGTTTGGATAATTTTATGCCAGTAGTTATTAGGGTAACAACTTCCTTAGCCTTTATCATATTAGCTCGGGCTAGCAGATCCCTTATGTATTTGGATTAGCTGAGATGAAGACTGCCATCTGCTAAGCTGTGAACTTCAATTTCCAAAAAATAATGAAGAGAGCCAAGATCTTTCAGAGCAAATTTAGCATTTAGATCAATAACCAGCTGAGAAATAAAGCTAGTAGAAGAGCCTGTAAGAATGATATCATCTACATAAACCAAGATATAAGTGCAGTTGTATGTAGTCTTTCTTATAAACAAACAGGGATCACATTTATTGGACACAAAACCAAAATTATGCAAAGTTTATGCAAGCTTTTCAAACCAAGCCCTTAGCGCTTGTTTGAGACCATATAGGGCTTTGTCTAACTTACAAACCAATGAGCTATTCATTAAGACAAATCCAAGTGGCTGAGTCATGTATACCTCTTTATGAAGTTCCCTATTAAGAAAAGCATTATTGACATCCAACTGTTTAAAAGGCCAATTGTGTAGTAAGGCTAAGGTCAAGATGATTCGGATTAATGTTGGTTTAACTACTGGGGAGAATGTTTCAGTATAATCAAATCCATACTCCTGATGAAACCCCTTGGCTACAAGCCTTAATTTATATTTTTGAATATAGCTATCAAGATTTTCCTTAATTCTAAAGAGCTACTTACAACCAATTGGTTTTCTGTTAGGTGGAAGTGGCACAAGATGCCATGTTTCATTAGCCAATAAAGCATTATATTCAGTTTTCATGGCGTGAGTCCAGTGAGGTAAGTTAAAGTCTTCTTTAGCCAGAGGTGGGAATAGTGTGATCTAGGTACACTTTTGGCTTAAAAACATCAGCTTTGACTCAGGTAGTTATAGGATGGATGCTATTAGTTGGAGGGAAAGATGATAAAGGGGGAATAATACTAGGAGTAGAAAGAGACTCAGAATGAGCAGTAGGAAGAAACTCAGAATGACCAGAAATAGTAATGGGAGAAAAATCAGTATGAGCAGAGATAGGTGACATATCATAAATTATTTGTGCAAGAGAATTTGATGGTGCAGTAGCACCATAATAACCAAGGATACCTGTTGATGCTGCAGAGCCAGAGGCAACAACATTAGTAGCAGAAGTAGAGGATGATAGTACAAGATTGAGTGAAGAAAAATGAATAGTAGAGGACTAAGAGGAAACAAAAGGTAGATAAATTAGGATAGGTGGAGTTGCTGACACAGGGACAATAGCAACAGGATAAGAGATATTGGAGTCAATGAGTTGGAGTTTAGTAAAAGGGAAAAATAATTCATTAAAAATCACATCCTTTGAGATATAAATCTTGTTTGTTTCAAAATGAAGACATTTGTAACCCTTGTGAGAAGAACTGTACCCAATAAAAATCTATTCAAGGCTTCTAAATTACAATTTGTTTGAATTATATAGTCTAATATTTGGGTAATAGGAACACCCAAAAGTTCTGAGGAATGAGTAATCTGGATTTTTGTGATAGAGTGTGGGATAGGGGACTTGACCAAACAAGAAGGAAGAGGGTAGCATTTTGATCAACAACACTACTGTTTGGAAGGCATGATTCTAGAAAGAGAGAAGTAAGGAAGCATGGGCTAAGAGAGTGAGCCCAAGTTCAGTAATCTGTCTATGTTTCCTTTCAATAGCACCATTTTGATGATGAGTGTATGGACAAATCAACCTGTGAGAGATACCTTGTGAGGTGAGATATGAAAATGCTGGTCTAAATTCACCCCCAATCACTTTGGACAACTTTTATTTTGTAACCAAACTGGAGTTCAACTATCTGTTGATAGGTTTTTTATGTGGAATTTGTAAGTGTACCAAATTGACAAAAGTAATAAAGAGTGAGTAAAGTATCGTTCCCAAGAGGATTATGTTATCAATTACTAAGTTTGTCAAATTGACAATATTCAAGCTATAAAAAAAAGTTAGTAAAAATAATAAAAAGAAAGAATAAACAAAAATAACAAAAGCTAAATGTAATTAATTGGGTTGAGTTGGAAAATAATTATATGAAAAGGTTAGGGGTCAGATTTCACTTGAACTCTTTAAATGTAAAGTCAAATATTGGTTTAATCAAGTCATTTCCAATGATTCATTGTCAATTCCCAAAATTATTCAATATCCAATCTCTTGATATATTAATCCTCTTACACTGTTTAGAATTAACTAATCTCTTAGTCTAATCCTAAATAGAAAGACATTATCAAGAACGAGGGAATTAAAAGAAAGACCACATAACCCACAACGTCTATTCCTAGCGATTATAGAAATTATGGTGTTTATCCAAGTTCTAGGTTTATGCAAATTTTCTCAAATCATACATAAACCCAAAAATCATTCCCAAACTGGTCAGATTTAGAAAAGCATTAAGAAAAGAGATAAACACATAAATAATGAAATAAAAACATCAATTAAACCCATAAAAGAATTTACATCATCCAAGAACAGGATTCATCATCACCCTAACAAAAAAGAGTTTAGTTACACATGAAAAAAGAAGAACACAAAAGGGAAAAATATGACAAACTCCATTGTAGAAAGGTGGAAAGGTTGAAGAAAATTCATAATCTTCAAGCCTAATTGCACCTACACCACATTAGGGTTTGTGTCTCTTGACGGCTGCTACGTTTTGTCCAAATATGTGTTGAAATTAGCGTAACTTATATATTTATAGTAAAAATATCGTGACAGGTTACGCGTCCAGCGCTCAAGCATTTTGTGTCCAGCGCCTAGGCGCTGTGTTCTTTCCAAAAATTTTGATACATAACGAGCGCTCAAGTGCTAAGTCTTCAGCGCCTAGGCGCTGAACAACTAGAAATAGAACCTCCTCTGCCTAAGCGCTGGCTTTCTAGCGTCTGGACGCTAGACCACAAGAATGCAACTTCATTTTTGTTTCGTATGCAATCGTCCAGTCTTCTTCCATGCATAATTACCTATCAAAAACACATAAAAATACACAATTAAAACATAATTTAGAATAACTAAAAATAAAATAAAATTAAAAACAAACTCAATCAAAAAGATTAAAAGAGAATGAAAACTCAAGATTTTGAATCTTAAAAATATGAATTTTAGCAGGTTCATCAGTTTTGAAAATGGAAAGGGTTTCAGATTTGGACTTGAGAAGATAGAGCCAAGTGAACCTAGTATGAGCATTAACAATGCTAAGATAATACTTATGACCAGCTGAGGTTGCAATAGGTGCAAGTCCCCATAAATCCATGAATAACAGTTCAAAAGGTTTACTATAAATAGAAGTGGACTTATGAGATGGTTGTTGGTGACTTTTGCCAAGACAACACGCTTTGAAAAAATCAAAAGGTGTCTTATTTGGAGTAAAAATGGCACATGATTGTAAAATTTGTTTAACTATTTTAGCACTAGGATGTCCTAATCTGTTATGCCAAATAGAAAATTGAGAACAAGCATGTGAAGAGAATTTGGGAGAAGATGGACTAATTGCAGCATAAGTTGTATTCTTATTATTGGAAGTGGAATTACAATATATGGTGTTACAAAATGCCTTATTACTAGAGAAACAGTAAACAATATGATTTACATTGGATGATAAAATGGAACTACAATTTCCTATAACAGAACAAGAAGTATAGTTACTATTACTTGTGGATTTTATAAGAAATTGTGATAAAACAGAAGTTGAGGAACAATTTGAACTTAGCTGAGAAGGAAACTGTGGCAGTTGCTGATTTGCATTGCCTGAATGTTGAGGAAAGAACTGAGAGAATTTATACAATCTATTAGGACCAACAGAGCTGTGAAGTAGAATTTCATGATTGGCATGAGATTTGACATAACAATGATTAGCATGGAACTCAAAAAAGACACGATTATCCCTTGCAAACTGACTGACACTGATCAATTTTTTAGTGATAGCAAGTACATGAAGCAAATTAGATAAGTGAAAGGTAACTGCAGAATTTAAAGGATATTTAGCAAAAGAATGACCAATACTAGCAATTTGTAAACCTGAGCCATTGCCTAGACGAATTTGGTCAGAACCTGCATAAGGAGTCTAATGTACCAGATTTGATGCATCAGTTGTAACATGTGTTGCAGCACCTGAGTCTAGATACCAAGCATTATTATGAATAGTAGAGGGTGAAGCTAGCATGACATTGACAGAAGAAGAAGGTCTGGATGATGATAGAGTATTTGGATAGAACTGATGAGAATTTAGTTGGAATACAGAAGGTAAAAATTGAGAATGATTATGTAGTGATGGAAATTGTTGATATTGAAAAGGTGATGAGTGAGCAGGATGAAAAGTAGAAGGCTGAGATTAAGGAGGATAGAATGGCTAAGATATTGGAGTAGGTGAGAAAGGTGAGTAATAACTCTAATAAGTCTGAAAGTTAGGAATGGAAGATGATGGTGGCTGATAATGTGGATCAAATATGTGCCAACAAGTCAGTGAGGTATGACCAAATTTGTGGCATAATTGACAGGAGAGGTTTAATCTGCCTCTGCCACGACCACCTCTACCTCAAAACCTTGCACCAAACCTAGCACCTGGGCCCTGATATGAAGAGTTGCCTCTAAAATTGGTGAAATTCATTTATTGATAATCAATCTTGAAATCAGAAATTTGAGGAAACAAAGAAGAATCAGCTGGAGTTTGTAACTAATTGTTATATTGTTGCAGATTCAGCCTTGAAACAGATTTGTCAACTGAATTGACATTAGTGAGATTAACTGAGTGCAGATCAAGAGAATGAGCAATTGTGTTCTTCTTAATTCTTGTTTCTTGAAGTAGTAACAGTAATTCAACATCACTAATGGTGTAAGGTTCCAATCGAGAATTAACTAGAGTCACAAATGTATCATACTCATCAGGAAGACTTTCCAATATAATCTCAATATGTTCTTGTGCACTAATAGGATTACCAATTGATACTAATGAGTCAATAAGAGACTTAATTTGAACCAAATACTCACTGATCGTTCAAGATCCTTTTTTTGTCGTACGCAGTTCAACTTTGAATTGATGAATTCTTGCTCTAGTTTGAGAAGCAAAATGAGATTCAATCTAACGCCAGACTTGCCAGGAGAAATTACAGCTAACTACTCGCGTGAGCATGCCCTCAAAGAGTGAAGAAAAAAGCCATGAAAGCAGTAATTGATCTTGTTGCTCCCAAGTTAGATATTCAGAAGAAACCTTATTTGAAGCTATATCTTTAGGAGATCTAAATCTTGG
This sequence comes from Ormosia semicastrata, assembly GCA_029884595.1. Classification (NCBI taxonomy): domain Eukaryota; kingdom Viridiplantae; phylum Streptophyta; class Magnoliopsida; order Fabales; family Fabaceae; genus Ormosia; species Ormosia semicastrata. Next base: position 12,859,129 of record JAQQTO010000046.1, on the reverse strand, counting down.
TGGAACAGACTCAAAACCTTCAATATACTGAAGAAGATTGTGACTTTTAATTACAGCAAGAATCTGCTGCTTCCACAGTAGATGATTCTTATCATCTAGTTTAATCGTGATTGTATGATTAAACGTAATCGGAGATCTAGCTGTTGAAACTGTGGAGTCATTGAGAGAATCCTCAGGATCATCAGCTCTGGATACCATGTTGAAGATAGTGAATAAATTGTAGAGAAAGAAAATGAGAGAAAGGCAGAGAAAGAAAGAGAAAAAAAAGAAACGAGATATGGAAGAATGAAGAAGAAAGCTCAAAGAAAATTCTAGAGAAAGTGCAATATTGCAAAATGATATTTTTGATAAATTGACATAATGAACAGTACATATAATAATAGAAAGTTAGCTTATATATTATATTGAGAACCTAACCAAACTAGTTACCCTTCAATAGAATCCTAACCAATTCTGTTGAGCTTTAACTAACTAATTTCTAACCAGCTAACTAATCTGACTAACCATTAACTATTTCTAACACTCTTAACAAAATTCATTATCATTATGACCCATATCTAGTTCATTCTGATTCTCTTGTTGATAAAAATTGTGAACCTCTCTGACCAAGAAGAGAGGATTTGGTTCTCCAACATGATAATATCTCTAAGAATTGCTTTGTACATGGCTTTCCTTCGTGAGTGGTCAATCAAATGGCCCATCTTCGCAAACACCCTTGTAAGACAGCCTTGTTCCCAATTTCCAGTAGAATAAGTATGAAGGTACTCCAACAAAAATGATGCATCAATAGCAAACAACCAAGCAAGCCTTTCACAGCTAAAATCGAAATGACGATGATAGCAAGCGCGTTCAAGTTGATCATGTTTGGTAATTTGATCAACCAAATCATGGAACTTGAGTTTCTTCTTCAAGTTCTTTTGTACCCTCTTTTCCGAATGAAGTTTGTAGCGCTCCATCTCAAAGAGCTCAAGCCTTCGGTGATGGTAGGGGCCAAAAGCAGTTACTTATGGAGTGTAAGCTTCTGGTTTGGGGGTTAGTGTTGAATTATATATATATATATATATATATATATTACATAGATTAGCATTATTCAATAATTAAAATATTATTTAAATCATTAATATATATTAATTATGGAATTATGTTTTATAATATAGCACTTGGTTAATTTATGAATATTGTAATTAGGCTTTTGTTGTGAGTAGCCCGTGATGGGTTTGAGCTGTTCATTTAGTAACTCGTTGAGAAGTCCCTACTCTCATCTGGTAAGTTATAAACTGCTTTCCAATTAGACAGTTTTTAATACGCACAGAAAACTTACCAGGATTGAGGGCAATTTTCCTCACATATGCGAATTCTCATGATCCTTTCACTGAACAACAATAGATTATGGAATCATGTCAGGTACACATTCTTAATCTATCTCTTAAATATAATGTGTTTAATATGCTATAATCTTGTATCTATAATTGATTTAGGTTTATAGAATTAATTTATATCTTTTAATTGGTATCAGAGCAGGTTAGATACAGATTATGACTATTTTTTTCCATAATTAAATCAGAAATCTAATTTCGATTGGGTCTTTTTTTTACCGAATCGATTGGGTATTTTTTATTCTATGCCAATTTCGATTGACAATCAAGTTTTTTTTTCTTTTGATAATAGTTAGGCGTGATAATAGTTAGACTTTTTGGTTCATTGCATATTAGGCTAATTTTTTGATTCATATGCTAGTTTTCAATTTCCACCACGTTCCTGTCCAGTTTTCGATTTCCACCACCAATTGATTATATAATAATCAATGGTAAAAATGATTATATAACTATTTCGAACTCTACGCTTACAGTATCAGAATATAGTTATTTAATATTTTAATGCTTTGGAATTTTATCAAAATTTTTTGGACATCTGTAAATATTTTATATTAATTTATCTAAAAATAATTTACAATTTTAAATATTGTACTCTCAGATTTTGGGCTTGGGTTTTTTGTGACCGTTTCTTACTCTGCTAGTGGCTCTTTGACATATGATACTCTCTGTGTTAATGTGTCATAGTAGTGAATTTTTTTTTTGGGTATATATGTGAATTGAATTATATATATATATATATATATATATATATAATATGAGTTTATCATATTCTATTAAGCATAATTACTGATAATTTGTACAATTGTGAGCTCACCTATCGTGGGTACAATTATGCAAATTTTGTGACTTAAATGTTTTTTTAATCATAATTTTTTATTGCATTAATAGTAATTACACTCTATCAGTGTGTTGTTATTAATGTAATTTGTTATTGTGCAATGTGCTGTTAGATTTATGCTTATGTCAATTATCTTTTGAGTACCCTATCGGTATTAGAAATTTTGGTGATATAAGATTTGTGCATTGTATTATTATATTTCTTATTTATTATGGTTCGGGACCCTTAGGCGGGATCATGATAAGTAAGAAATTTTTTAAAGGGGCTTGTTTGGTTGAGCATACGGAAACATTTAATTCTCTTGTTGCATGATGACATTATGCATATTAAATGTTTCCTTTTGTTATTTTCATGCCAACCTTTTTGCCTATGCAATTAACTGCTATCAAAACTTTAAATGAGACTAATTTTGAGGATTGGAAAGAATCTCTAAATCTTTATTTAGCTATCACTAATATGGACTTGGCTTTGAGAGAAGAAGAGTCTGCTGCTCTTACTACTGAGTCCACTGCTGCTGAAAAGGCTTCTCATGAAAAATGGGAGCACTCAAACAGGGTGTGCCTTAAGGTGATGAAATACACTATGGAGAAGTCAATTAGACAGAGCATTCCAGACAACGAGGATGCTAAGGAATTTCTGAAATCTGTTAGTGAGAAATTCACGACTTTTGATAAAGCTCAGAAGGGCCAATATCTTTCTTTGATTGAGAAGACTAAATATGATGGTGTTAGTGGAGTTCGTAAGCACATCATGAAGTTAGTGCATTATTTTAATAGACTGAAGTCTCTCACGGTTGATCTCGGTGAGAGTTATCTGATCTGGCAAGTTCTAGAGTCACTCCATTCTCAATTTGATGTTCTGAAGACTTCTTATAACACTCAAAAAAATGAATGGATAGTTGATAAAATGATTGCTATTGTCTCTTAAGAATAGGATTCTATAAGGAAAGGGAAATCACACAATGTTCAGTTTGTTGCTTCTACTTCTGGTACTAAAAATGAGAAAAAGGAAGGTTACAAAGGCAAGTTTCAACGTGATAAGAAGAAAAGGGGGAAAATGTCTCAACATCTAGAACCTAAGAAGAATTTCTTCAAGCCTAACAAGATTTTCTTCAAGGGAAATTGCAAGTATTGCAAGAAGTATGGCCATAAAGTGGATGATTGTTACATTCTCAAGAAGAAACTTAAGAAGCAAAGTACACTCCTAGCTCTAGCTTGTTTTGAATCAAATGTGATTGATGTTGCTCCCAATACTTGGTGGTTTGACTCAGGTGCAACTATTCATGTTGTGAATTCTTTACAGGGGTTCACAAGCCTGAGGAAGTGAAGTAATGTTGAATCCAAGATCATTGTGGGAGATGGAACTAGAGTATCAGTGGAAGAAATAGGAGTATTTACCTTGCATTTACCTTCTAGTCATACTTTATTATTGAAAGATGCTATTTATGTACCTTCCATAAGGAGGAATTTAATTTCAATTTCAGCTTTGGATAAATGTGGCTACACTTTTGAATTTGGTAATGGAAAAGTTGTTGTTTGTTTTGATTCTGTCGCCGTTGGTTCAGGAGTTTTGTGTGATGGGTTATATATGCTGAATTTGAATGATATGTTTGTTAGCTCTGTTGTTAGAAGTAAGCGTAATAGGAATGATGAGAGTTCTTCTATGCTATGACATAGACGTTTGGGGCATATCTCTAAGCTCCGAATCGAAAAATTGATTAGGGAAGGTATTCTTCATAATCTTAACTTCTCCGATTTTGACACTTGCATTGATTGTGTTAAAGGCAAGTTCACTGCCAAAACTAGGAATAAAGGAGTAAACAGATGTGATGATGTGCTACAGTTGATTCACACAGACATGTGTGGACCCATTACACCCACTGTCATGGGTAGATATAGGTATTTTATTACCTTTATAGAGGACTTCTCCATATTCGATTGGATAGATCTTCTTCAGGAAAAATCTGGTTCTTTGGATGCCTTCAGATCCTTCAAGGCTGCTATTGAATTGAAGACAGGCAAGGAAATCAAATGTGTAAGGTCTGACAGAGGAGGTGAATATTACGGTAAATATGATGAAACTGGAAGAAATCTAGGCTCGTTCGCTAGATTTCTCGATGAATGTGGAATTGAAGCTCAATATACTATGCCTGGTACTCCTGAGCAAAATGGAGTTGCAGAAAGACGTAATCGCACGCTTATGGATATGGTAATATGCATGTTGAGCCATTCATCATTGCCAGTTTTTCTTTAGGGAGATGCTTTGAAGACCACTGTGTACATTCTTAATCAAGTACCCAGCAAGTCTGTACTGAAAACTCCCTATGAGTTGATGACTGGAAGGAAGCCGAGTTTGAAACACTTTCATGTGTGGAGTTGTAAGGCAGAAGTTAGACCTTATAATCCTCAGCAGAAGAAGCTTGATCTTAAGGCTGTTAACGGCTTCTTCATTGGCTCTGCGTGGGCTCCAGAGGTTGTAGATTCTATTGTCCGTCTCACTCCATGCGAGTCATCGAGTTTGACCGAGCGATATTCTTTGAGGATGATTTGGATAGTGGGAGCCATACACCACAACCAGTCACTCTTAAAGAAGATCGGACCGTAGTTCCTATACCGGTTGTTTCACTTCCTGCAGATATCATGGTTCCAGTAAATCATAATGATGATCAGGCTCTTCGAGGATAAGATGATGTAGTGGCACTACCAGCTAATGAACAGGAACCATATGACATTGCTAAAGTAGTCTCATTAGGATGATGTCAGAGAGTACGCAGGTCTTCTATACCAGATGACTATGTTGTGTATCTTCAGGAGCACGAGTTTGATCTCCATGATGACGATGATCCTATAACTTTTAAGGAGGTAATATCTAGCTCTCGTGCTTCTAATTGGCTAAATGCTGTGCATGATGAATTGTCTTCTATATCTCATAATACTGTTTGGGATCTCGTGGAGTTGCCAGTTAGTTGTAAACATGTTGGGTGCAAATGAGTTTTTAAAACCAAGCATAGTCTAGATGGCAGAGTTGAGAGGTACAAAGTTAGAGTAGTAGCAAAAGGCTATAGTCAAAGAGAAGGCATTGATTATAAGGAGACTTTCTCACTGGTATCTACAAAAGATACATTTCGAGTTGTTATGGCTTTGGTAGCTCACTTTGATTTAGAACTTCACCAGATGGACGTGAAGACGGCTTTTCTGAATGGAGATCTAGCCGAGGATGTTTATATGGTTCAGCATGATGGTTTTGTTGAAACAGGTAAGAAGCATTTGGTTTGTGGACTTAAAAAGTCCATTTATGGACTGAAACAAGCATCCAGGCAATGATATTTGAAATTTGATCAGGTTGTCACTTCTTTTGGCTTCAAAGAAAATGCCTCAGATCAGTGCATTTATTTGAAAGCTAGTGGAAGCAATTTTATAATTCTTGTTATGTATGTTGACGATATTCTTCTTGCTAGTAGTTATGTTAAAGTTTTGACTGAAACAAAAATGATATTGAGTAGCTACTTTGATATGAAGGACCTTGGTGATGCTTCAGTTGTTTTAGGCATCCAGATTTACCATGATAGATCATGTGGCATTCTTGGATTGTGTCAGAAAGGATATATTGAAAAGATTCTCAAACGGTTTAACATGAATTCTTGATCCCTATGTGCTGCACCTGTTCAAAAAGGTGATAAACTTTCCAAATCTCAATGTCCTCAAAATGATATATAGATAGTTGAAATGGAAAAAAGTCTCATATACTTCCACTGTTAGCAGTTTAATGTATGCTCAAGTTTGTACTCGTCCCGATATTGCTTTTGCTGTTAATGCTTTAGGGAGATACTTGAGCAACCCAGGTTTGGGTCATTGGAAAGCCGTGAAAAAAAGGTCATGAGATATTAACAGGGAACCTAGGATTATTTGTTGACCTATAAGAAGTCTGATCAACTTCAAGTCATTGGTTATTCTGATTCTGATTTCACAGGTTGCCCTGACGACCGAAAGTCTACTTTCGACTCTATTTTTATGATGGCAGGAGGAGCTATCTCTTGGAAGAGTGTCAAACAAACTCTTACAGCTACTTCTACCATGGAGGCAGAGTATGTTGCTTGTTATGAGGCTACTTGTCAAGCCATGTGGCTAAAAAACTTAATCTCTGACTTTCATATTGTTGAAAGCATATCTAGGCCACTTGTGATATATTGCGACAATACTGTTGCTGTACATTTCTCTCAAAACAACAGAAACTCTTCTCGCTCGGAGCATTTTGATATCAAATATCTATTTGTTAGAGAGAAAATTCTAGAGTTTTAGACTCGAATTGAATATCTTGCTACAGAGAACATATTAGCAGATCCACTAACTAAAGGCTTAACTGTTGGAGCTTTTCAGAATCACGTAGCTCATATGAGTTTAGTTAAGTCTTTTGATGTTTTGGGTTAGTGGGAGTCTGAAATTTTATATTTACTTCTTGTCATTCTTATGATATATGTATGAGATGACGTCACTTTTTATCATATCTCTTATAGCATTTTCAGATGCTTGGACCATTCTTGGATTACATATTTCTCTTAATTAATTATGTTTTTCTATATTCATTATTCTTTATGTGAAATATGAGCATTTAACATGTATGATCTACTTTTCTATCGGATACTATTTCTGCAAAGTTAAAGTTTATATTTCTCAGACTGTTGGTTGACATGTGCTTTGATCATAGTTGGTATTCTAGTCTTAATAATTATTGTATTTTAATGATTGACTAATGCTATCCAAATGAGAGAATTATTGAATTTTATATATTTATATATATATATATATGTTACATGAATTAGCATTATTCAATAATTAAAATATTGTTTAAATCATTAATATATATTAATTATGAAATTATGTTTTATAATATAGCACTTAGTCAATTTATGAATATTGTAATTGAGCTTTTGTTGTGAGTAGCCTGTGATGGGTTTAGGCTGATCATTTAGTAGCTCATTGAGAAGTCCCTACTCTCATCTGGTAAGTTATAAACTGCTTTCTCATTAAGCAGTTTTTAGTACGCACAGAAAATCTATCAAGATTGAGGGCAGTTTCTCTCACACACGCAAATTCTCATGATTCTTTCACTGAATAACAATAGATTATGGAATCATGTCAGGTACACATTCTTAATCTATATCTTGAATATAATGTGTTTAATATGCTATAATCTTGTATCTATAATTAATCTAAGTTTATAGAATTGATTTATATCCTTCAGTTAGTAGAGTTTTAGGTACTTGGAATATGCTAACGGTGGAAACTAGTTCCTCGTCATCAGAATCTTCAAAGTCGTCTTCTTGGAGAGCTCGATTAAGGTTTATGACCCATTCATGATCTTGCTCATGTTCACAAGGTTCCCTATGCTACGATATTAATATTTTATTTTATTTTACTTTAACAAAATGAGGTACAAATATCTGTTAAGAGGAGGGTTAATTAGGTTAAAATAAATACAGTATGAGACATAATCAATTCGACCTTAATATTAATCAAAACAATCCCAAAATAACTTTGTGCAAAACTTGAACTATACCTCATGACAATACGATCTAAATTTTATTGTAGTAAGTGTTTATCAGAGGAAAACTGATAACTGAAGAACTAATGAACAGATAAAGCTTGCGGTAGTGCAAGTGTTTTCATCAATCAACACAAAGGAACCTGGTAAATGTGTTTTCAACTTTCATCAATCACCACAAGGAAGCCTACGAATAACCCTTTTATAGAAGAAGCATTTTTGTTTTCTGGTGGAACAGAGTAATTGTGCTCCGAAGAAAAATCAAATAACTTTTGTATCTCTGATTTTGATCAGGTTTTGCACATGCATACTTTTTTTAAAATTATATATATATATACACACACACACACCTAGCTATAATATAGGTCTAATCACAAACTTTATCCATATTAATTACTTGATAGTCATAAACTCATATAAAATCTTAAAAAACATATAATTATTAAATTATAAGATGTTGCCAAATCCCAATGACCAACTCTATTAATTTAAAGCTTAATTATTAAATGAAGGCATGAATAACTCTATTACATCTCTCATTTGTTTAGAAATTATAAAAAAATTCTTCAAATAAAAGATCTTATTTATAATAATAATAATAATATCACACACAATTAATATAAGAAGTTACATTAATAATAGATCAACTTGAATTCTGAAATATAATCCAAACTCTACATATTTAAATATTTCTTAGATTATACAAATATCATATATATTGCTTGCAGTTAATATAGCATTTTATATATGGAGTTTTAATTATATACTCGCTTAGATATCATTTTAAATTTAAATAAAGAATTTCATTTTTTCTCGGTGGTCAGTACTGTAATTAAGCTCTTGCTGAAATTTATGGTATGTCATGACCTTGAATTTGGATAACCTCTCTTCTTCCTAAAATTTTATATAAAAACAAAAAAAAATTAATTAAAACATATAGTACCACTTGCTTTTTTTTTTTTGAATAACCACTTGGTTAATAATAAAAAAATTTCTACAACTGAAATATTTTAATTTTTTTATTTATATGACACCTTTTATTTGTTACTAGTTTATTAAGTGTTACAATAATAATAGATTAAATTTAAATTCTTTAGTTAATCACTTAGATAAGTGAAAAAAAATTATTAGTTAGCTTCCATAATTTTTGAAATTTTAATATTTCACTTTTTTGTATTGCATTTTAAATTTATACATCTATATAAAATAGTATGATAAAAGAAAAGAATGACAGTAGCATAAAGAAGTGAAAATGGAAGATCAATGAAGTTTGGCTTAATTACTATAATTTGAACAACTTCGACAAAAGATTTTTTGTTTGATTTTTGGTGATAGTCCTTCTTTGAAAGATCATCTGTAAGCATCATATAAACCTAAACCATTATTAAGGCTTATGAGACTTTAAAATTAGGCAAACTCCTCTTCCTTAAAGTTTTTGTTTTAAAAAGAAATAAGTGAAAATGCAGTAGTTTTTTATTATTATTATCATCTGATGCAGTAATTTTTTTATAACTTAACTTTTCTTAAAATAAATGATTGTATATAAAATTAAATTTTAAATAATTAAACACATAAATAAACTTGTAGTATTTTAATGATCGTTGTATATACTAAAAATGCAATTTATTCTATCAGTTGTTTTGAGTTTATTTTTATATGTTGGTATTTAAAAAAAAAATTAAATTCAATTTTTTGTTAACATAAAGATGTTATTATGACTTGAACGTAGCACATTTAGATGCGCATGTGTTAATTAATTAATGAGATAAATATTCTAATTAATTACTGCTATGTACATAGGTGGCAGAAGCAATTTCACACGGCTTTGTCTCGTTTTCGTGTTCTTAGCTAAGCATAGTATAACTAACGAGTTTAGGGTTTAGGGTGCTCATGGTCCGATTCAAATTAAAATAATTTGGTTAAATTGGGTTTTTGAAATTAAGTTGATATAATATTTAGGTTGGGTTCGGGTCATATTTTTATTCGGTTTAGTCCGACTCGATATTATTTATTATATTAAAATTTATAATTTCATGAAAGTTAGGAACAAATTATAAAATTTATTGACTTAAATGAATACTTTTTAAATTGATATAATTTGTGTCAAAAAATATATTGTAAAATATTTCATAATTTTTCATACTTTTAAAATTTTATGACTTAGTTATACATAATATTTAAATTTGTAAATTTTATCTAAATGTCGAATTGGTCTGATCCTGACTCGATCATTAATCAAGCCTTGATCAAGTCAGGTTTGGGTTTTAAAATTTGGCCATATGAAAAATATCAGGTCAGGTTAAGATTAGTTTAAACCCGGTCCAAAAGCAACCATTGTATAACTATTCTATGTTTTGTTTTTGTGAAATCACGAAATATTTTTATATGTTCGGCTCATTTGAATCTTTTATGGGATTAATTTTCGTTTAACTACGAGAACACGAGAGTTATGCGGTCTCTCTACAAGAATTACTTCTCTGAAATTTGAATTTGCGTCTTCATCTCAAAGGGTCAATGTTACTTATCACATCGACCCACTTTTTTATGAATAACTATTTTATCTTATAATTTTTTCTGTAGGAAAAAAGTTTAATAAAAAGGAATATTGTCTTATTTTAATATTAGAACATGCCATGAGTCTATAAAAATACAAAAATAATGTTCTTACATCATTTTTTACACTTATTTTAAGTAAATATGATTAAATAAGAAAAAGTGATAGAAAAAAAATATAATAAATATAATAAATGATATTAAAAAATAATGTAAAAAAGTATATGTACTATTTGTGGTAACAATATTATTATTGATAAAAATAAAACCGTTTGCAATGAAACCATTTTCGTGAACCATCCACAAAAGGTGTATTACAATAAAGGGCAAATAAAACTTTTTCAAAAAAAATATTATAACAAATACTAAATTGATAAAAATGCATGATAATTGCTTTAAAATTAACTATCCCTGTGACGTATCATGAATCTGAATTCGTGATATTAAGCATTATTTAAAAACAAAATCCAAAACCTTTGCGCAGCGCAGTGATGATCAAATTGGTTGAACCAAACTATCGTTGACATCTTATAAAAAATTTAGATAACTCGTTTTATTTGGATAAATGATATAGTTGACAGAAGACGTGTACCATGGTAATATAGGAGAACCTGGATGATATCTATCATACTCTCTATTAGGGGTGTCTGTGAGTTAGATTAAGTGGATTTAGCGTTATCTTTAGATTCAACCTGTGTAAGAAATTTTTTTTATTGACCCGACCCGACCTGACACAATCAAAAGATTTTCTTCACTTGACCTAATTCGATCCAATCCACTCAAGAGTAGGTTGAGTTGGGTTTAACCCGTTAGTCCGACATTTAAAAGAAAAATTCTTAAAAAAAATTAAAATATAAAATCTAACAAATTAATATTATAAATCTCAATATCAAATAAACTAAATACCATAAGTCAATAAATATATAATAAATTAACAACTAACAAATTTTACTAAGTCTTGAATAAATTAAATAAAATTAGTCATAACTTAAACAACAAATTAGTCTAACTAATTAAAGTTAGTATCATCACACATGTCATATGAATTATGGACAACATGGTCATTGACTTCACTCTCTATTTTATTCATATACCCTTTGTCATCTAAACGATCCATTGATTTTTCAACACAACGGTCACTTAAATGTATCGAGAGTCTTATGAACTTATTTTCTTTGTTCACTTTGAGAGTAACATCACAATGCTTACACTTAAACTTGATTGGAACAATACAAAAATGAGGAGAAAACATCTTAAAATGTCACCATGAGTATTTAGGATCCATAGATATCTCATAGAACTCTGCACGACGGCGTGCCCTCCTTTCCTCTTTGGTCTGTACAATTAACAAGACAATTGTCAAATTACATACAAATTTAAACTCAACAATGAAATAATAAGTTTATAAGAATTAGAAAGTCAACCATTAAACCACAAATAGTTAAAAGAATCAATGTTTAAGACCCACAATTTCTTCTCTAACAACTAACATATCTAACATACCAAAAAAGTATTAATAATTAGTAATAGACAATTAATAATTCAATAAATAAATTGAATGAGTTCTATATAACACACTACCAGTTTTAAGCTGCTTAATATCATCCATCTGAACCCGTAAATCTATGAGTTTCTTAAGAGTCATCAACCAATTTTGAGCACAAATCAATGTCTCAATAGTGGTGGGTTGCAAAGAACTAAAAAAAAGGTCAAGAACTCGCCTTCCAGTACTAAATGTTGACTCAGATGAAATTGTAGAAACATGAATTGCTAAGATATCCTTAGCAATAAATGAAAGAACACGATACTTCTTGGTCTTTTCTCTCCACCATGTAAGAATATCAAAGCCATCAACATCATCATTCACATCATCTTCCTTGTACCTCTCAAGCTCATTCTTTTTCATCGCATGTTATTTTTTCTTCACGTTCAAACTAAACTCAGATTTATAATTATCATTATCATCTTCAATATCATCATCATGTGTAGAGGAAGAAACATCAGATGACATGCAACTAGAATCACTAGCATCAAGAGGAACAGAATGCATTTGTTGATAATGTTCAAATAATGTCCTCATAACATCATCCAACCTCTTCATAATTTTTACACTCAATTCCAAGCCATACATCTTTTCTAAGCAAAACTCAACATAATCTATTTTATATCTTGGATCAAGGATAATAGCCACAAGTAATAAGTAATTTAGAGGACCATCAATGTCATCCCAATATTTATCTAACTTCATTTTCATGAAAATAGTCATCTCCTTCAAAATTGGATCATTCTATCCAATCAACTTCTTTATAAACTTATTGATATCACATAATTTATGGAAGAAAGTATTTGAAATAACATACAATGATCTAGAAAAAGTAATAATAACATCATAAAAAAATTTCAAAAATTGAATAATGAGAGTGAATGTTACAGATCGAAGGTGAGTGGAAACTAATTTTACAAAAAAATAATAATGAGTCATGAGTGGGTTAGGTTGTGCGGGTTGAAAATGTTCTAACCTGTTACTCGACTCACACATTGTGGGTTGAACATTTTTCAACTCGATCTAACCCATAAACTCAATTCAACTTATATTTTATAAATTAAATTAGATCAAAATTTATAAATTTATAGATTAATCCGACTCGTTGGACACTCTACTCTCTATGCAAAAGAGCCAAAACTACACGGAGACTTTTATTTGATGCGCGTGCGGCAGAGGATGACATTAATTGGAAAGACTCAGTCGATTGACAAATTTCCAAACACCAATAATTCAATGAACCAAATTAATTAAATTATATACATTATATATAGGTTCAATTAACTTGTTGGTAACTATACTTTCTCTCGTCCTTTGTGTAGTTTTTCTCTTTTTTGTGTTATATTGGTTATCTCTCATTGGATATTTCTCTCATGGGCCTGCTCATCATATCTTTTGACCGGAGCCTTCTACTATTTTTTTTTCTTATTTCTCAATTTTTTCCTTATATATATTTTTTGGGACAAAATTGGGATGTGACTTTTAGAAGTATCCATTAAGTTGGATCAATTTATAAATTCGTAAATTTTAACCCAATTCAACTCATAAATTTATTTTATATCATGTACTCTTTTAAAAATAAGGAACGCGTCTAGGTGAAAATCCACACATCTTAAAAGAAATTAACTTCTCTGTCTATCATTTAGCCAAGAAGATAGGAGCTCAAAACTCAAATAAGTTCAAGATTTGGTGTCCTTCCCCTCCTAGCCTTGGAAGGCTTCTGAATGCTGTCATGCTGATGCCTTGCGTATTTCTTTTTTGAAGAGTTAGTTTTTCTTTTATTCTTTTTCTTTTCTTCCTTCTGTACCAAAAAATAAAAACATTGATTCACAAGGAATAGAATGAAAATAGATGAACTAAAAGGATAATTGAATTCTTGATTATAAACAGAACAAGAAATTATTATGTTAGTATATTCAACCAAGACTTTACTATAAAATATTATAAATTAATTTCACGATACATATTAAATTTCTCATATTACATGCTTCATTTTAATTTCACAAGATTTTTTCCACTAAAATTTCTTCTCGCACACCTTTAGGCGAGTCAAACTAAAACTCTGACTGGGACTATCATCACTTTTTTGTTGTGTTTTTTTTTTTCAGCATCCTAGCGACTGTGTTTCATCTAAATAAAAAAATGGTTCAGTATTACTATTTAATTATCTTTTATGTGTCACAACCCCTAAGTTTTAAGTAACCGTTTCAATATTACATGGCTCGTTATCAAAACCAATAGCACAAACGGTTCAGATGCGAGGAGAGACAAACGCATAATGATTTTCTTCCCTTCTGTGCAAAAACTCAAAAATTACGGGGCGCACTTCTGCGTTTTAATCTTGCAATCATCACACAAAATCTCTCAGCCTAGAGCTAGGTGCTTTATGTCTTGAACTTCTCCTCACTCCCTTTATTCCCGGATCACATGTCATCTGTCCAATTCCTTTAACAAACTCTCATTCACCTTGCAATCCAACGTGTCCCTTTTCACCTGAATTTGCTGACTCAGCTTCCAGTTGGACCTCTCCTATAGCTAGTACCATTACATCGTGCCCAATTACATTTTCATTCATTTTCTACCTACTCAACCGAGTATAGCCTGGGTTTAAAAAGTGGTTATAGTGTTGATTAAAACTAAGTAGGCGGGTTGATAATAATTATAAATATATATTTAGATGGGCTGAGTGGCCAAGATGTTTTCGGAGGCAAGGCAGTACTTGGTAAGCCTGGTTCAGAAGATTTCACCAATTATACTTCAATGCATGATAGTCCTGTTGTGTTTGATATGTGTTGCCTTGTTCCATATGATGAACGAACCATGGCTAAAATTCGAGTTTGGGGTAGTATCAGAAGTGTTTTGAGTGTCACGGTCAACTTTTATGAGACTTTTTAAAAAAGAAAAAAAGCATAACTCATAATTTTAGCGTGTATGGATAAGTTATAAAAAAATATTAGTTAAATAATTGAGTAGTTTTGTAATTAATTTTTTTATAATTGATTATAATGAAATTAGTTTTATATTTGAATATTTTAGTTAAAAAATAATTTTAAAATTATATATTTCATTTAAATTGTATAAAAAATTTACTTTTATGTATTAAATTATTAAAAAATATAAAATATTTTATTTATATTATATAATATTTAATGTTTGAAGATTATTTTGATAAAAACATAAAATAATCAATTTTTGAAAAAAAATAATCTAATAACTTTTTATCATAATACTCAAATGTGAAGCTTTAAAAAAAAATTGTTGAAAGGCTTCAATAACTTTTTTTTTTCACTTTAGTCAAATTACCCAGACAAAATTCAAGTGAAAAAAAAACTGTTAATCTCAAATAAAAAACTGTTAAGCCAAAATTTAAGCTGAATCAAACACATGCTTATTCTCATTACAAAGCTTAAGGAATAAGGCTGGGAAGCAAAGCTCTCTCACTCATCGATCCGATTCATCTATCATCTTCGTCAAGTGGCTTTCCATTTTTTTAGAGAGGGAATGAGAGGAAAACAGAGGAGAGAAATTTAGATACCTTGCATGCCCTTAGAAAATGTCATCATATGGCTTGGAGTTAGGAGAGTATAATTTTGATTTTTGGTTATGAACTAATTAAGCTATCAAATGAGCTAGTTTGAAGGGCTATTGGCGTTGGACCGATTTAGTGTGGGCTCCAGAAAAAAGAGTATCAGTGGGTACTGGGTAGGCAACTTGTGTTTGCAAGTTGTTCCTGATCAAGATACTATTGACTTTCAATTATCGTAAGTTCTGGGCATAATAATAAATTGATTGGTTGACAAATTACGTCGTTATTGTCCCTTATTCAATCCAAACTGAACATCGATCTGAAAATTGAAATTTAATCAAAACGGAATAAATTTAATTTTTTTAATTTAAATTTTTAAAAATCAATCTAATTTAAATTGACTAATATTATATAAATATTTATCTATATTAAATATATATTTTTACTTATAATAACTCTTATTTTTTATACATTTTTTTATTTTATATAATCAAATATTATTTTAGATATATAAAATAAGTATTTTTTATGTTTTATTTTTTTAATAGACTAAATTACTTTTAACTTATAAAATTTTAAGCTTAATTTTTTTGGGACAAACTTGATTAAATTAATCAAATCCAAATTGATTTAGTTTAGTTTTTAGAATGTAATAAGTTCAATTCAATTTAATCTAAACTAATATAAATAATAATATTTGTATCGATTCACTTTATAACTCAAAATCGATTTATGTCAAACCGTGAACACCCCTATTTCAAGTGTTGGATGCATCGAGCCTGTGTTGTCCCTTGAGTGTCTTTCAAATCTTCATTATTTCGTACAAATTCCTATTTAATTTCGTCGTGGGGGGCAATAGGTCATGCACATCACAAAGAGGGGAAAGATCGTAAAAACTTATAATGCTTTGGTCAAAAATATCGAAAGAAAGATGGTGCAAATCCAATTGGCAACACCATGGAAACTACTCGCAAAATAAGAAGAAAAAAGCCACAAAGGATTTTTAAAATTTCAACCTTCTGGACTTCCTGCATCTCCTTAAACACGAAATGGAATAATCCCAAACTAACGGATAATTGAATGACGAGTTGTTTTATTTTCTTTTGTTCTTTTCTCAAATCCATTGGCTAATTATATTTTTTAGGGGGCAGAGTCCAAGTGGCATTTCTTATTATTATTAGAATAATGTTAATTATACACATATTCAATTATTCATACACATTTATCTCAAATTTTTATAATTTTTATTATTTGATTATAATTAATATTATTTCATTTTCTACATATTTATATTCTAATTTTATCATATATATCTTTAGATGTGAGTGGTGTGATGACATGTGATGTATACTTACCAATTTTCTTATTATTATTAATATTATGGAGTCTCAGCGTGATTTGAAGTTCAAATGTCATTTTCTTTAATTGATTTGCTTAATTAACCAGTGCTGGCAATTTGGCTTTTCCTCTATGGGGTGTACACAATTATCTTTTTTTTTGTTTGTTGGTTTACAGCAATGTAATGAAAAAAAAAAATTGAGTTTCTCTTCCCCCCCCCCTACATTTACGTAAGCTTCTATATTATATTTATAATATAAAATTTACCCACAGCAATGTAATGAAAAACAAAAATTGAGTTTCTCTCCCCCCCCCCCCCCCGGTTCTTTGCGTAAGCTTCTATATTATATTTATAATATAAACTTCACCCAAAGCAATGTAATGCAAAAATATTAAACCGCTTTTTCGTGGATAACATTTATAGAAAGTAGTCGTAGGATACAGCATTGAGCCAATTAATCACCCAGCCATGATTCGGACTACATCTGAAACCCTTTTTCTCCTTTAATTTTCATTGAGTCAAGCCATTCGTGAATAACATCCATAAAAAACAGTAGTAAGATATAGCACTGCTGAGTGAATTTTATTCATTCATTAATTTCAAGTCTTCCCTAGCTTTTATCATAACAGCTAGCTAGCATAACTATCTTGCAAAACCAAAAAACATGTTCAAGGTAGCAAACGCATCCGAATACCTGGTTATCACTGGGGTTGGAATCGAAGACATAAAGCTTGCAAAGAAATCATGGGTTCTCCCAGGCCAGGCGTGCACCGTCTTCGACCTCACTCCGGTGAACTACACCTTCGAAGTCCAAGCCATGAGCGCCGAGAAGCTCCCTTTCGTGCTCCCTGCGGTCTTCACAATCGGTCCCAGATTGGATGATGAGGCAAGCCTTCTCAAGTATGCTAAGCTCATCTCACCCCATGACAAGCTCTCTAACCATGTCAAGGAGCTTGTCCAGGGTATCATCGAGGGAGAGACACGTGTCCTTGCAGCTTCCATGACCATGGAAGAGATTTTCCGAGGTACCAAAGAGTTTAAAGAGGAAGTGTTTGAAAAAGTGCAACTAGAGCTTAACCAGTTTGGACTTCTAATTTACAATGCCAATGTTAAACAACTGGTGGATGTGCCTGGTCATGAGTATTTCTCTTATTTGGGTCAGAAGACGCAGATGGAAGCTGCAAACCAAGCCAAGGTGGATGTAGCTGAGGCTAAGATGAAAGGAGAGATAGGAGAGAAGCTGAGACTAGGACAAACGCTTCAGAATGCTTCCAGAATCGATGCAGAAACTAAGATCATATCGACGCAGAGGCAAGGAGAAGGTCAGAAGGAGGAGATAAGGGTGAGGACTCAAGTGAAGGTGTTTGAGAATGAGAGAGAGGCAGAGGTGGCAGAGGCCAATTCTGAGCTTGCTAAGAAAAAGGCTGCGTGGGCAAAGGCAGCGCAGGTGGCGGAGGTGGAGGCCACCAAGGCTGTGGCACTCAGGGAAGCGGAGTTGCAAGGAGAGGTTGAGAGGATGAATGCTTTGACAAGAACAGAGAAGCTTAAAGCTGAGTTCCTCAGCAAAGCAAGCGTTGAGTATGAAACAAAGGTTAGTTCATCTGTTCTTCACTTGTCATACAAATTAGTCTCTTTGTATTCATTAATTAGACTAATTAATCTGTTTGCTTGTTTTCATTTTCATAAAAATTTGCTCAGATATGAACCCAACATTTTTCAACCTTGTTGATTGAAATCTATATATGCTTTTTTTTTTTGTCAATGGTCACTGTGCATATTAGTCCTTGGTTGATCAATCTCTTTGACAACTCATTATAATATCCGTTCTCTTTGCATATCCACATTTTGTTCAAGTTAGCTTGAATTATCTCCAAGGACCAAATATGAGTACTGAAGTGAATAGTAACAGTAATGGAAACTCTAGAATAATTACTATCCTTCGGCGAATCGTCTTTATTGAGATACACAGAGTAATTACATACAGATTAAAAAAAAAGGATGGTCAACATGACTGTAAGTTCGATGTCTCTACTTGCTAATGTCCCTAGGACCCGTGTGACATATTATATTAGACTTAATAAGATAAATTAATATAATATATTATAATTTTATTAATTATTTAATATTAAAATTATATTGTATAAATTTATTTATTAAAATTTATTTATATATTAAAATAATAAATAATTTAATTAAATTTAAAAAATATAATTAAATTTAATTAAATTTTAATGTATAAATTATTATAAATATTTTTTTATTATAATTTTAAATATCCTAATATTTTTAAATATTACGTATTAAGTTTATACCATTAAATTTTATATTATTACACCTTATATTATTAGACCTAATACAATTAAATCTTATCTTATCATTCTTAGCAAACATGCCTAATACGGTATTATGTTATTTGTGTTAACGGGTTGGCTTTGGCTTATTCAGCAAAAGTCAAGGTCCGGTACTCGATAATAGGGAGAATTAGTGGCAAAATACTACTATTTCTCTATTAATTTAGTAAACTATAAAGCAGAGTAGCTGATTAGTACGTGCGTAAGAATATGATGGAAATGGATGGCCATTGATTTCTTATGAGCATGTTATTGGCACCCTGATTTTAAAATGTGGAATAGTCTATGAAGGGATATATATATAATTGTCAACTACATATCACTGTCAATGATGAAACCTAAAGGAAAAGCGTGTATGATCATTTTTTTTGATCCCCTGAAACCCATTAAAATTCTCGGATAGGTACAAGAGGCCAACTGGGAACTGTACAAGAAACAAAAAGCGGCGGAAGCAATTCTGTTTGAGAAGGAGAAAGAGGCTGAAGCACAAAAAGCATTAGCCGAGGCAGCATATTTTACTCGCCAACAAGCAGCCGAAGCAGAGTTATACGCAAAGAAAAAGGAGGCAGAGGGGCTTGTGGCACTTGGACAAGCCCAAGGGGCATATTTAAGGACACTTCTTGATGCACTAGGAGGCAACTACGCGGCTCTAAGGGACTACTTGATGATAAATGGTGGCGTGTTTCAAGAGATTGCCAAGATTAATGCCGAGGCAATCCGTGGACTTCAGCCTAAGATTAGTATTTGGACTAACGGTAATGGTGGAGAAGTAACTGATGGAGGTGCCACGGGTATGAAGGAGGTTGCTGGCGTGTATAAGATGTTGCCGCCTCTGTTTAAGACCGTCCACGAACAAACGGGTATCCTGCCTCCGGCTTGGATGGGAACCTTGCCCGACAAACATTCTTAGCCATTTAAAATTACTTTTTTACATGTGAAATAATAATTTGTGTCTAAAAAATAACGTGAGACACGTACTTAACTAAGAATTTCTCCCAATAATATGTACTTGGTTTTTATACTTTGTTCAATGAGTCGTTTTGTTTTTATTTGATTGTATGTACATGTATTTGGGAGGGATTTGAGAGACTTTTATCATGTATCCAAAATATTTAGTTGTATAAATAGATCTCTTTTATTTTCAATTTGAGAATATTTATATGTAGATTTGAGTATATAAAAAATTATTAGTTAATATTTATAAATTTTTTTATATATAATTATTTATAAAAAAATAATTTGATTAAATTTTGTATAAATCTAAATGTTACTAATTGAATCTAATTTTTTAATTTTAGTCATTGATTTATTTTAACATTAAATCAATAACTAAAAACTCATTTATCGATTCATAAACCACTTTACAAGTGATCTATATTAGACATTCTCCGTGTATTTCACTTCGCTTTATAATCCAGGTAATAAGCTCCAAAGTTTAATTTGTTTGTTACGTCATAAAACTTTCACTTCTTTTGACTCTTAACATGAACGGCGTGTTTTGGCGTTTTTGTTTTTCTGATTTCTTTTTCACTGATAGATAATAATTCTTTTAAAACATATTTTTTATAACAAAAAATTCTTTTAAATATATAAGAAAGCTGTAAGTAATTTAAGAATTATTTTTGCAAATATACCTATCAATATATCAAATCCTCCTCTCTACTAATAAGAAAACAATCCCATTATCTGTACATTTACTTTTGACATTTATAGGATATAGTGAATAATGAGATAATAAATGATAATTTAAATTATTTATATGATAATTTTTTTTATTATATATACTTGAGTTAAAATTAAAATTTATTAGATCTTACACATATATTATTATTTATCTTAAAAATATTTATCACTTATTAAAATATATTTTTAACACAAATTAAAGATATAATGGTCAATAAGATTATAAGTGATGATTCTTATTACTTACGTGATAACTTTTTTTTATTCTCTTTAACTTAATTTAATTGATTTTTATCATATCTAACATAAAAATTATGACTTATCTTAAAAATATTAATATATAATCTAAATGTCAAATGTGAGTATAAAAAAAAGAACATTTTTGAAAAGCAAAATGTCAAATCCTCCTCAGCTCGATATTTTGCCTTAAATATTCTACAACTAGCTGTCTGTCTAAGAGTATATTCTCGTCCCAAATATGAAGCACATTTATTTGTTATTCCTCTTCCATTATTCTTTAATGCTAAATCTATATATTAGCATAACAAACAAAAAAATATCTATAGAGTCTGAGTGACCAATATATAACTAGATGGAAAGTATAGTTTTGAAAATCGGATCGAACCCGTCAGTCGAACCGGTAATCAACCAATATATTAGTTCGGTCATCACATAAAAATCGACCAGATAAAAACCAATCAAAACCCAATGAACTAGCCTCAAACCAACTGAACCAGTCAACTCAGAGCCGGTTCAAAAGGTTGGATGGTTTGATATTTTTTTCAAAGCAATGCTCACCAAAATAGCATCATTTTGCCTTAAAAAATGTTTAAAATATAATATATTAGCACGCCACATTTAAAGAGCCCACGTTTGCATAAAAAAAAGAGTAAATTACACTTACTTCCCTCTAAGTTTGATGATATTACACTCAGTCTCATTCTTTTTTAAAAATGACACTCACCCCTATTAATTGATCAAGTTGTATAATTGTATAAATATTATCAGTTAAAATTTATAGAATTTTCAAAGATTCACATTATTTATAAAAAAATATTTTTTTAAAAAAATATCAGAATATTCTTTTTCAAAAATGATACTCACTCCTCAATTAATTGATCAAGTTACATAATTATGTAAATATTATCGCTTAAAATTTATAGATTTTCAAGATTCACGATTATTTATGAAAAAGCGTATATACTAAAAAATAAATGTATATCTAAAATCTTCATGATTTTAATTAGTAATATTTATATATAATAATATTTTTTTAAAAAAAACTTTTATAATTTTCTCTTGTGTGGATATGTAAGGAGTTTTTAAAAAATATACATATTTTTTAACTAGTAATGTTATCAAATTTTAATTGATAAAAAAATATTATCAAATTTTAACTGGTAATATTTATACATAATAATATTTTTTAAAAAATATTTTTTTTCATAAATAAGCTCAAATGTTAAAATCTTATAGATTTTAACTGATAATATTTACATAATTGTACAACTTAATTAATTAATGAGGGTGGGTGTTATTTTTAATAAAGAATGAAGTTAAGTGTAATATTATCAAACTTAGAAGGGGTGAGTGTAATTTACTCTAAACAAAAACTAGGGGCCTCACTTCGACTGCTCACATTTGCAAAAAACTAAGAGGGATGCAACATAGTGTATCATGCTTTTGCCTTTTATAGGTGTTGTATACTTGAGTGTTTTGTTAGCTTTGACTTGACTAGTGTTGGTTTTTGACTTTTATATCTCCTGTACAATCTATGTGCTTTGGTATTGTAGAGGTGTCAAAATGGGTCGGACTGGTCCATTCGAACTGGCCCATTCAGGAGTTAGGTCATTTTGGGTTAGCTCATTTTGGTCATGTTAATTTCGGACTAGTAAAATACTGACCCAGTTCGATCCATTTAACTAAATTTAGTGTTATTATAGCAGGTCAGTCCAGTCCATTAGGTCTTGGTCTATTCGGACTCAACCCATTAGAACTATTTTTAATTTTGTGTTCATTTTTACTGGCCCAGCCCGTCTATTTTGTCGGGCTATTCGGGCTGACTCATCGAATTCGACCCATTTTGACATCCCTATTTGGTAGTTATCCAATTTGGGACTTCAATAGCAGATAAATTCTTAGGCGGACTTAGAAAAAGATTTTTTTTTGTACTACTTTTACTAAATGTGTGTTGCCTCATATTTATAGGTTATTATTATATCATATTTAATTATATTTTTAATTATATTTTAATAGTCACATCAAAATTGTAGTTTAAGCAAGAGATAAAAATGACTTATAAATTTGACGTGACACTTATTCAATGATATAAAGTAAAAAAATATCTTGTTCTTGGTACGTCTAAGAATCTCTCTAGAGTAGCAATGGTAATAGAGTAAAATATAAAGGGATTATCATTTTTTTATTTCTTTGATAATTTGTATTTATTTAGTTAGTGTGTATATATATAAAATATATAAAATATAAAATTATATATATTTAATTATACCCTCATTCAACTACAGTTTAATCACAGTTCAATCATTAAATCTTGAATTAGTCCCTCGACTAGTTCGTTGATCAGTTCAATTTTCAGAACCTTGATGGAAAATGCTAAACATCATGACTCAGCTGAATTCCACCTGACATGCATTGATCAATTTTTATTCTTATCACTCCAGTATCTCCACTACTTAAATGGGAGCATGTGCACTAACCTATTAAGTAAGTGTGGAGTGTGGCTTATAACATAATGGAATGGAAGACAAAAAGTGAAATGGAATGAAACATGACATTTCATTATTTGATTGTTTGATAAGTTTAATTTGGAAAAGGAAAGGAATTCATGACATTTTCTCCTTGACCTCCAATTCAGAGGGACAAAATTTTGAAACTTTGAGTGGCAACCCTCCCTTGCAATACTGCTCTTTCATTTTAAATCACTTTCAAACACATTTTCAGTAAGATTAGCCTTTTCCTCTCTTGTCACTCCCTTTTTTGTCATCCTTCCAAACATACCCTAAGTTATTATGTAATTTTTCTTCTAATGCATCGACATCCTCCGACGATTTCGTAAGTTTAGCATTCAGCATTGGGATAGCAACGAAGTATAAATATTCATGGTAATGTACGTGTCTTCCTCACCCTAGAACTTACTCACAATGAATAATAGAATCTACGCCATAAAAAAAATCTTTGAACTTCAGATTTGAAATTGGATCTGTGGTCCTGTGGAAGGACATGCAGAGAACAACAATATCTCAGGAATTCTCGGTGTTGAACCATTCATGGTTTTGGAAAATTTTATCATGGAGAGATTTTCATATCAGTCTTCACTTAACACTACTCTTATATCAGTTCCTCTACATAAGAATATATAAATTAATGATACGATTACAACTTCCATATAGAATCTTGGTGGTAAGAAAATCAAGAAGATGAAACCAAATTTTGATGAAAACCTATCTAGAGCTTCAAATTTGAAAAACTTCATATTCCAGACTCTTCGAGTTTCTGCATTTGGAAGATTGAAATGAAACCCTATAAATATGAATGAACTAGACTACACAAACGCTAGTCTCACTCTACGTCGCTCCACAGTCATTTATAGATTGCGTGCGACAGTAGGGGTGATTGCGTCTCCACTAATTGTAGTAAGACCATGTTTGGGAAAGATTAAATCTTTCCCAAACAGCTGTTTTTAGAGGATTAAGCTGTTTTGTGAAATAATTATTATGTTTGGGAAAAAAGATTATTTTTTTAAAAAAAATTTACACGAAATTTAATACAAAATAAAAGCTTTTTTCAGCTAATAATCATAAGCTAAATATTGGAGTTTATGATTTTAGCTTATAAATTATTTCTTACATTTTGATATGTAAATACTATTTTACCCTCAATTAAATAATTTTTTTAATCATTCTATACCTATTTTAGTAATTTAATGCATAAAAACGATTCTTTTTATATCATCCAAACGAATCATATTAACTTAAAATAGCTTTAAGACTAATGCATCCAAACATAAAAATAAATCAATTATAATCGATTATAACAATAATCGATTATCAACATAATTTATAATTTTCAGCTTTTCCAAACAAGCCCTAATTCTTCTTTATTTTTTTTTTCCTATTCTTATAAATGCATTGTTATGTGGAGATATTTTTTATCTTAATATTGCTATTTTTTAATATTTTCCATGGTACTCCACTTTTACGAGTAAATACTCATTTTGGTCTTCCACATATGCCTTTTTACCTAATTTGGTCTTCTTTAAATTAATTTTTTTAATTAACGACCTTTCAGTTTAAAAATGTTTCAATTGTGTCCTTCATCCAATAACCACTAATATTGTTAACAAAAAAAAATGTGTATTGTTTTCTACCAACAAAGCATTGACGTGTTGTATTTTGTTTCAACTTGGCAATAATGTGTCATTTTATATTTCTAAAAATTTATAAAAATTAAGATAGTTCAAAATTAAAAATAGTTCAAAATTACTCAAATATAATAATTACTTTTTTGTTATAATTATTCTTTTGATTTTATTGCCATGTTGACATAAAATAGAATGTGTTAGCGCTTTGGTGGCAAAAAACAGTACACATCAACATTTTTTATTAACGGTGTTAGTGGTAATTGAATGGAAGGGCAACATTGAAATTTTTTTAAATTGACATGTACTTAATAGGAAAAATTAATTTAAGGAGGACTAAAATGAAAACCAAGGCATTTGTAGAGGACCAAAACAGGTGTTTAGTCTTTTTTTTTTTATGTACCACAATGTGCTATTTTTAAAACATATTCAGAAGTTATCATAAGTGACAGTGACTTCTTATTTATATAGAAAATATTGTCTTTAGATAATGTTCAGGAACTACCATGAGTGGGAGTAATTTAAGCAATTTTTTTCAAAGTATTATATGAGGAAACCGCCATCTATAATGACAACTTATAAATTACTAATTAGAAAAAATTAAATATACAACTAAGAAGCGGCATTCATTCATAGTGACTTCAAACGTGTTTTGAAAGTAACACATAGAATCTTACATGAAAAGAATATATATAGTGTAAAATGGAAAAAAAAAACATGCATTTTGCCATAAATGCAATGTTTTTGGATGAATTAAATGTTATTGGTAGGGATTTCTTATTAGTTCTGTTTTAATTTAGAATAATAATTTACAAAATTTTCAAATTGACAACAAATCAAAATTAAATTCTTAAAATTGAGCAAATTTTTTCTTAGCTGTCAAATGAGTTCGCTTGTATATGTGAGTTAACTGAAAATAAATTAAGTTAAACTCTATATTTATAAAACTGAACTAAACAATAATTTAATTTAATTCTTATAAATTAACATGTGAAACTCTTATATGACACAAAATATGAAAAAATAAACATCAAAATTAGAATAGTTTATACAGATAGTATACTAAAATTATTAAATAGATTTAAAAGTCTTGATTTTTATTTAACATTAGATGTTTCGATTTCTTAAAAGAACAATAATCTTACATCTATCATGCACTCTCTTGGAGATAAGGAGCGCGTCTAGGTGAGGATCCACACATCTTAAGAGATGCTAACTTCTGTGTTGATCATTTAGCAAAGATAGGAGCCCAAAACTCAAAGAAGTTCAAGATTTGGTGTCGTCCCCCTCCTGGACTTGGAAGGCTTCTGGATGCTGTCATGCTGATGCCTTGCGTATTTCTTTTTTGAGGAGTTAGTTTTCCTTTTGTTCTTTTACTTTTCTTCCTTCTGTGCGAAAAAGAAGAAGAAGAAAACATTGATTCATAAGGAAGAGAATGAAAATCTAAAAGGATAATTAAAGTCTTGATTATAAACTGAACAAGAATTATAAAGTCTTGATTATATTCAACTAAGACTTTACCATAAAATATTATAAATTAATTTCACGATACACATTCAACTTCTTATATTACATGTTACATTTTAATTTCACAAGATTTTTTCCACTAAAATGTCTTCTCCCACACCTTCAGGCGAGTCAAACTAAAACTCTGGCTGGGACTAACATCATTTTTTTGTTGTGTTTTTTTTTTTTTCAGCATCCTAGCGACTCTGTTTCATCTAAATAAAAAAATTGTTTAGTATTACTATTTCATTGTTATCATTTGTGTCACAACCCCTAAGTTTAAAGTAATCGTTTCAATATTACATGGCTCGTTATCAAAACCAATAGCACAAACGGTTCAGATGCGCGGAGAGACAAACGCATAATGATTTTCTTCCCTTTCTGTGCTAAAATGCAAAAAATATTTTACCTAAAATAAAAGAAAGAAAAGGGAAGGACACTACTCTAAATCTAATTATAACCACCGATTCAATTCGAATTCCTGATGAAGGCGCATGACAAAGTGTCATTTCTCCGCATTCAATAGCTCTCCTAGCTTTGATGATCTTCGTTCAGATTATTCACATTATATGAAATAAGAAAAAATTTCCCAAATGAAACTTAAACATGAAAATAAAATGCAAAACTGTTGCCTATACAGAAATATCAAACAAAAATACAAATGCAACAAACAAATACAACATGAATATTACATGTCCGTGTGTAACCAGTAACAGCTGCTAATAACCCACTCACCATTTTAAAACTATCAGTACATGCTAAGATTATAAGGATTTAATTTTAACTCACTGTGAGTATAATTTTTAGACTATCATCTAATTATGTATTTGCACATCATCATAAGAGTTTAACAATGATAATAATTACCTGATAATTCTAACTAGTTTAAGATGTAGCAACACATATCGGATGATACTCATAATAGTGTAAAAGATTTTTACACTAACAATAATTTAAAATTAAGCTCATTATAAACCACAATCAACAGATCTTTGATGTAAAGAATTTAGTAATGCTATCTCTAAAGTTTGAAAGCATCCACATACAACTAATCACATAAAGAAGATCAAAATCATTTCTTGACTGCCTCTCTGATGTGAGGGTACCGATGAGCCCATCGAGAGAAACCTGCACAACAATGAGAGCTACAGAATGTAAGAACTACTTCAGAAAGCCTTTAGTGCTTTAATAACTAGCATACAGTAGACATATTCACCGGCAGAGACAATCTCGGAGAGATCCATATCTGCTTTAGTATCCTGCAATAAGTTATAACAAACAACCAAATGTATAAGTAATTATGAAACAAAAACACGAATATCTAGTTAACCACTGTAACATTTATAGTTCTGCAAAGGCAGGTAAATCAAATTTCTTACTGAGTAGACTTCAAGAAGTAATTATAAAGGCCCAACTTGAATGGGAGGAAGCATATAATTTCTAGAGGGCATTGATGGCTTTTGAAATGGAGTGTAAATTTAACTGAACAAAATATACGCTGGACAGAAGGAAATAGTGTCAAAAAAAACGCGGGAACTAGGGAAAATTCCCAACAATGAAATGTTTTAGTACTTAACTCCTTTTTCCACTTCTCAATGATAATAAATGAGTCCATTATAACCAGGCTAACGTGTATAAAATATGCAGTTCACATGTATCTTTTTTTATTAAACATTTTACGGATAATATAGTTTAGCAGATGAGATGCAAGACTCAGTTTAAATTTACAGTTCGGTTAAAATTAACAGTCCCAAGAAATCTAACGCTAAGAATGGGCAATTTGACATCTTGAGTCAGAGTTACAATAAGATACATACAGACATTTTTACTACCTTAATTAGTGACTTCAAATAATTTGATTAATGTGTAAAAACTTCAGAATCATGTACAAATTATACAAAATCTTTCTTCACTACGGTGCACAAACTAATGATGTGGCCGCATCTAAGTTTGACAGGAAAAAATTTAAGTGGTGCCGCTTGAACCCCATGCAGACACATCAGCAATTTGCACATTTCTTTTGAGAAAAGATTAGGTCACACTATGTGCATGTGACATCATGAAACAAGAAAGAGAGATGGAAGGATTTTCAAAGTTAAAAGATAATATCATCAAACTCTGCCACACAACCTGTTGTGCTATATGGAGCAAAAAGTCACACTATTAAATTGATCACACATACAAATAAATATAGCGAAGTTGTTGATGTTGGGATGAACTTGTGATAACACTAGAGAAAATCACTTTCATAGACAATAGAAGGGAAATGATACTGCTGAAGTAAAAATAAATCATTTAATGCTGATTCTTAACAATATTGTGTAACAAAATCTTCAGAATCAATGATACAACTTTGACCAAATTTATTTTACCAACAATGAAAGGAAATTCACCTGTTCTGATGAAGCTAGACATCTTGCAATAAGCTGATAAAGACTGCTAAGAGTGCTATGGTTGAAATCAGGATGGTTTAAAAGAGCCTCTTCTGATGTATAATCAAATATCAGTGCACAAATGCTTGAAGCCATCATCATACTTGACATGTCATCAGTATTTTCTGCAAACCATGTTTCAGTAACTAAAATTAAGATAAATGCTTTAGTCCATTCTTTCAATTCAAAATAAATAAATAAATTAACTTTAAGGATTAACATTGATGGTATTCGCCACCATTAAAATCAACAGTACAAGGATCAATCAACTACATTTATAAAATTTATGCCATGTTAAATGTTTCTAAGCATTGTAGAAGCATTTAATCCAATCTACTAGAAATTTTCCATTTTTGGAAAACATAATTCTTTCATGGAGCCCAACCACACATGACAAGCACAAGACCAAGCATAGCAACTTTACAGAAATCCCAAGAAAAGAGGAGGGTTATTTCTAAAATCCCCACTCTTCAAGAATGTGTGCAAGGTTACTTCTCCCTTTCCTTTTGAGTTTTGATCATAGTATCTTAGCATAATTGAGCAATGCCCTTAGAATGTTTTCACCTTTGAAGAGTGAATCTTATGTGTTTTTCTTGTTACTGAGATTTAGTTGTCAAAAGTTATCTTCACTCCCGCTCATTGAAGACAAAATGCTAGTTTCGATATTAAGAATTTTACTCATTCTTTATTCCATATCACCCAAAAGGAAATAAAGATAAAAATATTGAACAAGATTAACTCATTTACTATCAATAATAACACCGGGCAACAGCAAAGTCACACTTGGCTTATTTAATCATAAAAGCAAAATTTTTGCTTGGCTTTGCTTTGCCAACAAACAACAACTAAAGTAATGTCCCTTTTACTGAATCTCTATACAAGAATTTCACATCCTCTCACAACTCGGTTTAAATCCTTGTCGATAATGATCATCTGCACTTTGTACATGATTCTGACCCTGATGCAATTTCTCACACGTATATGCCAAAAACTGAACTGAAATCCCGCTAAATTATATAAGCCACAAGCTAGTCCTATATGACAAACAGAAACCACTTGCTTTTCTGGATACATGCTTGTCCATTTGCAGCAGAGCACCTATTACTTTTTAAGTGTGCATGCAAACAAGTAGATGAATAAGCAAGAAATTTGAGCATTATAATAGTGCACAATGAAAACACTCATTTTAAAGGCTGCTACTTAGTATGGTACCTGACCAATAGGCCAACGCTCTCAGAAGCTCAACAAAAGCTGATTCATCAAACGTCAACTGCACTTTCTCTTTCTATAGTCAAAAAGGTGCAACTTATATCAAGATTTTGCATAA
This sequence comes from Ormosia semicastrata, assembly GCA_029884595.1. NCBI lineage: Eukaryota > Viridiplantae > Streptophyta > Magnoliopsida > Fabales > Fabaceae > Ormosia > Ormosia semicastrata. The sequence goes on along the minus strand of JAQQTO010000046.1, from coordinate 12,828,736 downwards.
CCAATATAGTATTATAAGGCTGGTTATTATGAAGAGAACATCACCTTCAGTAAAAGGTTCATTACTGTATCACATGCCAAGAAGATGCAACCTTTATCCTCAACCATATAACCATTTGACCCAATTAATTTACTGAGGCAATCTAAAACCTGCAATTAGACCCATTATCTTTAGCCAAACAAAAAAATGCTTTGTTAGTAATGCTATTGGATGATGCCATTGCTACAAACGTGGAAGTCATGTTAGAACATAACATTATAATATAAATAGAACTATGCAACGATCCAATGCACCAAAAAAAAAAGAACTATGCAATGATCAAGCAATCATTAGCATTTTGTTGATTTATATGTAAAGATCCACCTTTAAGTCAAATGCAGTGACAAACCAACAAAGGAAAAAGGAGGAAGGGGAAAAGAAGAATGTAAAAATTAAAAGTATAAGTATTGGAACCAGAAAATGACTTACAGCCTTAAATCCTCCACATGAAGCCAGAGCTTTGCATCCTTCAATCTTCATAGTAATTTGACACAACATAGGTAGCAGAAAGCACACAGAGTAGAAGGGGCTGCAATATGATTATATAAATTAATTTAAGCAAAAGCTATTCATGCTCCAAATTACACACCCTTCCCCAACACACACACACAAAAAAAAGCCCCTTTTGTCACTGTAATAATACTTCTTACTTAACCGTGAGCAGCAAACAGATAACCAGATAAAAGGTTTACCAATAATTATCTATTTAGAGATACCTTTGTTCATCTTCACCTTCAACAGAAAGCATATACCCTAAAAGATCACGAACCTTCCCCTTGCATGCAAGGGGCGCTTCTGCAAGATAGCTGAAACAAATACATGAAAAATCTCATATTCTTTTCCTCTCTAAATTTAAACTTGAAGATTTGTAAAAAAATTCAACCAAGTTCCAACCTTCATACCATATACTTTGCATCAAATATAAGAGAATGTTATCACAAAACAATAGCTGCATAAAGTGATAGAGATATAAATCCATTCATGACTCATGAGCCTCCAATCCTTGACATGCTATCAAGGCCTCTACGACCAAGTGGTAAGGAGTTCAATCCTTACTCCCCAGTCCCCACATTCTTCATAATTAACTTGAATTTCAGCACAAGTGAGCCTGTTCATTGCCTATGCTTCAAGCCCAGAGTGCTATATTGCGTGAGGGGCGTATTAAATATAAAACCATTCTTAGACCTCCACCTAATAGTCTAAGCTTCTAGAATAGTTGATCCTTGACACAGTACCTCTTCTCTAGAGGACGAGGATGAAGATCAAAGAAACAAGGGAGTATCTAAAATATGGATTTTCCATACTATTTCCAACTAGACTTCAGAAAATAAATCGAATTTGCATATTTCCTTTCCTGATGCAACAACTTCTAGATGGTATAACGTAACTTTAGTCAAAGCACGAACAACATACAACATATTAAAATGGTCTATCATCGTTAAAACTTCCACACAACATCAAATGCCACATTAATAAATTGGATGAAAGATGTCTTCCACTCATGATTAGAATTAAACCATTCAAGAGATTGGTGAAATGTCAATACATCACCTCACACATTCATCTAGTGCCAAAGAAAATTATAAATAATGCAAAGGTAGCAATGTCGTAAGACCATACCTCCCAATAATCCGCACTGAAGCAAGTAAATCATCCCCTTTCTTTTGTCCATGTTCCTGTACAACTTCACCATTATACTTTGCTGCGACATATTAAACGTTAAAATTACAATAAACAACTAATCATCAGCATTACCTTCGCATCTTCTAAATACTCTAGTACAACAGCAACCGTCTCATTAAGTTGGTGAATCAGATTTGTGGATGTACCTCCATCAAGGAGATTCCCTATAAAAGGAAAAGAGAATTAGTGATGAAAATGAATTATACCCAATTCACAAGAACTTACCCACAAAAACAAGTTTTCAACAATGTCAACATCAGTATATAATGTGAGATGTGAGATGAGAATCACATTCTCAAGCAATAAAGATTGGAATAGAAGAAAAATCCACATAGTAGACACTACTAGTTCCCTATAAGGGAATATAGGCAACAAAACCAGTATAACCAGAAGTTGCATTATTTAAAATGAAAATCTCGTAGTATCACTTGAAAGGTACTTAAAATTCACACTACCAGTCACTCATGTTCCAAAACAGCTACTAAAAACACTAGCCAACCTAAAACCAATAACATTAACCATCACCCCATATAACGGATAAAAGAACTGAGAACAACCCCTCCTGCCCAAATTTAGTTTTTGAATATATATTCGTGGCCCAAAATGTGAAACAGCATACATGGTATGATCACAATTGAAGGCTAAGTGGATTGAATTTGAGCAGAGGAACCATAGAATTCCAATTTTATTACTTTCTTCCTAAAAATGGAAAAACAGAACTTAAAGGCTAAGTGAACTGAAATTATTTTAATATACCATCATTTCCACCAGTGTTTGATATTAATTTTATAATCTTCTCAACCAACGTGTAGGCAAGAGCCACATTTCGTTGCTTCGAAAAAATTGCCTCAGCAGTAGCTGAAGTATCCTGAGGTGCTTCATATTTTAAATAGGCCAACTCATTCAGAAGAACAGCAATCTCAACCCTCGACTGCTCCAAGACAAGCAATAGACACCTAAAAAAGGAAGAGGTGAGAAAATGAAAAACAATCAGCGCATAGCGCAGATGTCTTAAAAGTTAGCATTTAACAAGCACAGCTTACATGTCAGCTGGAGTTGGATCTTGTGCATCATATGTGCTTACTTGGCTAATCAACCAATCTTCTCCGTATATGGAAACCATAGAGTCAGCTAAAATTAGAGCCTGAAGCCTTTCAGCAGGAGCTGCATATGAATTACAAATTAAGATACAGAATTAAAGAAGCAATTCGTCTAGTTTAGTGTTCTCTTGTTTTAACTCAAACCCAAAATGCACCAGATTAAAAAAGGAACATTTGTTAACTCTATAAAAGTTCAGATTATCTGTGTAAATTTTCATGAGTGCATAGAGGAAGTGCCTTTCCATCTACCACCTTACACTCAGACAAACCACTTTCTTGGAACTAATTTTCCAGACTTGAGAACAGGAGTTATAGTCCATAAATTGTGCAAACTGTGTCATAATCAGAGAAGAATAAGATGAGCACTTATTGTAAGAGATATCATAGCAATAATAAGTTTGCATGACTTATTTCTTATAGCTACTTCATCCAATACCCTCCTAACAGCTATAACGCTCATATTAGAACCATTGTCTTTTCTTAAACCAAGCGAGAACCAGGTTAAACTTGAATTTAAAAGATTCCTCTCTTGCTCCATTCCTTTCTAGAATGCAAACCCCATTGCTCGCTCTCACGTTATCTTTAGGTTTAACTATATCTTTTCACCTTTGTTTATCCCAAGATTCCCAACACCACCTCATCTAAATTCTTAAACTTTTCCTCAATACAATAATCTGTGTTTGCATATGGAAGTATAGAACATCAAAATTTATCTTAATAACATCAACCACCTTTCTCTAGACACCAGTTTACCACTTTTTTCTCTTTAAATCCATGAGTTTTTCTCTAAGCCTTTTTAGAATAATCCCAAGCTTCTCTTTTCTATGCTAAGAAAACTAAATATGGAATCAGTAATCACTACCACAATCTTCCTTACATAACAAAGCTTGCAGACTTACACCTTTCAGTATGCAAGATCACACAACTAGTGTAACATCCTATTTTTCATAAAATATTTTTGTGAAGAATCAAGTTTTAATATCTTTAATTTGAGCATTTTATTTAATTTCCTTTTATTAGCAACAATTATTCCCACATAGTGCGAAAATGTTTGGTTGTTGTTGTTGTTGTAGTAACTATTATTGTAAAATAGAGCTAAATAAAATGCTCGAATTAACCACCTTATTAAAATAATTGTCTGATAGCAAAATTTTTAATTAATGGTATTACTCTTAATTTCCTTAATCATGGTCGAAATACTAATATTAGTTGATTAAATTCCATAAAAATTTTAAAATTTGCTAAATAAAGTTTCAAAATTTCGAAAACTCAAAAGAAATCAATTAAATTCTGAAAATTTCTTTCTAAATGAAATACAAAATAGAGAAAAATCAAAAAACTTTACAAATCGAAATACAAAGTAGAGATAAGAGTTTTTTTATTTTTATAAAACCATCAAGAGAATCAAAACAGAAAACCAAAATCGAAATATAGGAATCAAAATCGAAGAATTGAGATTGAAACTTGAAAAACATCGAATTCTCAGAAATTGAAATCGAGACAATAGTAAGCAAAGAAACAAAATTAGAAGCATAAGTGCAAATTTATAAACTCAGCAACAAAATCATGATTTTACTTGCATATATTAGAGTCATTATTTAACTAAAAATACATATTTTTCTAATAACTTCAATATACATATATTTCCTTGCTTTGGATTTTAAATCCATACATGATCAATCTTAATGATGATAACTTTAATGCATCCTATACTAATTTGAAAACACCATGAACAAAGTAAGAATTGAAAATTCTCAGTAGGAAATGAATAGTTATAAAAACGTTTGAAAAACACATGATAAGTTTTAACTGTGTAATGTACACAAAAAACCTCATGGCAACCCAAGTATGACAAGAACAACATAATTCTAGCATAACAAAACGAATGCTAAATAAACCATGCAATACAACCATATATATATATATATTAACATTAGCAAGTTCCTCAACTATAAACAAACAAGTACCAATTATCAGCAAACATCAGCAAGTTCCTCAAACCTCAATAAGCAATTTCCAAATACCGGCAAACATTAGCAAGTTCCTCAACGTCAACAAACATTAGCAAGCAAGTTCCTCATCACAGGGAATCCACCATTTACTTTTCTTTTTCTTTCCATGTCTGCTTATCTCACATTTCACTTGAAAGACCTTCACTTCCATAGGGAATCCACCCTATCTCTGGTGTTACTTTAACATCGTGACAACAAAGCCAGACATACCCACACTAACTAAGCAAGTAACATAAAAGGAAATTCATCTCTCTCCATGAATCACTTGCTTGCCATTACACACAAACATAAGCAATACAAACCACCAATATATTACAAATAAATTTATCATATACAAGTCTATAAATAAATCATGACAATAAAATTCACTTCCTCATCACAGGAAATTCACCCTTTACTTTTCTTTTTCTTTTCATGTCTACTTGTTTCACATTTTACTCAAAGGCCTTCACTTTCATAGGAAAACCACTCTATCTCTGGTGTTACTTTAACATCATAACAACAAAGCCAAACATACCCACACTAACCAGACAGGTAACATAAAAGGAAATTCATCCCTCTGCCTCTCAACGATTAGGTGTAAACTTTTCCATGAATCACTTGTTTGCCATTACAAATGTGACATCTTATTTTTCATAAAATATTTTTGTATAGAATCAAGTTTTGATATCTTTAATTCAAGCATTTTATTTAGTGCTATTTTACAATAATTGTTACCAATAAAAGGAAATTAAATAAAATTTGTAAGAATTTAATCCATAAAAACTAACTTTCTAGATAAAAAATATTTTTAAGAAGATATTTATTAGAAGTAATCATTAAATAATAGATATTTAGTAGAAGTAATGATTACTTAAACTTACAAAAAAAAGTAAAGGTGTTACATTGCACCATGACAAGGCAGTAACATAATGAACATAAGAAAAAATTTAAAAGAGTAATCATTGAGAAGCAACGTAGCCAATTGAATTGGTCCACAACCAAATAAATTGGCTACAAAAATGACGAAAAGGAAACAAAAAACGTAGGATTAGAAGTGAAATAGTGAAAGGGTGAGATAATGACCGAGGGAGAGAAAACGTAAAAGAGAAGGAGAGAAAGAAAAAGGAGAGAGAAAGAGAAGAAAAGAAGAGAAAGAGAAAGGGATGGAGAAAAGAAAGAAGATTTCGTAAGAGATAGGAACTAAACTCTTTTTTTCAAAAAATAAAATCATGATTTCCAGTATGTTTATATGTTTTATTAGTTAATTTATTATTATTTTAATATTTTGTGCATGTTCTTATTCTTGTTAAATTTATTATGCACATGTAATATTATGAAAATTTGATATTTGTTTAACGAAATATTTATGATATTTCACAAAACTTAGAATCATTAAATTTAAATGTCAATTCTTTAAAAGACCAACTATGATTTAAAATTAATTTAATAATTCTTTTTATAAATCCATATCACAGTTCATCCATAATTTCTCATATTCTCATCATGTCCATAGTTTGTCAGGTCCTCATTATAATTCACATTTTGTCAGGTCCTCATCAAGGTCTATAGTTTGTCCTGATCTTTATAGTACATTAATTGCACAAAAGTCCTTTTATTGCAAAAGTCCATGTAAATCAACCACATGTGTTCATTGTACAATAGTACTTTCCTTGCAAAGGTCATAAAAAGTTCTCAAGCCAAGATAACAATATCTCAATATAATTAAAAATATTTATTTAACGTAAGCCTTGAGTTTATTATATTGATCCCATAAAAAAGTCAACATTTAAATTATAATAACTCTAAATTTTGTCAAATATCATAAATATTTCAAGGCCAAACAAATATCAAATTTTCATAATATTACATGTGCATAATAAATTTAACAAGAATAACAATATACAAAAAATATTAAAATAATAATAAATTAACTAATAAAACACATAAACATACTAGAAGCCATGATTTTATTTTTTTTAAATAGTTCAATTCCTACTTCTTACAAAAAAAAAATTCTTTTCTCCACCCCTTTCTCTTTCTCTTCCTTCTTTTCTTCTCTTTCTCTCATTTTCTCTCCCTCTTCTACGATCACGATCATCTCACCCTTTCACTATTTCACTTCTAATCCTACGTTTTCTGTTTCCTTTTCATCCTTTTTATAGCCAATTTATTTGGCTATGTGTGGACCAATTCAATTGGCTACGTTGCTCCTCAATGATTACTCTTTTAGATTTTTTCTTATGTTCATTATGTTGCTGCCTTGTCATGGTGCAACGTAGCACCTTTACTTTTTTTTAAAAAAGTTTAAGTAATCATTACTTCTACTAAATATCTATTCTTTAATGATTACTTCTAATAAATATCTCTTCATATTTATCTTTAATAATTATTACACTTAGATATTTAAGTTAAATTTTTATAATAATTAATTCATAATATCTTCTTAAAAACATCTTTTATCTAGAAAGTTAGTTTTTATGGATGAAATTCTTACAAAGTTTATTTAATTTCCTTTTATTAGTAACAATTATTGTAAAATAGAACTAAATAAAATGCTCGAATTAAAGATATTAAAACTTGATTCTTTACAAAAATATTTTATGAAAAATAGGATGTTACAACTAGTATATACCTTTATAAGCTGAGAGACACAGGTACAATTACAACTTTAAAGAACCTAATGAGGGAACAAAGAAAGACTAACTGAGAATGAGAGATAAAATAGCTTGGTACACATAATTAAGCAAATTGCCTCAACATACCAACACGATTCTGCAAAATGGCGATGATACCAATGCGAATATTATGTGACCAGCTATCTTTAGGAAGTAACTGGAGGGCATCAAGAAGTTGTGCCTGAAAATGCCAAGAACTTGTAGTCAATTGTAAGGAATAAATGAATCAACATGTATGTACATGAAAATTGATAGGTTAAAGGTACATAGCATTGAACCTATGAAGGTCATGAATAAAATCCAATAAATCAGTTCAATTTATGCAACTTTATGAGTTATCCATGTAGCAGGCTATAAACATATCTCACAAGGAAGGAATATGAACCGTCAAACCAATTAGGCACTATTTATATGAAAGTTTCCTACATTAAGTGCAGAATATTTTAACAAGAATGCCTTAGACCTGCACTGCAAAAGAGATGACTCAAATATGGAGAACATCATCCAATTTCATACCCAGCTGCAACTGGGTAAATATTAGGGCACAGAGAACAACCCCAAATATACCAAATTTTAGCAGCTTATTTTAATTTAAAAGAGTTTTTCTTTATCAAGCATATTAGAATTACATTACATCATGAAGACCATATCTGAAAGCAACATAATAGGACAAGATTACATACTGAATCTTTTGAAGAAAGAATGGCATTAAGAAGGTGGAGAGAATCAAATTTCAAGGAATTGTGCAATACAGCAAACTGCCTTGCTATTGCTGCCACCTGTAGAGAGACATGCCAAAAATATTGCTTTACTTAAGACATGTTATGTAAGTATTTTTAGCATGAAGCAAAACAACAAAATCAAAATGAGAACAAATTAACTCTGAAAAACAAATATTTAAAAAGTACACTCACAATAACTGAGAGCTCAGATAAATAATCATTCTGGATTATGTCCAATGACATCCTACTCAGAATCAATTGCAAAAGTTTAATAGATATTTCCATCAGATGGGAACCTGCATAATGTTTGACTACTGTGAATTATGATGCATAAATGAAAATATAGGAGCAGAAGTTCAAAAAGTCCCATGTTTGTAGATGTGTATGCAATAGGAACATGATGTTAGAACTGGATCAATTAGACTAGAAACTACTGAAGAATTCTGATATTATTGTAGAAATCTCTGGGGAAATGTTTCCTAAACAGAGATGAGAAATAGGAAAGAGATAGCGAAAGTGGAGAAAAGGAATATAGAGAAAGAGAGAAAAGAATTGGTCCTGTCAAGATTAGAGAGCTTGACCCCTCTCCCAAACCATTCACAACTAACCGAATGGTAACTAACTTTCCCTCTCTTTCTATTTATTCATACTAAGGCAGCTTGGCTAACATAGCCTATCTGCTGTTCTACTTTCTAAGCATGGACCCTCACGGGTCTAAGGCTGATCTGGAGCAGGCCCAATTGCTACGGTCTGGAGCAGGCCCAATTGCTACAGTCTGCTTTCTTAATCTCCTCTAATACCATTTACTTATAGGAGGTCTAACAATACTCTCCCCCAAAAGTTGCACCTTGTCCTCAAGGTGAAATGAGGGAAACTGCGTGGTGATGGTGTCAAAGGACTCCCAGGTGGCTTCAAATTCAGGTAAGTCGTGCCACTGGATTAGAACCTCGGTTGTGCCAGAAGTGGTGTTGCGAACTGAGAGTACCTGTGCTGGTTCTACTAAAAGTTCCAAGTCATCAGCAAGCATTCGGGGTAGTGGCTGAGGAATAATGGCAGGAGAAAGGGCCTTCTTTAACAGAGAGACATGAAAAACTGGATGAATTCTGCTCTCAGGGGGCAAATCCAGTTGGTAAGCAACCTGACCAATCTGTTTAGTGATCTGATAGGGCCCATAGAACCCCCCTCTTAAAATCTTGATACCTTCACTTGTTGGAACCCTCAATGTCAATTCTTTGAAGTTTGCTCGGATCTCCCCCAAACTGGCCAACCATTCCATGCCTAGCACCACATCAACTCCTCCTAGCTCAAATATGAAAAAGTCCCGTCGAATCTCTAACCCTTGAACCTTGAGTAACAGTTGTTGACATTTACCACGACACTAAATTCTCCTTCCATCACCCACTTCAACTGTATAAGGTGGGGTTTCTATGACAGGTAATTCTCTTTCATTCACCACAGCGGATGATATGAAATTATGTGAAGCTCCACAGTCTACAAGTACTATCACCTGTCTTTCTGCCAGTTCTCCCCACAATTTAATGGATTTTTTTGAAGTTAACCCAGTTATGCTATACATGGATAGCTGTAAATTGTGTAACTCTCCTTCGATTTCCTCTTGATAACCACTTATGTCCTCAATATCTTGATCTTCAGCCAAAATCATGATCTGTAGCTGTTTGTTAGAGCATACATGCCCTGGGCTGAACTTTTCATCACAACGGAAACATAAACCTTTTCTTGATCTTTCTTGTACCTCAGCATCTGTTAATCTTTTAAATCCTCTTCCTCTAAAAGAACCAATAGTTTTCAAATTATTCGTCTCACTCACATTGTTGCTTGCCGCACTTCCACTTGTAGCAGTTTGATTCTGAATTTTATTAGGAGGTTCCCAAGTTACCGTGCGTGTATTAGTGTAACTTCGCGTTTGTCCTCCTCCTTTGTTGGTCCAAGTACTTCCCTTATTCATCAATGCATTTTTCTCATCAATTCTCTAAGCATAGTCCATCAATTCTGGAAGATTCTTGACTGGATGTAACTTTAATTCAGCTCTAATCACTTCCTTCAAACCGTTAAGGAAGATTCCCTTCAAGTACTCAGGTTCTGCCTTCCTGAGTGGTCCTGCGTACATCTCAAATTGCTCACGATATTCCTCAACCGAACCTGTTTGTTTGAGTCCCATCAACAATTCATATGGACTCAAGGTCATCGATGGTTGGAACCTTCGCACTAATGCCTCACGAAACTCCTCCCAAGTCGGGTTCAACGCACATGACTCCCACCATTGATACCACATTAGCGCTTTACCTTCCATTGCTACCATCACTGCTTGTAATTTCTCTGCATCATTCATATTCTTGAGGCTAAAATAACGTTCCACGCGATTTGCCCAACCGTAAGCATCTTCTCCCGCGAAAATGGGAATTTCCAATTTCCGCCATCGCTCATCCTTATTCCGCACCTCATCATGAATCAGATTATCATCATTGTGACTTCCTCCTGTTGTATGTTCATGTCCATCGCTCCTATTAGCCAATCGCCCAATTGCTTCGGCCAGATCTGCGATCTGTTTCTTGATTTCATCACGACTCCTCTGATTTTCGATTTTCTCAGCTTCAATTGCATTTCGCATTTCTTGAAGTTCTGTCCTCATCGCTGCGCTGTTCTCGTGAGATCGCTCCAGAAATTCAATGCGTGTTTCCATTCCGCGCGTAGAAACCATGAAGATTATCCCAAGATTTTGAGAGCTTTGATACCAGTTGTTAGAACTGGATCAATTAGACTAGAAACTACTTGAAGAATTCTGATATTATTGTAGAAATCTCTGGGGAAATGTTCCCTAAACAGAGATGAGAAATAGGAAAGAGATAGCGAAAGTGGAGAAAAGGAATATAGAGAAAGAGAGAAAAGAATTGGTCCTGTCAAGATTAGAGAGCTTGACCCCTCTCTCAAACCATTCACAACTAACCGAATGGTAACTAACTTTCCCTCTCTTTCTATTTATTCATACTAAGGCAGCTTGGCTAACATAGCCTATCTGCTGTTCTACTTTCTAAGCATGGACCCTCACGGGTCTAAGGCTGATCTGGAGCAGGCCCAATTGCTACGGTCTGCTTTCTTAATCTCCTCTTATACCATTTACTTATAGGAGGTCTAACACATGACTACTAAAAAGAAGAATGAAAATTCTAATCTTATTGAATGCTACACAAAAAAAATTCTAGAGAAACAACTTCTTTGAGACACAAAAGACAAGTCCTGGGTGCAGAAAAGTTTAGGTAAATTTAATGGTTCAGAAAGAAGGGGTGAGTTTTTGATTCCTAACTTTTGGATGTGTAGTATTAGTGTATTATCACAATAAAAATAATTAAAATTCACCAACAGCAGTTTCATTCTGTCCCAGTATGCAGCAAGCAAGCCATCCAAGCAGACAATAAGAACTTACCATCTTGCAGAGAAGAAATCTGAGAAGCTAGTATCTTCATGCCTCCAGATTCATAAAATCTCATAATTCCATTTCCCGAAGCAGTTGATACCAAGTATAAAAACTCATAGCATTCTTCAAGAACAGATGAGCCAGATCTAAACAAGAGATTTAACATAAATTAAAAAGAAAATTCACTTCCTCAAAACTAAGTAAAATTAAAGACTGGTGCGGTATGAGACTAAAGTTCAATAAGTGTGCACCATGTGGACTTCACATGGGACAAATGTCAAAAAACTAAGAAAGAACACATAAATAACAAATTTCAAAGTACCTTTTTTTTAATTATAGCATTTTGTTTTGTTAAACACCAATTTTATATTTTTATTCTTGCAAACACAACTTAGAAAATACTTGATGTAGCAAGGTTTGAATTTTTCACCCACCATTTGCAAAATAAACAAGTGATTGAATTAGATCCCATTTCTGTAAATTTGTCCAACAAAGAAAGTAAGGGGATATAACCTGACCATAGAATAAAAGTGGCCGCAATATCTAACTCAACTTGATAAAGAGTGAGAATATTAAACCAAAGACAATAAAATAATTTTGGAGCAACATATAAAACAACCCTTATTAATCATTAGTGCCCCAAAATATAACCTATAAACCTTATATTCCGATAATTATACCAAATTGCTGATATGGTACCCTATTCAACTGCTTCCACATTTAACACGCTCTCTTCCTCCTTTGTTGGATTTTGAGTTTGGCATAGATGCAACCCTTAATTTAATCCTTTGAATAGTAGTATAATACACATAGCTAATCTATATATGAAGCACAGATGATGCAGGGTCAAGAAAATAACTGCATAATATAAATTCAAAAGCTAGCATAAGTCAAGTAATGTGGAAAAGGAAAAGAAAAGAAAAGAAAAACACCATACCCGGTGGACATTACTTCCAATATGAGTGGGATCTTCAAGACCATGTCTTCCAAGGAAGCAATATCAGGAACACGACAAAATGCAGCGAGAACCGTAACCGAAAGGCGTAGATATGCATCCCGATTATCGTGGCCGCCACTGGCTACAGTTCCTTTTCCCATTCCCATGCCAGTTCTGAGTAGTCGATCAAGAAAGCGAGGGCCGACGGCGTCGTAAACCCTACGGAGGGAGGAGTGGTCATCGGCTTTGCAGAACTTGGTCACCAGAAGAAGACCAGCAAGGCGCTGTTCGTCTCGCTCTCCTTTCAGCAGCTTCAAGCACTCCTCCAGATGCGGACTCTGTTCTTTCTGTGTTGTTTCCTTCACAAATACCATCTAATTTTTTAGAAAAGTATATATATATATATATACACAAAAATTTACAATGAATTGAAAGGTCCAATAGCAGAGGGAAAGAGAGGAATCAGAATTGAAGAAGAGAAGTAGATATTGTTCACCATTGAAGGGGTTAGGGTAAGGGTGGAAGTGCAGAGTATTCGAGACCTTTCGGCTTCCACTCGAACCTCTAGGTTTCAGTTCAGAGTAGCCTTCTCGAAATTCCTCTTCGCCGTATTATGTTTATGTAGCTACTAGCTAGCTGAGGGAAGTAAGTGAAACACTCCAACCAGTATGTACCTAATAGGTTATAAATACGTCTTGCTTTTGATACTGCCACCGCCAAGATGAAAGGCAGAGGCCAAAGGGGGCTGGAACAGGAACAAGAAGATCGAGAGGGTGCGGGAAGGGAGGCATGAATAAACGAAAGAAGAAATAAGAAGAAAATTTTGGTTAAAATTGCAAAAATACCACTACCTCCAAAGTGGAAACAGTGGAAACGAGGATTTATTGTTTCCAAAACTTTCAAAAATGTGGATTCTGTTTCCTAAAATTTAAAATAAAAATAATTGACCAGACATCCTTTCTTTCTTTTTTTTTTTTGTTTATAAAATTGAAAATAGGAAACAAAGAAATTGCTCAGGACTAAATATGGGCCAGAAAATTGGAACAACTCAATTCATTAGGTTGGTCTTGAGACGTGTAATACACGTAGAGTCGTTCGTACATTAAATATATCTCTGATAAAAAAGATGAGACACTACTTTATTATGAAAGAAAAGACAAATTATATAAAACAACGATTTCATTTATTACGAAGAACACAATATTACGTTCAAATTCTCTATACTTTCTACACATTTGTATGTTTTTATATAAAGACTCAAAAAAAATAAAGGTAGGTATTAATTTCATTATCTACTATTTTCTTCAAACTCTCATTGACTTGAGCATCATAATATCTTTTATAAGTATTTATTTTTTGTTCCTCCTATTATTACAATTGTGTTATGAAAAAATTAATCATTATCTATCTTTTCAAGTAATTCTTAAAATCTAATTCTGAACAAAAATCAAATAGCTTAAGAGAAATTTTTTAATCACTTTTTTCTTATTAAGAGAGTTGTGAAAAAAAAGAAGAAGATATATTTGTATTTATCATTATTTTTTCAGAAAATAATGATCTTATATTTTTAAAAAATGTGTAAATATTATATACATTTTTTAAGAGTGTATGATTGAGAGAAAAAAAATAAAAAAATAAATATAATAAATAATATTAAATAAAATATAAATATATATATATATATATTATTTGTGATAAAAATTTCAGAATTATTATTTTTCTTGGGACTCGAAAGGATAGTAATTAACTTTTTTTTTCTTTTACTTCTAGAAAAATAAGGTAAAGTGGCCCAGGAGTACCCAATAATTTCAATGAACCTATGTTCATGGATAATGTTACAAAAATGTTGTCTGCATAAAACTTCATATACCTCACATATATGGGGGTGTCAATGCCACCCTTTTTGGTAGTAAATGGACGGGGTAAAAGCCCAAAAAAAAAACAGAACTACAATCTAAAAACTGGGAGTAAAAATTCCCAGCACTAGTCAACTGTCTGAGTGTCACTGTTAATTTTGAAGATTGGAAATTTGTGGAAGGTGATGGATGGGTTTATGAATTTTTTTTTGTCTGGCTTTTTGACGTTTCAGTATTCATTTTGTTTATGCATATAACACGACCCATAATGTTATAATGGACTGGGCCCAGTATTTTGTTGCTCGCCCTTCTTTCATTTCTTGAATTACAGATGGGCTTACATAGTCCATCTATAATTTCCTTTTATAATGTACTGGGCCCAGCTATGTATTTGTTCCATCCCCGAGCCTATCATTCATCACTTTTTTTTTTCGGAAGTGAATTATCATTCATCAGTCATCACCTTCATGACTGATGTTATAGTTGCTAGGCTTTTGCTAGTTCTTCAATCCTCATAATGTTGGGATTTGTGTATTTTAAAAAAAATTCAAAAAATTATTCAAACCGAACTATTTAAATTGAATTAGAATAGTTTTATATTTTTAATTAAACCAATTAAATAATAATATAAAAAATAAATTGAATTTGATTGATTAATTTTTTCCCCACGATCGAATCCAATTTGTAAATACTGTTTGAGAAATTATTATATACCTTGAGAATAGTACTTTACTCCAATAAAAAAGTGATACGTAAAATTGTATAATCATATAAGCTATTAGATTAAAATTTAAATATTTTTAAATCAGACCTAAATGGTAATAACTTACTTAAAGTAATACTCTAGAAATATTTTAGAATTTTCTCTAGTATTTCCACCTCTCAACTCTAATGTTCTATTTTTTATGACTTTTCTCATTATTATTATCTTAAAAAACGAATGATTATACTTTTTGAAAAAAATAATTGACCGTAACACAACATAATACTAATTATACACTTAATTTTTTAATAAAATATTTTACAAAATATAATTAAATTTTAAAACACTTATCACATGAATTATTTTAAATTTTAGATTAATGAAGAGGAATGAAAAGGGGTTGGCTTAGAAAAAAATGAGTTTATAAGTGGAGAAATTCTTACTTAAACTCTGAGCATTTAGATGGGTGCACTAGACCAATTAAGACTTAATATCTTCATAAATCTTTGTGTCACATAATTTATTTCACAAAGATTCATAAAATTATTAAATTCTGATTGATCTAGTGCACTCAACTTAGAGGATTTGAATCTTCTAAAGTAATTTATGAGTAAATAAGCATATATCAACTATTGATTGATAAGTGGGCCCATCAATATTAATGGTTGATAGATGCTTATTTGCTCATAAATTATTTTAAAAAATCCTCCTCTCAATTTAGATATCCAGAGTTTAGATAAGAATTTCTTTTGTAAGTGTATGAAGAGAGAGGAAAAGGATGGTAAATTACTTTTTAAAAAATTCATGAATATATAATAATCTCGAGGGAATCCAAACACCCAAATACCCAATCATCCAACCACTGCTAAAGACAAACTTACCCACATAAAATAGATTATACACAAATAATTAAAAAATGCTACTTATCAGGAAAAACAAAAACAGAATGCTACCAGGAAAGGATAAACTACAAGGATCTGTTTGGGCCCTAACTGTCGATTAAAAGGCGCCACATAAGCCCCAGCTTCTATAATATGTGGTGGGTTGGGAAACGCAGTCTTCAGGTTCCTAATCCTAACATGTTAAAACAACCTTACAGATAGCTAATACATCACCTGTCAGTCACAATAGGCAAAGAACAGTACAATAAAAACTCGACACCTCACCGAGTGTATCTTCAGGAAACTCTTTACTGCCACGTGGCATAGAATCATTAGTCCTTAAGTTATTGAGAATACCACTCCTCTGTAACCCATACCGATGCCTCATATTTATCGGTATGTACTTTTATCACTTTACTACGAAAAGAGTTCACCTAGAATTAGGAATAGAACTTCGAAGTTTCTTTCGTATTTCTTTGTGACTGTGCCTCTCTGCGTGTGTATATATATACACAGATATAGCTCCATATATCAGTCTAACAATTGGCCTTTGCAGAAGAAAAAGTGGCCACCACCGCCATGGCTGAAAATTCATCAAGGTTTGAAGAAGCAGGTGCATTTCAATGCGTAGAAGATTACGATTCCGATCCCGAAGACACGGCCACCCTCGCTTCTTGTGGATGTTTCCGTGGACTCTGCTCTCATCGGAGCCCACCACATCGATACGAGACGTGTCAGGAAGAACAAGAAGTGGTGAAAGATCATCAGAACTGGTTGGTGAAGGCGTTGCCAGAAATTTTGGTAGGGTCAAAGTGGAAGGCCTTTTTTATGCGAAGGTTAAGGACATGCAGTGGAGCGAACAAAAAGAAAAGGAGAATGCAATTCCAATATGACCCAAAGAGTTATGCGCTTAATTTTGATGATGGGATAGAGAAGCAGAGTGATGGTGTTTATCTTGATTTCTCGGCTCGATATGCATGTCCATTGGGGATTAACAAAGAACATTTGGGATTGGAAGCACAGTAAAATACTGTAAACATTTTGGATTCATTCTTTAGAATTGCTAATTTGTCATTATTCCTGCTTGTAATTTTCATCATCAAATATATATATTAATATATACGGGCTCAATTTTTTAAAGATTTCATATCACAAATTGATCATCATCAATTATGAGATTTTGAGCTGTAGAATCTTTCTAATTTATCATTGCAACTAATGTACCAAAAACCAGTATTATAACAATTATTCCAATAGAATATAATCAATCAATAATATAAACAAATAGTTTAATTTTCACCCACGGTCCGGTCAATGTATGTAAAAGATTTACATTAATAATGAATTCAAATTAAATCCATAAAGAAATATGGCCTAACCACACACATGCATCATTTTTCAATGTTAGTTTCCTTTAAAATTGGCACTTGCCTAATGTTTCTTACGTTAACTGTTATGTTGGATCAGCCTCTCAAACCATAAAAAATAAAAAATAAAATGTCAGTTTTTAATGTGTTACAAATTTTAATTATTTAAAAGACTAAATCATATATCACTTGACTTATATCTTTTTAAGGATTCTATCATTGAAACATGTCTTCGGCCTTAAGGTAATAATTGTGTAAATTTCGTGGCCAAATAAGTTTTGTGAAATTTTTATAATGAAAGTGCTCATAAATTATATTTCATCAATCATATAAGATTACATGAGAAAGCTACATGTTTCGTACTCTTTAGCATCATTGATGCTCAAATAGGGTTTTCATCGCAAATAAGGCTAGAATAACTCTTTTTTTTTAAAAAAAAATGGGAGAGCTTATTTTTTATTTTTTTATAAACATGGGAGAGCTTATGTTAGATGTTAGTCTTTTCTTTCTTTTCAATCTTTTGCTCAAAAAAAATTCAAAGATCAAATTGTTATTATTTTTTAATATTTATCTATACTACCATGAAAGAGATTTTTCATTTTAGTATCTAATTTTTATTTTTATTTTATATTATCAATATTAGTTACTCATTTAATGTTTTAAAAAATGGAAAAAAGGATGAATTGTAATTATATTTTATTAATTATTAGTCCATAAGTTCTTAAGAATACCATTTCTGACACCCATGTTGATGCCTCACAAAGGTTTAAAAATTGAACTCAATCCAAACAAAACCAAATCCAAAAATTAAAAATTGAAAAACTGAAAAAATTGGAAAAAAAATTAATTGGATTAGATTGATTTTTGATTCAAATTTTGAAAATCAATTCAACCCAAACCGAACCCAAAATATTTTTATATTTTTTTAAATAATATTTTAAGTAAAAACTTATTATGTTACTCATAGTCTCATACTTATTTTAAAACTTTACTATTATACTTCAAACCAAGCTTAATTCACTCTCTAGTTTCAAAGTTTGGGCAATAGATTTGGATAAGTATTGTAAGATTGAAAATTAATTTGGACTTGTATTTAAAATTTACATTTGTATTTTGATTAATTAATTTAAGTTATAGTTATTATATTTTGATGAATTCTGATTTGAGTGTTTAGAAAAATAAAGTTTGACTAAAAAATCAAAAAACATATCCAATCTAACCTTATTTAGATTAAATTGGATTGGTTTGATAGAGAAAAAGCTAACTGATAAAATCCAATTGTTTTCTTATACAACAATACAACAATAATATATATTTATATACTTATCACTTCATATTTACATAGTTTTTATCAAGTGATTATAACTGAGTTTATTTTATTTTTTACACACCTATATTTTAATTCTATCACTTAAACAGATGTGAGTGAAAAAATAATATATAATTAACTTTTCTCTTTCTTAATTATATTCTCATCATCATATCGAGTGTGCTTAAAATGTAAAATCAATCCAATTCAATGAAATCCATTAAAAGTCTTTGCCTCCTCATATATTTATCTGTATGTAGTTTATCTAAGTAAAGAGTTCAAAATTAGGAATAAACTTCGAAGTTTCTTTCGTAGTTCTATGTGCCTGTGTCTCACTGCTTATATATATATAAACACATACATAGCTCCATGTATCGGTTTAACAATTGGCCTTTGCAGAAGAAAAAATAGCTACAACCAGCATGGCTAAAAATTCATCAAGGCTTGAAGAAGCAGTTGCACTTGACTGCGTGGAAGATTACGATTACGAAGACACGGCTACACGCACTTCTTGTGGTTGTTTTCGTGGAGTCTGCTCTCGGCGGAGTCCCCCGCATCGATACGAGTCATGTCAGGAAGAAAAAGTAGCGGTGAAAGATCATCAGAACTGGTTGATGAAGGAACTGAAAAAGAAGGTGAAGGCGTTGCCAAAAATTTTGGTAGGGCCGAAGTGGAAGACTTTGTTTATGCGAAGGTTGAGGACATTTAGCGGAGCGAACAACAAGAAAAGGAGAATGCAATTCCAATATGACCCAAAGAGTTATGCGCTTTATTTTGATGATGGGATAGTGAAGGAAGGTGATGGTGTTTATCTTGATTTCTCGGCCCGGTACGCATGTCCATGGAGGATATATAATCAAGGTACATTAATTTGGGATTGGGAGCATAGTGAAATACTGTAAATATTCTGGATTGATTCTTTGGAATTAATTGCTAATTTGTTTTTCTTTTTGCTTGTAATTTTCATCATTAAATCTGTGTATATAGACAGAGGTTTTTTGTTTTTTTAATGTAGACAGGCTCAATTTTTAAAAAATTTCCTATCGCAAATTGATTATCATCAATTATGAGATTTTGAGTAGGATCTTTCTAATTTGCCATTGCAACTAATGTAACAAAAATCAATCATAGAATAATATAATTATTCCAAAAGCATCAATCCTATGATTAAACAAATCGTTTGATTTTCACCCACTATCAATAATGTAAAAGACTTTACGCTAATAATGAATTAAAAATAAATCCATAAAAAAATACGGCCTAGCCACACACATGCAACATTTTTCATTATTCTTTTCCTCCAAAATTGGTATTAGCCTAATGTTTCTTATGTTAACTGTTATGTTGGATCAGCCTCTCAAACCTTGAAAAATAAAAAATAAATGCCTTTTTTTTAATGTGTTAAAAATTTTAAAATTTTAAAAACTAAATCAGAAATCACTTGACTTTATATCTTTTTAAGGGTTCTATCATTAAGATATGCCTTCGGCCATGGCAACCATTTGCAGATTTTCTTGGCCAAATAGGGTTCTCATCGTGAAGAGCCTCCTGGCTTGAGTAATGCGTCTAATGCTTATAAGGTTTGAATAACATTTTTTTTTTTTGAGGATTTGATTTTAATGTAATTTATACTATTATCTAATCATGTACTATTACATAATTAAAAATATTTAATTCTTATAATAAATATCACAAAGTCACATATTTAATAATGTATAATTGATTGATGGTATAAAAAAATTTACATTTTTATGGTACTTTAATGAGTTTTGTACTTAAGATGAGTTATCAAATATTTATTAAATATTGAATTCATAATAAATATTTAAAAATTATCATTAACTAATAAAATGCTTGATAACTCACTCTATATACCAAACTTTAAAAAAAATTAATATTATAGAAATCCTCTTTTTTTTGTATGGGATAGCTTATGTTAGGCGTTAGTCTTTTCTTTCTTTCTCAGCAGAGAAGTAAGGATCAAGTTGTTAATTTATTTCATTTTATTTCAAATTAATGTTTAATTGATTTATTACAAAAAAAAATAAGACTGTAAACGTATTGTATTAATCATTTAAAATACAAAGATAAACATAAAAAGAAAAAAATATGAATATTTTTATTCTCTAAATACAATTATCTTCAATTACTTCTTAAAAAATACGAATCAACTGACACATCAAATTATCAATATGTGCTTTTGATAAAAAAATTATTATTTTATCTTTCTTGCTTCACATATGCTTGGAGGGATATTTTAATCCGAGGATTACTTGCCTAGGCACGGGGTGTGTTTGTTGGGCCTCTTACCCATATGCTCTTTGCAACTTTTTGCAGATGTTTTTTGTTTTGGTAGAAAATGTTTTTTCAGGCCTGATAACAAAATAAAAAATATTTGATCCGACGAGAAAAAAAAGGGTAAAATACAGGAACTCTCAAAACTCATCCACTTGATTATTTTGAACTTATCAAATGGTGGATATTGACTCCCTACAAGATTTTTTACACATGCAGTGAGTTAAATGTATATTACTATACACAGATTAATAAATTCAGTAAATTAAGTTATTAATTTTTGAACTATAAAAAGGTTTTATACGCATGACTTATAATTGGAGAAAATTATATGCATTTTAATTTTTATCCCAAAACGGAAAACTGTTTTATGTGTTAGTTTTTTGTGTTTCACACTTTCATCCAACTTTCAATAACAATGGGAAAATTTTCTCATAGCTAGCTACATTATAATTATTCTTCGAAACATCCAATAATTAGTCATATTTAAAGAATTTAAAGAATGTGAAATATCTCAAAGAACAAAAAGAATCAAATAATTTAGTAGTTTTGTTAAGCATGCATATATTATTTATTAGTGCTATTTGCCCACACTCCTCTAATCAGACCACAAAGAACAAATATCTCTCACTACTCATTGAGTTAAACTATTAGGCCTGTTTGGCATATTATATTAAGTTTAATATAATAAATTAATGTAATACATTATAATTTTATCAGATCATTTAAAATAAATATTATATTGTATAAATTTATTTACAAAAATTTTCCTATACATTAAAATGATGATTTGAGAGTAAAATTTGGTCTAATTAGATTTTTGAAATATAAATTCTTATAAAGATTTTTCTATTACAATTTTAAACACTCTGATATCTCTAACCATTATATATTAAACCTTATACTATCAGATCTTATATTATTATACATTATATTATCATACTTAATATTATCAAATGTTATTCTATCATTCATATCAACTGAATCCTTAAAGTATTTATGCAAAAAGGTACTGTTTGGAGTGACATTCTCCTTATCTTGAATAAAATTAGGCTCACAATTAAAAAAAAAAAAAGATTCAAAAGATAGAGTTGAAATAACCTGACAAGGGCCAAAAAATGTTAGATTTATTTCCATTTGCTCTTTGTCCGTTCCACCCAAAATTTTCCAAACTGTAAATATATTTATCTACATGTCCACTAATACTTGATTGGTTTAAGTAATTTTGATACTTATTCTCTTTAAGCAAAATATTGAGTTCAAATATTATGAATAAAAAAAATTAACTTTAAGAGAGTTTTAAACTTGACCCAGTATAACTTCCAAAGATATCGGGGTTTACACCCAAACAAGAAAAAAAATCTATCTACAGATCCTGCCATAAACCCACCACACCAATATTTATCCTCCAACCACAGACAGTAAAAAGAATTTATGAACCCTGTTTTCACCCAAGGAAGTTTTTCTATGCCATGATTATGACTTTACGATCACTTGAAGGAGTACCATGCCAACGAGGCAACTACCATTACAGTGTAAAAAGTAAAAACTTACTATATATCATTTCTACAACAGAATGCCAAATTTAAGAACATGAACAAGAACAAAATCAAAATTAGTATGATAGAAAGAAAAATGCACAAATTATTACTGTACACCACAACCCCCTAACTATTATACATATATATTTCACAAACATTAAAATGTGAATAAAAATGATACGCCCATGGAGTTAACCAATTTGGTTTCGGTATATAATTCCTAATATAACTCCCTAATTTTGCTGCATCACAGGTACTGCAGGCCTTCAAGCGTAGGTAAAATGATTAATCAATATTAGCTCCTCATCAGTGTTAACCCTGTTCCTAAAACAGAAGCAAAATTTTATTATTATTTTTTTCTCATTGCCTTTCCTTGAATCCCTTGCCACGCAGCATAATTGACCGCAAAGAAAGAACTAACAGAGTACAGTCAGGGATTGGTTCTTGAGTTTTCCTCCATTTAGATATAACGATCAGCACTATTATCACCTGCATTACTTTTTTTTAAATTAAGATTTGGTGCGAAGCTCAGGCAAGCAAATTTAAATTAATAAAAGGACTTCTTTTGATAGGAATACCTTTTGCGCTTGCTCTTCAAGACAGTAGAAGTTGAAGGATTGCTGTGCCAGTTCCTTTTCCTTTGATTGATGAACCAATTATTGATCTGCTTTAATTGCAAACCCGTTTCCTGCACCAACCTTGCCTTATCTTCCTCCTGAAAAGCACAACATCGATTAAGATGAGCAAAAATATTGGTGAGTGAGTTGTGAGGCAGCAGGTAATATTAACTTTAAAAAGGTCACTTCTAAAATTCTCCGGTAGTAGCTTCATTTTAGAATCTCTGGACAGCATGTTTTAAGCTTACTATTGTGCTACCATGTGGACTCGGTGCACAATTCACAAACTTAATCTTAGACAAATGTGTAAAATCCTTATTCCTGTGCTTTGAATTCAAGGACAAATGTGTACAAGGGTATCTTTGTTGCTGTTCTTTAAACTCGTCCAAATTGTTTGCAAAAATTAATGTTTAGCAAAACTCAATTTGCAGAGTATTTGTTGAATCTTGAAAAGGTTTTCCCCAAAAATTTAGTAAAGCCAATATTTTCTTACTGTAGGGTAAGGCCACTTGGAATGTGATTGCCACCAAGCTTTAAGTACAGAGGTTGTGTCACCAGGAAGTTTCCCGGCTCGTCTCTTGCGTAAAATTTCCTCTCTTATGTCCACAATTTTCTCCTTATAACCCTACATAATAAAAAGAAGTTGAGGTTGATCACGTGGGAAGAGATTTAAAATGAAGGCACTCGAGGGAGACTTTATAAGCTATCAACATTCAATCCCTTACCTGTTTCAATTCATGCTTTAATTCATGTCTTACACGTTCCATGAGGGACCTCTCATTCTCTGTTGGAATAAGAGGGCCAAATCCCATGCTATCGGGACCATCCAAACCACCATCAAAAAGATTGGCATCACTGTCTACTTGGTCATCTTCGTCATCAGACATTGTTGCTCCTGTACCTTCCCCAGGTGAAACTCCTGTTAATCATGCAGCATATGGGAAAAATTATCACTTTAATAATACTCATTCACTTGGAAAAAGGGCTGTGCTTTTGCTGTTTATTTGGGCACAAGAAGTTAGCTACTCTCAGCAAAATGTTTTTATGACTACGTTCAGAATACACTAGTTTGAAATAACATTCCAAAAATATGGACAACTGGGCAATGCACTATAAAGTCTTTAATACTTTCTTAGAACACAGTAATAATCATCATTCTATCTGAGGCAATGCGTGTGGTTTTGGTAAATTCTTCACGATTTGCTTATATATATTTCAATTTTAATGAAGTTCACCAAGACTTAAAGTTTCCCAAACCCAGACTTTATATGGGAAAGAGAGGAAAAATAAAATAAAATCCTGTAGCCATGTTCATCTTAGTCTATCAACCATCAAGGACTTGGATATCATTTATTGTTACACTGAACTTTGCAATATTGACTAATATTTGACCTTGTCAGAAAATTTGAACATGTGGTTACAAGTTACAGATCACTGCAGGTACACTCCTTGATTTCGAGAACTTAAGTACTCTGAATCTGAATTAATTGATAGCAACAACTCTGTCCCAAATTCCCAACCTGAGACCCTATAGTGAACCGTAAAGATAGTCATACAGCATCACAGATTACGCCTATTATCCTATAAAATATTTGAGTCTATCCCTTTAAAATTGGGAGTGAAAAATTTAGAGAAAGATTTTTTGATACAATTTTTCATACATAGCAACCTAAAATTTTCACCCAATTTAAAGGGGACACCAAACTGACCCTTGCAGTTTTCTGGAAATTGCTCATAAATAACTAATATATTGTGTTTGGGTGAATAAATTACAGGTTGGTTCCATGATAGCAGGAACATACAATGTTAGAAAATAACCTTCGAACAAGTTATTTTCATTTTATCATTCAACCGACCTTTATTTTTATGTTACGATGTAACAATCACTAATAGAAGACAATTATTGCACCTGTTAGACTTTGTAAGGATTGCTCGATCTCCCAACAAGCCATTACTGCTTCCATTGCATGGACCCGGACATGTTGTTGGAGTTGTTCTTTGAAGGAACAGAGCAACAAAACATAATGCGACTGCAGCATCAATCAGGAAAATATCAAAATTGCAACTGTATCATAGCAAATAATAAACTCTCTAGCACAAGCCAACCATCTTTGTCCACCACAGCTGGAATAAGAGTCACACATCGTGACAAAATAAAAAGAACAGAATTCTAGATTATAAAGGGCATGGAATATGCTGACCAAAAATAGTTCATTATTGCAACAAAATTCTTCACAATATTACTGAAGAGTGAAGACAAAGGTAATTACATTCCAACCGCCACGACTTCTAGACAAGCTTGCTTGCAAGATGAATCATGATAAGCTCGTGGTAGAAAATTGAAAACGGGAATCAAAACTAGAAAGAAACTACTCCAAAATAAGCCATAAATGTAAAACGTAATGTAACTATGCAAGGATGTGATTAGAAGAAGAAACTGAAGATAAAACTCAATAGCTAAAAAGAGAAACTCAGCAAAACAGTTCCTCGTTAAACACACCATAAGAGAGATGATAATAAAACCATCCCAATTGTGGGTTAGAATTCAGCATAAAATTGAGCTCAAAAACCATCTATAAAAGTCAAATTCTACCTATGTATTTGCATCTTTGATTTAATTAACAACCATCATTTTACTTCTGACTTATTTTCATTCATTCTTAGTGAAAGGAACCTTGTCTATTTCACATTCGGTTCGCAAACAGTAAATGAAAATATCCGATACCCTCATCTCTCTTTCGCCGAACAACCTCTTCTCTTCGTGGGGTCTTTAATAATGCAAAAAGAAATTGGATTCATCAAAGCCCCTAAAACAAGCGAATTTAAGTTACGTATTGTAGTATAAAGTGAGAGTCTTTCAATTGCACCCACAAAAGCAGCGGATTGTCCGTCAGCCACTCCAAGTCCATCCATTGACACGCAGAAAGCAAAAATAATCACAAAAAGAAACTTAATTAACCCCAAAAAATAAAAATAAAAACTTTCAAATTCTGGTATGAATTAAGAAACAAAAGAAATAAATAAATGGTTGAGAAACAAAGAAAAATACCAAGAACTGATCGAGTTCCTTTTCATCGGGAAGCATGGGGTGTCCGAAAGCGGAGTACTTGGCGACGACATTCTGGGACTGAGCAAGCTGAGCGTCGATCCTGGGCAACTGGTCAACCGGCGTGGCGATCCGCAAGCACGCCACGTGTGCCGACAGCAGCTGTTCGTACAGCGGGTGCGCCAGAATCTCAGCCTTGTACCTTGCATTCTGCCAGTTCATCAATCCCTCCCCGCCGCCGCTGCCGTCCACCACCACAGCCTCGCTCTTCTGGCCCCCGCAGGCGGTGGTCGCCTTCAAATCGGCGGAATCGTGGGACAGAGCGGCGACGTCGTCGATGACTTCGCTGTGGTTGCGGTGGAGGATGGGGCGGGCGAGCCATTGGCCGGAGGATTGGGTGGAGTCGGAGGCAGGGGCAGTGTGGAGGTTGAGGAAATCGGTGCCGTTGTTATTGTTATTGGTGTTGGAATTGTTGTTGCCGTTGGCATAGTGGGTTCGAAGAAGGGCGTTGTTGAGCCAATTGGGTGCGGTTTGGAGAGCGTGGTGAGGATCGGAGGTGGGTTTGGTGGTGGGGTCTGGGGCGGAAGCTAGCTGGTGCGGCAATATGGGACGCAAGGAGTTGTTGTTGTTGTTGTTATTGGCAGGGAGAGGCTGGTTGTGGTTGTGGTGTTGTTGTTGTTGTTGTTGGTCTGTGAAATGGTGGAGTGGGAGGTCTTGGGAGAGGTTGTGGTTGTGGTTGTGGTACGCCATATAAAACGATACAGTGTCTGTGCAAGCTAGCTAGCTAGCTATTGGTTCATGTCGAAGAGAAGAGAAGCAGGGAGAGAGAGAAAACGAGAGAGTGTGTGTGGCTGTGTTTGGTGTAGCAGTTATAGGACTTGGAAACGAGGATAAATGGATTGTATTTTTATTTTATTTTATTTTTAGACTGAGAACTGACTGAGTGAAAGGAAGAAGCGAAAGGGTAGAGACTAAGACTAGGTGGGAGTAGGGAGTTGAGAGGAAAAGGGAGGGAAAGAGGTTGTTGTGAGTTAATATGAACGTATATTAACAGTCAGAAACTAGGAAGCAGATTGAATGGAGACGAGGGGTTTTTTGTATTTGTGACTGTGGTTTTCCGGTAACTACTAAATTTGTCGGGAAACTGCTTTTTGAATAAGGCCTACTATGTTTTTTGTTTTTTTTTTTAAATAATGTTATTCATACTTCATATCCATTTATTTTTAAAAAATATTTGTGTATAATTAAATATGTTTATTATTTTTATATGGTATGTTAAATTAGTTTAAAATATTAAATTATTTTATAAATAAATTAAATATATTTTAAATATATTTTGATAGGACAAATAATGAAATTGTTTATTTTATACATATTTTCTTTTACCTTTGCATGAGTGGAAATAAAATGAGAGAGGAGAACAAATTTTAAAATTTGAAATGAAAATGGGAGAAAACTTTGTTTCTTTAGTTTTTTTTTCTATTTATTTTTTACTTAATTAAACAAGAGAAGTTTTCAAATTAAAAAAATTTAAAAATTTTAAACAAAAATTAAACGATTTTCTTTCCTCCTTATTCTCTCTCTCCATCCAAACATAGGGTTACGACTCCTAGGCAAGCCAGTCTCACTCGTGATACATGCAAATTTGGATCATTAATATTGTAATTCCCTTTAAATATGAGTCTACACAACCAATAGTTATATAAACTCAACCCTTGATATTTTAGAAAAAAATGATTATATATATTTTTTTAGGAGTGTATATATTATTGATATCCATTTTTAAAGTATTAAATTTAAAAAAATAATAAAAAAAAGAAAATATGATAAATAATATTAAAAAAATATAAAAAAATATGTGTTAATAATAAAAATATCGAATCTGTAATATTTTTTATAAATTATTCATAAATGATATTAAAGACTTTTAAAAAATATTTGTATCACATAATACATTAAGCAAGATTAATATTTTAGAATGAATTTTCGTACAATCTTAACTACATAAATAATAAGCTAACAAAATACTTTTTCACTTTTTTTATTCTAAGTAGCCTTTTTATCCTTTTATTTTCCTTTTAAGTTGTTGATAGTTTGATGGTCATTAATCTTTTACTACATCATGAGAACAGTTTCACTTCTTATATTTAGTTGTTATCATTTTTAACATGGCCCTAGCGAAAGGTGATGGTTGGGGCATTATTTGAATAGCTTGATAAAATATATAAATTTAAGTTCAAATTTTACTAGTTCAAACAAAATAAAATAAAAGACACTAACTCGCAACTTGCAATAAATTGATTGAACTAGTAAAACGTTGACAAGAAACATACTAAACCCATTTTGGTTTAACCTACAAAAATATCTAATTTATTTTGACATCTTTAATCATGTCCATGCCACCACACCCTTAAAGCTCAAACATTTTCTTGAATATTTTAAAGAAATTATATAATTTGATGTTGGCTGTCTCAAACAAATAAAATCAGTATTTGGTCTCTTCAACATTAAATTTTTTACTCCGCTCTAGAAAACCAAACTACTTCAATAATGTGGTGACACATGAGTAAATGATAGTTCAAAGATTTTTGAACTGATGGGTGACACATAAGTAATAATTTGAGATTCTCATAAGTAATAATTTGAGATTCTTTCTCTAGTGGTAATAACCGCTGGCCCGCTGATGAATTGGATAGCTTGCAAAAGTGTCTAGATAAAATTATTTATCTCCAATGGTTCATTGGTATCTTAGAAAAATGGTTTCGTATGGGATCCTTATATTTATGCTTCTCAATTTATGTTAAATTATATATTTTATTTCTTAAATTATTTCTCTTTTTTTTCCTCGTAGATTGTTAACAAATGCATGATTGAATCTGGTAGAGGATTACGTATTTTATATGCTCAACTAATTGTTATCTTAAATTTAGTTAATCATTTTCATGTTATTTCTAATTCTACAATAAGTATTACATATTTGGAAGTCTCTTGGACTTTATTGAGTCTATTAGCAATAAATTATAGACTACGACCAATATTTATATATAAGGAAAGAATCAATTTATATCAATTTAAGATATATTTACACCACTTAATAATTTTTTAAAAAATATAATTTTTATTTATTTAATTGTTGAATTATAATTATCTAACATTTTGATAAATATTTATGTCAAATCTTGAAAAAATTAAATATTAATAAGAATGTAATCAAATAATTTTTATTTTTATATATTTTAAAAATATATATTATATTAATATTGATGTAATGAAGTATTAAATAATTTTAAATTAATGTAAAATTTTATAGATATAATCTATATGATAAAAACTTTCAATCTAATGATAAATTTTATAAAAAAATTATTCAATAAAAAATTATTATGTAATAGTAATTTTAA
The DNA here is from genome assembly GCA_029884595.1 of Ormosia semicastrata. NCBI lineage: Eukaryota > Viridiplantae > Streptophyta > Magnoliopsida > Fabales > Fabaceae > Ormosia > Ormosia semicastrata. Next base: position 12,799,137 of record JAQQTO010000046.1, on the reverse strand, counting down.
TTTATATTAGTATAAATTAATCCTTCTCAAAATATATATATATATATATATATAAAATGTGAAAATAAGAAAAGTGACACATGCATGATAACACAATAAATTTTGTGATTAAAAATAAATAAAAAAGTAGAATAATGTTATCAATTATTTTGCTTTTGTTTTTGTTTTTAAGATATGCTTATGTGATATATGTTTTATAATATAATAAATTTTTTATCTGTATAATAATATCTTTTATATGTTTTATAATATAATATAATAATATTATTTATGTACTATTTGTTGTACATATTTCTCTTACACTTTTTTTTCTGGAAAAAGGGGAAAAGCTTCCTAATACATTATCTCTTTGTTTTTTTCCCTAAATGAAAAAAAAAATGTAGAGAAACAGTGTATAAATAATTTTTTTTAGTAGATAGTGCATAAATAACATGATCATATAGAAAAAAATAACTCGATGGAACGTAACCTTTTTTTTATGATCATCATATCTATTAAGATGTCATGAATTAATGTCTTTTAATCACAGATAAGATGTTTACTTTTGATTTGATGATCTGATAGGGTAATATAATAAAGCCAATAATAAAGAGGAGGATAAAAGGGTAAATGAAAGGAAAGCTTTAGATTGTATTCGTGGACCTGCACCGGCCATCCATTCAAGCCACGTTGATTAATTCTAATCAAACGGGAAGGAAAAGATCACGTGGCAAACATATGGATTTTCTTTTTTTTGGTTATGCTTTTGCAGTTGATTATTGTTAGGTCCGAAACTGAGGGTTGCTGTGTTTCGCCGTAAAGCATAAAACTAAGGACTGACGAGTTTTGGTCCCCAATTCAAGTCCCATACGCAATGTAGGCTAATGTTACTTTTAGGCATATTTTCACCAACATATTCTTTCTATATTTTCTTCTAAGTCACTTATAAGATTTTGGATAATGTTTTTTATACAATTAAAATATATATATTATATTTATATTATAAATTTATGTGAAAAAATATTAAATTATATTATATGTTATTATAATTTTATTATAAGATACAAAATAAATTTATAAATAAATTAAATAAAAGTTTAAATATTTTAATTAGACAAATAACGCTATCAGTAAGATTTTAGGTTCTAACGTAACTTTTTATTACAGTTTAAATTCTACAACTTCACTAACCAAACATCAAAATATTTTCTTACATTGAATTAATTTTACTCATATTTAAAATGAAAGTAAGAATCACTTTTATTCATTTTTAAAATTATAAGAACATAAATCATTATAACAATTTTTCAGAAATTAAAACTAAAAATTGATATATTTAAAGAGACAACAAATATATTTAAACCTGTTACTTTTCATACTTTTTCACCAGTTAATAGATAATGATTGGATACCAAATTAATTTTAAAGCAAATCACATTTTCTCCCTTATTTTTTGTATTTGCTAAACAACATTTTCATTATTATATAAAAAATATAAATATCTTTTGTATTTACAAAATGTGATTTAATTAACTCCAAAATGTTGATAAACCTAACATATTAACTGAACAATTAGCTTTTGCTAAACATTAATGCTTTTGTAATCAAAAGTCATTTTTTACCATTCGGACAAAAGAGAAAAACACATTTACTGTATTTATTTTTTTATTTTTTTGGTTACATGGAGGGGCAAAACCCCTAAGAAATTACACCAAGGATAAAAAACACCAACCAAATCCTCAAGGAGGATACTCCCACAACCATTCAGTGGTTGATCCAAAAAAGTGAAGGCGAATCTCCATGCAAAGCATAGTTAGCCACTCAATCCGCAGCCAGCTCTCTACCCTTTTGGCAACGCATGATAAGCCTAAACTCTCCAAGGCTTGTATATAAGGGTAGAAATAGGTTAAACTGCTTGTCTATCAGAGGCTTATGACCTGGTTTTCCTGAGGTGTGGTCTGACCTGATTTATTTACTAAACAAGTTAAGTCAATATTTTTAAAAGCATGTTTAACTAAAAAGATCATATCTCAAGTCATCTAATAGGTTTTTAAACTGACAATTGATCGACCTATTTAACTATATATAATATAATATATATTATTATAATAATTATAATTTATAATTATAATTATTAATTTATTACAATATATTAATATATTTTTTAATTAAATTTTAATAAAAATTAGTAACTAAAACTTAAGTGAGTAAGTTAGACTAGAAATAACATATTTATTAATATATTTAATGTAATATGTTTATTAGAATAAAATTAATAAGTTAACACTCACTTTCTATTTTTATAGATGCTCATTATTTTTTTGCTCTGGTCTTTGGTCGATGTGGGACTTGGAGATATATATTTCTAATAATTTTGTAACTTGGTATATCTCCAAGTCACATAACGACTAAAGATTATAATAAGAAAGTGGTGAGCATCTATAAAATTAGAATATGAGTGTTAAGTTATAATAAAGGCCTGTTAGCCTTAAGTAGACTCGTCAGCCTATTTTAAGACTTAAGTCTGTTAACCTATATAAAGATATGTTGACTTATTTAAAAGTATGTCTGTTAGTCTATATAAAGGCATGTTGACATATTTAAAGGTAGGTCTGTTAGCCTATTTAAAAGTCTTATTACAAAGTAAGCTTTTAAATAGGCTTTCAAGTCAAACCAAACTTTTAAAAATGTCAAGTCAGACCTTAAAAGTTAGCTTATTACAGGCTCACAAGTTAGGCTCAAGTATTATAATTAGGATATAGGTCAAGTCTGTTTAAGGCAAAGTCTGGCCTGACCTAATTTATTTTCACCCCTACTTGTATATATTTAAGGTGGTTACTTTGGTGCAACCAAAAGTGTGTGTCACTAGTGACATCCCACAAATCTCTCAATATTATTTTAACATATAAGTAAATAAATCCAAGTAATCAATCCATGTAATAGAGATATTTTATAAATTTTTCTTTGTTGGATTCTCCTTAAAGATTGTTTTGCAAATTTATAAAAAATAAAACATGTTACTCTTATATACAATTATAATTTAAAAATAAATATAATATTCCTATTATACCCTTTCAATTATTCTGTTTTTCTAAACCAGATAAATCAAATAATCTTAAACCCTCAAATTGAAAGAACCTCTTAATCCATGAATGAGAGCTACTAAGCCCCAATCATAAAAGAACATCGAAAGCTTTATGAATCCTTCTATTGCCACATTCACTTCGTCATAAAGCTGACTAAGGATTAGGTGCCTCTAGAAGATATTACCCCTGGCGAACTCAATCAACCAATTTATTAGGTTCCTCAGGTTTCAATTTCTTCTCTTCTCCCTTAAAATCCATCGTTTCTTTCATTTATTATATTACACTACCCTATACCCCTAGTTACTGTTAACCCTTTTTAAAAAAAAATGAATTTGATTTTGTATATTTGCTTTGATTATTGGGTTTACTTTCTCCTCAAAGCTCTAATGGGTATCATATTTTGTTTTTACAAATTTACAAAGTAATCCTTAAGTAGAATTAAAAAAAATTACAAAATATCCCTTTTATATAAATTAATGACTTAAACTTATTTATTTATGTGTTAAAATAACATTGAGAGATTATGAGATACTACTAATGGCACATACTTTTTGGTTGCACCAAAAAAACTAATTATATTTAAATTGAATGTTCAACTACCTATTTTATTCCCGTGCATTTTATTTTTAATCTTTAATTATAATGAATTCTTTATTAAACACATTAAAAATATAATTATCAATGGTGTAAGTATTTGTCACAAAAATACAGTATAGTAAAATTATAATCATACATTTTGTTTTAATTATTTTGCATGATAAATTATTATATCCTTAAAATACTTTTTTTTGTTGTTCTTACCACATCCCCACACATTTTAGGTATGATACTAATCTTCATTTGGGATACTAAAGCTACCCTTCTTTACTAGCACTTTCACATTGCAAAAGTTCCTTATCCATTGAATTCAAATTAACTTACTTACCATTTAAGTCACTCATTATCAATACATAAAATAATACTTTAAAAAGAAAGAAGTTCATATCAAATCGAATAATAACAAACTGCAATATATAAACATATATAAATAAGTAATATATTTTGAATTTAATTTGAATATATTATTAATGTAAAAAATTACATTGTTATTTAATTATATTTTATTATATCATAAAAATATTTAACTCTCACCATAATTACTTTATAAGTCACATATGTGATAATATATAATTATTGATGATGTAAAAAACTTTACACTGAGAGTGCATCTAAATTAAACTCATATATTTTTACTTTCTAATAAATGATGAATCACAATAACACTCATGAAAAATTTATTTTGCTTTTATTTTTCCATAGAAAAAAATATTTTTATTATGATAATTGTACATAAAACAAAATAAAAAATAATTACCATAAAATTAGGGAGGAAAATAAAAAAAAAGAGTAAAATAACTCGAGAATTAGTGCAGACACACTCATAATTAATAGATGGATTATGAGACATTTTTTATAATAAAATGTAGCTCATGGATCACGTTGCAAAAATAAAAATGAAACTCGTGTTTTTTTTTCTTTATTGTTGCTACTTTAAGTTATGTATGTAAATGCCACATCCAACATTAGTATGAGAAGTTATTTGCGTAACTAAACCATGCTTTATGGCTTAAGAGTTAAGTTTGAACAGTATTGAACATAATGGAGCAGGTAATCTCCAACAGACACACAGTTAATTTACGTATGTAGGAAGTAGGAGGGTAGTTGTGATGATGTAGTTGTACGTATCAACTCTTAGCTTGCCCTCCACGTTGCTTGCATATCTAGCGTTGCGTCACAAACCCTATCTGGTCTTCGGCAGTTTAGCTTAACAAAACGATTCGTATTGCTCAGGCTATTGTTTGGGTTGACCGATCACAGCGTGTAATTGTGAGATGTCGGTAAACAGGAAGAGAAGGAAAAAGCAAGAAAGGATATTCATTGTCATTTTTTTTTTCAGGAGGATATTCATTGTCATTAATGATAGATTTTTGGGTAAACAGAAAGATAATTTTCTCTAATTGTATCTTATTAGTTTATAATTATATGTGCAATTATTGTCATAGAATGTTTTTTTTAATAAACTCTTAGAATGTATTTTAAATATTAAAATCAAGTAATAACTATTAAATGAGAAAATAAAAATATTTAATAACAACACACCCTTGATTTTAATTAACCATCATAAATTTTGCAATTTATTCCTTAAAATATATTATGCACTTTACAAGCATTTGATTACGTTCAATTATACCAGTACAAGTGTGTAATTTGATTATTTATTTATTTTGTTACAATTATTTATTTTATATTTAAAAAATTTAATAATGAAAACATTAAAAAAACATGAAACTGAATTACTAAAAAGTTAATTTTGTTTTCTTTTTTACTAATCCAAACATTCGAAAAATAAAGAATCTTATATGTCCTGATTAATAGAAAGTCTCGTCTGTGATTTCATACGTACCCAGGGTCTGGGCCACTCGCTGGTGAGTAGGACCACTTGGAAGAAAGGAAGGAGGGAGGGGGGGACCAGGTGCAAGCACGCTTCTGGAATAGCCGATGAGGTGCGTCCAAGTGAAGAGCGGGGACCAACAAGAGGAATTCTTTCATTCTCAGTGAGAAGGAAGATTCTTCCTTCATAAATCCTTACTACTGTTTAATTTTTGAGATCTCACATATTATTCAAATTTTATCATAATTTTAATGATATATTCTTTCTGTCTCTTAATAATTGACTTTTAAAAAAATTTGATTTTAATTTAAATTATTTATTATTTGAGAGTACTTAAAAAATATTTATTTTTTTAATTTTACCTTCATTTCTATTAAACTCAATAACTTTACAATTTTTATTTGTTTTTTTATTTCTGAAAATTTTTTTCAGCACTTATTAAATTTACATCAAATATTAATTAATTATTAATAAAATAATATAAAAAATAATTTAATCACAATATATTATATTTTTATATTTTAATTTTTTATTTATTTTTAATCTCAAAAATCTTAAAAAACAATTATAAAAGGAAGGAATAAGTAAAATTTACTTGCAGGGCATGTATAGAATTTTCTCTAAGCACAATTTTGACTTCTGTAACACCCGCCGCCTCAATCAGTGTGGACCGGCTCTGCACAGCAGAGTAAGGGGGAGATAGTGGTCCCACTTAGTAGGGACCATTTCTCCTTACGGTCCCACTCTCGGAAAAACTGTTCGATGTTCACGCCAAATTGTCCTCCAATAACTTCAACTCCAGTGGTCCCCCGTCTCCTTGTCTATTTTCTCTCAGAAAATAATCATTCCATAGATGTACAAATTTAAGGTGAAATTTTAAACATATTTTTTTATATTCATTATATTTATTTTATTAGTTAAATTATAATATATATTTATTAATATTTTTTTATTTTTTTAAAATATATACATATCATAATTTAATTGATAAAATAAATATAATAAATAAATATAAAAAAATAAATTTTATTATACCTTCTTAAAATATTTTTTTAAATAATCATTTTAATACTTAATAAAAAATATTAAATAAAAAAATAAATACATTTAACATCTTAAAAATATAAAAATTATTCAATATTTTTTTATTTAGTAAGTAAAAAATTATTAAAAAATATTTAAGAAAATTTAGAATTATTATTAAAAAAATAGTGCTAAGTTTTGTCTTAAATTTATAGTTAATTATATATATTAATTAATATATATAATTAATTATAAATTTATATATCATTAATACTAAAATTGATATTAAAAATAATGTGAAAAAAAAATACTTAAAACTCTTTCCCCCTTTTCTTTCGTTTTTCTTTTAGTTTTTTATTTTTTGGCCTTTCAACTTTACAAAGGTTTTTTATTTTTTAAATTAAGAGGTAGATAAATTATTTTATAATAAAAATAGAATATGAAATAATTTAATAATGATCAAATATTACCGACAAAAACTAAACATAAAACGTTGATCCATGGATTAGGGTGATTATTAGAGTGAGTCCTGTGCTTTTCTTGTACGTTTGGGGAGTTGCTGCTGAGCAAAGCTACCCTCAACTCTCAAGCAGAAGGTCGGGTACCATATTTAATGGTGCATGCGCAATTTAATCGTGGGTCTTTATTAGACTCAAGTTACAATTTGATTTATGTGAATACAACAATAAAGTTAAACATGATTAAATTATTAAGTAATAAATAATTATTTAATATTTCAACTTATACACCTTGATATTCAACATGCTCAGCTTAATTATTGCCTATTAGGCTTAAGTCCAAGCCCAATAATGTGCACCGACCCATCATCTCAAATCTATACGTATATTAAGAGTGTGTTTGGAATGAATAAAATAAGAAATAATTTGATTTAATTGATTTAATTTGATTTAAAAATAAAATTTTGTGTTTAAAGCTTTTAAAAAAAAATTTTAAATTAATTTAAAAATCAAATTTTGTGTTTAAAATTTATTAAAATAAAAATTGATTTGATTTAATTTTATCATTTTACATTTTAACTCTTATGAGAGATTGTTAGATATAATTATTAAGAATAAATAGTATATTTATTTCAAATCAAATCAATTCCTAACAAATCTTATCAAATTTGATAGAATTTAAAAAATAAAAAATAAAATCTGTGGGATTTTAAAAATCAAATTATTTCCTATTTTTAACATTCCAAACAAAATTTAATTAAATTTGATTTACAAATGAAATTATTTCTCATTTTTTTACATTTCAAACACACTCTAAGGGAAATATTACCTCATATATTTACTTCACTTTCTACTTCGATATTTTTATTTTTCATTTTACTTTAATATTATGTTTAGATATTTTTTTATTAATAAAAATGAATAAATGAAGATGAATGAAAAAAGAAATAAAAAAATAAATTATAATTATTATTTTTTTATTTTGAAATTTTATTAACAAAACGGAATGAAGCTTTATTACTTGTGTGTTTTTTTTTTATTTTATCTCAATTTTAAAGAGAATAAAAGTTAAATATTTGAGAAGAAAAAAAATAAATTTCCATATGTTTCATTCTGTTTTAATATATTTTAAAATTTTAAAATAAAAAAAATTATTTCTCTTCCTCTTATTTTTTTTCATTCATTTTATTACTTATCATCTAAAAATAATATAAGAGTAACTTGAGCATCAAAATATCTTTACAGTACGTTCACCGCTATCTCGACCAATGTATCACCATGACGAATTGATATGGAGTTCTTTAGCACCATTAGACAATCTTGAAACCCCACCCTCAAGTACAGATAGAACAAATTGGAGATGTCTGATTCTGTGTTTTTCACTCCCTTTAGATATATTAACTTGATTTATAAAGAAGGAAAAGTGCCTTCTTTTAATTTTACCATTTGGAATTTTGTATTTTCAAAAATAATAATAGTTTTTCGTACTAAACGAAAAACAAAATAAAATCATAATAGTTTCAGGGAAGTGAGTGCCTTGATTTATTAGGAAAATGAGACTTGCACATTAAAAATTCACAATACTTTTTCATGTGTCATAATATTTCAATTATTTATTAATAAATATATTGATTGGTTAATGAATGAAGAATTTGATAAGTTGGTAATAAATTACTAGTTCGTTAATTAATATATACATTTTATTACTTTATCTGTTCTTAAATAATAATCATTTAAAGTTTAAGTATATTAATTAAGAAACTCATTAAATAACTTAAAAATTTTTAAAAAGAATTGATATTTAACAATATTATCCTTGAAAAAATAAGAAGCAAGTAAGCAACTGATATGAGAGAGGAAAAATCTGCTAATGGAGAATAATAAATAAGGGTAAAATAAAAAACAAACGATAAATATTTTCTTGATTATTTAAAAGTGACAAATTACTTATAATAAAATAAGTTTTAAAAAATGATTATTATTTAGAAATGAATGGAGTAATAAATAGTATGGTTATCATTAACTTGTATAAAAATGATATATAGATTTTAATGTGAAAAAAACATTGTAGATGTATTTTTTTTTTTGGGTACATACATTATAGATGTAATTTTATTAACATATTAAATCATTATTTAAATATTTAAAAACAAAGGTAGCTGATTTTTTTTTGTAAACTTCCTGGTATGAGAAAATTATTTTAATATTGATTTTTTCTAATTACAAGACTTAAATTTAAAATCTTACTTAAAAGAAATAAATGTTGAACTATTTTAATCAATCTAAGTGTTGGTTAAAGATAATTGATTTTATTACAGAATTGTCTACTTTTAAATACCGCCACCAAAAATCAAATTTAAGGTTCTTTAGTTGACACAATTTGATTTTAATAATTGATCAATCAAATCTCATTTATTGGATAATTGCTATTCTCTTTTATTTTATAGTTTAATCAATGTACACACACAAGTGTCCACTGTCCATGTTGTGAATTTATATTTATATTTACGACCACCTATTGTACTATGTTCGTAAATCCTACTGATTTGGGATTATCAAAAGATTCAAAACGTAACCATGACAATGTTTTATTTTTATCCGAGAGGGAAAAAAAAATGTACAGTGGAAAAAGTAAATACTGGCTTTCTTAAACTTTGACTTTTTAAACAGTTGACTGCTAAATAAACAAACATATTCAACCCTTTTTTTTTTTCGGATAAAAGTCTAGTTTTTATCTTGTGGGCATTGTGGAAGAGACCTAGTGAAACCTTTGGGGGGAGAGGGCGAGGGATAGTGCTGCTCTCATTTGCTTAATAGTATCTCTGTCAGCTATGCTCAGCTTCAAAGACCATGTCCAACCATAGTTAAATAAAAAGACATGGTGTCACAATTAGGAAAAATTCTTAGATAGGATTAGAGATTGTAGGTCTATGGTAAAGGAGGAAGAAAATGGTACTTTTAGCAAATTATTATTTTTTATCATTTATTGAGTAATACTGACTTAAAACAAAAATGTTTTGATATTATTTTATTTCTTCTTTAGCCAGATTTTTTACTATTGATTTTTATCTTCTCAAATAAATATAAGTTAAAGTTTAAGCTTAAATATGTTTTTTGTCCTTATAAATATAATATTTTTTGTTTTGTTCTCTTTTTTTTATTTAATTTGTATTCTTCTTTTTTTTTTTTTTTTTTAAGTTGTGATTTTGATTCATACCATTATTACAAGTGAGTGAATTTAGTTTTTGCTATTAAATAATGGTAAAACTAAATTCATTCACTTTTAAAAAATGAAAAACACAAATTGAATAAAAAAATTAGAAAAACTAAAACAAAAAGTTTTATATTTATAGGAACTATATTTAAATTTAAATTTTTTTGGAGACTACTATTATTTTCTTATTATAAATGAAATTTCATTGACTAATCTTTCATACAACAATGATCGATGATGAAGTTAGCATTTCAAATAATTAATTCAAATAAGAAAAAGGGGAATTCACATTATTTGAATATTGAGTTTTTTCTTTTAAGTCAAAATAAGTGAGATCAGTGGTATATTCTTGAAGATACTTTGGGGGGAGAGGGGAGAAAAATATTTTTACATCCAGGTTTTTCTTTGGTTATGTTAAAAGTCTCATATCATTTATCTAAATTTTTTAAGTGTAATTTATATATCTGTTGAGTCACTCTATTTAATGTCAATTGATTTTAAGTTAAAATTTTATATGGTATCAAAGTCAAAATCTCATCTTTATTTTTACTTATTTTGTTAGGCTTGTTTCTTTCTATTTCGTTAGACTTGTTTGTTTCCATCTGTTTCATCGAGATATCTATGAAAGAAGATATTAAGAGTCTCACATCACCTATTTTAATCTTTTGAATACAGTTTATATATCTATTAAATTATTTTACTTAATATTAATTAATTTTAAATTAAAATTTTACAAGATACTCTATTGTACGTCTCATGTTGTTAAAAAACTGATTAATATTTTCAGGTACTTCACTTTATGAGACACGACATTTTGTTATAAAAAATATCACACGAGAGAAAATCGAATTATTTGATATTTTTTCTGGTTTTTTTTTTAATTCATTGAGAATTTGGGATAGAATCTTTTAAAATAGGCAAGCGACAACGGAAATTAAAGTAAATGGCCTGTATTATTAAAAGTCCCGGGGCAGCTATGTGTTTGGATAATGACAAATGAGGAATTTGACAACGAATTTAGTATGTCTCATCCAAATAATTTCTCTGCTCCTGTCAAATAGCGTGATTCAAAGAAACACTACCACCACGGGTTTGGTATCTACTCTTTTCTGGTTTTCTATGCTCCCATGTGGCTCATTTATTACCTTTTCAACACTTCAATTGACGTTGATTTCATCTTTATCGCATCTTTATCGTCGTTGGATTAGAGTTATTAGGTCTAAATTTGATTAAAAGTGAGTTTATAAATTTAAATTTAATTAAAAATAAAATTATAGTAATATAATTTATATTTAAAAATTTTTATTTTAAAAATAAATTTGATAAAATAAATATTTTTTAGATAAAAATAATTATGAGGGTAAAAACTTTAGTTAAAACAATATTTTTTCATATTATTTTTTCAATGAAACACAAAAACAAAAACAAAAATATTTTAATCTAAATGTGAGTTAAGGAAAGAAAGTTTATTAAAGTAAATAAAAAGTAGAAAACTCAAATAAAACAGCACCACTATTTAAGTAAACCAAAGTCACTTTTAGCACACACAAACAAGTTTCCAAACACACACCTAGTCTTTAAAAACACTAGCCCACAGTCCGAAGCATGACAAAAAATATAATTGTTAGCGTGTTTTTTAAGATTACGAAATTAAAATAAAAAATATTTGTTGTCTCTGAACAATTATTTTTTTATGATTTAAACTTTAATATACTATTTAATTGTGTGACTCACATATTATCGCACTTAATTTTTATTGATAAAATACAAATTATTAAAAACAAAGTAGAAGTATGTAATATATTCAAAATTTAAAAAAGCATTTAATATTCTTTTTATGTAATTAAGATAATTTAATAAATGATATTAAATATCTCTTAACCAGTTTGTCTTTAATAATCCTAGCTAGCAGCTCGAAGAATGTGGGGGGAAAAAAATGAAAGTTGTTAACAAGAGCATTTTTTGAATAAAATTTAAAGTTAAGGTGATAGTTTCATCTGATAAAGAACATAATTCATAATTTAAATCTTGATTAATTTAATTGACACGATCCATTTTTATCAGTTATACCAACTATTATTGGCTTTTCAATTAGTGTTTTAAAGGTGTTAGTTAAGTAATTGAAATAAAGATTTTTTTTTTGTATAATTGAAATAAAATTTTAATAAGTATAAGTATTTATATATTGGAAATTTTAATATATATATATATATATATTCAAAATAATTCGGATGATTTAATGAATGCATCAAATGTTTGTTAAAAAATATATTAAATGCGTTGTTTAATGATTAGGATTATTTAAGATACATGTATTTGCATAATAAATCATATATGTGTAATAATTTATTTTTTTAATTTTTTCATTAATAATTAAAATTTCATATTTTATTTTTTTAAGTACACCTTACATTTTAAAAGGGTCAAATCCTAAATTGCAAAGCGTCAATCTCTAATTGTAACACACGAGTAATTTTTTTGTCATCGATAGTAAAACCTTCTCTTGTGCTGTTTCATTCTTTTGTTTGGTATATACCTTTTTAAAAAAATAAAAGAGTAAGAGGCATGTTATGCTGTTTTAATGTGAGATTAACTTTTGTTTATACATCAATTTTGTTTTTATCAAAAAACAAGGATGGCGTTGTGTATACGTTGTGTATACGTATATGTGTTTTTATTTTATTGAAACCAAAAGAGACGAGAAAAGACAATTACACAAGGATGATGGTAGATGGCGTTGCCCAACTTTGCGGTTTGTCACTTGTCTTGTCTACAGACAAATTGAGGTCTCGATACATCGCAATTTCCACCCACGGCAATCATGTACAGTACAAACCAAAATGGTCGGCGACCTTTGATATTAATCCGATAGAAATTCTTATATAAATAGGGTAAATCCAAATTACGTATATTTAATTAATTATATTATTAATTAATAAATAAGTATTATAATTTATTATAATTAAAAATATGATTCACTGTACTTAAATTGAGTGCTATAATCTACAGTGTCGTTAGCTTACGCTGATGCCAATTTGTTCTAATTTCAGTCAAATATTGGTGAAGTTAATTATAAGTCTATTCTCTTATAAAGTAAATTTATTTGTAAAATAAATAAATAAGAATATATTTATTATTTAATTATTTAATATGTTAAGATAATAATATATTTTATATTAAATTAATAATAAATATATTCTTATTTACTTATTTTATAAATAAACTTATTTTAAAGTAACTTTTCACTCTTTCATAATTACTGCTGTAAGTGGTAAATTAGCTAATCACATACACATTTACTTTTATTTTAGTCTTTCAGTTTTTCTTTTTAAAAACAGTTTCTAACTATTTAAATAAAACATAGTTTTCATCTCTCTCATGTATATCTACTTTCATTTTAATCCCTCAAATTTATTTATTTTCTCTTCAAAGCAATATATCTTTTTTTTTCAGAAATTTCCAACTATTTAATTTGGTGACAAAATCATTCGTCTCTTGTTCTTTCATGCATCTTTTGCAAATCAAATTGAATATTTATACACTATTTAAAAAGAAAGATAATTTTGATAAGCTAAAGTGAAAATGAGTATACATTTAAGGAATCAATACTATTTTTTACTCTACCGAAAGACATTCTTGTTTACAGATAAAATAATTAGGCGTCATTTTGAAATAAAAAATCATGAAGGACCAACACTTTTAGATAAGTACGTATATGTGAGAAATAAAACAATGTTTTACTCTAAATTATATGTTTATATGGAGTAAGTGTCAAAATAAGAGCGATCAAGAATTTGCATATCCTATGTTTTGAATACATTTTTTTTATTTCTTATATAAAAGTTACTTGTATAAAACAACTTACACATACTTAATTTGAATATATAAAATTATAAACCATTAAGATTGGACTAAGAGTAAATGTGTGTTTAGATTATAGTTTGATAAATTTAAGTTTGAGTCAATTTAGTTTTGTAAACTTAAATTTAGTTAAAAGTAAATTTGTAATAACGTGATTTATGTTTTAAACATTTTGTCTTAAAAGTAAATTTAATAAAATAAATGTTATTTAAATAAAAGATTAAAATTACTTTTAAAATAAGATTGAAAGAAAAAATACTCATCAATGTCTCCCACTTGGTTTTGCCCTATGGAAAAGAAAAAGAATCTTACATATCTTCAAATTGAAGTTAAAAGCTTGAATTATATTGAAACAGTGTAAATAAAAAAAATACCCAAACAATGTCTTACCACCATTTGAAGAAGTGCAACGGACGTTTGGGGCTTTCAACTGCAAGCCACACACATTCTAAGAAGTTGTGATAGTTTAAATATGTTACGGTTCAAACTTCAAACTTCAATATTAATGGAAAAACTTTACTAGAAATGCAAATGTTCGAATCTCACAGGAAGCCTAGTGGACAAGGTCCGTCATGCCGTCAAACATTCTAATGAAAATTAGTATCAAACAAAAAGAATGTACAATATCTTGTGGAAGGTTAATAAAAAAACTTTTAAAATTAAATTTTGATAAAAAAAGATGTTGTATAAATGTATAGTAATATATATATATATATATATATATATATATATATATATATATATATATGGGGTAACCTTATATTTTCTAAACTTTTTGTAATTCATATCTACGTATTATGTTTTTATTTATTAAATGCTAGTAGATTTAAATATATTCAATTTACTTGATAATCTTAATTAAATTATTTGAAGCATTTAACATGTATAAATTTGTTTAAGTGAAATTAAATTCAAATATAAAATGGTTTAATTGAGAATATTATACGCCCCCCCCCCCCCTTTTTTAAATGAAGGCCACAAGTAGTAAAGGCAAGCTAAATCCTAATATTATCGTCAACTTGCACTCTGCAGCCAATGATGGCTTCATAAACCTTTTTCTCTGTTGAGCAACCTTTTACTCGATAGAGACCATCTTCGACATCCCTTAACAGCATGATCAAAAAGTAATATATGAAACATAATAAAAAGCAAGTACAGGTAATCCCCGCATAATTGAGATCCAGAGTGAGTTAAATTTACCACCAGGCTAGCGTAGGCCACTTTTAGTACAGTGATAGTTTTC
This sequence comes from Ormosia semicastrata, assembly GCA_029884595.1. Classification (NCBI taxonomy): domain Eukaryota; kingdom Viridiplantae; phylum Streptophyta; class Magnoliopsida; order Fabales; family Fabaceae; genus Ormosia; species Ormosia semicastrata. The sequence goes on along the minus strand of JAQQTO010000046.1, from coordinate 12,783,842 downwards.
TTTTGTTTTATTCTGCCAAATTTCTTTATTTCAGTATTGTGAAACTTTTAATTAATAAGGAATATAAGGATCATAGTATTAGTCATATTTAAGAGAGGCTGATTCTACATTGCACCTGTTATGTTATGGTCTTATGGAGCATGCGTACAACTTGTCGATTACCGGCTATTAGAAGTAGCCCATGGTTGTGGACCAGTAAAGTTTAATGACGAAGTTACACCTATCCTTGCAAAATCCATTACAGAGGTGGAGGCCAACGACGTGCAGATGCTAGGGTTGACGTTCAGGTGTGGGGATTCGTTTATGGAGTTGAGCGAGGAAGATGACGGCAAAGACCATGGTGGTTACAGGCTTGGTGGCTGCTGGTTGGTTATCCAGTTCTGGAACCAGATTATGGTTCCAAGATGGTGATATCTGGATGTGGGGATCCGGTTCTGGGCTGGTGACTTTCAGTCCAATGGTGTCATGAGTTTGATTGATGAGGGTGGTTGCCGAATCGGGTATGGCTCTGGAGATTCACGGTTGTAAGTTGTGGATTTGGATCTTCTAAAATAATTTATAGATAAGTAAGTATTTATCAATTATTAATTAATGAGTGAGCTATTTATCATTAGTTGATAGATGCTTGTCGCAACCGGGATCGCGACGGGACGACCAAAAATATATAAAATCAATGGAGTCGCCACCAATGTTTATTTAAATTGGGAAAACATTAAAAAAATCATTTAATCAAGCAAACTGGTCTTTTGAAAATGAGTTTGGATTAGACATCGATTACGGTAGGGAAGGTATTAGCCTTTCTGTTTCTTGCTTCATGAATCGACCTTAAGTTAGTTGTTCAAGTTTTAATAATCTCAAATATATTTATTTTAACCCCTTTAAACAAAAGACTTTATAATTATTTATTATTTTTATTTTTTTATTTTTTGAAAAGAAATAAAAGAAACAACCAAATTATGAAAATTTATTTTTTTGACTTGACAGAAATGGATTTACTCTCCTACGTATCTCCCTGCAGTGCGATGGGCTCAAAGTCACGTAGTTCTTTAAAAAATAAGTGTGTGTTAGTTGGTTTTTAATTTTTTTTAAAAAGATTACTCAAAATTTGAATTAACAATCGTCGCGACTCGCTAATCAAATTAAGGATTGAATAGGTGAAGGCTTTCAGCGTCATCTTGAGACGTCACCATCGATTATCAAATTTGTCACGAAAATTTAAAAAAAAGGTTTTGAATCTTTAGCGATTTGTTTTATAAAAAAAATGAAGACAAAATAACAATTTAGATCATCAATTGTCGCAACTAAAATGATCACAAGGTTAGCAATATGTCAATCAAATTTAACCCCAATTTATTCTTGAATTAATTTTAAAATAAAAATTATAAAAAAATAAATTAATAAATAAAAAATCAAACTAATAAATGAATAAACTAAAATGAACAACACTTATATATAAAAAAATATAAAAAATAAATAAATAAATAAGCAAGCTTACCTACTAAGGCGTAAAAATGCTACTTAAAGAAGTTGGTGCACGTGGGTCCCACACGTCCTCTTCAAATCAAACCCCGAAAAGCAATTTACTAGCAAGAAAAAAAAAAGTTTTACTAAAGTCTCGCCTCTTATACTTAGTATTAAGCCCAGTAAAAAAAAAAATTTACTAAAGTTCTTGGGCTCTTATACTTAGTATTAAGCCTAAGTGTGAAAAATTTTTGGATGTCAAAACCATTGAGAAGCATCCCTTTATATAGGAGGAGGGGGGGAGAAGGAGCTTGGCTTCTCCAATGTGGACTTAAACACTTTAGTTTTTTCAACTTTTTTCCTTTTTTTCATTTTTCATTTTTGTTTTTTTTTAGAATTTCATTCATTTTTCAAGGTTTAGAAATAAACTTCATGGACAAGATTAAGTGTTCATACCTTGATTAAGTAACAAAAATAAAAAATTATGGACAAAATTAGATATCAATAATTTCTTTTTTACTTTACATTTAAACTAAATGAAAAGCAAAGGAATTAATTCAATTTTGTCCATGAAAATTTTATTTTTTGTAACAAAAATAAAAACAGAAAAGGTAAAAAGCTTGTGGAGTGGTGTCGTAAAACTGACAGAAAAACTCAAAACGAAAGGACACAAAGCTTGCGGTCAGTTGTCCACCGCAACTTGACGAAAAACTTAAAACGAAAATGCACAAAGCTTGCGGTCGGGTATCCACCGAAGCTACAGGGCAAAAAGTAAAAGCTTACTTGAATCAGGGTTATCCGCCGAAACTTGACAGAAAACTCAAAACAGAAAAGGACACAAAGCTTGTGGAGTCAGTGTCCACCGAAGCAATGAAAAACTTAAAACAAAAAGGCACAAAGCTTGGGTCGGGTTATCCACCTGAAACTTACAGTAAAAGTAAAAACTTACTGAATCAGTATCCATTGAAGCTAACAGAGAAGAAAAAAGCTTAAAAGCAAAAAGACAAAGAGCTTCATGAGTCAGTTATCCGCCGAAACTTAACGAAAAGAAAAAAAAAAGCAAAAAGACAAAAAGCTTGCGTAGTCAGTTATCCACCGAAGCTTACAGCAAAAAGGTAAAAGTTTATGGAGTCGGATATCCGACTGAAGCTTAAGAAAAAGACAAAGCTTACTGGTCAGTTATCCACCGAAGCTTAACGGAAAACTTAAAACGGAAAGACACAAAGCTTACTGAGTCAGTTATCCATTGAAACTTAACAAAAAGACAAAGCTTACTGGTCAGTTATCCGTGAAGCTTAACATAAAACTTAAAACAGAAAAGACACAAAGTTTGCGGAGTCAGTTATCCGTGAAGCTTAACGGAAAAGACAAAGCTTACTGGTCGGATTATCCAAAGCAACAAAAACTTAAAACGGAAAAGACACAAAGCTTGCATGAGTCGCATCCATTGAAACTTGACAGGCAGAAAGGTAGCTTGACAGACAAGGTAAAAAGCTTACGGAGTCGGGTATCCACTGAAGCTTAATAGAAAGGTGAACAACAAACAGCTTATGGGGTAGGGTACCCATCGAAGCTGGACGGAAAGGTAAAAGGCAATGGGCACAAGGCCCTGACTTATTGTGGAAGCGATGGGTACGAGGACCCGAAAACTAAAAGCAATGGGTGTGGGGACCCGGAATTAAAAGACAATGTATTAACTTTGTAAATGCATGTGATGGCGAGAGAGGGCATGATGCAATGGATGCATGGTGATGCAATGGATGTGATGCTTGAGGACAATGCATGTGATGCTAGAAATGATGCATGATGCAATGAATGCCCTACTGTAGGGATTCGCATGAGCAAATTGAGTAAGTAATTTTTTTTTTTTGCACTTCAGAGCTTTGATTGAGTCACTCTTAATTCCACAACCCTTAAGGACTTTATCCACAGCAGAAACGAGATTGAACAGTAACATTCGTTGATTGGCCTTATGATTTGCCTGATGATTCTTACTTTTCTCATCAACTCTTGTTAGGATTTCATTGCGTTTCCCATGACCTTCGAGATTGTTAAAGCAAATCTAAATGCATTTGTCATATTGTCACATGTTTCACATCTCAATATAAAACTATCATAAAAAATACATATTAAATCAACAATGGGTTGCAACAAAAAGGGATTATCATTATAGACAGGAAAAGTACAAGAAAGGCAGACAAATGGAACTCGAATTGAAAAGGTTTACAAAAGAAATGTTGGAGCGGAATTTTCCAGCTCTTCGAGTGATGCTCTCTTGAATGAACAGTGCTAATTTCCCATGTGCGCAACCTTGAACATCCCTTTGTCTGTTTCAGAATATGATTTGACCTAGCTTTTACATATTGGGAGTGTCTCCTGATAAGACTTCGTATATTCAAATTGCCCCGGTTTGGCCCAGATACTCTCAAACTGCCCCAATTTATGACTTGAGGTATGTTCACTTCTCCGGATGTGTCAAGTACCTTTTTAACCCTAACTTTTGCCTAGGTCGCTCTTCCGAGTTTTCAACCTAGCGGTCGCTCTAACTTTTGCCTAGGTCGCCTTTTCAGGTTTTCAGCCTAGCGAGCCATTTTTCTTTTCCTTTTTTTTTTTTTAAGCATAGTACATTTTGACTGCATCTGAATTTATAGGAAGTGGTAGATCTTCGCCATCCATGTTTGTGAGAATCAAAGCTCCTCCTGAGAAGGCCTTTTTTACGACATAAGGTCCCTCATAGTTTGGAGTCCATTTTCCTCGAAAATCCTTTTGAATGGGAAGGATCTTTTTGAGTACTAAGTCTCCTTCTTGAAACTATCGAGGACGCACCTTTTTCGCATAGGCCTTTATCATTCTCTTCTGGTAAAGCTGACCATGACATAGTGCAGTTAATCTTTTTCCTTCAATGAGGTTCAACTGATCAAGTCGAGTCTAGACCCATTCGGCTTCTTCTAGTCCTGCCTCCATCAGCACCCTTAATGATGGGATTTCCACTTCAAAAGGGAGTACCACTTCCATTCCATAAACCAAAGAGAAAGGGGTTGCCCCAGTTAAAGTACGAACGGATGTGCGATAACCATGCAGTGCAAATGGTAGCATTTCGTGCCAATCTTTATATGTTACAACCATCTTCGGATGATCTTCTTGATATTCTTGTTTCTTTGCCTCAACGCCCCATTCATCTTCGGCGGTAGGGTGAGGAATTGTGGTGCTCAATTTTAAAATTCTCACACATCTCTTTCATCATCTTATTATTCGATTAGTGGCATTATCTGTAATAATCTTGCACAGGCAAACCATAACGACAAATCAGCTCCCTTTTGACAAACCTGACCACTACACTCCTGGTGACATTAGCATAAGAAGCGGCTTCGACCCATTTTGTGAAGTAATCAATTGCAACCAGAATGAAGCGATGTCCATTTGAGGCCTTTGGCTCAATGGGTCCTATGACATCCATTCCCCACATCGAGAAACGGCCAAGGTGCCGTTAAAACATTCAAAGGTCTTTGGTGGTATATGAACCCTATCAGCGTATGTCGGCATTTATGATACTTTTTCACATAGTTGAAACAATCGGTCTCCATTGTCAACCAATAGTACCCCGCTCTTAGTATCTTTCTTGCCATTGCATGCCCATTTGCATGAGTTCCGAAAGAACCTTCATGAACATCTTTGATGATTTTCTCTCGCCTCTGTTGCATCAACGCATCTTAGTAGCACCATATCATGGTTCCTCTTGTAAAGCACTTCCTCATTTAGAAAGAAACCCATTGCGAGTCTTTTGAGGTCCTTTTGTCATTTTCTCGAGTAGCATGTGGAGGGTACTCTCTTCTTTGATAAAGCATTTGATGTCATGATACCATGGTTTCCCATCCGGTTCCACTTCTATCATTTGACAATATGCCGGTTGGTCACGACTTTCCATTTTTATAAGCGGCAAGTCCCTATCCTGACTTGCTTTGAACATTGACGACAACGTGGCTAGGGCATCGACCAACTGATTATCTTCTCGAGGGATGTGATGGAATGTAACTTCGTCAAGTTGTTCAATCAACTTTTTGATATAGGCATGATAAGGGATTAATTTGGCATCTCGAGTTTCCCATTCTCCCTTTAGCTGATGGATGACCAAGGCAGAGTCCCCATATACCTCAAGAACTTTTACCTTTGAGTCTCTGCTTGCTTGGATTCCCATGGCACACGCTTCATACTCGGCTATGTTGTTTGTACGAAGAAGCACAACCTAGCGTGATTGGGATGAAATTATTTTCGGGGAAATCAGTATGGCCCCAACTCCATGCCCCAGTGAATTGGAAGCTCCATCGAACAACAAAGTCCATTTTTCTTTTTCCGAGGGTTTTTCTTCTCTGAACAAAGCCATTACATCTTCATCAGGGAACTCACACTGCATAGACCCATAATCGTCCACTGGTTGACTAGCCAAGAAATCTGCCAGAGCGCTGCCTTTGACTGCTTTTTGCGTGACGTAGACAATGTCATATTCTGATAGCAAAACTTGCCAGCGTGCAATCCTCCCAAATGAGGCGGGTTTTTAAAGATGTACTTGATCGGGTCCATTTTGGACACTAACCAAGTGGTGTAACACAACATGTACTGCCTTAACTGGTGGGCTGCCCATGCCAAGGCGCAGCATGTGCGTTCCAACAATGAGTATTTTGCCTCATAGTTGGTGAACTTCTTACTCAAGTAATAGATGACCTGCTCCTTTTTTCCAGTTTCATCATGCTGTCCCAGTACACAACCCATGGATTCATCCAACACAGTCAAGTACATGATGAGAGGCCTTCTTGGCACTGGAGGTACCAAAATCGGGGGTTCTTGCAGATACTGCTTGATCTTCTCGAATGCTACCTGACAATCCTCATTCCACTCTACTGTCTGGTTTTTACGCAACAACTTGAAGATTGGCTCGCATGTTGCCGTCAATTGGGATATAAACCTAGCAATATAGTTCAGCCTTCCCAAAAACCCACGAACTTCTTTTTCAGTGTGAGGAGCTGGCATCTCTATGATTGCTCGAACTTTGTCTAGATCAACTTCTATCCCTTTCTCGCTAACCACAAACCCTAAGAGCTTGCCTGATTTTACCCCAAAAGTGCACTTAGTAGGATTCAGTCTGAGCCTGAACTTTCTCAACCGTTCAAAGAGCTTTTGCAGATCGGTTATGTGATCTTCTTCTGTTTTTGACTTTGCAATCATGTCATCCACATAAACTTCTATTTCTTTGTGCATCATGTCGTGGAACAATGTCACCATCGCCCTTTGATAAGTTGCTCCGGCGTTCTTCAATCCAAATGGCATTACCTTATAGCAAAAAGTTCCCCACAGAGTGATGAATGTGGTCTTCTCCATATCTTCAGGCGCCATCTTGATTTGGTTGTATCCCGAGAAACCATCCATGAAGGAGAAAAATGCATGTTGAGCAGTGTTGTCCACCAAAACATCAATGTGAGGTAGAGGGAAGTTGTCTTTAGGGCTGACCCTATTCAAATCTCTATAGTCAACGCACATTCGCACCTTCCCATCTTTCTTTGGGACCGGGACGATGTTAGCAACCCATTGAGGGTACTTTGCAACAACGAGGAAACTTGCATCAAACTGCTTTTTAACCTCTTCTCTAATTTTTAGTGACATCTCTGGCTTCATTCGTCTCAACTTTTGCTTGACCGGAGGACATTCTGGTTTTAATGACAATTTTTGCTCAACTATGCCAGGATCTAAGGCCAGGCATATCTTGGTACGACCAGGCGAAAACATCACAATAATCAGATAAGAGCTTAACCAACTTGCTTCGCTTATTTTCTTTCATGGTAGTGCCAATTTTAACTTCTTTTTTATCATCCTCTGTCCCCAAATTAATCAGTTCAGTTGGCTCTTCATGGGGCTGAATTTTCTTGGCCTCTTGTTCCATTAATCTCATTAGCTCGGAGAGGGTTCCCAATTGTCCTCATTATCCTCATCAACATGATTAACGGGATGGTCAAAATCATATAATGGGGTCATAGCACTATCATTTTCAAGAGAGTCACTTTCAGATCTGCATTTATTGGTGTCAACACAAGTAAAAAAAAGGGTAATGAATAAAGGTTAATGAAATGGTTGAGCAAAAAGCTGAAAAAGAGAAATAGCAAGATAATCTGAAAATGCATTTATTGATAGTAAATATTGAAATGAAAACATGTGAGCCCGCTTTCACAACACATTATCCTAAAGCCTTGGCGAGCTAAAGGATTAGCATTACAAAATTACTTTGAATCAATTTCACAAGTCATGGGAAAATCAACGCTCTCCCAATTGTTGAGTTCTGCATCTGGGGAGCAAGGGTACACCAAGTTGACACCATGATTGATGAGTTGATCGTCTTCGATGGCGGTCACTTGGTTCAGAAACACTAATCCCGCACTTCGGAAGTTTCGTCGGATGTCACAGATGGGGATCCTCTCAGCTTTAGGCTCCCGATTTTCCCACCTAGCCAACCTCCTCTCCCTTTTCTCTTCTAGGACCCTTCTTTTGTCTGCTTTGGTGGGTTTATATCCTAACCCAAATCTGTCTTTGTTTTCGCAGGGTGCCCAGAAATTCACGATGCCTTGTCCATTCATTCCTAGTCCTCTTCCATATTGGTATCCTTTTCCAAGCATTACCTTAGCCATCATCATGGATGCATTAGATGGTCGGGGCTTCAGACCTTGAGCTCCTTCTTCCACATAGGTGGCATTGACAATCTCTAGCGCTTGGAACGCGGTTTCAAGAGCTTCTTCTGCAGCTTCAATATAAGGAGTGTCTAAAGGCTTGCTCACCAGCAGGTCTTCTTCGCCAAATACAGTAATCATCTTATTATCAACTATGAATTTTACTTTTTGGTGCAAGGTAGAAGGCACAGCTCCAGCAGAATGAATCCATGGTCGTCCTAAGAGACAACTGTAGGATGGCGTAATGTCCATCACTTGGAAGAGTATATTGAAAGTGCAGGGACCAATTTGAACTGGTATTTCAATTTCCCCCATGACCTCTCTTCTGGTGCCATCGAATGCCCTTACTATCATCGTACTTGGTTTCATGCAAGTTCCATCAAAAGGCAGCTTGGAAAGGGTTGATTTCGGTAACATGTTCAAGGAAGAACCATTGTCAATGAGCACTCTAGCTATTATATGCTTTTGACATTTGACAGAAATGTGTAGTGCTTTGTTGTGCCCCATTCCTTCAGCTGGTATCTCATCATCAGTGAAAGTGACATAATTATCAGCAGTAATATTGCCAATAATGCCACCTAACTTGTCAGCTGTAATGTCATGAGAAACATGAGCCTGATTCAGTATTTTCATCAACACTTTTTTGTGCGATTTGGAGTTCATCAATAAGGACAAAAGCGATATCCTTGTAGGGGTGCGATTCAGCTGATCTACCACTCTGTATTCACTTTGCTTGATAAACTTCAAGAACTCACAAGCTTCTTCATCTTATACCTCTTTTTTGTACTCCTTCGCCTTTTTTGACCTTTCTTTTTCTTTTGCTTCGTTCCCAATGGAAGTCTCCCCTATCTTGACTTTGCCTTTACGGTTCCCCTTTTCTTGTTCTTCTGGGTCCCTTCGCAGCTCCTCAGGAATGTAGACAAGGCCACTCCGGGTCACTCCCCCAATTCCTGATATATTGGTAACAATAGAAGTCGAACCAGACGCAACTTCCGACTGATCATTCGTGGGATTGCTTCTAAGGACTTGCACATCATAATTCCATGGCACGGCTCGAGTGTCCTTGAAGGGAAAAGGACTGGGAACTTGAATGGTGATAAGTTTCGGGCCATAAGGGGATGGCGCATATGTAGCTTCAGTATAATAGATAACCAACGGTTTGATAACCGGATTTGCAATGGAAGGGACCAGAGAGTTTACGGCTTCCTGACCTTCTTGCAATTGTGGAATAGCACACTTATCCACCATGTTTACGCCACCATTGTCCCATAGATGACCTATTTGAACTAATTGCATATCTATTAGATCTTGGAGGATTTGTCTGAACTCACCACATTCCTCAATAGAATGCCCCACATTCCCATGGAGATTGCACATTATTTCACCTTCGTTGCCCCCTTTCTCTTCAATGTGAGCTTCCATCATCCCAGATTTGCACAGCTCTTTAAAGATAAACCACATTGGGGTTTTGATATCTGTCGCTTGTCTTATGAGCTGCAGGGCCGAACACTCCTCTATAGCATTTACTGTGGGATTCCCATGGTTTGGTAAAGGATTGTGACCCACACTAGGAGTATTTGTCTTGAAATTCAACCACTTAGCATTGATTAGATCTTGCACCTTAAACTTTAGTGCTTTGCAATTCTCTGTAGAATGCCCTGCGGCTCATGCATGGTAATCACACTTGGCATTTGGGTCAAAACCTTTAGGGTATGGGGGTTCTAATGGCTTCATCGGACAAGGAGCCAAAAGAGAGTTACGGATGAGTTGGGGTAGTAATTCGGTGTAGGTCATGGGAATTGGGTCGAAGTGGACAAACTTCCTTTCTTGGTTATTTGGTGGCCTTCTTTGGTTTGTGTTTGGATTTTGGGTCCATGGTTGAGCTGTTTGCGATAGTAAGGTAGAGGGTACCAGGTATTGAGTAGGAAGTGGAGTTTGGTGAGGCCTCATTGGGTTGTGAGGTTGAGGATGCGGAACGTGTGAAGTGTTGGCGACATAAGGGTGATAAGGCTGGGGATATGGCATCGGTGGAGTAGTGGAAAAGTATGGGTGGTAAGGTGCGAAAGGAGTCTGGAAGGATGGTTGATGGTTTACAGGTGTTTGGCTATATCTGCCTCGGGTGGAGTTTCTTTGGTCGAAGGTAACAGCATGGGTTTCTCCCTCTCTTTTCTTCCCCATCGGGGGCTTTTTGGCGTTAAATGTTCCTGTTGAACTTTCAACGATTTTCCCACTTCTCATTCCTCCCTCAATTCTTTCTCCAATGATGACCATGTCTGAGAAATTTGATGACACACTCCCTATCATTTTGTCATAAAATGGTGATTGCAGAGTGTCAATGAACGTAGCCACCATTTCTCTTTCCGCCAATGGGGGCTCTACTTGAGCAGCCATTTCCCTCCACCTCTGAGCATATTCCTTAAAGGTCTCAGCATCCTTCTTAGCCATATTTTGCAATTGTAATCTATCCGGTGCCATATCAATGTTATACTTATACTATTTCAAGAAAGCGTCAGTCAAGTCTTTGAAACATCGTATATGGGCACGCTCAAGATGCGTGTACCAATTCGAGGCTCGCCCAGTTAGGTTATCTTGAAAGAAGTGGATTAACAGCTTATCATCGTGAGCATGCGAAACCATCTTGCGGATGTACATGGTTAGGTGGTTCTTTGGACAAGTAGTTCCCCTGTACTTGTCGAAATCTGGGACTTTAAACTTGGGAGGAATCACCACATTCTGGACAAGACAGAGCTCTGAGGCATCCAAAAGACCATAGCCACTTGCCCCTTCAATGGCTCATAGTCTTTCTTCAAGAATTTCCCACTTCTCCTTGGACTGGGGGTTTTCCACAGAGGAATTCAACGGGTATTGTGGCATGATGGTGGGAACAGAATGTTGCCCCAGTGGGGTTCCACTGGCATGTGGTTGAGCTGCGCTTAAGGAGTTTGAAGCAGGCATGCTGCTGTCCGGAGGATTGGCGGTTTGCGGTGGTACAGAACTGGGATGGAGACCATATGGCGGGATAAAGAAAGGGTATGGGTGTTGTGTTGGCGGGGATTCGTTGACATTTGACTGAGTGGCTTGATTTTGGGTAAGGTTCGAGGGTTTTGAAGTTGGGGACACTGTTGGCATGTCATTGTTGGGGGAACTAGTGGCTAATGGTGGTATATAACCTAGAGGGAGGCCATACGGGGGGAAAGACGCCCCTTGGTTTCCCTGTGAACTGGCGACTGAAGGTTGAGTGGTGTCGTTTAGGCAAATGGTGAGTGGCATCGTAATCCCGAGGATTAAAGCCTTGGTATTGCGGGGGACCGCATGACGAAACCAAAGCGGGCAAAGAGGTGTGGCCGGATGTCCTTCATTTGTCACTGAGGGATTCCCATCTGTGCTCCTTCTATTCTCCATAGACTGTAACATTTCCATCATCTTGGACATTTGCTCTCTAAGCTGATTCACTTCATCCCTCAACTCTTGAGTTTGCTCTATCTCATCCATGATCCTTGCTTGGGAACGAGTTCTGTAAGGGTGTCGTGGAAGCTGTTTTCCTGCTATAGTGTCTACTTTTCTGCTCATGATGTGAATATGTAATTATTAGTATTGATGGAACAAAATTGGTGATATGCATGCATGTGAAGTAGTGACTACTTATGCAGATAAAATTTTTATTTTTTTATTTTTTCATTTTTATTTTTTTTAAAAAGCTAAGAATGCAAAAATGACGTATTTTTTTAATTTTTTTAAATGGTTGGAATGCCATGAAATGCAAGAGAATGCATTTTATTATTATTATTTTTTTGAAAAAGAATGCAATAATGAATGACATGAGGGATAGAGATGAAGAAGTTTTTTTATTATTTTTTACAAAGAAAAAAAATGCTAGAAATGAAAATGCAAGACGATGTATTTTTGCCCTTTTTTGATTGATTTTTTTTAAAAAAAAACAAGAATGAATTATATGAGGAAAATATAGGTAAAGAAGATGTACGCTCCATTTTTGTCCTAGGGATTCCCTTAAATTTGAGGAAATTTATCCTAAAGATCTATGAGTCTTACTAATTCGTGAGATCTTTCATTTGGTGGCTCTATTATTTTAGAGATTTCTAGAGCCAAGTCCTATTTTAGAATGTTGACCACGAAATAGTGGGTAAACCACTAGGTGTGGGACATTCATGAAAAAGGCACACTCTAGATGAGGTTTTCACGATAACCAAATAGGATGTACATCCAAAATGGCTACCATTACGCAACCTCTACCTATCCTAGGATTCACTCAGACCCGGGTATAGGGCCCCACTCAGGCATGTGTGATAAACGTGTAGGTGCAGTGGGTGCTGGGAGAATTCAAACCTGTACAAAAATTAAAAAAAAAAACAAAATTACCCCCAACCTACAAAGACATATATACAACAGCCAGCCAGTAATCCTCTACCCTAGGGTTTCAATAATTAAGCACAAGGTATATATACAAGTCACAATATACATGAAATAATGCTATCAGACATTTACATAAAAGTACTAAATAAAAACATTTACAAACAAATAAGGAAACAAAAACAAAGACAAAGAGGGCAAAATAAATAAATAAGAGATTATTAAAAATTTGCACAACTAACAATAGTAGGCCTGACTCTCAACCAATAGTCTTCGATGAGTCGCCAATATGTCATGAACCGGATCGCGACGGACGACCAAAAATATATAAAATTAATGGAGTCGCCACCAATGTTTATTTAAATTGGGAAAACATTAGAAAAACCATTTAATCAAGCAAACTGGTCTTTTGAAAATGAGTTTGGATTCGGGAGTCGATTACAGGTAGGGAAGGTATTAGCACCCTACACTGCCCGTTTCATGAACGGTACCTTAAGTTAGTTGTTCAAGTTTTAATAATCTCAAATATATTTATTTTAACCCCTTTAAACAAAAGACTTTGTAATTATTTATTATTTTTCATTTTTTTATTTTTTGAAAAGAAATAAAAGAAACAACCAAATTATGAAAATTTATTTTTTTGGCTTGACAGAAATGGATTTCTGCTCCTACGTATCTCCTGGTGCAATGGAGAACTCAAAGTCACGTAGTTCTTTAAAAAATAAGTGTGTGTTAGTTGGTTTTTAATTTTTTTTTAAAAAGATTCTGAAAATTTGAATTAACAAGTCGTCGCGACTCAGTTAATCAAATTAAGGATTGAATAGGTGAAGCTCGCGTCATGCTAGAGACGTCACCCACTGATTATCAAATTTGTCACGAAAATTTAAAAAAAAGGTTTTGAATCTTTAGCGATTTGTTTTATAAAAAAAATGAAGACAAAATAACAATTTAGATCATCAAGCTGTCGCAACTAAAATGATCACAAGGGTTAGCAAGCGTCATGAACTCAAATAACCCCAATTTATTCTTGAATTAATTTTAAAATAAAAATTATAAAAAAATAAATTAATAAATAAAAAATCAAACTAATAAATGAATAAACTAAAATGAACAACACTTATATATAAAAAAATACAAAAAATAAATAAATAAATAAGCAAGCTTACCTCCAAGGCGTAAAAATGCTACTTAAAGAAGTTGGTGCACGGGGTCCCACACGTTCTCTTCAAATCAAACCACGAAAAGCAATTTACTAGCAAGAAAAAAAATTTTACTAAAGTCTCGCTCTTATACTTAGTATTAAGCCCAAGTAAAAAAAAATTTACTAAAGTTCTTGGGCTCTTATACTTAGTATTAATCCCAAGTGTGAAAATTTTTGGATGTCAAAACCATTGAGAAGCACCCCTTTATATAGGAGGAGGGGAGGGAGAAGGAGCTTGGCTTCTCCAATGTGGGACTTAAACACTTTAGTTTTTTCAACTTTTTTCCTTTTTTTCATTTTTCATTTTTGTTTTTTTTTTTAGAATTTCATTCATTTTTCAAGGTTTAGAAATAAACTTCATGGACAAGATTAAGTGTTCATACATTGATTAAGTAACAAAAATAAAAAATTTATGGACAAAATTGAGTATCAACAATGCTTACTGGACTGTACTGGCCCGATTGTCATCGGAGTACCTATATCCCTGGCTGATTGGGCCGACCTAATGCTGAGTAATATTCAGGTCCCATACCCGACCTACCAAAGCCCGAGGTTTCGAATTATGAACCGTCAACGGTCATCGGATCTTGACTTGATGACTAACGTCTAAAAATGGCTCTATACCATTAAGACCAATTATAACGTAGGTTGGAGATTCAAATGACCTTAAACGGTAGGAATCCGAGGGATAGTCCTTATATAAGCCAGCTCGGTTATCCAGGCTGGACATGTTCCAATTCTCTTAACCTTTTATTATATTGACTAATTCTCTAAACTGATCGGTTGACCCGAGAGCCGACTCCACTGACATTCCGTTCAGGGAACTTCAAGTGGATCTCCTTCTGACTACCTTGGGTTTCGGTCAGCATCCGAAACATTTGGCGCCCACCGTGGGGCTAGGTAAAACTTTTCCTACCTCACAAGCAACCAACTTCATCATCCGAAAATTCACTTCTTTGACCAGTTATGGCCAGCAATGAAAATCGCACTGTCAATGGAGAGAATTCGGGTGATCTTCAGCCCGGTCCAATGGAGATGCTCATGCAAGCAATAAAGGACATTAACAGCCGCATTGACCAAATTGATAGGATGAACAAAAAAGAGCAACACAGAGCCGAGCCAGAGGGGGAGATTGAAGGGTTACTTAATGAGGATGTGGCAAGAGAATTTCATCAACGCTCAAGTCAGCCAAGAGTAACCGACCTTGAAGCTCGTTTGCAGACGAACCACAAGAATCTTCCGACTGCTGATCATCCATTCTCGGATTTTATAATGTCAATCAAACTCCCGGAAGGCTTCCGACTTCCAACGATGGAGTTGTACGATGGGACGATTGATCCGCAGGAGCACCTTACAATGTTTAATTCCATGATTCTTTTGAATGGCGGATCGGATCCGATCAAGTGTAGGGCCTTCCCAACAACGTTGAAGAAATCGGCTTTACTTTGGTTCTCAAGCCTCGAAGCAGGTTCAATTTATGACTTTTCTGAATTGTCCATTAAATTTCTTAATCATTTTTCTACCAGCAGGACACATCGGAAGACTTCGGCAAGTCTGATCAATTTAAGACAGGGAAGAGATGAATCCCTCGAAGAATTTATGTGGAGATTCGGAGAGGAAGCGGTTCAAATTAGAGATCTAAACCCGACTGTGTCCTTACATGCAATCATGGCAGGATTACGTCCGGGACCGTTTGCAGATTCCCTGGCCAGAAAACTCCCTTTGGATCTTAATGATTTGCGGGATAGATCCACAGGGTACATAAACATGAAAGAAATCGCCCTTGCAAGAAGGCAGATGGAGCGGCAATTTTTCGATCTAGAAACGTCAGGAAGCAGAAGCAATCCTCACATCTCCATTCGCCCGATTTCATTTGAAAAATTTCAAGGGGGGCGATCCAACCTGAGGGGCTGTGGATCATACTGGCCCGATTGTCATCAGAGCACCTATGTCCCTGGCTGATTGGGTCGACCTAATGCTGAGTAATATTCAGGTCCCATACCCGACCTACCAAAGCCCGAGGTTTCGAATTATGAATCGTCAACGGTCATCGGATCTTGACTTGATGACTAACGTCTAAAAACGGCTCTATACCATTAAGACCAAGTATAAGGTAGGTTGGAGATTTAAATGACCTTAAACGGTAGGAATCCGAGGGATAGTCCTTATATAAGCCAGCTCGGTTATCCAGACCGGGCATGTTCCAATTCTCTTAGCCTTTTATTATATTGACTAATTCTCTAAACTGATCGGTTAACCCGAGAGTCGACTCCACTGACATTCCGTTCAGGGAACTTCAAGTGAATCTCCTTCTGACTACATTGGGTTTCGGTCAGCATCTAGAACACTTACTTACTCATAAATTATTTTAAAGAATCTTCCTCCATAGTTTGTTGACGGATGACCGACTAGCCACTATCTAAATCCAGCCGTTGATTTTTTTTTTTATACGATTCAACCGCTCGAAATGAAGGAGTGTGCATGCTCGTGATGACAAGGGAGCATGTTTGACGCTGCGTTTTAAGACAATACTGATCTTAACTAATGGTTGGGTAGTTGGGGTGTAAAGTCTGTTAGGATTGAACTAATGATGAAAAATTTAAGTATAAGATGTCATATGTTTAATTATTGTCTCAAAAAATGGCAAGGGAAATAATAAATATATTAATAATTATAACATGTTGGGTAATGATTTAAGGGTAAATCCCATTTTATTGATTGAAAATAATATTATTGTTTAGCAAAAGTGGTTCTTTAGAAAAAAAAAACCATTTTGAATTATGATAATAAACCTATTTTATCTTCAGAATGTCAATATGATGAAAACATAAAATATTTGAAATTTCAATATCTTAAGAAATATTTTAGTTAATTATTATTTTATTTAGTGCTCATATAAAGTTCGAAATAATTTCTTGTATATATTGACTAATTTGCCTCTTTATTTTAGTTAAAACAACATTCATGGCACTAAATGTTTTTATCTAATTCAGTTAAGGTTAAGACATTTATGATTTAGAATCAAGGGACTTGCAAATTTTATTATCCTATAAAATTGATAAAATTAACATTTAAATTCATAATAGTTTATTTAATCCTTTTTGTTGACTGGAAACTGTGTATTTTGTTAAATATTATTCATTCACTATCGATCTCTTTTGTTAAATATTTAGGCTTTGACTCCTTAACTGAAGGAAAAGTTCAATGTGCTCTTAAAATTTTATAGCACATTTGGGAGTATCCAATATTTTAAGTATGTAGAGCCATTGATTTTGACCTAAAATTGATCAATAGTTTAAAATTGATTAATAGTCTAAAATAATTATCTGATACTAGCACAACAGATAAATTCTCAAATGTATTAATTAAGTTTGAATCATTAACCACCATAATTTATATAAAAAACATCATTTTTTTTATGTTCATCACTTATTTAATTATCATTTGAATTAATCTTATTTATGATTTAATAACATATGAGTAGTGAAAAATTGTAATTTAA
Organism: Ormosia semicastrata; assembly: GCA_029884595.1. NCBI lineage: Eukaryota > Viridiplantae > Streptophyta > Magnoliopsida > Fabales > Fabaceae > Ormosia > Ormosia semicastrata. The sequence goes on along the minus strand of JAQQTO010000046.1, from coordinate 12,766,600 downwards.
ATTTATTATATAATAATTTAAGTTTAAGTCATTCATCATAACTACTTATATAAAAATTACTATTTAATTTTTTCTTAGTCATTACTTAGTAATTTTTATATGTATTAATTCATGATCGATGATTTATAATTAGTGTCAAATAATAATTTAAATTTGTTATATAGTGATTTAAATTCAAGTTAATTATTAATCACTTTTATTTACACAAAAATCATTATTTTTTTTCTTGATCACCACTTATTTTTTTCTTCATCATAACTGAAAAACGTAGGAAAAAAAAGGTTAAAACAAAATTGATCGGCTATTACACATCAATTTTTGGGAACAATTTTGCTCTAATCCCATTTATGAGCACGTTAAACGGCCATTAACTGAAAACGATTCTTACGTAAATACTAGTAATATGTTTGGATCGTATTTTTTAAATTTGATTATAAACCATTAGTATGAATTCATTTACTTGCAAACTTTATTTGAATTTAGAAAAATAATGTTAATCACATATATTTATATTTATATTGCTTTGTATTTATATAAATTTTATTATTTAGTTATATTTAATTTTTTTAATTCTGACATATAAAATAACGTGAGATGATATGGTTAAAAATAATGTATAATAATTTTTTTAAAATTTTAAAATCAAGTTTGCCGTTTATTTTACAAACATGATGTCCCAATAATTGAAACACGTCAATGTGATGTTGACTATTTCTATCGACAATCCAAAGACACTAATGTTTGTTTGAGAAAGATAGATTATTTTCATTTAGTTATTTTTAGATGATTAAGTTATTTTATGAAATAATTATTATATTTGAGTAAAAAATTAATTTTTTAAAAAAATTTATATGAAATTTAATGTAAAAAAGTTTTTTACAGTTAATAATCATAAGTTAAAAATTAAATTTATGATTTTAATTTAGATTATTTTTTATATTTTAATATATAAATATTATTTTATTTTTAATTAAATAATTTTTTAATTATTTTATATTTATTTTAATAATTTAATGTATAAAAGTGATTGGTATGATTGATATGTTAGTAATTATGCGGTTGGAAGGTTAGAAAATTCATCCTTCTCTTTTGTTTGATATGATTCTGGTTGACAGTTGGTGTGATCGATATTTATTAGGTTATGATCCGGGAAAGAGAGAGGTGTAGGTTTTGTAGTGCATCGGCTACCTTCAGATTCTTATTCTCGTATGTTTTTGGAGTAAGAATTTATTTTTTAATATCATTAAATGAGTGTTATATTAATTTTGTGAATTATTTTATTTGTTATTTAAATTATATTTTAATAATAATATTAAAATATAATTTAAATAAAAAATAATTTAGACATAAATTTAATGTGACATTTATTTAAAAATATAAAATAAGAAAAATATCTTATTTCAAAAATATATAACATTTTTTCAACCAATGATAGACCGTCACGCTTCGTCTTCTTTCTGGATTTGGACTTTGGACGGTAGTCACGGGCCCACACGTTCTACCCTAGGAGGCACAATAGAAGGAAAAATACCTAGATACTCCGAAATTAATACGTAAAATAGTTTTATATTTTTATAATCATTTAGATTTAATTAAATAAAATTTTATTTTCAATCCAATCTTATTTTTAATTTTTTTAATGTCACAAATTGTAATTTTAATAGAATAGTATAATATTTACAAATTTGTAAGAAAATTTTCAAGAGACAACAATTCTCATGCTTGTTCCGCTTCTCTAACTTATTGTAGTCTTTTAGACTCTTTTTGTTTCTTAAACTTGTTCTTTATTTTTTCCTAGTAAAAAAAAGAGTAAAATTATACTTTAGTCTATAAAAAGTTTTATTTATATTTTAAAGCATCATCATAGGTTTTTTTTTTAAGTCATTAACATCACCATAGCTTGGTGTGGAAGATTTGGCATTGGGCTAGTGAAAGAAGGAGAGTAATATTCATACACAACTTAAAGGGAGGCTAATAGATGTACTGCTTGGTTAACAAATTAGAGCTTGCAATGTAATTATAGACTGCAAGAGATACGAGATCCAGCAAAGGGATTAGTTAGAATTGTTTTTGATGATGTGATTAGGGCTGTTTTATACTTGGTAGTGAATAGTTGTCTTATTCAGTGCAGTGAATAGTTCTTTGTGTTTCTTCTTTTTATGTACACTAAAAAAAAGTATAGTTTAACTTCCAATTGAAATTGTGTGTATCATACAGTTATTTGATTATTTAAACTCTTTTCCACATTTTTTTATATTAAATATAATATAAAAAACGCAAAACAACTTTGAATAAATTAGATAAATCATAATATAATTTAAATTAAGGAATAAATTATAAGTGGTGTATTTGTTAGGGATTGATTGACAGATAATAAATAATTAATCATATTAAGTAAAACAACTAATTAATTATCATCTTGATAAACCTGACTATTTATTTTAATTTTAATAATATTGATGATAAGGTTTTCGTTTTTGGTGGGTTGGGGTTCATTAATTGTTAATTTTTAACAGGCTCCTCAAACACACGTAATGGGTATATTTAATATTAATTTAATATTTAAAAAACTCACTTTGTTAAATGAGGTTTGTCCTCGTCAAGATCAGCCTCTCCGTTGCCATGGTGCAGTTTAGATGGGTTTCAAATTTTTAAATGAATTGAACAGATATCTTATAATTTAATTTATTGCAGGGTTATTATTATTATTATTTTTGAAGAAGGTTGTTAGGCGTTTTTTTTCATTTTATATTGGGGAATGAATGTTATTAGTTTTGATCAACTGTTGTGTTGTAAACTTGGCAATGTGGATAAACTCATGGCTGTATCTTTATTTGCTTATTGGGAATATATTAAAAAATTATTTATTTGACACACGTAAAAAATAAAACTGTACATGTGAATATATGACAAAAATTAGTACTGAGGCTGCTAAGAAAAATGTCAAACAGATACTAAAGTTCATATGTTGATAGTACTAATGCTATTGAATTAAGACAATACTAATGCTGTCTAAATATTAGAAAGTTGCTTAAGTGTTATCATGAAAAATCAAGTGAAGAAGGAATTTTGGTACTATATTAAAAAATTGATAGTATGATGTTGTCAAATATTAATAAGAATGGTAATATTGAAATTACCATAAGGTCAACAAGCCAATAGACATAGTTGACACTTAAATATTAGAGTTTGAATTGTAACGGTGCATAGCAATAATACTGACGTTATTGAAAAAGAATCCAAAATAGACTAAGTGCTTGTTTGGTTGGGATTATTTTCCAAACCAACACTAAAAAGCTTTTTTCATTGTTCATGATATGTTTGGATAATCCTGTTTTAACTTTTATATGAAATTTAATGCATTATAATAACTTTTTTTATGAGCTTAAAACTTAAAGTTTGAAACTTATGATTTTAGATTATAAATTATTTCAAAAGCTTTGAGATGTAAACATCATTTTGTCCTTAATCAAATAATTTTTTTAACCATCTAATACATTTTTTAGTAATTTAATGCATAAAAAGTGATTCTTTTTATATCATCTAAATAAAATAAATTATTTTAAAATCACTTTTCAGCTAATATATCTAAACATAAAATAAATTCTATTATAATTGATTATACAATAATTAATTATTAAAATAATCAAAATTTTCACTGTTGAACCAAATACACCATAAGTCCTTAGAACTAGTTTTATAATGTGGTATAACGATAATACTGATGTTGTTGACGAGAAGTTCTGATAAGACTTATAACTAAAAGGCACATGACAGACATGTGACTTCCTAAAATATTTTCAATTACAAAGTGCAAGTCTTGGGCCGAAACCCACAATGGGGGGTATATTCCCACTACTTTTCATATAGAAACATAACGCTCTTTACGAAGACACAGACTCAAGATGTGTGCTGGTAGAAGTGAAGCAGTAATCGCCAGTGACAAGTGATGTAATTTGAACAAGCATATGATCATTAATTATAGCATTGTTGAATGCTCGGAGCGGTTACTCAATCTATCTATAAATAGGAAGTCTTTGTAACATTATAAAATGCTTAAACACTTTACGCTCCTCACCCATAATAAGAAGATGATTTATCAATGATCATTTTTTTTATCTTTCCTTTTTAGATTAACTACTTTCTTTAGATTTTAGCTTCAACTCTAGGAGTAGATCATAGCTTGTAGTTTGTACTCAACTTGTGCTTGAAATTATGCTATAAGTATAATTCTTAAGCTCAATTTCAATATTTTTTTATATGTGTAATCAACACATTTTACTTTCATTTGTTGATATTCAACAAGATCACGCACTTTATTTATTAAATATCATTAATGTCGATCTCATGACAAAGTTAATTGGCAATGCGAAAGAGTTTAATAAATTTGTGAGAGTTTGATTCCTCTCTCATCTCAAATATCAAAGAGTCAAAGTTTCAAATTTTAAGTCACGTCTCAACCTCCTAAGCCATTGCAATATTCTAAATATTTCCGGAAACATTACTACTGGAGAAATTCAACTATAATGAAGCTTTGCTGTTGAGTATATAAGTATATATATTAAATCATGAAGTTATGGTTATTTATAATCACGAATCACGATGAGATATAATAATTGAAGGTGAATCTGATGATAAGTACAGAACCTTGGTGTTTTTTTCCCTTTAATTTTATATGATCTAGCTGCTTACCAACATGGATTATACATAATAATTTATTTATTAGTTGCAATTAATTTATTTCTAAAATGCTTAATATGTTTTTTTTCCCAGTATTGGTATAGGTACGTAGTGAGAGATAAACACAACTTTCTTTTCTTGATTTTCTCATTATTTTTTTAATGAAGAGGATTTGATCCTATATCCTTGCGTTTACACCCAAAAAAAAATCAATTAAGTCAATTGGTAACTTGAAAAAAAAATTAAATTTTTATGAAAAATCTAATTATTGTAAATGGTTTAATATATAACTCTCATATATAGTCTAATCATATAAAATTTTGTAACATTCATTTTAAGTTGATAGTCAACAAATAACACAATATACATATATATAATCTCAAAACCAGATTGTATGACAAATTAATTCATTTTTTAATTCTATTTTTCCTTTTTCGGACTGAGGGCTTGTTGGTTTGAGATTCTAGTTTCCACACCATAAAATCTGGTACTATTCCATCAGTAGCTGCCAAATTTTGTGGATGTGGAGCATGCAATGTTCCTTCAGGAATTGAGAGAAAGAAAAGAGAGAGAGACTTTAAGTTTGTGAAAATGGACCAAAGTAGGAATTAACAGAGAAAGGGATCCATCTCAGGTAAAAATACCTGTTAATTGTAGCAGGTTGTTGAGATTTATAAAATGGTTCACTTCTATATTTATAATTGAGTCCTATTAAATTTTAGTTTAGTCTTTAATCAAGTGGCCACCATGAAATAGTCATTGTTCTTAGTACTACTACCACGAGCAACGTCTAACCTTGCCTGAGCCATTGCGTCGCCACTCCTATTAATTTGCCATCGCTTAAGCTCTGGCCTCCACCAAGGACCCAAATCCACGTCCTTTGCTCTTCCAACAAAAGGCTTCATGCACAACCTAGTAGATCCCCTAAAAGCTTAGATCTTTGATTTGCAACTCCGAACTTGTCCAGCACACCAACAGTAACTCCACCGTGTAAACCCCATCACACCAACTCCACTACCAAATATATATGTCGTCGAATCGCTATCAAATACCATCTAAATCCACCAATCCTATCCTATATCGGAATTGTAGAAGAATAGAACATGGAAGCTGCAGCTCGATCCCTCTAAGCCCAACACCTGTGCGATAAACCTCCATCCTCCACCAACTGCAACCCAGTGCCACCCATCGCTAGCGTCTTCTCCGAACCACCATGGTCGTGCTTCCCACCTCTGCTCCGCCACCACACATCGTGCATGGGTTTGAAAATGGGTACAAACCCCCATGCGAACTTGGAACCACCACTGCACCTATGGCCCAAAATACGACCACGACAAAACTTGTTCCTGCCACCAAACACCACCAAGCAGGATCACCACCATACCAACCACCGACTGAAAATGAGAACCACCAGAAACCGAACCCAGAACCATTGGACTCAAACCCTACCAAATCGGTCACGAACCACCAGATCCATTGCACAGCAACCATGCTTCGCCATGGCTGCGAACCAAAATCATAGAAGTACCTTAGATGGCTATAGAGTTCTGGGCTGAGGTACGTTGGACAGTTATAGGTGGTGTTTGGTCGTTGGAATACAGGTGTTTGGTTGCTCAGATGGCCATTTTGTAGAGTGTTGATCAACACCAGAGATTGTTAGAGTAATGATTGGCCACACTAGTGGCTAGCCAGTCTAGGTTGTTGAGGGGTAGTTGTGGTGGTAGCTAATGGGTCCTAAAGGACTAATTTGTAAACTTAAATTTCTCTTCCTTAATTATCTCCTAATCAGGTTGCATATCTTTAATTCCAACCATCCATTTATTTGTCTTCTCATCTAATGATTTAGATATACATGTCCATGAATGGACCCAAACTGCAGGATCTGTCTTATACGGGTAAACTATAAAGTCATAATGTAATGTATTAACTTATTCATCCTTATACGAGTATGCTATAAAGTCATACATGAAAGGATCTGTTTGACCTGTTTGGTATGAATTGTAGAATAAAATCTGATAGTATTAGGTCTGATAGTATAAGGCCTGATAGTATAAGACCTGATAGTATAAAGTCTAATACGTAATGGTTTGTGATATCAGAGTATTTAAAATTATAATAGAAAAGTCTTTATAGCAGCTTATACATCAAAATCCAATCAAACCTAATCCTACCCTCCAAAACTTGATTAAGTTATCCATCATTTTAATGTATAAGAGAGATTTGATGGATAAACTTATACAATATAATATTTACATCAAATAATTAATAAAGTCATAATGTATTGTATTAACTTATCCTATTAGATCTAATATAATATGTCAAACAAGTCCTTAGACAAGACATGACTTTTTCTACCAATGCTTTATGCCCTTGTCCATGGGATGAAGGGATTGGGTGTAGACTATAGACAAACAAACAGTTGTATTCACAAACTTTGATTTGCATAGTCCGAAAGAACCCTAATTTTCCAAAGTGTGTATCCGTGCGCGCATTAGACAATGGACATTGGAAGTCTCTTAAGTCTTAACTCAAGTTTACGCGTGACAATGGCGCAGCCCCCACTCGAGTATGTGGTTGCCTTATCGAGATTAAGACCGCCCCTCGGAATCTATCCATATTTTTCGTTTTCAAAAGTTTACATTACCTTCTTGTTTTATACCCATTTCGTTGTATGCTTTCTAAGGTGCACTTTGTCGCGGAAAATGATTGTTCGGGTCAAAGCAAAATGGTATATATATTATTATTATCAGTATGGAACAATTACGGAGGAGGGAATTTGGCTCAAAAAGTGGTACCCAAATAATGCACTTTCCGGAGTTAAAAAGGACGTGCATTTTGTTCTTATTTTCGAAGACCAAAGATTGAAGTTGCATTAATTCACAAGATGCTCCCTAACCCTATGCCTATATATATATATATCTTATGCCTTGCAGATTTTGGGTGTTAAAAAGAGATCAAGGAAAATATTTTTATGTTCTTTTTTTTTTGGAGAGTAAATAATGTTGTCATTTCAATTCATATCAGCATATTTTCTATTTGGGGTTTGATAAACTTAAAAGATCGGATAAGGTAACGATTGAAACTTAGATAATTAGTATTGTCCCATGGTTGTGGTGTGGCTTACATAACCAAGGCCCCCCCCTCATCCCACCACATCATGTTCCTTTGCCCCCCTTCAGCTGCCTCCTAGTTAGGCTTTCCTCATCTCCAGGACCACAAAAGCACTTACAAACACTGTTTCCTTCCTGGACCACTTAATCATTCTACTCCACTCCAGTTTCTGCCCTTCTCCCTTAGCTCTCACTTTTTCTTCTATTGGGTTTCTTCACATAAGATGCTGCATTGATAAAACCAGTAACTGATCATAAAAAAAAGCTTGATCTTGTGAAAGTGAAGAACACAGATATGACTACAGTTCAGACCAAAAAAAAAGAAAAAAGATCTGACTACAGTGCCTCCACAACTGTAAGGAATTAGAGTTACACGCTCCAACTGAAGGCGCGTGAAAACAAATATAGGACATGAGATTAAAGCTATATATGTAACAACTGTGAACAGTAACACCAACCAGAATAAGTAAGGGGGTCATGTGTCCCCACCAAGGCAATGTAGGTGATATGATAGATGAGGAAAGATAAAAGCATCAGAGGATGCATATATTTGATTTAACTCTTATATTGTTACACTACTTTTTAAATTTTTTTTTATATTTAACTAATGATATATAAATTTATAATTAATTATATATATTAGTTAATTAATGAGTAAATTTAAATTTCAATCACTTTTTATATGATTTCTGTTAAATAACTAATATACATAATTAATTATAAAAAAATGATATTAAAAATAATATAAATACTGTTTGTGACAAAATTAACATTATTTTATTTGATTTGATACGAGCAAGCATGCATTCAGACTTCACAGATATATATATCATACATGGTCCATGGTTTTCTGTTTTATTTTCTTTCTTTCAAATTTATTGCTGTTATTGTTTCGTTTGGAACTATAGCAATTTTGATGCTCGTGTTGTATGTGTTCTTTCATGTCTTGTCACACCAATCTGCTCCTTTTTTCTTTTTATTTGGCGCGGGGCTGGGGGGGGGTGTGTTGTGGGTTGCTTGATTGAGGAAACTGAGAAGAAGTCGGAATCAAATACAATAAACGTTAGAAGAGTATGTTAAAAGTGAAGACTCGGTAGACAGATTCTTTTGTGCTTCCTATATAATAAAAAGTTCTTACCATGAATTATTCGATGTGTATTATCTGAGCATCATCATTGTATATTATTTTTAATATTATAACTAATGTGTCACACATTAAATAATATAGAGTAAGAATTTTTTTTATGCTTAGAACACCTAGAAATTTCTCAAGATGGTGATAAAATATTAACTTTTTTTTTGTAATAATTAAAATGAAGGGTTTTTAGTAGGTCTTAGAACATAAATTTGACAATTCAAGGTCATGAAAGAACACTGGCATGTCAGTTTCCGTAGTTTTGTATATCTATTCGCTGTTGTTGATAAAACCCGAGTATTGTTTGTTTACTAAGTTAGTGAAAGAATATTGGCATACTGGCCTTTGGCATGCATATTTTTTCAGAAAAGAAAGTACAACAAAATATGATTCTTTACGACTATTCAATCATTCTTGGACATACTTGTGTTGTGTATAATAAATACAAATGGTATTGGTTTAAACAATTATGATTTATGACCTTTCGATCATTCTTACGGCAAAAATATTTAGTTATATGTGAATGAAACTGGTCAATGTGAAATGATTTTAACAGGGTGTATGCAATGGAGCCACGTGACAAAAACAAAGTGGACAGCTTATATATATAATTATTATAATTTACAAAAGAAAAAATATGCAGTGTAGGCTAAAACAAGAGAAACGTCAATGTGAAATTGAGCTGTTTCCCCATTTGTATAAGCAGCTAGAATAGGACAAAAATTGATGGTTGAGGAAACCGTTTAAATCCTCTCTATACTCGAGGCTTCCTGCTATACTAATTACTAACCATGCATAGCTATTAGCTAGGGTCAATTGGATATTCCAATCATTTTCAAGTGTGTGCCAAAGTACCATATTTCCTATATTCTTTTGGGTCACTTTCCTTCGATCCATTTTAGTTACAAGCCCTGTTTCCCTTCTCCCAACTGGCACAAAGAGAGTGACCTAATTCCTAGTGCCGTCTGCCCCCACCGCCAAGGTCTCTCCTCTCCATAACCAATTATTTTAACCTCACATGTCAGATATTATAATAAAAGAAAATAAAAAGAACAAGAACAGAAGAGAGCCATCCAACCAAACAAGGCCCAGATCCATTAATCCAGCCCATCTAAAAAAAATAGAAGATTAAAACAAAGAAATTAGGATTTTGCGGCTTAAGTTATAATTTTAGGTTTTAAGAGTCACTATCGGTATCCAACAACAGTGTACAGGCTTTAAAAAATAAATAAATAAACAATGAAACGTGAGTACTCATTCTTCAGTCATTTACCTTTTTTCCTTTTGTTGATAATTTGATATCAACTGGCAAAAAGAATACAAGTTATTCTGTGGTGTGGCCACACTTCGAAGGTGTTAGTTGTGCATATCCACCGTAACATCAGAAAATGAAAGGGAAAATTGTCATAACTTGAAAGGGTTTGGTTCCACTTCCGGTGAGTTGCAGCATTACAGTCACGAAGGGTTTCTCATGAGTGGTGATGGAGACTCTGGAATTCAGTATGTAATTTCAAAGTCACGAAGAACAGAAACCTTTCTCACATGCTACACATTGAAAGGTCCACTTCTAAGCTTATAATCTTGCTTGGCTATTAATGTTTCCTCCAACTGACCCTGTACCAACTAAGAACTTCCCAAATCCCAAATCATAATGATAATCATATTTCCTCATTCTTTACACTAATGATTAACTATTAAAGTAAAGCTCTCTCAACATTAATTTTTTTATTTACAAGACTCGACCATAAAATTTTACTTAAAGATAATAAATGTCGAACCACTTGAACTAACTAAGTGTTAATACTACTAAAGTAATATATATATTTCCTTTCATAAATTTCACCTCACCTTTTAATGAGATTTTTGAACCTTGAATTTGTAAGATGAAGTATTCAATACCCTCATGAGGTTTTCCATTAGAGACAATTTACAATTTGATTATTCAAGATCAGGACCACAATAACAACTGTTCTCTATCTTTAGTATTAATTAAAAGTCAACATTATTTCTACAAAAAAAAAAAAGCTAAACATTAAAGGCCCAAGCATGGAGTGCCTTATCAACTTGAATATCAGTATGTTTACAAGGCAGAGTTGAATAAGGAATTACAAAAACTTCACAGTTAGGAAGGAAGGAAAATTTGAGCTTGCAGAGTTTTGTAATGGAAAAATGTGGGTAATTGGGTATATATAGGTTCTGCCATTATATATGCTGAGAATTGTGAAGGGCCGCCCGGGAGGGGGGGGGGGGTGTTGTTATTGTATGTATATTATCACTTTATATAACTTGGCCATCCAGATTGTGGGAAAATGAGAAATAATAATGGTTAGTAAAATGTCATAACATCAAATTAAAGCGTACTTCTGTTACCATTACCGAACAAACGGTTTTCTGAAAATGATGATGAAGAATCCACAGGATTCAGTACGTAATTTTCGAAGTCACGAAGAACAAAACTTAAGCTGCATTAAGTTTTTTTTTTTAAAGAAACTTCCTGATTTTGGGGATTCAGATCTCACAAGATCGCTTTGCTTCAACTTTAATCTACCTTATTCTTCCTCCCTACAAGAGGTCTTGGATCTCCTTTGAAAAAGAGAGAGAGAAAAAAAAAAGGACATTCCTTCACATTGATAGGAGACCTCGTCCAAGTAGCTAATTTGGTTATTTGTTATAAATATTAATGTTGCTTCAACCTGAGCCACTTAATTAAGAACCTCTCGACGGTCAAATCATAATTGATAATTATATCTCTTGCAAATTGCAAGTCATGAAAAACGACTAATTAACTCCTAAAAAACAGAACTAAGAAAGCAGTTGACATCCAAGTCACATTCAACACCTTTAAAAAGTTGCACCATTGCCAATTTATAAATGCTAAATGTAGTTTTTGTACGAAATGTGTTAAGAAAAAATATGAAACAATTAAAAAAAGAAGAAATTCATTCTTGTACTATGTCCCATGAAAGAGAATGAAGGTGATTGGTGCGGGTTCTATAAGAGAAGTTGAGGTTAAAACAAACAATTCCACAACATTTGTAACTTTTCATAAAAAAATATTATCGTGTGAAATAGCACTACTCTTACAAAATTTCTCTATCATTAATAGCAAAACTTTTGTTCGTTGCCTAATTATAGAAGATGCTCATTTAGAAATTGCTAGAGGCGAAGCAATCAAATGAGAAAAGGGGGCGGGGGGTTGTGGGGGGGTGCTTTTAATTAGTGCCAAAGGGCTGTGAATTGTTTTTTCTTTGTTTTTGTTTCGATGTGAGGGCTATAAATAATTTCACTAAGCCCGTCAATACTTTACTTGATCTGAATTGGGAAAAAGCCAACTCGACGGCTCGTGAGGCCATTTTTAACATTGCTAGAGCGACCCATTTAGCATGATTTCATGACCCAGCTATCTGGCCCAGCGGCCCATTTGCCCATTTGGTGAGCCAATTGTCAAAAAAGCCCAAAACTCAAGCTGATGAACTTCGTTGTAACCAGATCAAAAGATGGCGTGCAATAAGAACATTATGCTAAGATTTTCTAGATCTATTAATCTAAAAATTTATGACATATTAAAATATATAAAGAGTTTTATGATTATCTTAAAAAGGCGCTGATGAGAAAGTTATTATTGAAACCCTTAAAATTAATTTCGATGAGGGAGATATATTGTTTTTATCTCACAAGAATGATCATTTCACGTGTCGATGTCAATAAACAATGCAGACGCACTAAAGTGACTAGGAATAAGAGTCTCTCCGCATAAACCCACTATGGTAAACTCATATACAAGATCCATTAAACAAAACTCACATATGAGCAGTATTTTAATAACAATAGGTCCATTAACAATACTGATCATAATTTGAGCTAAACAAAATGTTTTAATAATTTTGATATCTAATTAATTTGAGTTTTATAAAATTATAATATGATTTATGCTAGTTCATAAAAAAATTTAATATTCTCTCACTTTGACGGCATAAGTCATATTATATTATTTTAATAAGAAAACAATTTTCTAAATTAATCAAATAATATGTGGTCACAACATGATATCAAAATTGAGTTAGCACTCTTAACAACTAGTCCAAAATGAGATTACAAACATCTCAACAATACAAAAAATCATACTTGAAGGAGTATTGATATCATACATGCAAGGTACTCATATACCGGTAACCCAACAAAATATGATATATGGGTAATGGGAAAACACATCCAAATTGCAAGTCAATATGTGATCAAAGTGCATTTCCCAACAAAATAACCCCAAGCATCCACCTAGGATACTTTCTAATACTTAACAAATATTTCAGTACAATAACAAAATGAGTTTGAATCCAAAATGTCTCCACAAAATGTCATAACATAAACAAACAAAATTGTGCAGATAATAATAACAATAACAATATTATATGACAATGATAATAATAATAATAATATAATTGTTTAAGGTCTTGAGACATAATAATAAAATGAAATCACAACAAAAGATTACAAAACAAACCCTCACTAACCCAAAACATCAAAAGACCTCATTATACCCATATAAGTCACATGATCAACAAAACTTTGACAGCTAAACCTTTGGTTAGAGAATCTGTAACCATAAGTTATGTAGAGATATACTCACATGAGTTTGAAACTCCTAAATCTTCTCTCTAACAAACATGTATTTTGTATCAAAATGCTTTGAGCTTTTATTAATTTGAGAGAATCACATTACGACAAAGTTATCACAATAGATAGTAAGAGGCCTGTAAATAATCTCCACAATACGAAATTCAGCAATCAAAATTTTCAACTATACCACTTGACGCATAGTCTCATAACAAATTATATACTTTGCCTCCATAGTGAAAGTGGTTGTGAGTGTTTGTTTAACACTTTTTCAAGTAGCAACTCATCCTACCAACATAGATATATACCTTGATGTGGACTTGTAGTCATATGGACAACTACCATAATCAGAATCAGAATATCCTATCACCTCAAGGTGATTCGATCTTCTATAGGTAAACATATAATCTTTGATACCCTGTAGATACCTCATAACTCATTTTGTAGCATGCCAATGAGCCACACCAGGTTTGCTCAAATATCTCCCAAGTACACTAGCAACGAAAGTAATACCAAGACGTGTACAAACTTGAACATACATAAGGCTGCCAATAACGAAAGCATATGAGACCTTATCCATTTCAACAATATCTTTATCATTTTGAGAACACTGAGTATTAGAGAGCCTTTCACCCTTTTGAATGAGTGCAACACAAGGAATACAATATTTCATATTAAATTTATTCAAAATCCTTTCAATATAAGTTTTCTAAGACAAGTCAAGAACACCACGAGATCTATCACAGTGAATCTCAATGCCCAATACAAAAGAGACATCACCAAGATCTTTCATATCAAAGTGCATTGTCAACATCTATATCGTCTTATATAGAAAATTAACATAATTACTTGTCAATAATATATCATCAACATATAAAACAAGAATAATGAATGTGTTTTCACTAAACTTCAGATAAATGCATTAGTCAACCATATTTTCTTTAAAGCATAGAGAGCCAACAATATAATCAAATTTCAAGCACCAACCATCTTCAATAAAACCATCAGGTTGATCCATATACAAATCCTCATATAAATCACCATTTAGGAAGGCGGTCTTAACATCCATTTGATGAAACTCCAAATCAAAATGAGCAACTAATGTCATCACAACACGAAAAGAATCTTTAGTAGAGACCGGTGAGAAAATCTCCTTATAATCAATGTCTTCCCTTTGGTTATATCTCTTAGCAACAAGTTTGACCTTATACCTCTCAATTTCACCTTTAGTATCACATTTGGCCTTAAAGACCAATTTGCAACCAACAGTTTTATAACCAGTAGGCAACTTCACTAATTCTCAAACATTATTCTTTCTCATAGAAGCTAACTCATCCTCCATAGCCACCAGTCATTGCGCATTATCAGGACTAACCATGACCTTTTAAAAGGAAATATAATCATAATTCTCAATTGAATTAAACTCATGCTCTAGCAGGTATACAACATAATCCCCGGGTCTAGTAAACTCAATGGATATAGGAACCCGCTCAATTCTTCTCAGTGAAGTCATAACAACATATGGATTTTATACATTATTTTTGACTTATTGAAGGATATCGACATTATTAACTGGATCAACAACATCATCATTATGGATCAAATGAGATGAAATTATCATTGGAAAGGGAAGAACAGGAATAAGAACAACAACATGCTCCTCTCTAAAATCAACAATACGCGGCTCCTAAGTTTCACCATACTCTAAGTCCCCTTCAAAATAGACAGCTCAATCAAATTCAATAACTCTAATAGTATAAAAAAATACTAATGGTTTTGGGATCAAACTTCTTTAAAAGTGGGTTATAAGACCTCACCTGTGCCCTACAACCCCAAACACGAAAATGTTTTAAGGTAGGCTATTTTTCGGTCATAAGCTCATATGGGGTCTTCAGTATAGATTTACTTGGCACATGATTTAATATATAAGAAACAATCTTCAAGGCATCTCCCACAAGAATTATGGAAGAGTAAAATGACTAACCATACATCTCACCATATTCATAAGAGTACGATTTCGTCTTTCTACAACTTTGTTTTGTTGCGGAGTGTCAAACATGGTGTACTATGCCTCAATACCACAATCCTGTAAGAACCTAGCAAAATGTCCATGATTTCTACCAATTTCATCATACCTACTAAAGTACTCATCACCCCTATCAGACCTCACATATTTGATTTACTTACAAAATTTCAATTCAACAGTAGTTTTGGATGCTTTAGAGGCATCTAAAAAGTTACATTTCTCATGCAGCAAATCAATCCACCCATATCTTAAGAAGTCATAAATAAAGATGATAAAGTACCTAAAACTGTTCATAGCAATAGGAGTAATGGGCCCACAAATATTTATATGAATTAATTGTAGTATTCATTCATTCCTGATAACCTCACTCTTCCTGACTCTAACTGTAAGTTTTCCTTTTATGCAATCAATACATGTATCAAAATCAGATAAGTTTAGATCATGAAGAATATTCTCCTTGATCAATCTCTTCATTCTTTCCATAGAGATGTGTTCTAAATGTTTGTGTCACAACTTATAAGAGTTTTCAGCTACTCTACCACGTTTGTTCTCAACAACATTATTGATATCTAAACGTCGTTAAATCAACAAAAGGGATCAATATTTAATATATAAAGACCATTAGACGAAACTCCAAAAATAATTAGAATAGAATCATAAGGTAATGAAATTTTTTTTTATCACTAAATAGACATGATAGTGCAACTATCCAAAATAGAAATTGGAAACAAGTTCTTTATTATAAATGACACACAGATGGTGCCTTTTAAACCTAAAGAATATCTAATAATGAGCTTCAAGGAAATAACACCTATATACTCTACTTTGACACAAACTTTATTTCCTACTATGATCATCAACTCTCCTTCACTTGACTTTCACCTATTTTTGAGCTCCAATAATAAGCTTGTAACATGAGTAGTTGCACTAATGTCAAACCAACAAGTGTTAGAAGGAACATTAACAAGATTTGATTCAAAACACATTAGAGCCAATGGTTCAACTTCCTTCTCCTTAATCTAATTATTAAACTCTATACAATTAGCTCGTTTGAGCCAATCTCTAAATTTCGTGACATGTTCACGATCACCATTCACACCATCATGCTTAGTATTGGTCAACATAGAGAGGTCACATGCCCTTCTAGATATGTCAATAGCCTTATAAAATTGGTTGACATTATCCACTTCATGAAAACTCTCCTTATTGACTTTGTTCATGCTTTACTTTATGGTCATGAGACATATTTTATTTGAATAATCTCACCTTTCATATTTCACCCTAATCACATCATAAGACCTATGGACTAGGGGGCTTATTCTTAGTGAGAGCAACATCAACAATAGAGACAGACATAAATAAATTTGCTGACTCAACATAGTCCTCATAATCAGTCTCACACAACTTTGTCAAAAACATTTATTTTTATAAGCAAAGCTGAATCAATATTTTAAAGAGAGATTTTTTTGTTGAGTACTTCAATAAACAAGATGAGCAGATAACCATAATTGAGTTTTTCCATGCAATTCCAATCCCGTCAAAAGGTCCCGAATTACAACACATAAGTGAACTCTCACTAACATCAAAATCATGTTTCTAAAGTTAGTACCGAGAGAATATTGAGAACTCTAATGGCACAATCTTAATGCCTTTAACAAATTATTAGATATTACATTAATAAAGACAAACCAATAAGGTAAGTGCATTATCAATATAATCCCAAATGCCTCAAAATAATAATATTTTATCAATAAAATGACACCTCAACACAATTGGTCCCACGAAGACGAGTTCACAATCATGTAAAGTGTCCCAAAACAGTACCACAATACTTGAAAGAACAACTCTCATAATCAAATCGCATAAATAACAACAAAATAAATAGTTTTAAAAATATTATATATTAATTTATGCACAAAATAATATTAAAAATTATTTTAGCGACCAAACAACATTAACTCTGAGAGTGCACAATATATATCATGCTCAGAAACATCACAATAATATACAAAAATTTTTAGAGGCAATGGAGGAGAGTACCATATATTTTTAATAATTTTAATCTTTAGAAATTTTGAAATAAATAATAAATAAGCATGAAAAAAATCACCAAAAAATAGAAAATTACGCGTAGAGCACAACCCAAAAAATAGAAGTAAAAAAATTATACACCAATAACCTACACGCGCCTTCACTCGCTACGTGTGCGAGTGGGGAAGCCCAGGGCAAACCATTGTCTCCCTTACCCGTTTTCCTGCAATATGAGTCACAGTTAGGGATGAAAATAGGCTAGCCGGCCTGTTAGAGGCCTGTGGCCTGACCTATTTTAGGCCTGACCTGGCTTGACCTGTTTAGAAAATGAGCTAGGCTCAAGCCTTTTTAAAAGCCTATTTCATTTAGTAGGTCAAGTCTGACCTCTCAGCAAAGCCTGTTAGGCCTATTAGGCCAGCCTGTTTATGTTTATTTATAAAATTATATTTTATTTTATTTTTCAATGGCCTTTCAAGGCCTGTTTAAAGGCTTAGGCCTATATGAAGGCCTTGGCCTGCTGGCCTATTTAAAGGCCTTAATATAAATCAGACTTCTAAACAGGCTTCAAGTCAGGTCAGACTTCTTAAACAGGCCAGGCCAGGCCCAAAAAAAGGCCTTTGACAGGTAACAGGCCAGGCTCAGGCCAGATATTTGTAACACAGGCCTGACCTGTTTAGGGTGAAGTCTGGCCTGGTCTGACCTGTTTTCATCCCTAGTCGCAGTGATTTTCTCCTTTAATTCCTCACCAAAATTCATGATCTCGATCGGTGTCTACAGATTCAAAAAGATGGGCTCTACACTTCCCCTAAACTAATTTTCAGAAAGAAATGGCATAAAAGGTATTGGTTTTGAACGATATCAAAAGCTTGTCGCGGGTTGTGTTTTCCATAAATTACAAGTTGTTTCTCAACCTTTTGAGACAAATTGTATGTCTTTAGAATCAGAAATATGTGATCTACAATAACCCTAAATCAATTTCTTAAATTGATCATCAAAAGAAAAACGAATCATAAAATTTGAATGTTTTAGGACTCCACGGGTTTGAACAATTTTTTTTTGTGAATTCACAGCATTATGATGTAATATATATATTTTTAGACTTAGGATAACCTGATATACGAAAGCCCTCACCTAATTTTCAAAAATCAATCATAAAAAAAAATGAATTCAACATTACATACGTTAGGATTTTGAGTTTCTTTAATTTTAAACCTCATACATTTTTTTTAGGTAAAACAAAAATTGATAATCATAATTAGGATTAAAATCTAAATTAATAGTCATAATTAGGATTAAAACCTCTCTGGTACCACTTGTTGGGCCATAGTGGGAGCCCAAAAACAGAGGAGATCTCCATTAATAGGCTAAGTTAGAAACTACAATAGTGGGTCTGACGTTACATATTGACTCAAAACCTTAAGGCAATGAGTCTATGAATCTTTGCACTTAAATTATCTCCACTTATCTCATTCTTTACTAATATGAGACTTCAACACTCACACTTGAATTTCTAACATTCTCTCCCTCAAGTGTGAGTCCCAACATTAATATGCTCCCCCTTAAATGGTATCAGAGTCAATGGTTCGTCTAGGTCGAGTATTTGGAGACAGTGGTTGGTGTTCGGGGTTCGAGGTTCCGTCCAAACCTATGTTGTGGAACACATTGACAAGACTTGGGTCATGATTGGTAGGTAACTCCGTTAATACTCGGAATCACTTCCACTTGAAGAGGAACATACTAATATTGAGACTCACACTTGAGGGAGAGAATGTTAAAAATTTAAGTATGAGTGTTGAAGTCTTATATTGGTATAAAATAAGATAAGTGAAGAGAATTTAAGTGAAAAGACCCATGGACTCATTGCCTTAAAGTTTTGAGTTAATATGTAACGTTAAACTTACTACTGTACTTTCTTGCTTAACTCATTAATAAAAAATTCTTCTACTTTTGAGCTCCATTTATGACTCAACACATTAAAGCATATAGTTTCCTTTGTAAATCTTCCATGGGATCGAGTTATAGAAACATAGTATCGACTTCTTGCTTTGCATCACAGATGCAGGTATATATGTAAAACATGATGATGACTTCGACTGGGGAACCACCTTCCTTTCCTGAGCAGAATGGTGCGGTATTCTTCCTGTTTCATTTGTTGTTTGTAATTATTTAACAGTATTAGCTTCAAGTGCATCCATTTGAAGAAGCATTCTGCATTATTTCTCATTTCTCGTTTTTGGATTTTGTATTGATATGAAAAGGGTTTTTTAAGTTACCAAGTTACTTATTGCATTTACCTGTATTATAACCCGCAGATTTTGTCAGCCAAATTTGTATTGATGACAGAATCTACCAGCATGTCACATCAAAGAATTATCAATTGAAACAAAAACATTTTTTTTTTGAAAAAAATGAAACTGTTATATTTTCGTTGGTGTCGCAACCGGGATCGCGACGGGACGACCGAAAAATATAAAATCAATGGAGTCGCCACCAATGTTTATTTAAATTGAGAAAATATTAGAAAAACCCTTTTATCAGGAAAACTGGTCTTTGAAAATGAGTTTGGATTCGGGAGCCGATTACAGGTAGGAAGGAAGGTATTAGCACTTACTACCTTGCCGCTTCCATGAACGGTATCTTAAGTTAGTTGTGCAAATTTTAATAATCTCAAATATATTCATTTTAACCCCTTTAAACAAAAGACTTTGTAATTACTTTTTATTTTTTTTATTTTTTATTTTTTGAAAAGAAATAAAAGAAACAACCAAATTATGAAAATTTATTTTTTTGGCTTGACAGAAATGGATTTCTACTCCTACGTATCTCCTGGTGCAATGAAGAACTCAAAGTCACGTAGTTCTTTAGAAAATGATTGTGGGTTTGTTGATTTTAATTAGGAAATAAATTTTTTGAAAAAGGGACTTTGTTTGAAAACAAATCCATTCTTGCACGAGGTTCAAGTTAGCACCAAACTACTCAATAAACCCTTATGATTCAAATGACATTGAAGATAGTATCCGCTATTCAATCACCATCATTGATCATTGCATGGATTAAAAACTATTTTTTTATTCTTTTTATTATTTTATTTTTGGGAGTATTTTAAGACAAACAAGTAAACATAATTTTTCATGAACTAAGTAAATATAATAAAATAGAATGAAAACACAACATCACAAAACATATTTTCTTCTTTTTTTCTCTTAACATTTTTATTTTTATATTTTTTATTATCTTTTTTTTTTTTTTTTAATTCCTATTAATCACAAGTCATAACACCAAAAAAATAATATTTAAATTAAATAAACACCATCACATAAGTAATAATCCTAAGTAACACAACCAATTAAACTCAAAAAATGTTTTTTATTTTATTTTTTATTCTTTTTTACTTTTTGATTTTTTTATTTTTTTTTTTTCCTTTTTTATATCTTTATTTTTTTTTTTTTCTTATTTTTTCACTAATCACGAAACACAATATAAAATATATTATTAAATAAAACAAACACTATAAAAAACTTAAATGACACAAACAATTAAACTCAAACTTTTTTTATTTTTGTTTTTTTATTAAAAAAAGGGTAATTTTAAGTTAAAAATGGGTTGTTGGCCCATGTGCTTTTTGCTTCAGTTTTGACAACCAAAAAAAAAAAAAGAAAAGTAAAAGAGAAGGTTTCTGGTTTTGAAGACTGAAACAAAATGGAAAAAGAGGAGAACGCCCACCACTAGCAGAATAGACGGCGGCGTGGACGAGTGCGCGGAGCGCGCGGCGTCTGGATTTGTGGGGGTTTGTGTGCCTCGCTGGATGGGAGGCGCGCTTGGCGTGGTAAAGCTCTGGTCAGAGACACGAGGCTGGCGCGACGAGAGCGGCGCAACGAGACGGCGAGAAGCGGCGCAAATAGGGGGTATGGTGGTTCGATTCAGATCTGGTGCGTGAAGGGGAGGAGGCCTGGGCTCGCGGTGACTCCGGCGAAGATGGGAGTGCGACGAGTTGCGAGTTGGTGGGCGAGGTTGGGGCGGCTTCGCGCGAGGTGGGCTGCGGCGGCGCGGAGGTGGATGGCGGTGGTCACGATTCTCGGGTTCGTGGAGATGAAGGTCTTCTATGGAGGTTGTGGCACGGTGGGTTTTTCATTTTGTGGTGGTTCTACAAATTTTTATTGGGTGATTTTTGGTTGGGTGTGGATCTATGGGTGTTGGTTCATGGTTGAGGGTAGATCTGTAGGTGATTGTTGGTGGTTGAAGATGTGGTTGGGTCACGGTGGGAGATGGGTATCTTGAGTTGACTCGGTTATGGTGATAATAGTGAAGAGGTGGTATGGGTGTTTGGTTGATTGGTTATGGAGGCTTGTGGTTAGGGAGGTGAGGGTTGATGATGAAGATGAAGGGTGGAGTGTGGAGGTTCACGTTTTGGGGAAGGATGGAGCCGGTGATTCATGGTTTGGGAAAGGATGGAGCGCGGTCTTGGGGTGGCTGGTCGTTGACGAGGTTTGAAAATGGGGAACAAAAGCTGTGTATGGGTTGTTGATGCAGGTAGTGAGTGGAGGTTAGTGTTAGAAGGTGATTACGGTGGGATGATGAAGGTGAATAGGGGAATCCCAGAAGCGTTATTTTTCAGAGGTTGCTAAGTTGTAATAGTGGATGAAGATCATGATGGGTTCTGCCCTTTTTTTGTGTAGCCGAGGGTCTCAATTTTATTTCCCTGCTAGCCTCCCTTCCCTCTTGGTCATTTTTGTATCTATCCTCCTGGTGATCACAGTGAGAGTGAATATGAGAACTGTCTTGTTTCCCTCAATTTCCATTTTGTGCTTTGCTTTACTGCCTCACTACCCTCACTCTTTCCCATCCTTGCTGCATTCCTCTTTCATGCTATTGATTCATTCAAGGTGTTGCAAAACTTGAGGATGAACAGCTACACTGTAGCTATGTGATGCAAATTTCCTTTCTTTTTATTTATTTTCTTTTCTCTTTTCTTTTTTTTGTTTTTCTTTTGTATTAAATTAAATTAAGAAAAAAAAAGATGCAAGTAAATAAAATAATAATAATAAAAGAAAACAAAATGTTTGAAATATTGTAATTAGGCATCAATTAACACAAAAATTAGTTCATGATTGAGCAACAAAAATAAAACTTTATAGACAAAATTGGGTATCAACAGTTGGGGTATGATAATTAGTAGTTGGATTGGTCAAACTTAATCAAAATTATAAATCTAATAATGACATTTGGGGTAGGGATAATAAAATTATCTGTATCCGTAAAAATTTATGAGGATTATCTATGATAGGGTGGGGGATAAGTACCCATTTAATAAATGGAGATAGAAGTAGGGATTATAGTATTTGTCTTGCAGAGTACCTGTAAATCTATTAAGTATATTTGTTCATTTAATATATATCATATATTATGATTTTTTTTTTTTTTATTTTAAGATAAAATGAAAATACATATATTTTTATTATTTTAAAATAATTTTTTTATTGAATGAGTTCATAATGATAAAATTTGTTAAAAAATATATATTATTTATATAATAACTATTTATGTAAATTGATTATTACAAAATATAATTGAATTTAGTTTGTTATTTATATTATTCTTTTAATTTTATAAGAATCTTAAATTATTGAATAAAGTTATAATATGTAGTGTTAAAATTTATTTTATTTATGTTTTTTTGTAATTTTTAAGATTTTATTTTAAATTATTAATTATTTACGAATATTCATAAATACTCTCACTTACCCATAAAAATCACAAATAAATATCCATGACTGAGACGGGGGCGAGAGAAACACTATACACTCCTATCCCACTCCGTTGTCATCCCTATTTGACGGTTTGACTCCTATGATGCACATATATAACAAAAATTAAGATGTGGATCAACAAATATGTCATAATGTATATATCATAATTTAGATATATTATCTTACAAAACACAAAAAAAAAACCATGTAAACCCATCATAACACATCATAAATAAATAATAATAATAGTTTGTTCATTCTATGATTAAGGGAGAAAAAGTTGAAAAATGTAGTTTTTATTTTCAAATATTAGTCACTGTAGACTAGCATTTATCAAATTATTCTGATATCTCACCTATATTATCAAAATATAGGCTAACAGTATTGTGTATGCGATTGAGGAGGATCCGATATGGCATTTGATACGAGTAGATATACAGCACAGGTACCACAGATATTTTGGAGTATCATGCTTCCTTATTTGGCACCAATTCCACTTGTAACATGAAAGACAAAGTGTACTGGTGTACTGTCCAGGAGCATGTTATTGAAGGCCTACAATGAGTGGCTTCCTTTGCTTACCTTAGTGACAGCAGGTTTGATGGCATCGGCAGAGAACAAGAATGATTATGATCAGTATGTACCCTAAACATTTAAAATATTACCTATATATTAAATCAAATTTTTTTACTTATCATAAGTAAATTCAATCAATAATTATATTTTTATCTCAAACAATATATATATTTTTTTCACATCTCATTTAATATTATTTATTATATATATTTTTTTATTACTTTTTATCAATTCAATTATATCCATTTAAAATAATAAAATAATATTTATATCTTTTTTTTTAAAGATATAAAATAATCATTTTTCAAATTTAATAAAACATCAATGATAAATAAAAATTTAAAGTGCATTGCAATCTATTATATATGACCCAACAACCCTGTACTATAAGTGACCAAGATTAGATGCGCGCTACCACCTTTGTGGCTCTTTTCCTTTTATTCTATATCTTGTGATAAAGAACAGGTTTCTCTTTCCTGGAAATTTCTTACAGGGAACGTAGTTGATCTTCTCTTGCTTGGCCGCAAATCTTTGTGACTTTGTAGAGGGACCCACAAATTGTGCAGAAAACAAATGAAAAATTCGCCTTTACTTAAAAGGGAAATTGCCAGCCAACAGCCAATGAAAAATTTGTCGAAAACGGAGAGAGAAAATTTTAGAAAGGAACAAAAAAGAAAAAACCCTATCTAATGAAGCGGAGGAATGCTCAGCACCCATTTTTTTTTCCTCAACCCTCGATTCTCTTTATAAGGATGTTTTATTTTTTTTGTTTTACTTATAAGGAAGCCCTATTGAACTTAAGGAGAATGAAAAATGAACATGTAAAAGAACAAACCCCATCACATAAACATAGGCGCCAGTCCCCTGTAGAGAGCAGGGGACCACTTGAGCTATATGCTCATCCGGTTGGATGTTTTACTCAACTGCCCTAGAGGTTTTTTTAATTGTTTTGACATGGAGGGTGAGCCATTTATTATCAAATAGAATAATACTACTAACAAAGTAAATAGTACAATTCTCCAGCCAATTTGTGTGCTTTTTAGTATGAGGATCTTGGTGCCAGGATCTTGTCTCCACCAATAGAATCGCCGTATCTTGCACACCACGGCCACCCACATCCATCATGGCAATGGCGAAAAATCCTACAAAGAACCTTATAAGGTGGGCGATATCTTCTTTATGTCGCTTCAGCTTCCAGGAGAGGCATGAATTTCATAGAAGAACATTCTCAAACCAGGAAACATCCTTTATATCAAAGAGATGACACATGAACTTGTAGATAAATGAAATGAAGGTGCAACCAATGGAATGGATGAATAAAACTGCAGATTAATTAAAATACCTTCTAAAGGAATCCGAGAGATTTAACCTACAAAGAATGATACATTTTACATGATTGAAGAATTCCGAAATCGTTAGTACCGAGGCTTTGACCCCTTAAGAAATTTCGGAATAGGAGGGAACCTGCGACATTATAGCATCTCTACTCTACAGCTTAATGACTAGAACTATAACCAAGAAACTTTTCCCATTTATGACTACCACTTCTTTTCCCTTCATAAGAATTGGTAGTTGCATCAAGAAACGTCTTTCACGTACAACTTTGTGCAATGGTTTCTATTTGGATAGAGCCTTCAACATGCTCTCTCGGCCGGTACATTGTTCCCCAGTTGTTCTAGTTTCCACCACACAGTGCAACTGTTCCAAGAGTCCTGCGTGCTGGACGACGAAACCAAGTAGGTCTCAACTGATTCCACATAGAGCCTCTGTGTAAGAACCATCATCAGGTGGCATCATATTCAGATCTGGTATCAAGCAAAAACTTTCCCCGGTTGGCCTAGATTCTGATGCTTGTGAATGAGTATCATCTTGAGTGGCATGTGTAAGGGCTCCCGAAGGTACTATTCTCTGGTGGGGTTGACCAGCAAGCGCAGACCGCAGTTCAACAGATGTTGAACTTGGATTATTACGAGATTTTGAACCGAAATCAAGCTGTGAATTAAAAAAAAGAATAAGGTAAGCAAAGAAACGGAATGGACATTTCTGAAAATTATTCCAAAAAATATGATTTACAATATACATAATAAAATAAAAAAAGTCAAAGAACATTTGAATTTACCTTCATCCTCTTCATTCTCTCATTTTTAGCTCTTTCTGCTTCAAAATTTGCATTTATATTTGCTATCTCCTGCAAAATAAGAGTGACATTAGTAATAATGCATGCCCATCTACAAATGAGTCAAAAGAAAATTGAAGAGGGAAGGAGGGTGGAGCCTAAAAATAATAGATCCTTTTAAATAAAACCAAAAGACCAGAGAGATACCTTTTTTAAATATATCCTTTCCTTTAGCAGGGAGCTCTCCTCTTCCTTTAGTTCTGCAAAGGTCTAGGAAATGGGAAAAAGAATCATGATTAACACTCATATAACATATCAATAGGCAAAAAAAAGGCCATTGCCAACGACTTCTCAACCCAGAGATCATTGGCCAAGATGTACAGTTTGAAACCTTAAAATGATTAAAAGTAAAAGAAACAAGGTAGCTACTGCTAAAAAAAAAAGGGAAGGGAGAAACAATGTAGCTTTACCTTTTTTCTTCTGCACCTCTTGGTGGAGGCAGAGTTGCCGTTGTATTCACTTGTAGCAGTAGCCTGAAAAATATTTTCCAGTCATTAAAGATTAGCAAAATAGGGGCACAAGCTGCAAATCGGATCAGAGTCATAATAGAATAACATAACAGGAGAAATGGGAGCAGCTATTTTGATGGAAAAGAAAACAAAAATAACCAAAATTTGTATTTGTAGCTAAATCATATACTGGTGACGATTAAACAACTCAAAATAACATTAAAAATGAAAACGAGAGAGGAGTCAGCCACACAATGATCGCGATGAGACATTGAGGCTCGGATTCAGTTCTACTAAAACGAGAAATTAGGTTTCTTACAAAGAGGATGCTTGCAAGTTGCAACTTATAATATCAAATTAACAAACCCAAGCATTCGCCCCACCTCACTAACTACTTGCATCTGCTTATGCATTGATTATTGTTCCGATTCCGGTCATCAAGCTAATCCACAGAGGACAGCTCAGCTGGCGTACTCAAACTTCAAGCCACGTGATGATCCTCTCTGGAAAACTCACGTGACTTGATCACATGAGCTACCCTATCTATTTCGTTATTCAATTCAATTTAAATTAAGATATCTCTTTTTTTTTCTTTTCTTTTTTTTTAGTCAGATTGGAAAAGGAAAAACAAAATAAGGCAATAAGCAGAGCACGCCCCCGAGTGGAGTGGGCCAAGGGGCGATAGATGCGCTGCGTGGTGCCTGCCTCGTGCTATTACGTACCCCCAACCAAATCCTAATGTTTAGGAATTCAATTTCTCATTTAAGGCAGCAAACTTCAACAACCGCTACCCCCTTCACTGTCACCCCCGTGATACTGATACCCCAACCAACTCGTAACAGTGCTGTGTATCACGTCTCATAAGATTAGACTTAGAGACACAGAATCGGAGAGAGAAATGAGAATAGAGAGGAAAAACATAAGTCAAGCCCCAACCTAGACCCAGGGCCACCAGCAGTAGCGGATCATACTAAATACACGCCACCACGTCACAGGAGAACATAACTCCTTATCTGCTCCTGCCACACCCAAAACTAGAACCCCGCCACTAAGGATACTAATTTCATACGGACCCACTTACCCAGGATGAGGATGGGATCCCATGATTTTCATTGACCAAAAAGCCCAACCTCCTACTGCCAATTTTTATGACTTTCTTCAATGCATTATGCATAATAAAAAAAAAAAACCATCCGTGCTTCTTAATTTGGCTATCGCTGCTGGGGAGGAAATTAGTGGAAGTGGCCAATTACACATTTTCTTTTCTTTTTTCGCCTGGTCAATAGAAAACTGTGTCAGCGGAATCTTATTTGGACCAAGGAAGGGTGTTCTTGTCAATCAATTGGCGAATACGGAATGACAGACAGGCTACCCCAAAACAGGCGAGGACAAAACGCCAAGCTTTTCCTTCCACTGCACTGCTGACTTCACTCACCTCAACGAAAATGCCACAAACATCCGAGGGCATTTCCGTCACCACAATTCCAGAATGAAAAACAATTGAAAATCAAAAGAAACACAGCAAACGGGAACTGCCAGGACACGATAATCCACCCTCCATCCGATCAGTGAGTGGAATACGAATATCACTTGTTTTAAAATTTAATTTATTTTTATTTTAAAAAAAAGGAAATACAAAATAAAGTGGCGAAATTAACAGATTTGCCTGTCAGCATCTGATGTCAGCGGCAAATCGAAAACGAAGCCTTTGCCCTTTGCCCCTCGAGAAAAAGAGGTGAAGGGCAAAATGGTAAAAGCGAAAGGAAACGTCATTCCGAAGACAAGAATGTCTCATCATTCACGCACACGAAGCAACCTCAACCGCCGGGAGCCACCGCCCACAGCGTTCTAAGGCGGAGCTAGCTACACGCACTCTTTGGGGAGGGGTATATCGGTCAAACAACACGAGTCTGACACACAAACAACATAGATCAGGAGATAGAGAGAGAGAGTGTGTGTGTGTGTGAAAGGGACCTTGGATCTGGCGGCGTAGTGGCGGCTGGACTCTTCGTAACCTTCGGCGGTGGCGGAAGGAGAAGCGCCGCCGCTCCACGAGAGGGGCGTGGTTGGGCTGCATCTGGTAGAAACGGCGCCGTCGCAGCGAGACGCGGCAGGAGTTAGCCTTGACCTTGAACTTGAGCTTGAGCGTGGGTGCCTGAGACCCCAGGTCCAGGTGAGTGGCAGGGCGTGAGATTTGGGTGAACAGGAGTGCTTGAGCCGTAGCAGAAGCTCGACGACGACTGTGTTGTCCGTCATGGCAGTCCTCACCCACTCGTCGTTGACCATCATCTTCGTTCGTGGATAATAGTCATGTAAGTATGGAAAGAGTGTGTTGTGTTTTGTTGTGAGTGTGGGAGTCGTGTGTAAGTGAGAGAGAGAGAGAGAGAGAGGAGGAGGGGCGGAGGAGGTGGGGGAAAAAGATGAAGAGAAAGAGGAGGATAGGTTTGTGTTGTGTGTGTATATATAACAATAATAATAATAATAATAATAATAATAATAATAATAGAAGGTGAGAGAGAGAGAGAGACAGATGTGGGAGTGGGGGGATATCGTGTGGCGGTGAAGAAGAATGACGATGGAGTTAATGGTGTTTGTCGTTGCTTCCCTTCGTTGATGATGTTGCTGTTGGTAATGTAATTGTAAAAGCAGGGTTTGGGTCATGGAAAGCAAGGGTGAGGCCACTGTGGGGTCTCACTCCTTTCTGTTCTTTCTCACTCTCTTTTGGAGCCCTGGACCCACCAACTGACATGTGGCACTGCCACTTTCCAATTTTTTTTTTTCTGTTGGAATTCTCCATTTTTTCATTGTTAACTATTAATTATTATTTATTACTTATTCCGTTACATTATTACACATTGTAATAATCCTCAAATCATCCAAATCTAAAAGGTTAAGTGTGTATTTGGTAAAGTTATAAAAATTTGATTATGATTAGTAATTGATTATTGTATAAATTTTTTTTATTATAATCGATTATAATTGATTTATTTTTATGTTTAATACATTAGTTGTAAAGTGATTTTAAACTAATATGATTCGTTTGGATGATATAAAAAAATCACTTTTATATATTAAATTATTAAAATAGGTATACAATGATTAAAAAAATATTTGATTGAGGACAAAATAAGTATTTTATTAAAAACTGTAAGAAATAATTTATAAGTTAAAATTATAAGTTTCATATTCAACATTTTTATTTATTAACGTAAAAAACTTTTTTTCAGCATTGAATTTAGTAAAAACTTTTTTTAAAAATAATCTTTTTACCAAAACATAATAATTATTTTACAAAATAGTTTAATTCTTCAAAAATAGTTATTTGAGAAAGAATTAATATTTTTCAAACATGCTCTCAATCTTTAACATTATGAAAATTAGTTTTAAAATTTTTTTATTTTACATTAAATTTTGTGTAAAATCTGAAGCTAATTTTATCAAATATAATTAAATACTATTACAAAAAAAAAATTTCAAACTAATCAAAAGTCATACCAAACATGCTCTAAGTTTTTTTTTCTATTATTTTTCAATGTTAGATACGTATTTCTAAATTTTTATGAAAAACTATTCTGGTATTCTATTTTTTAAGGATAACGGTATCCTTTGTTTTTAAGATTTTTTTTTTTTTTTTGATATATTATAATACTAATATTCTTTTTTTATTTCTTAATAATAATAATAATAATAATAAATTGTATGAATCATTATCAAAAGATATTCTTATAATAAAGTGTTTGAATTCAACTACATAATAAGAAGTTGAGAAGTATTAAAAAACAACTAAAATTAGAAAAAAAATTACAACTCAATTATTTTTATATTTATTTTAAAATTTTAAATAATTAATATAATGTATTTAAAGCTTTATACTTTTTATATTTTTTACACAATTAAATAATTAATTAATAATAGTCATATTATAAAAAAATAAAAAACTGGACACTGAAGTGGAAAATTCCTTTATAGTAGGAGTAGTGTAGAATGGATATTATACAAATTTCATTTTTCTTTTTTGGGTACATCAAAATTTAGTTTTCTGATTAGTTTTAATTTGAAAATGGAGAGCAAAGATTATATTATCTTTGAATACACCTTTTTATTTTACTTCAGGTGAGAATAATAAATTTATTTCAAATTTTTCTTAATTTAATATTCGTAGATGGAATTTTCCATTAACAAAAGAAATTCATTAATGTGGATACACTAATACGATTGCTGTATTAGTTAGATTCTAGATACATTACCCAGAGCAAAAATGATATAGATTCAAGAATATAAAAGAGATTTTCATTGAACTTCCATTATATGTTAATATAATTATTCATTATCTTCTATTAATAATATTATCATTCAAGTAATAATAATAATAACAATATAATTATAATTGAGATAAAAAAATACTTAGAATTTTTAAATGAATGTAATTTTGAAATCAATCAGATAATATTTAAAAGAAATATACAAGACCTTTAATTTTATCATGTATCACTTCTAACTAATAAAATATGTTCTAATTTTTTGTCACATGTCAAATAGTTTTCTTATTTGAATGTCATGTGTGTTTCTCTTTTTTTTTTTGTTGCAATACAGCGTTGATATATTTGCACACTTAAATAACACATATTCAAATACTAAAAATTTAATAAGTTAGAATGTTGATATGAACTCCTTAAAAAAAAAAATAATACTAAAAATTACTTAGACAAATAAAGAATAAAAAATACAAATAAAATAAAAAATATGAAAATATTAAACTAACAGAAAATAAAATTTAATATTTCAAATATAAAACAAGTTTATGATACAAATATTTTAATAATAATTTAATATATAATAATATATATTATTTATTAATTTAATTTATACAAGTAGTATAAATTAAATAATTTTGATAATAAGTGTCTTACAATCTAAGGACACTTGTTAAGGAAAATAAAATAAAAAGTAAAGCATTTTCAATTTTCAGTATAATGAATATTTTATTTTCATCTAAAAATTTTGATTTAAACTTCATTAACAATTACTTTTAAAATATTTTTTAGTAAAATCTTAAATTAACTACATATTTTATTTTAGTTAAGTATAAAATAAAAATAAAAATTTAAATTATTTCAATAATATTTTGATTACAAATATTTTAAAATTATAATAATAAACTAATTCATATATACATTTGAATTAATTAATCAATATAATATAATAATATAAAAAAGAATATACATGACATACAATTTTGTCATATATCATCCTAATTAATTAGTAAATGCATTAAATTTTTGATATATGACAAATATATTATTTAATTTTTATCATGTGTAATCTAATGTAACAACCTTAAAAAAAATATTAAGGCACATGTAAAAAAATATCACATATATATCAATATAATCAATCAATTAATATAATTATTCAATATAATTAAAATTAATATATAAAAAAATATATGACCTAAATTTCGATCATACTTCATCTAAGTCAATTAATAAATACATTAAAATTTTGACATATAACAAATATATTACCTAATTTTCTATTATTTGTCATCGATATAATAATTTAAAAAAAATATTAACACGTATAAACAAAATTGTCACATATACATAAAAAAAAGAAATAAAAAAATAAAAAAAAATTACAAAAGAAAGAAAGAACAATTACAAAGAAAATGAATTAAAAAAAGTCAAATAATCTAAGAAGTTAAATGTCAAATGATTAATTTAATTAATGTGTTATTTTTATTTAACTTACTTAAATTGTATGAACTAAATGTATAAGTTAGAAGTGTTAAGAAATTATAATGCATTGAATATTATTTAACAATATTGTTTGATATAACTTTGATAATGGAAGTGAAAAATTAAGTATTTAATTTGTAATATAATTTTATATAAAAATGTCATTAATGAAATTTTCTTAGATATTTAATATTTAATAGTATTAAACAATAATTATAAAAGAAGATAAATTTTTTACATTAAGACTTAATATGATATACTTTTTAAAAATAGGGATAAAAAGTTAAGGAAGAATTTTAACATAATTTTATTTGTATTTTATCTGTAAATTTTTTATTTGATAGTACACTAAAATGACTATAAATTGTATTATAATTTTTTCATTATAGATCATTTTGGTAAAACTTTAAGAAATAATTTCTAATTGTATTGTTTAGAAATATTAATTAAATAGTATGATTGTATAAAAAGATAAATTAATTATAAAAAAAATGAAGAACCATTGTGATTAGAGTAAGAATAGTTAACATAGAAATATGTTGACAACAAGATTTATATTTTTGTATTAGATTTAATACCATCAAATTTTAAAAATTATAACAATCAATCTTTTATAAAAAATATGAACTAATACTTTAATGAAGAGAATCTATAACAATAAAAAATCAAATGAATAAAAAATTATAAAGATTGATACATTCATAATATGAATTTAAATTTAAATAAATAATTTTTAAAAAAAGTATAAATGAATAAAAATATAATAAATAATATAAAATTATAAAATTAAAATTAAAATTAATTAAAATTATATAAATAATTATTTATCTTAAATTTTTATTATTATTTCATGCACAGATACAAAATTTTAATTTATTCAAAAACTTCTTTTCTATTGCTTGTTGTAGAGAGTTTGGCACGTCAGGAAGAGGAAGAGACTAGAGAGGGAGGGTGGAGTGCAAGACAAAGTTTCTTTCGGCGACTTCACGGCTCCTCTTACCATTGGGATTTGCACCAAACATTGCAAATTTTGAAGGCCTATCACAATTACACTTCTTTTTTGTTAGTTCACGTGAGCATAATTAGGATTAAGTAATATTATTTGTCTAATTTTTATATTTTAAATTTTTTTAATTTATTCATAAATTTATTTTTTATTTTACAGAAATATTATAATTATATATAATTTAATTTAATATTTATCTTATATAAATATATAATGAATATACATCTATCATATTTCAATGGAAGAAAAAATGTTATCCGTAGAGATAAGTATATAAGTATATGTGAGTATTAGAGCATATTTGAAAAAGATTAAATTTTTTTAAACAGTTATTTTTAGATTTAAGTTATTTTGTGAAATAATTATTATGTTTAGGTAAAAAAATTATTTTAAAAAAAAAATTATACTTAAATTTAATACAAAATAAAAAAAATTTCAGTTAATCATATCAGCTAAATATTGAAACTTATGATTTTAGCTTATAGATTATTTTTTATATTTTGATATATAAATATTATTTTATCCTCAAAATTTTATACTTATTTTAGTAATTTAATATATAAAAGTAATTTTTTTATTTTGATCATCCAAATAATCATATTAACTTAAAATTATTTTATAATTAATACATCTAAATATAAAAATAAATCAATTATAATCGATTATAACAATAATTGTTATTATTAATATATATAAATAATTTTTAACTTTCTCAAACAAATCCTTACTCATGACGGACGGTGATGGTATGTATTTAGTAAATGGAATGGGACGGAGATCATATTATTTATCTACGTGTAAATCTCTCAAATATATTTTTTATTTCATATTATATATATTATTTCATATTATATATATATATATATTTTATTTTTCACTTTTACTTTGAGATAAGATAAAAAATTTATATTTTTTATTTTATAATAATTTTTTAATAAATATATACAATTCTTTTAATAATTATTTATATAAATTAATTATTATATAATATAATTAAATTTGATATGTTGTTTGTAATATTTTTTTTTTTTAATTAAGAATTTTAAATTATTAAAAAAATATTATTATATGTTATATTAAAATTTATTTTATTGATTTTTTTTAAAAAATTATTTTGAATTATTAAATATCTATGGATACCTTTCTCTCTCATACTTGCAACAGGAGTGGAGAAACACTATCCGTTCCCATCCTATTCATTGTCATTCCTAAGCATAATTAGTTAACTATACAAAGTTTTACTAACAAGTGTCATTTGTTAAGGAAGTTAAAAAAAATTCAATAAAATAAAATGGAAAATAATTTTTTAAATTTTTAATATATTAAATATATTATTTTTATCTGAAACCTTTTATTTTTCTTTTTTTAGCAAGTACCTTAAAGACACTTATTAACAAAATTCATTACACAATTATAAATTCTATTTTGTCAATTTCTGTTTATTATATCATTATACAATTATACCTTGTTTTCAAGAGTACATATTGTGAAAATAAGTCTACTTCAAATAATTTAATATGTTAAGTTTTGATGATGATAAATATAAGATAAAAAGAACACTTTGTATATATTCTTTGTTGCATCTTATATAGAGATATTCATTAATAATTGATAAATATATTTTATTTGGATGTGTATATAAAAGTCTTATATGCATGTTAGACTAATTAGAGTTATACATTTATAAATCATGCATATGAATATATTGAGTTATGAATTTGAACTAACTATATTTATTTTAAGTGAGTAATACTTTATAAGATAGTTCAAGTACCAAGAGTGAGCATTGTAACAAAAAAGTAAAAAATCACAACTATGCTTAACTCAAGAATAATGAAAATGATAAAGATGTTCCAAGCGTTTACAAGTTTTAAAGAGAAGAAATTTTTTGAAGCTTGGATTACATCAAGAATTGATAATGACAAAATATCAAGTCCTAAGGTTCTTCAAGAATAGCTTATAGGACTTAGTTCTTGTGTAAAAGTAAATAGGAATCACACTGAACTCAAATATATTTTCAAATCTTTACAAATTATTTTTCACATGCTAAAATGCCCAACAAACAAGTTTTGAAAAGCTAATCATGGTAGTAGTTCAAAAATTATGAAAAATAGTCAAATTTGAATTTTGAAAAACTGACCTTTGATAACTCTTTTAACCATATCTTTTAAACTACTTTGAGTTTTGTTATGAAACTAATTTCATTTGAAAATACACTCAAAGATATTTCTAATGAGTGGCATTTGCTTAAAACGGATAAGAAATAAAGAAGTTATGACCATTTGCTTTAAATTATGAAAAATAGTCAAGATTGTATTTTATAAAATTGATATTTAGTTACTCTTTTGATCATAACTTTTAAAATAATTTGATTTTTGTTCTGAAACTTATTTCATATGAAAATAGACTCAAATATTTTTCTAATGAGTGGTCATTTTCTTTAAACGGATAAGAAACGAAGAAGTTATGACCATTTAAAACTAATTTTCAAAATCAGGGTGCAATAACCGATTATGGATTTTTCATAACCGATTATTCACCATGTCAGGAGCGTTTTTCATATTCTAAAAGCTCCTAATCGATTAGACAATTCACCTAATTAGTTATTGTAAAAGATAAGAGCATTTTTTATATTTTAAAATCTCCTAACT
This sequence comes from Ormosia semicastrata, assembly GCA_029884595.1. NCBI lineage: Eukaryota > Viridiplantae > Streptophyta > Magnoliopsida > Fabales > Fabaceae > Ormosia > Ormosia semicastrata. The sequence continues at coordinate 12,730,661 of JAQQTO010000046.1, read as the reverse complement.
GATTAGACAATTCACCTAATCGGTTAGTGTAAAAATTAGGAGCGTTTTCATGCCTTTATAAAAGCTCCTAACCGATTACACGATTCCCCTAACCGATTATTGTGAAAGTCAGAGGAAAAAATATGAGGCTCTTAACTGATTAAGAAAACCTCCTAACCTGTTATCTGGACAACCAGAAAACACTCTCCAATGGCTCTATTTTGGCATTTAATGCCTCCTAACCACCACCAACGGCTCTAAAAATTCTTAGGGCTATAAATGAAAGTATTTGGGCATCAAATAAAGGTTGGAAAACAATCTGAAAATAACTCTTGAGTATTAAATTCGTGTTTCATCATCTTTTTCTCTAAATCTTTGTTCCTGAGTTAAGTGTGTGATTCTTTGATACCATAAGTTTCAATTTGTTTCATCTACTCTTTGAGAGACTTTCTATTCATATAAACTTTGTTTGATTCTCTGTGAAGAGGGTGATATATTACTCTAAAGTAATGGGTGAGGTATCCCTTAGAGAGTGATGTATCTTTCAAAAATTATAAAGGGTGAGGTATCCCTTAGAGAGTGATGTATCTCTCAAATGTTGTAAAGGATGAGATATCATTGTTTGAGGCTCAAGCACAAAAGGTGAGGTATCCCAAGGTGTGGTGAGTGCTCTGTGTTGTAAAGGTTGTCAAACACCTGTTGAAACTTGAATATAGTGAAAAATTTTGAGCGATTTACTTGAGAACTGGACGTAAGTCACAAGTAGTTAGTGGTTGAATCAGGATAAATATTGTGTTTACTTCTCTCAACTCTATCTCATTTTTGTGCTTTAATTATATATGTTTAAATTAAATTTGATATCTAAATTATTTACTTGATTTATCCCATAACTCAAGTTATATTTGAATAATCTATAATAGTTATACATTTGTTAGACTTATTCCGCTACATGTGTTGATTAAAAATATCAAAATACATAATTTATCAAAAATATTTTAAAAATTTATAATTACTCAATTTACTTCTTTATTAAGTAATGATTATCATAGCTAAGACATATATTTATACACTTCTTATATCTATATAATTCTTAAGGTAGTGTTATAGAGCGTTCGACCGCTTCTACGCACTACTCCCCTATTGGTTGAAAACAAAAATTTCAAGAATTCACTTACTAATTTTTAAAATGTTAACATATAAAATTAATTTCAGCATCCAATAGACGTGAACGTTTTATGCTCAAGCTTTTAGTAGCTTTTTCTTAATTTTTATTATTACAACTTATTTCACTTTATTTTATGCATAATCATATTTTAATACTGTCACTTATTCCCAAATGTAAAATAACGTGTCTTATAAAGACGTGCCAGTAACACTTTTTATTCTTTCAATCAGTAAAACAAAATTTAAACTTTGAACCGAAACTCTCAATTAGTCATTAGATATGATATATTGACTATATTCATACACACAATTTAAATGTATTAATTTGTCTTTAAAAAATAATAAATGAATTTTTGGTATAATAAATTTTTACAATTTATGTCTCTTCAAATAAATTGTAAATAAATTTTTTATATAAAATTTAATTTGATAGCCATATATTGTAATATCTTAATATCATTACTTTAGTATATCGAGGACATATACGGATAAACAGTATTAATCATGTCACTTTTATACTAAAAACATCAAACTAGATTCATAATAATCATACATGTTAGAGCCATGATAAAAAGAAAAAATTATATATGTACAATCTCATTCTCAAAAGGACATATTGTAATATATAAAACTTTTATACAATTCAAAGCAAAAATAATAATATACAAACTTTGTTCAAAAACAACAAAAACTACTTTAGTCTATTTGCTGCTTCTTCTTCTCCTTAAAAGAATCTCGACCTGAATTTATTACGGAAACAGTAAACGGGATGAGAATTCACAATTCTCAATAAATAGTTTATAAAACATGACATCATAATAACTTCGACTGATTTAGGAAAAAACAACTCATTTAATAACGTTTAGAAAGGTGGTAAAAACAAAAACAAAAATCTTTCTCTTCCCAAGGCAGAATGTTCAATTATTGTTTAATAAAACATTCACAATCTTTAAACTTACCAACAATAGATTATGATTTCAATAAGAAGTTGAGTCTCTACTCAATTTCACTAGAATATTCACATATTCTTCTTATATAAAAGTTCACTAAGCAAATACATAATCTATATATATATAAGTTCACCTTTCCTATGATAAAACAATTGTCCATACAATTGTAAAATATCATAGTTTAGTTATTCATAAATATGTTATAAGTATTAGACAAATAATTATTCACAATGAATAAACCTACTAACTTTGGATTAGAATTTGTAACAGATAGATGAAGCTCTACTCAATACTATTGGAATATTCACATTTTAACTTTATATAAACATTCACTAAGCCAATCCACAATCCCTAGCTAATCTCATTTCAAAGATAAGACAATCGTCCATACAATTGTCTTTGAAATGCAAATGCTTGTGCATGCTATATGCTCATGCCTATGCAATGTCCTCAAAATAATGTTTGTGAAATGTAATGTGATTGTGTTTGTGTAGTTTGTGTCACTTGAACATTCCTTGTTCTCTTTAAAATTGTAGAGAGGAAAAATTAACGTTCTCATACTAGCTGTTAATGAGTGAACTGGTTCCTACTCACAATAGTGAGTGTACTAATTTCACTATATAAAACTAGCAACCCTGACCCTATTGATGGGGACTCTATTGGGAAATCTCATACTAGGAATTTAGGATACCTTTCTCCATTGAGGATCAACTCCTAAATTTCCCATATGTGATAAGGACCTTACTTGAGAAATCCTAGCTTGAGAATTGAGTCTCCCCTTCCTTATCAAGGAACACTTTCTACAATTATTTGACTAAATGATTGTGTACATCATGTAAGGTTACAATATGTAGGAATAACAAGTGATATCAAGTGCATTATCATTGCTTTTCAATAATTAACAATTTACTTATGTCAATCCACTACCATTGAATGTACAAAGGCCTGTTCTTTTATACATGTGCTAGATAGTTATTTCCTTCATGAAATATCATTATTAGTGTCTTAACTCACACTAAAAAGCATATATAAAAGACTACAACAAGTAAGGAACTTCAATTCCTCAAAATTAAAAGCTTGAGAAGTTTTGTATCTGGGTGCTTCAGTGCTCACTTTCTCAATGCTTAGGCGCTCCATGACAGCAAACCTCCCCTGTTTCATCTGTCATTGGACATTTAGGCGCTCAACACTAGAGCTTTCTGATATTGCGCGCTTAGGCGCTCACTCTTTGGGCGCTTAGGCGCCCAACACGTTGAAGCTCTCTAGTCATGGGCGATTAAGTGCCTAACTTCTAAGTGCTTAAGCACCTAGCATCTATTCTAATAAGTTTCTAACCAACCATTGACACCCAAACATAAGTCTTAGATGATTTCCAACCTCATTCGTGGTCTCTAAAAAAATTAAAACTCTCATACATATTCTCAAATCACCCAATTAGTGACACAATAACAAGTATGCTAGAACTTTCATCCTAAAACCCATTTTCTCAAACACATGTTAATGGAGTTCTATGGATGCTTGTATGCTCTAAGGCACAGTCATACATGTATTAGCTCAATAAAAATCACCTTTCAACTTCCTAATGCGTTCATCCAACTCAAACCCTTAAGAAACACCTTAAAACTCATTTTCTAACCTATCAATCATACACTATATATCAAGAAAGTGTAGAAAAGGGTAGAACTAGATAATCAAACACCTCTACCTCAAGTTGTGTGGTTGATGCTCAAGCTATGATCTTGGCCTTCTTGTTCTTCTTTGGTTCCTCTTCCTTTTCCTCTTCTTCCCCCTTCTTTCTTTCCTTTTCTTTTTCTCTTCCTGTTAATTTCCCATGAGAGAGTGACTGTGAAAATGGGAGAAAATGACCAAGAAAGTCAAAGGGAAAAATGATAAGGATGGTGGAAACAAAGGGTGAGTTGAGATATTTTACTGAAAACTTTATATCTCTTAGGAATACTTTGATTTTACCAATTCAATTTCCTAACTTTCACATGTGTTATGAAAAATCTTAAGATTTATCTCATAATTTTTTGAGATATCTATCTATTTAATCTGGCCCTTTTACACTTATTCAATATTATTAAATATACTAAACTATCTTAGTTAATTCTCCAAAATTAACCACTTCACTTTCTATTTATCTGAAACCTGGAAATAAATTTTTCATATTTATTTCCCTAATCTAAGCAGTTTATATTACTTTATAGGCTATTAACAACTATTTTTCACATTCAATGTCATAGCAAAATAACTCAACTAACTTAAAAAAATTTATCAAAATTAACAAGTAACTCTTACAAGAGTTACTGAACTTCTATAACTATGATTAAGACTAAGTAGTTAGAGAGGATGTTACATATATGTTAATAAAACATTAAATATATCAAAGCATATTAGTATCGATTTGAATTGATTGTATTGGATGATCTCTTTGTGAGCTTAGATCTTCCTCTACATTCTCCATGTCTTAATGCAGTCATTAATAAGTAATGCTAGTGCAGATAAGATAAGAGAGGAAATCTAGTCATCAACCTAGTAAACCCTTTTATTATAGGTTATATTAAGAAAAATATGACAGCACTAATATCTGTCTCATTCATCGGAAATGGATCCTCTCATATAAATTTTTAAATGACAAGGTCATGTGAAGGAGAGAGATAGACATAAAAAGGTTTTATTAATGAGATTTTGTTAAAATTTGTAAAAAAAAATTATAATCTTTGTGTCTATCTCTCTTAGGAATGACAATTCTTCTCGCATTTCGGGGATCCCATGGAGATTGCCCCAAATGCAGGGTTTTTCTCCCCGCAAGGATGGGAACGGGGAGAAAAATCTCCTCGTGATATACTCGGAGACGAGGACCATACTCCTCGCCCTGCGGGGTTCCCGTCCCCAAAAAAATTACTAAAATACCATTTGTAATATATATATATATATATATATATATATATAATAATTTCAGATATATATTAGTAATTTCTTTAATTAAATTTTATATTTATTTAAAATTAAAAATATTAAAATAATTTATTTCATTTTTTTTTTTTTTTTTTTTTTAATATAACGGGAATTCCCGCGAATATATACGAGGATTCGAAAAATGAAGATAGGAGAAAAAATTCTCCCTTAAAAGGGAACGAGGCTAGGGATGGAGACGGGATTGGGGTGCTCCCCGCCCTCGCCCCACACGGGTGCCAAGCCTAATCTCTCTCTTTCACACAACTTTATTATATAAAAAATCACATGAAAAATTTCATTCCCCTCATTCATCACAAATAGTATATCTCTCTCTTAACCCCAGTCAATGAGCTACAGTACAAAACAAGATAGACTTAGTGACAAAAATAATAACCTTCACACAGATATAGATGTATCACGTGTCACCATGTTGTTTTGTTACAGCATAATAATAACAACCTTTGTTAACTTACCAAAATAATTTTCTTCTTCCCTCAAGTTTAGAAAATTGCTTGAGTGCCCTCACAGGTTGGTAGACGGCGAGAAGCATATATATATATACCACTCATCTCATCTGCAAAGTCCAAAAAACAAAATAGGTATAACACAAACACGATTTGGAGATACATATAGTTTCAGTGTTTCACACCCTACCAAGTGTACATACTGCAAAAAAAATTGTTACAGTAATCAGTCTTTGAAAGTGTTCTGACTCAATGATGGACCCAGGAATTTTAAACAATAGAGGCAAACGTTTCTATGATCGAAGTAGATGCGAATGAGCCTGAGTAGATAATGTCTTCTATAACCGTTAGTATGCTGAGATAAAGAATGACAAGAGAAGAAGAAATTTGTGCTATGAGTATATTAATACTAAACCTATGTGAATACTATTAAAAAATAAAAAATAATATTACATAACTTAAATGTTAAACCACGTGATTATTGTTAAAAAATAAAAAATAATATTATATGAGTTTTACTTTTTATCACTATAAATTTATTAATTTGTGTACATATAGAGACAAAAATTATACATATAAAAAATATATATACATATATAATTATATAAAATCAAAGAAAAGTTACAAAATAGAGTAGAGACGTGTAGATCCGTCATTGCTGTGACTCCAATCTCTAGTTTTCTTTCTCATAACATCCTTCTCTTTTATCTTCTTACTACCTCTCCTATCTCCCATTTACTTCATTTCTTCATTTTACTCTCTATATTTGGCTTCTTCTTTTTTTGGTATATTTCTTTATAGTTCACTTTAATTGAAGTGAGAAAGTCCCTCGCCGCAGAACAATATGTTAACAAATTGTAATAATTTTAGATAATAATAATAATTTGATCTGCACTTGAAAAAATAGTTATACTTTTAACCCAAGAAATATATATATTAAAAAGATTTTTGTATGGAGTTATTTATATAGATTATAATTGTAATTAAAGAAATATCAGAGTCGTACTTTTGAAACAAATTTTTGAGTTTAAAAAAATGCTTGTATTAATTTATTTAATTGTTTGAATATTTTATTCATCATGTATTTTGTGTTATATTTTTATACTTCTTCCTGAAATTACTTATTAAACTCATGTACATTATATTTTATATGAATCCCATTTATATTTATCCAAATCGCAGAGCCGATTGGGGGAGGAGAGCCACCCGGCAACGTTCTCCGTTCTCCCAAAGTTCATAACCAAATGGAATTGATTCACTAATTGAGGATACATGTCAATGCCAAAATGCAACACCCACCAATGCTGTTGTGAGCTGCGATGAGGGCTATAATGAGAATATGAGATACATGCCACTCATTATGGCTGAATCACATGTCTGACAATTCGAGACTCAATCATTCTAAAAGTTTCTAACACTTTATGGCTCCATATACCGACACTGTTTTGACATTAAACCCATGTCCGTAAACCCGGCGTAAATCTGATAACACCGTTTTGACATTAAACACGTGTCCGTAAACCCAGCCCAAATCTGATTACCAAAAACAACGTATATAGAGCAATTTGCGGCAAGGTTTAGATGCATCAGTATTGTTGTATCGTTCAGATGAAATGATGAACATCGTGGATTCGTGATTAGAAGCATCAGTACTACTAATGTACGGCGTGAGTCTGATCTTGTGCCACAAGAGTTAAAATAATAAAGGAGGAAACTGGAAAATTTGAACGGTCATTACTTTCTTCTTGCCTGTGTTGACCTTGCATTGTCATTCCATTTGCACAGCAATGTATCTTCATCTGCTGTGTTAATGCCTTTTCATTCATTTCCTACGCGAGGATGAGTAGTTTGTGAGAGATTAATTTAACAAAGAAAAAGCAACATACTAATTGGTTTGTGTAAAAAAAAAAAAATTGACAGTTACTAAGGTCAATCACAAGTTGAAACCAAATATCTAACACCCTATCTCAGCTAGAAGCTTTGAACAACCTAATTTTCTTAAAATATGCACCACTCAGTTTCCCTAGTCTTTGATGATTTCCCCTTTGCGATTACTCCTTGATTTCCTAAAGACCCATAACTTAAATCCTAGGATTAGAAGGGTGCATGTCAACATCAGGACTTCGGTGCCTGTCCCAAAACAAAAATGTATCCTTACTGAGAATTCTGTGATGCACTGGTACTACCTTTCGTGTATCCTGCCCACTTGGCAGTGAACGAATATCCAATGCGAAGGTATCACAATAAAAAGGTGCCACAAAAACTTCCTGTTATTAATCCAAGCAAATAATTTGCCACCTGTCTATGGTTACTGGTTAGAACCACTTCACCATGGAAAATCATATGTTAGCATTAAGTGTGTAATAATATTTATTTTTAATAAATAATTTTAAAATTTAATTATTTTAATAATCGATTATTATATAAAAATTTTGTTATAATTAATTATAATATAATTAATTTTATGTTTAAATATATTAGTTAAAAAATAATTTTAAATTAATCTGTTTTGTTTGAAATAGTATAAAAAAAATTATTTTTATGTATTAAATTATCAAAATAAATATAAAATAATTAAAAAATTATTTAATTGAAGATAAAATAATATTTATATCTCAAAATATAAGAATAATTTATAATCTAAAATCATAAGTTAAAATTTCAATATTATAAAAAAAAAATTAAAATACATTGAATTTTATGCAAAAATTAAAATTAAATTTACCAAACATGTTAAGTTACTATTACAACAAATTTTTTCTAAACTGTTGGAGAAGGAAATAATGTTTTCCAAACACACTAAATGAAGAAACCTTGTATCCGTATTCCTTCTTAAACCAACCGCAGCATTTTAATCTCGGTAAACTTTTAACACGAAAACTTAAAATAATTAATACCTACCAAGTCAAAAAATATCTTCATCCATCACTAGTACCAGAGTAAATTGCTGCTTCTGCGGTTCTGCCAGTTACTCTTAAGGACTTACGCTACTATGATTCTAGCAATACAACATTTAAATACTACACTAAAAAATCATAGTAGTCAAACATCTATTGGTCCTTCTGCACCTACTGCTTATTATTGTCATATACATATATGTTAAATTGAAACCATAATCCACAAGCAGAAGTGTCTGAAAACAGGTTTGACTTGTCAGAAGAAAAGACAGTTTTGTCTACTCAACCAGGTTAAAAGTTTTTCATTGCAAGCAAATGACCGCAAGCCAGTGAGTTCAAGCTTTGGATGCTTTCATGATACTGATTATTTCTTTTATTCCAAATTACCTATAATAAAGATCATTAACAATAACTCTCGGACATTCTTGTCCTGCAACTGAAGCCACAGCAGATTTCCTTGAATCTCTCTAATATTGTGTCCCATTGAAATGAAGAAAAATACGCAGGCTTAACTCGCTTAAGTGTTTTTTAAAAAAAAAAATCAACACTAAGCAGCAGTAATAGCAGTGTGAATGGGAATCATCCAGTAGCCACCAAGTGGTAAGCCAAACTACACAAACAACACGATCCATCAGTACCATATGAATACCAAAAAACGATCCAACATTTCTAAAAAAATCTCTCTTGGTCGTATTCTCCTTATGACAACAAAATAGAAGCAAATGCAGAGGCAAAAACATGAAAGGCTTATGGCTCAATAAGAGACTGGACAAAGTAAACTAGTCTACTAGACCAAACACATGATCCGCCTCTTACATATATCCCCCAACCCCAATTCAACTGTAAACATTTCCTTTATATGACAGACTTGAAATATTCTTTTGCGACAAACAGGCCTCTAACAAATTAAAGGTCTTGATATCAGCTACTTATCCATCTATACTAATAACCATATTTTGCGGACGTTAAGTTGATTTCATGATTTCAAACTTTCATACCTGAAACAACAAAACACGTAATAGATTGCCACTAACACCTATTTATCTCATTAATTTGTATATGATGCCAACCAAAACAAACCAAATCTACCATTTTTTTGGGTAAAAAACGGGGACAACCAAAGACTAAGCACTGTCAGATGCAAAATTAAAAGAAAAAACATCAGGAGTGCTAGTGAATACATAAAAGCCCATGGACAACCAGAAGAACCAGCCCGTTGGTTGTGTCTGACTCATTTTTCTCTCAATCTTTCTTTATTCCTTGGTAGAGCCCTATCTAGACTCTTACCCTACATCACAAACGCTCCCAACAGTGTATACGAAGTTCTCAGGTGACTTGCTAGAAACGTAGATCCTAGTGACTTTACAATCTTGTATGCAATTCACCATCGATCCCAGCTCACTGATCCCAGCAAAACGTGTTTTGAGCTGGGATCGGGATCGCAGAAGCTTGAGAAACATGAGGAATTGTGCAATTCTACAATTTGGATTGCAATTTTGACAACCACGAAGATAAGGACTATCCTATTTGGCTATTATCAGTTTCCCATTGACCTTATATTTAGATGTTTTTTCATTAAAGGAATGGAATGGAATAGGTGGAAATAGAACGGAAAGAAAAGGAATGGAATGGAACATAATTTTCATTATCTTTGTTTGCAAGTTTCATTAACGGAACGAAACGGAACAGAATTACCCATGTGTTCCCCCCATTCCACCTCAATTTTGGGGGGAACAAAAGTTAGACATTTGAGGGGAAGAGGAGGGAAATGATTTCCTGTTCGTTAGCTCCCATTCTCAAATAAGGGAAGTCATTTCCGTTCCCTTCATTTCCTTTCCATTCTCCTCATTACCTATCATCTAAACATAGTGTAAAAAAAACAAATATATCACTTATCTTGATAGTTACAACTAAAAAAATAGGGAAATAACAATAATAATCTAATTCAAAATTTGAGTCAAACCCAACAATAACTTGCATCCAACTTGAAAGTTTGTGCAAAAAGGAACAACATATTACCTTGGCAAAATTCCTCCGGGATAAAATCTTCTTTGCTGTTCTACATCTGCAGCAATAACTATCAGACTGATCAGATAATTTGCCAAAGCATCTGCCATAGGGAACCTGCCAAATTATATATTACCATACATACCAATTCAAATAAGGAAAAATTACAGAATTTCGACGAGTAATGCAGCTAATGCGATAAACATACAAAATTTCTCTCACCAAAAGACACCTCACTTGCGAAAATAAAAAATCCAATGGTGCATGTTGATGATTTCGTAAAATCTGATGGTGGATGTTGATGATTGTGTTTGTGTTTTTGAAGAAAAAAAACTCCTTTCTGGCAGGTATTTTGATTTTTCCTTGCTCCAATGTTCTCCCATATTGTAACTTTGTAACATTTCATATCCAAAGCCTTTTGATGAGAGTGAACAACGGATTGACTAATTTGGATATGAGAAAGCCTTGGAAAAAGAACCTCGCAACGAGACTTGCTAGTTGCCATTTCCGAAAACCAAAATGGAATATCAGGCCATGTAGTGAACACAGCACCCTCAAAGGTTTTTCGCTTTCCTTTCTGTCCTATGCCTGCTTGAAGAATGTTAACCGCTGTTATCTTTTGTTATCTCCAACATATTCTTCTATTGGTATCAGGTTGCTCACATTTCAATTTTATTTGTTTCAAGTTTGATGCATTACCATTCCCAAAAGCAAATAGTGAGTTTGCAAATTTACAAATGATCGTGCAACAACTCTTTTTTTCCCCATTAATCATCAATAACATGAATTCACTTATTAAATGACGAAATTGTGGATGTAAGACAGCTTATAATCAGATAAGAAACATTCCATTTCACTAATACATGATGAAATACATAAACGAGAACAGGGAACTTCTCTATCCTAATACTTACATAGTATTATATAGATATACAGAAGCCTATCCTTTCAATCAATTTCACAACTAAAGTGCAAAAACACCAATTACAGACAGATCTAAGGGTAAAACAAGTCTAATCCCAGTGAAAGCTTGTGTGTTCGGCAATCTGAACAAAAAAATGCTAAACAATCAGAGTCAGAGATTCGCACCCGACCTTCCCGCTGAAAAAAATAAGAGAAGATCGAGGACTTCAAGGCCCCAATTACCAACAACCACTGTTCAAATCCTCCTTCATTTATAGTCAAACAGTAACAGAGACGGTTATGAAAACTCGAGGCGCAACATCTTGCGTAGGTCATTCGTGGCGTCGCTTACAGCCGCAATCTTCTTAGTGATGAAAGCCGGCAACGGAACGGAGCTAGGTGGCGGCGACGCCACCAACATCGAAGATCCAGCGTACAATCCACCGACTCTCTCGGTCAAAGGCTCCGTTGAACGGAACTGCTCCTTGACAGTCTCCGGTTGTCGATCCGGTGTCGTTTCAGTCAGTTGTTCACCGCGTTTCAGGATTTTGACCTGGCCCATGACTAGCTTATTGACTTGAGGTTTCGGCTGGGAAGTGGATGCGGGTTGGGTTGAATGGCTCCGCTTCGAGCGATTAGGGTGGGTACGGGTGGTCCGAGTAGGTTTAGGGTTGGGATTGGGAAGTTTCATGTTGGGAGGAGGAGAGATTATCGGTTTTCGAGACGGTGAGTTTCTGAGACAATCCTGAGGTTGAAGAACGGCAACACCCATCTAATGACTAATAGGAGAGAAATGAACCACAGAATAGGAAAGGAAGAGAAGCAGACCACAGAAAAAGGGTCAAAGAAATTTTATAAGAAAAAGAGAAGATGACAGGCAATTTGAAATTTCAATGAATGGAGTGGAAGTGTAGGGTAAGGATAGGTATTTATTTACAAGGACGCGGCTTTGGAGCAGAGCGGAGCATAACTGAAGAGTCATTCCTACGAGAAGCAAGCAACACTCTCACTCTCACCCCGAATGCGTTGTCGCCACGTAATAATTATTACATTACAACAACAATGTCCCTGTTTTTTAAGAAATTTTAAAATGTTCTAAGAGTATATATTATAACTGTTTAAATTTAATTTAAAAATATTTAAATATTATCTCAATCTCTTATATATTTTAAAATATTTACATTGATTAGATTAATATAATATTCTTAAAATGTAAGCGAATCTCCCCAATTTTTGGGCGAAAATCATTATCATTGTGGTAAAAAATACATATCACCATCATCATGCACTTATTATTATTTTTTCTATATTACTATAATATTATTCTTAAAGTCAAGTGCAAATTTTGTACACAAATATAATATTAAAATTAAATTTTTAAATATTTTTATAACTAAATTTTAAATGTTATTATGATTTATTAGTTGAGTCGTTAGTTTGAAATTTATTGGAGAAAACATTCATATCTTTATTTATTTTTATATGTTAGAACAATAAAATTTATTTTAATTTATTGTTAGTATAAAAAATTTACATTGTTATCAATTCATGTGTTAACTTATCATTAAAAAAATTAACTTTTAAAGTAATTGTTATGATAATAGTTAAATTGATTAAAAAATGTGGTATTGTCGTAAAAAAATTTGGGTCTTTATTGCAAAAAAAAAAAAAAAATAGGTCTTTGATCAGGTTTCCTCACATACATGTGAGATTAACCCTTTAATTTAGTGAAACTAAATCAAATATGCAAGATTTTAAAATAAAAAATAGCTAGACTTTACATATTAGCCCATTTAAAGTGTTAGTCCAAAAAAAAGTATTCATTATTATTTTTTAAATAGAAGTTTATTCAATTTAACAAAATGCAAAATGAAATGTAAGAGATAGAATAAAAAATCATTATTTAAAAAATTAGACAGAACTAGTTGTTGAATTGATTAATTCATAAATTAACTATATTTTCAATTTAAATATTTTATTTTTTTATTCAACTATAATTTAATGACGACTTAATATAAATTTAACTAATTAAATAATGACCTCCTTCGTCAGTTTAATTCAATTTCTAAAACATTTACATATAAATCTCCTCATTTAACTAAAGGGCGTAATAAACATTGTGGGAGGGATAGCGATTGAAGTTCAATTTAGTTTCTTTAAGCTAGCTTTTTTTTATACAGTGATGGTAAGGTAAACCAACATCTTCAAGCTGTAAATTAGCCCACTTCAAAATTTTAACAAAAATGTAAATTAGTTAATGTCAATATTTGGAAGGAGAGGTTCTTCTCAGGAGTATTAAACTACTTCAATCAAATTATAATACATGAAATCTTAAAATCATATATGTGATTAGATTTAAATATTTTTAAATTAGATTTAAATGGCTATAAAATCTCTAAAAATACCACTTTAAGAGCATTTTAAAATTTTTCATTTGGAAGGGAAAAGAAAATTTGAAGTGTAATTCCGACTGTTAACTCTAACGATTTTACGTAGGCTTAAAACTTTTAAAGGTTTTGTTAAAAAAATATTAAGGCACTTATTAGAAAAACTCAATTTAAAAAAAACTGAAAATTTAATTTAACTCATAAAAAATTGAGTTGGATCAAGTTAAAACATATCTTAACTTGTAGTTTGTGGATTGAGTAGTGAATTGTTAGGGTCAAAACGTGTTACCCATTTGTTAACCGCAAGTGCACGGGTCGCACAAGTAATACAGATACAGAGTAAAAGTTTGTTCCCACGAGAATATTCGATTATAAAGTTAAGTACTAACCAATAGCTTAATCAATTCTAGACAAGGACATAAAAATAAGAAAATAATAAACTAAATTAATTTAACTTACAAAAGTAATAAATCTAAAAGCAGTTAGGTTTCAGGAAATCCTCCTTCACCCCCTACTTCTATCAACAACATGCAATTCCCCTCATAAACACAAATGCATTGATTAGGTTAGCTTGAGAATCTTCATTAGTCAAAAGCCTATGTCTAGGTCAATCAACCCTGATTTCAATTACCCAACTCACTAAGTTTCCTTGAGAGCCAGTGCAACTTCCACTCATGAACGATCTATTCTCAATCATACACTATATATGGTTAATAGGTATATTTCTATCCTATTAACGAATCAACTCATCCTAACCAATTGAACTCGCCGAACATGTATCAATCATACCATATCCATATCAACAAATCCCTATGTCTAGTTCATTTGCCAATATTAGAATCATGCAATTGAGGCCAACTAAGAACAAGCATTAAACACAGATAATGATTGAACCATAATCAAGCATCCACACAAATTCAGAGAAAAACACATTATTAATATAAATAAAAGGATCCAAAATATTCCTAAACAAAGCTTAGCTATACAAAAGATAAGGAAAAGAAGAGAGAAAGGGAAAAGAGAGAAAGAAGCTCATTGATTTGTCTCTGAAGCTTGAATCTTTCTTCAATTCTTTGATCCTTGACTCCAATCCACCAACAATGAAGATCTAGCCAAGTTATCTAACCCAAAACTAACTAAAACTAAACTAAAACTATCAAAACCTAAAAACTAGAAATGGCCAAATGGCCAGAACAGAGAAAAACTGAGAGAGAATGAGAGAAAAATGCATGAAAATTTATTTATAGGCTCAACAGCCGCCTCCAGGCCGCGGCGCCCACATATGCGCGCCGCAGCGCACAATGGGTCGGTCTAACTACGTTGCGGCGCCCACTTCACTGAGTCGCGGCACCCTTGCCCCGAGTCCAAGTATGACCAGGCTGAAAATACTATTTGCGTCGCGGCGTGCTCTGCCTTGCGCCACGGCGTTGCTTGCTGGAATGCCAATTTGGCTTCCTCTTCCTCTTTAAGTTCAATTGCTCCATATTTAACTTTATTTGGAGCCCCTCCTATAATAGAGAAAACACCAAATCAATAACATATATAAATCTACTCAATTCATAACAATTAAAGCTCAATTTTGCACAATAACATATTAGAAAGGCTTAGATTCAGAATACATCAAATAGAAGCACAAAACCCTCCAAATATGCATTTAAACAAGGATATGGCATTCATTTTAGCAAAGAGTTAGGGTCCAAATAACTGCATTCTATGTAGCTATCACACCTCCAAACCTACATTTTGCTAGTCTTCGAGCAAAACAAAATAGAACTAAGTAAATCATGTAAACATTAAAATCAATTTTTCATTCAGCAAATATATTTCAATCGTCTTTTTCATTCTTTTAAAAATAAATACTAATGTGTAATGACTGCATCAATTCTCAAAAAGTGCAAATGCCCCGTAAACAGTTCCACACATATACAATTCTTAACATGCTAACAAGCTAGAAAACTCTCCATGCAATTCACATTTATCACAAACATGCAAGACAAACTTCTTCTAATCAAGTCATACACATCCAGATAAGTTTATAAGCATACATGCATATGATTCACAGAATCTACAAGATTGTAAATCAACTCTCTCTCTACTAATATAAATCACACAATATTGAGGATCAAAAGGGACTTAATCAGCTTATAATGTAAGGCCAAAACGGGAAAGATACAATACAAACATTGAACACATAATATACTACTTCAAGACTTGAGCCACAACTGACATTAGCAGGGTATTCAAAAGTGAGATCATAAAACTTGCGAGAACCATTTTTGATGCTTTTTAAACTTTACTTTTCTTAAGCTTTTGCTTTTCTTTTCATTTTTATGTTTCTTTTTATTTTCTCTTTCTTTTCTCTTCTATTTTTGCAAAGCAATGCTTTTTTCTTTTTTGTTGTTGTGCATCTGGTTCCTTCAAGCTCATTTTGAAGTGAATATTCATACCCCTAATCATCAGACTCATTTTAAGAAATAACACATCATATACTCAACAAACAATAAGGGGAGGAAGAACATGACATGTTTTCACATGCATTAGAACGGTTAACAGGTTAACGAACACAATGGTTATGAAAAACAAATAAGGCCAAACAGTTTAAGGCTTCAAAAAGGGACCTAATGATATCATCATATCAGGTAAGTTTTTTAAGGCTCAATCGATCCAAACAATGCCCTAATCATTTCCTCAATCATGCACAACTTAGGATTTCGCCTCAAGAGAGTTCAAAAATAATTTCTAGGATAATCAAAACTCTACATGTACATCTATAAATATTCTCAAAATATGCACTCTTATCATTTTCAAAGTTACACTTGCATCTAAGTGAGATGTAAATCATACATCAAAAGTAACTAAATTGTTTCACATGCTTCAAGATCACATAAGGTTTCACTGAAAAGGGGGCAAATAGCAACATTTCAAATCATGGACAACCAAAAACAACACCAGCATTCTCGCAACATGTCATGCATTCACATAGAGTCAACTTCTCAATTCAAACATGCACAACATCTTTTGCATAAAGTGAAAATTGAAAATTTTGTCATCAGCACATCAGTGATAGTCAAAACAGAATATAATCATGAAAAAATGATGACTAAAACACTGCATACTCAAAATACCAATACATGTTAACATTAAGCATAAAAGAACTAAACATGTAAAGATACTCTCCCAAACCTAAAATGAAATGTATCTTTAAAGAACATGGTCTATAGGGAACCTGAAACTAGTACTGAGCATTACTACATATTTAAAAACAAAGAAAATAACAAAAATAAAAACAAAAACAGCAAAAATAGTGGATCAACGTCGCGGCGTTCCATACTTGTCGCGACGCTCACAAAAAGTCATGCAGAATTATGCAGAAATGCCCTGAATGGAGTGCGGCCACGTTCGATTTAGCCATTATTTACGATTCTCGACTTTGGGCATGCGGTGTGACTACCTAAATCCTAAATTTAGTAGCAAACACAATTTTGTCAATGAGTTTGGCTCTTATGGGTCTCTAACGCAACAAAACTTGTTCAAAAAGCTAAATTACAAAAATATACAACACACACATATTAACACAAAAACAAAACATTAACCTATATACAACCTAAACAACTAAAAACTTAAAAACAAAAACTAACATAACTAACATATTAACCTATATAAAAACTAATACAAACAATACTTAAAACATAAACAAACAAGAAGTAACAGAACTAACATATATATTGACTAACATACTAACAAAAACACATTAACAACTAACAAAACACAACATCCTAATATGCTAACATATTTAACATAAACACATTAACATACTACCTATTTATACACAAAGTAAAAGCAGAATTAAACATAAACATGGGAATCCCTCCCATGAAGGGCCTGAGTTATAGTCCCAGCAGGACTTTGTCACCAAAATTGAAGTATTGCGGATGAGTAGTCTTCAAGAACTTGATCCAAGGGTTATCCTTTCAGGAGTCGCGAAGTCCCTCAAGGGCCTCGTATGAATGAAATCACCCGGCTTCTTATTTAAAACTAAAACAAAACAGAAACAAAACATAGATTATATACAACTTATATACAACTTGAATTAGAACTAATCAAACTCATTGTTGATATTAGCAATATAAAAACTATCCCCGACAACGGCGCCAAAAACTTGTTAGGGTCAAAACGTGTTGCCCATTTGCTAACCGCAAGTGCACGAGTCGCACAAGTAATACAGATACAGAGTAAAAGTTCGTTCCCACGAGGATATTCGATTATAAAGCTAAGTACCAACCAATAGCTTAATCAATTCTAGACAAGGACATAAAAATAAGAAAATAATAAACTAAACTAATTTAACCTACAAAAGCAATAAATCTAAAAGCAGTTGGGTTTCAGGAAATCCTCTTTCACCCCCTACATCTATCAACAACATGCAATTCCCCTCATAAACACAAATGCATTGATTAGGTTAGCTTGAGAATCTTCATTAGTCAAAAACCTATGTCTAGGTCAATCAACCCTGATTTCAATTACCCAACTCACTAAGTTTCTTTGAGAGCCAGTGCAACTTCCACTCATGAACGATCTATTCTCAATCACACACTATACATGGTTAATAGGTATATTTCTATCCTATTAACGAATCAACTCATCCAAGTCAATTGAACTCGCCGATCATGTATCAATCATACCATATCCATATCAACAAATCCCTATGTCTAGTTCATTTGTCAATATTAGGATCATGCAATTGAGGCCAACCAAGAACAAGCATTAAACACAGATAATGATTGAACCATAATCAAACATCCACACAAATTCAGAGAAAAACACATCATTAATATAAATAAAAGGATCCAAAATATTCCTAAACAAAGCTTAGCTATACAAAAGATAAGGAAGAGAAGAGAGAAAGGGAAAAGAGAGAAAGAAACTCATTGATTTGTCTCTGAAGCTTGAATCCTCCTTCAATCATTTGATCCTTGACTTCAATCCACTAGCAATGAAGATCTAGCCAAGCTATCTAACCTAAAACTAACTAAAACTAAACTAAAACTATCAAAACCTAAAAACTAGAAATGGCCAAATGGCTAGAACAGAGAAAAATTGAGAGAGAATGAGAGAAAAACGCATGAAAATCTATTTATAGGCTCAGCAGCCGCCTCCACGCCGCGGCGCCTATATATAGGCGCCGCGGCGCACAATGGGTCGGTCTAATTACGTTGCGGCGCCCACTTCACTGAGTCGCGGCGCCCTTGCCTCGGGTCCAAGTATGACCAGGCTGAAAATACTATTTGCTCCGCGGCGTGCTCAGCCTTGTGCCGCGGCGTGCTCAACAAATTATAATACATGGCGTGCTCGAAAAGCATATATGTGCTTAGCCCCGCTGGCGTTGCTTGCTAGAATGCCAATTTGGCTTCCTCTTCCTCTTTAAGCTCAATTGCTCCATATTTAACCTTGTTTGGAGTCCCTCCTATAATAGAGAAAATACCAAATCAATAACATATATAAATCTACTCAATTCATAACAATTAAAGCTCAATTTTACACAATAACATATCAGAAAGACTTAGATTCAGAATACATCAAATAGAAGCACAAAACCCTCCAAATATGCATTTAAACAAGGATATAACATTCATTTTAGCACAGAGTTAGGGTCCAAATAACTGCATTCTATGTAGCTATCATGAATTTAAAAATGTCTAATTCACAGACACTCAACACACTTACTTTTTTTTAATTAAAAAAATTATTTAGTTATGGTTAAAAAATCATTTAGCTACAGTTAAAAATTACAATTAAACAATCACTAAAAAAACTCATTTTGTATAATAATATTGTTTCACTTTGAAACATAAGAAAGGTAAAAGTGCTCACACATAAATAATACACTTATTCTCTCTAATCACCATTTCAGCTACTCACTCTCAAATTCCTAATTTCTCAAATAAAAATTCAAATTACTAACTTTCTATTTCAAAAACTACAACATCTTTAAAAAATAGAAAGTGAAGTTAATGGTTATTTCAATTCATATGATATGTGCGATGACATTGACTTTAATTGGTTAGAGTAATTTGTTATTTATGAATATTAAGATATATTAGCTTAGTTTATTTTATATTTAAATTAGTAAGACTTATTATTTTGTTATGAACTTTATATATTTAGTTTATTTGAGAACTATTATGTTTATGTAAGATTAATTATGTGAATTAATATGTGAGTTTAAGGGATGTAAGACATGTTATATATAACAAATTTGAGAACTATTTTATTATTTATTGAGAACTATTATTATTTATGTAAGATATATTATATATAATGAATTTTTAATTTTTAATTTTAATTTTTTATAAGTTTTTTAAATATATATTAAAATTATGAGTTTGATTCAACTTAACTTACTTTTAAGTGAGCTAAATTAGGTTAAATGGAAGGAAAAAAAATTTAAACCAACTTGTTACTCTAGTGAATGGATTAAATTAAATATATTATAAAACCTAACCATCCCACACACAACGGATATCCCTAAGATGAGGTAAAGGGTGATTGTCACGGCCTCGAGAGCGCGTCGATCATTATCCCCTCACCTAGAACGCTGATTTCTAGACTGGCTCTCTCTATCTGACTTGGCTTCATAACATCCCGTGGCATGGCATCATTATCATGAATCTCCACTCTTGCCCTCGTACTTAAAACTAATTACCACCATTGCCATTCTGTTTCATTTGTTTATTGTTGTTTGTTGCTTCCCAATTCCCGGAAGGCGGTGGAGACCATGGATACTTAGGTTGTTGTTATGGTAGACCTTTGACTTTATTTGTTCTTGTAGTTTTTTTTTTATAGGCTTTCTTTTGTTTAATGGTTTTTTTTTTTTTTTTTTTATTTTATTTTATATATTTTGTTACACATCACTATCATTATTATTGTCAGCCGACAATCATTCATCGTTGCTCAGCCACCATCCGTCGGCTTTCACTTTTTTAAAATTATATTGTTTATTTTTTAAAATTATATAATTATGTAAATAATATTAATTAAAATAATATTAATTAAAATTTTGTTAATTTTTATATTTTTTATAAATAATTGTACATATTAAAAAATTTATAAATTTTAACTAAAAATATTTATATATAATAAAATTCATAAAGCTTTCAAAATATAAAAAATATATAAAAATTAATATAATTTTAATTAATATTATTTTTATAATTTTATAACTTTTAAAAAATAAACAGTATAACTTAAAAAAATAATGACCAATGGCAATTGTGGACAGTGGTCGACGGTACAGTAGCTATCGATGACGCAGGTGACCTGCAGCAATGGGCGGCGGCCATTCAGCGACAAACATGATGGTAATGGTTTAAAAAAAACAAAATTAAAAAAAATCAACAAATTACATGTCATTAATTCTAATTATTGATGTGTTTTTAACACAATTAATAATTAATATGAACAAAATACACCATACAACGTCTTTTAGAAAATGCGTATTAGAATTGGTGGGATACTTATTGATTAAAAAAACAACAAAAAACAAACTATAGCATACATATTACATTCTATTTCAGTTGGTTGGACTTTACATTTTATACTCGATTAATTGATTATGTTTAAAAAAAATTATTATTGTGTATATAAATATTATTATTAGTTAAAATTTATAAAATTTTTTATATTGAATAATTATTCATAATAAAAAATAGAATTTTCTGTAAGTGAGTGATATTACTTGATAAAAAAAAGGAACAATATAATTTATCTCCTTAAAACTATACCTCATGTACATTTTCCTTCTTCAAGTTTAAAAAGTTGCAATTGAGCCCTTAAAGTTTATTGAACGATCTAAACAACCCCCTCACTCTTTAACACCGACTAAATGGGTGACGGAGTACCACCACCTAACGAGAATCTAATATCACATATTCAATATCAATTATGAAACTCTCAGTTTAAATCATTCTCTTCCCCGAACACCCAGAGGTCGAAAAACACGACTTTCGATTTGGACGAAACTGGCGTTGAATCATTCTCTTCCTGAGCCAATGTAATGGAGATTATGGAATTCCAGAAGTTGCATTCAGTTTAAATAGTCTTACTATTCGTCTAATTAAAATATGTCTAATTTTATTTAATTTATTTACAAAATTATTTTATATATCATAAGAATGCTACAGTCGCATATAAGATGATTTTATATATCTCTAACATTAACGAATGATATAAATACGGTGTACATATTCTGATGTACATAAAATATTTTTTCAAATTAAATGCTAAAAACTTATTAGGACTCCAACCTAATCCTACTTTCAGTGGTAGTATTCTTCATTACAACTACATAAACAGCCTGAAAAGTATTACTTAGGATAATCTTTAGTTTATCCTCTCTCTCTTTTTTTCCCTGTATCTCTTGCACTTATTTCTCCATTGATATGTAATATCTTGGGTTTGGCTATTAATATCTCATTGCTGTTTGGATTAACAATTAGAAATTAAGAAGTTAAAAATAAAGTTCAAGGCTTCAAGCAGAAGGAAGATGCAATTAACTCAGAGTTCATATCAAATATTTCAGAGAGCAACTCATAGACAATGAGTGATAAAAGGCAAGTAGTCGATGTAGTGTTATTTCAATCATCTAACAATTCACACATAAATAAAGCAGAGGCAATAAAATTTAGAAAGCAACAAAATATGAATGGCATTTAGAAGATAAAAATTATTAGTCTTTTATTTGTTTTAAGTTGTAGAAGCTAATTTCATGGAGGCAATTGACAGAACAAACTATGAGGAGGACTAAAACGGACAGTAAGGAATTTAGACTCCCTCCAAGGTTTAGAATATGTAGCAGTTTATAATACTCCTAAAATTTATTTGATCATGGATGCTCCACGCTAAAAATCGACTATTACAGGTTGGTTCCAGTTTCTTTAATTTTTTATTTATTTTCTATTATTTGTTTTATAAAAATATGGTTCCAGTTTTTCCCTTCTTCTTTTTTATGTCCTACCTACTGTTGCCTAATCATTCTGCACTTTCTCTTTTCTAACCACCACCACCCTCTATTCCAACAACACCACCATATTCACCAACTTTACCTTTCTATGTTTCACACCCTCTGGTGGCACAGCCACCATCTGGGTTGCCACCTGAGTCGCCAACCACTGATCGTGGCATCACCCTCCAACAAGGCAACAACCCTTCATTGCCTTCTATTTCACCATCTCCTGTGGGTAATCCTCCATTCACATCACCATCTGCAGAGAGCATTCATCTAGCGGGGTTACCAAAATTGTCAATAGACCTTTATCTATTGAGTTTTCCTTTAAATTCCTTTCAATTTTCTATTACCCTATTTCCTTTTATTAAAACCATTAAACAATAACACGAAATAAATAGAAACCTAAAAATCAGTGACTAGAGTAGTGTTCTGTGTTCGTCGTGTCAGTTACAACTTTCATGAAGATTCGTAAATGGAAGAATATATAAATTACTAATTAAAGACTAAGTTTGTAAAAATCAATTGTATCATATTTTACTTATTATTCAAGTTATTAGTAATAAACTTGAGTCGTTGATCAATTTTAATACAAAATCAACGGTGATACATTTTAGAGCATTTATGCTCCTAGGTTTTTTAGGAACATTAAAAATGTTTCCTTATATGATACTTTCCGATATATCAAAGAGAATTTGACCTTGAATCATATTTTGAAAAATGTAAAAGGCTTTGAGAAATTTAAAGTGGCGCTGATAGTAATATAGTATTCAACAATGGAATTTTAGAGTTGAAACGAGATTATGATAGTTTTAGTGAAAGGCCCATCAATTTTTTGGATGGTGCTTACTTGAAAGGGGTTATATGATCAATTGTTAAACTTTAAAGAGTAAATTGCACCATCTTAAATTTTGGAGCAAAAATACACATAAAATAAAGTTTAAGGAAATAATTTATATTTTAGCCTACTACTACTACTAATAATAATAATGATAAAGAAATGCGAATAAGAAATACAGTTTCGGTATTTATTTAATTAAAATATATTTATTAAATTATTTTATATGTCATCAAAATATTATAATTATATATAAAATAATTTAACATTTTTTATATTAATATATAATTTAAATTTAATGTATTGATGTACATAAAATATTCTCTTAAAAATATATACTTATTTTTTTTTTTTTTTTTTATTTTTTGGTAAAGGAAGGGGCCAGAGGCCCAAAGAAACAAAACTACATATATTCAAAACGGGGAGTACCTACTCCCATCACATCACGAAGGAGCAAGCCCCTAACACCCGCAGGGGGCTCATTCCAAACTATAGTTCCTGGTTCATACTTGACGCTGATATTAGCCATGTAGTCAAAGCAACACAATTTCCTTCTCTCGAGAGAGTGGTTCACCTGCACTTGCCATTTTTTCTCTAAACACTGGTCGAGAGAGCAAATAATTTGTCTTTGGTCTGTGGAAATTACTGAATCATTGGTTTAAAAGTTGAAACAACACAGAGATCCACTTCTAAAGAGATTTTCCCGAAACCCATCTCCCAAGCCACATTGAGGCCTTCATAACTTCACCATAAAGGCTGAAGTGTCGCCTAGGTTCCTTGAGAAACCAGTGATCCAATGCCCCCAATGGTCACGGATTACGCCCCCACAACCAGCTTTTTTAAAATCCTGCTTGCAAGCTCCATCAGTATTAATCTTCACCCATCCCTCTTTTGGGGGGTACCATTTGACAGAAACCTCCCCCTTGACCTTCCCCTTATTCTTCCCCGTACTAGCTTGACTCCTATCCCAAAAGACATCCACCCATCTTTTAATCACAAAAAGAGGGGCAGTGGGTCGCATAAAGTTCTCCTCAAACAAACTTTTATTCCTCCATTGCCAAAGAAGCCAGCATGTTGTGCTCCACCTACAAGGCCAATTCTCATATCCCTTACCCCAATCAGCACCCAAAACATTCCTCATTACCCAGTCTTGCAGATTACCAACATAGAAGCAGGCACGCTCCTGAGGCTTCAACATAGAGTTCCAAATACGGGAAGCTTCAGGACAATCTCTCAACACATGAAGGCAGGTTTCTACACTAGTTTGACACCCTGAGCAAAACGGACTCATATTGCTCCAACGGCTGCATTTGGCTTTAGTGTTTAAGGCATTATGCAGCACGGTCCATGTGAAGGTTCTCAGTCTTTCAGGCCCTTTCATCTTCCATATTTCTTTCCAAATTGGTTCCAGTGTGCTCACAGTCGTGCTGTTCATCACCTTATAAGCACTACGAACAGAGAAGGATCCCGAAGATTCTTCAGCCCACATTAGTTTATCAGCACTGTACACAGGCTTGGGGACCATAATTGCATGAAATTTCTTAATAATCTCACTCGGCAACAACTTTTTTAAGAGAGCCCAATTCCATTCCCCATCGTCATCCACCAGGTCAGCCACATTCCATCCTATGCAAGCTTGGGGGATGTGCTCAGTGTATTCCTGTAGGCGAATATTCTTCCCCACCCAGGCATCCTTCCAAGCTCTAGTTTCCATTCCATTTCCCACGTCCCTCCATGTATGCTCAGCCACAAAATTCCACAATCTTCCAATGTTCTTCCAGATAAAAGAATCACTTGGCTTCACAATGATCTCTTGTCTCGTATCAGCAATTCGCAGATACTTGCCTTTCAAGACCCTGGCCCATAAATCCTCACATCCTCGCATTAACTTCCATCCCATCTTGGCTATACACGCATCATTCATAACCGCGAGCCTTTTCATACCAAGGCCTCCTTCCTCCTTAGGTCTACAAACGGTGTCCCAGTTAACAAGATGGCATTTTCTATTGTTATCACCATGCCCCCAAATGAAACTTCTTTGAATTTTTTCAATTTCAGTTATCACAGATTTTGGTAGGGCAATAGTCATCATTGGGTAAATAGGAATCGCACCAACCACAGATTTTGCCAAAGTGACTCTGCCAGCAAAAGACAACTGATTAATTTTCCACCCTGCTAGCCTTTTCCTCACTTTGTCAACCACATACTGGAACTGGTGTCTCTTAGGGGCTCCAAACATCAAAGGGATCCCCAAATAAGTCCCCAGGTTTTGAGCTTCCACAAAACCAGCTAACTGGGTAATCTGCTGTCTAGTTCCCGAATTAACATTAGGTGAGAAAACAATATGGGTTTTATCTTTGTTCACCAATTGGCCAGACATATCACAAAATCGGTCTAAGCAGTGAATCACACACTTCATCTGGTCAACTGTAGCTTTTCCGAAGAGGAGCAAATCATCAGCAAACATAAGGTGGGAGATACTCGTGCCCTTTCTACCCAGCTTAAAAGGATGCCATTCCCTGCATTCAACAGCCTCCAAAATGATGTGGGATAGCTTTTCCATACATAGCACGAAAATGTAAGGAGAAAGTGGGTCCCCTTGCCTTATTCCTCTAGTTGGCCTGAAACCATTAGTGCAGGATCCATTCCACAAAATACTAGTATAAGGAGTTGTAATGCACTGCATAATGAGCTCAACTAGGTCAGGATGAAGACCTACCTCTTGAAGCACACTCCTAATAAAATTCCAACTCAATCTGTCATAGGCTTTAGCAAGATCAATCTTTATCCCAAAGAAACCAATCTTTCCTTTCATTCTATTCATGGTGTGGCAAACTTCTTGAGCAATGACTATGTTGTCATGTATGCACCTCTGGGGAACAAAGCTGACTTGGTACGGGGACACAAGCTTATTGAGGAAAGGTTTCAGTCTATTAACAATAAGCTTGGTAACCACCTTATAGATCACGTTACAAAGCGAAATAGGTCGAAATTGGTTTATGAATTCTGGCTTTTCCGTCTTTGGTATGAGCACCAAATGCGTTTGGTTGACCCTGCTAATCAACTCCTGCTTAGTCCATATTTATCTAACAAAGTCCTTGACACTTTGCCCCACAGTTGACCAAGAATTTTGGAAAAACAAACCCGGAAAGCCATCCGGGCCAGGAGCTTTAAGAGGCCCAATTTGGAAAAGTGCCATTTCTATTTCTTTATCAGACACCTCTCGAGCCAACACATCTTGTTGATCAACCAAAGTCGCTGGGAAAGTTATTAGAGTTTGAGCATAAACTCTATCCGGCTTATTCTCCGTAAATAGCTCTTGGAAGTAGTTTCTAGCCATCTCCTTTAACTTTTCTTGATTCTCCTCCCACTGACCTTCCTCATTTCTCAACATCAAAATCTTATTTCTCCTTCTTCGGGTAACAGTTTTAATGTGGTAGTATTTGGTATTGCGATCCCCATCCTTAATCCACTGAGTTCTAGCCTTTTGCTGCCAAAGGCACTCCTCCTGCTTCAAAACTATCTCTAATTCCTCCTGGAGCTTGCCTTCCAGAAGAGTTAGATAAGGGTTACATCTTCTATTCTGGCCTTGAATTCTTTGAATTCCCCCAATTCTAGCCAATAAGCACTTTTTCTTTAATTTAATATGCCCAAACACACTAGTATTCCAGTTCCTCAATGCTTCAGCCATGGATTGAAGATTCAAAGTTATTGGCTCCTCCTCCCTCCACACATTGTCCACAAACACCTTATACTGGGAATGAGTCAACCAAGCTTGTTCAAATCTAAAAGGTCTGACAAATCTCGAATTGTCCTCCTCTTCCAAGTATATAAGAAGTGGGTGATGATCCGAGAAACTAACTCTGGTTAGCACCTTGACAAAAGCTTCTGGGAACTTAATTCTCCACTCCCCGTTGGATAAAGCACGATCCAACCTTTCCAGAATTCGCTCATTGTCCTGGGAGAGAGGCCCCTTCCAAGTGAATCTTGAACCTACAGCTTCAAGATCAACCAGTTTACACCGATGGACCCTTTCCTGAAACAGCATACATTTTCTAATGCAGGGTTTAGCCCCCCCTTTTTTCTCAGTACTGTTCATTAAATCATTAAAATCCCCGGCAACAAGCCACTTCCCATCCATGTTATCAGAAAAAAGGGTTAATTTCTCCCAAAGCTCCCTTCGAAGCTCCTCTTTTGGACTAGCATAGATTGGAGTGAAATACCAGGCTTCGTCATTAAGGAATCTGACCTCCATATGCATAAATTGGAAGTCCTTATAAAGAGATACAACATGCACTAACTGGGGTTTCCAGATGACTGCAATACCTCCAGAAAATCCCTGGCCACTAACAAAGTCGTGTCCTTCAAACCCCAGCATATTAAAGGTTTTAATAAGTCTTCTAGGCTCCACTCTTAGTTCCAAAAAGACCATAATAGATGGATGATTACCAGCTAAATACTGTTTACAAACACGCAAAAAAGCTCCATTAGCTGCCCCACGGCAGTTCCACACAAAAATCTTTCTGGCTATATTATTCATAAAACCCACTAGACAAAAGATATAGCTAACCCATCCCCCACTGGTGGGGTTCCAATTGGTTGTTTGAGAATCTTCTGGGTCTCAGGCACGATCTCTACACTCATTGTGGGAGGTTTCTGCAGCATCGGATGACTCCCATTGTCATCATCAGGTGGCTTTGGGGGGTAAGGGCTAGTGGACTTCGCATCCTCCTGCTCCCTGTTAGAGACTTGACACGCCATTTCTTCCATTGCTCCCTCTGTTTGTGAAACTTCTCTATAAGGTGACCCTGTCATCTCACCCATTTCAGCCTTATCTCCTCTGGTTGCTACACTTTTAAACCCAACAACACCTTTTAAACCCTCCCTTGCTACTTTTTTAATCTCCCTTAGGTTATGCTGGACTTTGGGTAACTCTTGTTTTTCACGTGGGCCTTGAGCTGATGGCCCAAAATTCATTTCATTTGCCTCTATAGTCTTCAGTGTAGCCTGACCCACTACTCCAAAACTCTTCTCTTTATTCCCTCCATATCCCTTCATAGCCTTACCTATGCCATTATTTTCTTTTCCACCTTTCTGCCCCAGACCGTTAGAGGCATGGTCTTCATGACCACTAGCACCCTCCTTAAAGTTGTTAACATCACCTAAAACAGAAAAACGTGATCCTGGCTTACCAGCGTTAACCACCTCCTTGCCCTTTCCACCTTCCATCTCCCTATCACGCGCCTTAGACATCCTTCGCGTCTTCTGAACCACGCGCCAAGGACCTGCGTTGACATTCCCTTGATTCTCTTGGCCTGCCACCTCTGTTTCACTGACACCTCTCGTCTCTCTGTCGGAGCCAGGATATGTTCTATCCGGACACCCCTCCATGTAATGCCCGAATTTTCCACAACTCCTGCAAAGAAGGTGGAGTCCTTCATATTCAATTTTATAGCTCCTGCCTTTGATTTTGAACATTGCTAGCAGGGGCTTGGTGAGATCAACCTCTACACAGAGCCTCGTAAATTTGCCTCTATCCATCTCCGACGTGGTCCTATCTATCTTCACCATACGTCCAATTCTGTTCCCTATGTATTTGAGAACTTTAGCATCATAGTACTCCATAGGTAAATCTGGCAACCTCACCCATGCTGCTACTTTGTCCACAAATTCAGAGGTTGGATCAAAATCCGGCATCCATTCCCTTATTGTCAAGTAATGATCATATATTAACCATGGCCCCCCAATCAACGCATACGCATGATCATCTGGATGTCTAAATTTGACCAGAAAAAAATCATTACCGAGATCAATCACTGTGAGACCAGCATTCAAGCCCCAGAGCTTCTGCAATCTTCCCTCTAAAGCCTTGAAACCAATTCGTCTACCCAAAAGCTTAACTATTAGGTCGTTTCTCCAAGGTTTCTGAATACGGTATTCTTCCCTCTCAGAAGGAACAAACTCCGGGCAGTCGTATTGTCCCTGTTTGCCCTCCACCGTTGTCCATCTGATCTCTTCCTCCTCCGTTGGGTTGTGATTGTCTTCATCACTACTCATTTCAGCATAATCCTCAGAAGCCTCCATACTACTCCCCCACTCACTTCCCGACCCCTCATCATGTCCTTGATCCATAATGCCTTCAGTGACAGCATTCTTATAAGATTTTTTCACCTCCGGTGGATTCATCTCTCCCTCCACATCTCCATCATACACGACCGGAAGAGATGAATCCTTAACAAAGTAGTGCTCTGTACTCTTAATCTTTTTTTTGCTTCGATGGATCAAATCCATCTCCTCCGAGGAAAATGTCCGCTCAGACTTCCCTGAGCTCTCCTTTGAAGCCATCAGTAGCTCCCGGAGTGCTCTCGTCTCTGCTCCTACCCGCCTCAGGCGAAGTCACGTCCTTGCTCTGATCACTTTCTCTCTCTTTCTCTCTCTAATTTGTGAGTTATCTTTTGACCAATGGATCGTTTGCCAAAATATATACTTATTTATTGCTTGCAGACTACGGTCATGTGATAGTGATATCATACGGACGGGATGACCTACTGTGGTTGTGGACACCGACACGGTTTGCACAATATTGACATCTGGCATTGGCTGAAAGTTGAAAGTTGAAAACGCGTGTGGATTGGAGGTGAAGAGAAGATTGAATTCAGACTGAAGATCCAAACGGCCGAATTTAATTATTGACATGTTCGTTCCCATCCCAAGTTAAGGTTGTAAAATTAGGAAAAACAAGTGGCATTTTTTCTGAAGAAGAAGAAGATGAGGATGACGCGGGACCCTCATGGGACGTGGGCCACAGCATTTAACCGACAATCGTTTATGGCGGCCAATGGTTCCCTTTGATCGCTCCTTGGTTTGGGTCCTAAGCTGCCTTGCTAATCTGTTTGCCTGTCTCCAGCTTTGATTTTAATTAAGGATATGTGTTGACCAAAAAAAACGACATGCTTTTTATTGTTGTCGTGAAGTACAATTTTTTTTTCTCAAAGCCGGGCTTTGCTCTACGGGCCCATCTGTCAAAAAACAAACGTTGGTGACGGTGGGAGCCTTAGCCTATGACGATCCTATTCCTCCCTGCCTATTTAAGATGGCATTTTCAAACTTCCATGACTAATTCTCTTTCCCTTACATATCTCTTGAAGTGTTTATAAGCAAAGTGACACGTCATACAAACTATTAAACAATTTTCATATATAATGGCTCCTTTCTTTTAACAATATTTTCTTTGATATATTATAACAATATTAAATTGGTGAAAACCTGCTGACAACTTTCATAATAACCTGTGATTAGGATTACCGATGTTCATTAATTCCCTAGTTTAATTTGTGCTCTCACCAGCTATTAAGTACTGCATTTTATAAGGTGACTTATGATTAAAAGCTATGAAAGTACGAATGAATTAGGGGAAGCAAACAAACCTTGAAAACAAACCGGATAAAAATGCTGTCATGATTATTAGAATAATTGACTACTCTTAAATATATAGGATTTTGTGGAGAAGCGAGAAGTTCCTCTTTGACATGGTAGCTGTAGGATCAAAGATCAATTAAAAAACCAACCTGCAGAGAAAGTAATATTTTTATTTGGAAAAAAATTAGGTCCTTTTTTTTATGATAAAATTTAAGTTTATTTTTTTATATTTATTACATTTATTTTATTAATCAAATAATAATATGTGTTCATTAATATATATTTTTTTACTTTTTAAAAAAATATACACATATCATTATTTGATTGGTAGAATAAATGTAATAGACAAAAAAAATGGGCCTAAGTTTTGTCTTTCTTTATATTCATTATATCTATTCTACCAATTAAATTTATGACATGTGTGTAATTTATATTTATGAATATTCTCTCTTCTACTCTCTTTTTAAAAAAATTATATACATGTCATAATTTAATTGATAAAATAAATATAAATTATGTAATGAATATAAAGAAATAAACCTAAATTTTATCTTTTTCATTTTCAGTGCTTAACATTGAATTACATGATTGTAAATACTTCAATTTATTAGAAAGCTAATACTTCAATTTATTAGAAACCTATGTATGATGTTAGAAAAGTACTTATCATCACAAAATCTTGAGATTGCAGGATTCTGAATCTTTCACATGTGAGAATGATCTGGAATCAGTTTGCCAATGATGCTACTCCTAAGAAGAGGAAGATGTTTGATTATTATATTGCCCATATACATCTATTAATTTTTTTCCAATACAAATCTCTAGTTCTAAGTAGAAGGGGCAAAACGAGTTCTTGTTAGGTTAATCCATTAAATCATTATTTTTTAGCGGGTTAGATTTAATAATTCAATTAATTTTTATTTTTCAACTAATATAACTTGCGGGTTAAGCGGGGTGGCAGCAAGTTGACCCGTTTAGTTAATTTTTTTTAAGTGTTATAAATAAGTCTTTTTATTTATGTTTGTGATATTTTTATGAGTATGATACTAATTTTATTTTATTTTTTATTTTTTAATCTCTATAAATTATAATTTATCTATTTTTAAAAAAATTTTTCATGGATTTTTTTTTTTTTTATGCATTTTTTAATTTTTTAGGTGGGTTAGGCGAGTTGACTCGCCAATCCACATATTTTTTATCATTTTCTCTTTTAGGCGGGTCAATCCACCAACCCATCTTAAAACGAGGTAGGTTGGATCTTCCAATCTATTTCTCAAAATGAGTCAACTCGCTTCGCTCTAATTTTTTGATAGATTGAAGGCAGAACGGGATTAGTTGGCCCATTTTGCCACCAGAACTTCTAAGGAATTAAAGCGTGTAAAGAATTAGTAATCAATGTCCTAACTTGAATTTTGGGGTGCAAAAAGTTGAAGAGAGAGTTGAAAATTTTAAGTCAAGTTTTAACTCTCCTTTTAATTTTTCTCTTAAATTTATTAAAATTAAAAGGAGAGTTGAAAATTTTAAGTCAAGTTTTAACTCTCCTTTTGATTTTTCTCTTAAAAATTTATTGATTATTGTATGTTTAACTATAATTTTTTTTTTAAAAATAGATCTATCACTAGTCTCTAACAATAACTAGACATATATTAGAACATTTTGTCTAATTATTTTTTTTCTTATTTTTGTAGTATTATCGATTTCAGAAGCAATTGCCAAATGATAAATCACTAAATTGGAGAGAATAAGAGAAATAAAATAACCGAGTAACGTTAAGTAATCTTTTACCACCAAGTATGTGACTACCTCAAGTGAGTAGGGAGTGAGAAACAAATTAAATATGGAAGAAAGAACCTCATATTTAAAAATATTAAGATTATAATTGATTGGTATGTGAGTTAATACAAATATGTCTAATTAATTTTTTATTCTTAGTATACTAGTATTACAAAAAGAGTAATCATAGATTACATAAATGTCTCTCAAATAATCCTCACAAACATGAAATGAGCAGTTGAGAAATTTTTATCAATTACTTTACACTTAACTCAATTTTACAACCACTCATTTTATGTTTATTGGGTTATGTGAAAAAAATTTATAGTTTTAATATTTTTACTATTAATAATATATATATATATATTTAAATATTATTTATTATATTTATTTTATTATTATTTTTTTATTATTCAATTTAATATTTTAAAAAGATATTAACAGTACATATATTTTTAAAAGAGATATATAATGACATTTTTTCAAATATTTATATACATATATCATTACTCAAACAAAAAATTTTAGGGGGTGGCCGCCTATGCCTGCCCCTAAGATGTTGCGCCCCTGTTAATGATGATGTGGTTGGGTTTTGGACTGATTAAGCTTCATGATTATTGCTGATAGTCTATTAGGATGGTACACTTAATGATATTACGAAGACACATGTAAAGTGAGATAAGTTTCTGTTTTTTTATATAGGATCATGAGTAATTTTTAAGTAAGTTTAATTTATTATAGGTACTTAAATTATTATTTAATATGTATAAAATAATAGAGATTATTATAAAATTATATTAATTATTAATAATATTTTTATATATATTAAATAATAATTAAGTATTTAAATAATAATGTGATAACTGTGCCTACCTAAAAATTTATTTAGGATCATATACGCTTCACCCTTTTGTGTTTTTTATTCATGTTATGAACAATTTCTCTTTATGATTTTCTTTGCTACTACATTGTTGTCAAGAGAGAAAAATAAGCTGCACTTTTCTTTTTTTGATTTGTTTAAATCTTTTTTCCTTTAAGATTGAGGGTAGAGTTTTTTCTTGAAGTGTTCAAATTTGAAAGCAAACAAATGCTCAAGGAAAAAGCCAAATATTGTGTATTATAATACTGTCAGTTCTTTAGCTACTAAAGGTCATCAACATCTTCGATATTTCTAAATTAGAATCAAACATTAATAATATTTAATAATTAAAACCAATAATTAATATGTATATATTTATATTTATATAATGCTAAAAACTAAATCTGTAAAATATAAATTAAGAATACATTAAAACTTGGGTATGTTTGGATTAGTGAAATTAAGTAAAATAAAGAGAATGAAATAGAATAAAGATATATTTCATTATTTGAGTATATTAAGCAAGGATATAATGAGATAAAAGTAAATGGAATGATATTCATCTTATTTCACTAAAAATTATTAATTTTATTCTCTCTAATTTGAGAATATGAGATGGAATAATCTATTTTATTATTATTATAATTAGAATTTTATCATATCTCATTAAAAATCATCAACTTTCTAAATAATAGAGTGATAATTTTATTATATTCTATCTTAAAATATTCAAATAATAAAATAATACTTTTATCTCATTTTATCTCTCTCATTTTATTTCATTTTATTTTATCAATTACAAAATATTCAAATATAATTTAAATAAAATATAATTTAAAAGTATTAAACTTTATTTTTAAAAATCCGTACACAACACCAGCTACTTATTAGTTTCATGTCTCAATTTTTTGGTTGCATTGCCGTTGCGTAATACGGATTGCCGGATTTGTCAAGGTTGACATTTTTGGGGTGGCTGGGGGAATATCCAAATTTCAACAGCATGTAGATTTTTTTTTTTTGGTAATAGTCTGGACGTAGGATTTACCAAATTCCAACCCTCGACTCCTGCACTGCACGCATGAACATAATACACTTTTCCGGTTTTCCCAATTACCTTACCCGTTTCGTTCTGGTATGTTATGTGCTTTAATTTTAATTTATAATTAATAATTTTTACTGTATATTATTATTTAATTATATATTATTTGTCAGCTCAAAAATCATATATTATTTGTAATAATAAATTAAATTATTAAGTTATTTCAGTAATAAGATAACACATAATTAAATAATAAAATGTATTTGTTTTTATGATTCCTGAACTTCAATAAAATGTATATAATTTTAAACTCGTAATGAATAAAAATTTAAAATTTCGAATCTATAGTTTAAAGTTAAACTAACTAATGAGTACATATTCAGCAGTGTCGTTTCAAATAAAAGGGGAATTTTATCCAGTTACTGAAAATCTAAATTAAAGGATAAACTGTGATATTTATTATGGTTTTCAAATTGCAATTTAATCAAATTTTAGATTTGACTATTTTCTTTATATAATTTGTTAATATTACTAATATTATAATACTTAATTAGAGTAGGTGAATGACTGAGAATTCAAAAACACAATTATATAAGCCCAAGTGTAGGTCGTACTTTAATATAAATTAATTTTGCATGTGTTTTTGTTTAAAAAACTTCTGTCATGAATCTCATGCATGTTCCTTAGCCAATCTTAATTTGGAATTATATCTATGGCCCTCCATTTCGTGTTTCACATCTATCTAAAAAGATACATGATCCATAATAATCCCGAAAGGAAGGAAAGGCGACAAAGGATCTATTGGGTCCATTCCTTCATACTTACTTCAATATAGATTTGATTAACACCTACCAAATAACTTAATCAACTCGCAACTCTTTCTCACTATGCCAAATGCTTAGACAAATGTTAATTATAACAAAAGTTGTTAATTGCTTTTGTAGGAAAGCATTTGGAGATTAACGGGGAGATATTCTCCACCTTGGGAGTTCAAAGTATTGGGAAAAACACTAGAATTTTCAAAGTTTTCAATGAATATTTTTTTAACATAATGCATTTTGAAAGTCAAATTCTCCTATAAGTATAAGTTAAAATTTAATTCCTAAAATGAAATAAGTGGAACAATAGCATATAATGAGAAGTAGCATATAATGAGTCATAACTGAAAAGTACGATTTATTTATGTATCTTTTTTTTAATTATATTTTAGGTAAGTTGCTTTTTTATTCGTTTATTTATTTAATTTATATAAGTCGTACTTGTAAGGTATAACTTACTTTTTTTTTTAAATGTCATATGAAGTTGTGTTTGGCACCTACGACTTACATTAAGTTTAGGTCTATGCCTATAAATTCTACTCTCTCATTCCAATATTGCTTCATATTTCAATTTTCTTCAAGTTCTTCCCACCACTATTACTTTATATCAAACTCGACTCATTCTAATTTAATTCTCTCTACTAGAAGTATTTATTAATAATATTAATTATACTTTTTTTATTATTACAACTTTTTTATGTTTATTGATATGAAATTTTCTTTCTTTTTTAATTTAAATTGACAGATGTCATCACATGACCCTCCTCATAGTTTATTTGTTATTGATGTTTGTGATATTTATGAATATAATGATTTTTACATAACTTTAAGTCTTATAATTGCTAACTGTCACAATCGGGCTCGCGACGGGATGACCGAAAAAAGATAAAATCAATGGAGTCGCCACTAATATTTATTTAAATTTTGAAAACATTAAAAAAACTCTTTTATCAGGAAAACTAGTTTTTGAAAATGAGTTTGAATTCGGAAGTTGATTACAAGTAGGGAATGTATTAGCACCCTACACTGCCTGTTCCATGAACGGTACCTTAAGTTAGTTGTGCAAATTTTAATAATCTCAAATATATTTATTTAAACCCCTTTAAACAAAAGACTTTATAATTAATTATTTTTTTTTTGAAAAGAAGTAAAAGAAACAACTAAATTATGAAATTTTTTTTTTGGGCTTGACAGAAATGGATTTCTACTCCTACGTATCTCCTGGTGCAATGGAGAACTCAAGGTCACATAGTTCTTTAGAAAATGATTGTGGGTTTGTTGATTTTAATTAGAAAAAGATTTAAAAAAAAGAATTTTTGCTTGAAAATAAATCCATTCTTGCACGAGGTTCAAGTTAGCACCAGACTACTCAATAAACCCTTATGATCTATACAATATTGAAGATAATATCCGCTATTCAATCAACATCATTAGTCATTGCATTAATTAAAAGATTTTTTCATTTTTCATTTTTTTTAAGAATGCACAAAGATAAACAAGTAAACACAAATACACAATCTTCCTTGAATCAAGTAAATAAAACAAAAACAAAAACAAAAAACAAAACATAATTAAATATAAGCATTACAAACCAAACAACTTAAAACAAATTTTATTTATTTTTATTTTTATTTTTCTTAACAATTTTCAGATTTTTTTGTTTTTTTTTTTATTTTCATTCATTCTTCATTTTTATTTTTTATTTTTTATTTTTTTATTTTCATTTTTGTTTTTTTTTTTTTTTTTTATTTACTATCTAATCCTATGCATTTTGTCACTACATGTTTTTTAAAAAAAAAAAATTCTAAACTACCAAGCAAACTAAACCTTAGCCCAAGGAAATTGGAAACTCAACTCACTAATTCAAACACTCTTCCAAGACCAACTCTTTTATTATTTTTTTATACGTTTTTTTGTTTTCTATTTTTCTTATACGGGCCCCTTATGTTTCTGAACGGCCCAAACTCAAAAAAAAAAAAGAAAACAGCAAATCAAAACGAAAGGGAATAGAGATTTTGTAGTCTCTGCAAAATGCAAAACGAGACAGAGCAAAAGAAAAAGAAAGCTTGAGGGTGCCAACCGACTCCGCTATGGCAGGCGCGGATCTAGGCTTTCCACGGCTGGTTCGCGACGAGACAGAGGTGTGGCGGCTGTGGGTGGTGCGGCCCTGGTCTGGTTCGAGGGCGCGGCGAATGGCGGGGTTTGGTTCGGTTTGAGCGGCGGTTCGTCGACGGTGGTCCGAGGCGCAGGGTCGGCCCGGTGCGGTCCGGGGTAGCGCCGCCGGGTCGGCTGGCCCGGCGCGATCCGAGGTAACGGGATGCGGGATCTGTGACGTACGACAGTGAGAGAGAGGACGGTGGTCGCATGGTAGCGCGCGGAGGGGCGTCGTTCACGGTCGGGGTGTGTGGTGGACGGTGGGCTGCGCGGCCGGGTCTGGGTTTTCTAGTTTAATTTGAAGGAGGCGGTGGTGGTTTTGGGTTTTGGATGGTTATGTTTGGTGGGTTTGGTTCACGGTTTGGGAGTGGATTTGGTGAGGGTGGTTATGGCTTTAGTTGGGAATGGGTGGCTTGGAGGAAGATGAAGTTGTTTGGAGATGGATGTGGTGATGGGTCCTCTCTGAGAGCCCAGGTGTGGTCTCTGCGTTTTGGTTAATGGAGGAAGATCTCCTTTTTTTTGGTTTCTTTGCACATTGAAGGACTCCTCCCTTGCTTGCCTTCCCCTGCTTGCATTTGTATCTGAAAAAAATCGGAGGTCTCCCCTGTCTGAGGTGGAAAGGCTGCCAGGGTTGACCCAGCTTGGGTCACCATAACATTCCTTCATTTGTGCTTGCTGCTCTCTGCTCCAAGCTCCTCATTCTCCAATGCCTGCAGCCCTTTCCCCGTCCATGATAGGCAGCTCCCCAAGGTGTGCAAAGTGCTGAGTAGCCAGCTGCAGCACAGCTATGCAAAGCTACATTTTCCCCTTGTTTATTTACTTTTTTTTTTTTGTTTTCTGCTGTAACATCAGAAGGAATTTTTTTATTATTTAATACTTTTTTTGTTTTTTTGTTTTTTTGTTTTTTATTATATTTTTATTTTTTTGCATAAAAAAAAAGTGACCAAGAAAATCAAATGCTCACAACACTGCAATTAAGCGTTAATCCTTGATTAAGTGACAAAATTTTATGGACAAAATTAGGTATCAACAGCTGTCCCCCTTTACTTTGCATTTAAAATAAATGGGAAGCAAAGGAATTAATTTAATTTTGTCCATAAAAAATTTCATTTCTTTTTCGTTTTCTTTCTTTCTTTCTTCCTTTTTTTTGGAAAGCAAATTGACGTAAAAACAAATGGACATTAAACAAGGTAGAAGTTTGCAGAGTCGGGTATCCGTTAAAACTTGACAGAAAACTTGAAAGCAGAAAAGACAAAAAGCTTGCGGAGTCAGGTATCCGCTGAAGCTTAACAGAAAGGAAAAAAAGCTTACGGAGTCGGGTATCCGCTGAAACTTGATAGAAAAGAAAAAAGGCAATGGGCACAAGGCCCTTACTTGCTTTGGAAGTGATGGGTACGAGGACCCGAAAACTAAAAAGCAATGGGTGCGAGGACCCAAAAACTAAAAGGCAATGGGTGCGAAGACCCGGAAACTGAAAGGCAATGGGTGCGAAGACCCAGAAACTGAAAGACAATGGGTGCGGGGACCCGGGAATTAAAAGACAATGGGTGCGGGGACCCGGGAATTAAAAGACAATGGGTACGGGGACCCAGAAACTAAAAGACAATGGGTGCGGGGACCCGGAAACTGAAAGACAATGGGTGCGGGGACCCGGAAACTAAAAGACAATGGGTGCGGGGACCTAGAAATTAAAAGACAATGGGTGCGGGGACCCGAAAATTAAAAGACAATGAGTGTTGACTTTGTAAATCCATGTGATGTCTGAGGTGATGCATGATGCAACGTATGCATGGTACAATGAATGTCCTACTGTAGGAATTCTCATGAACAAATTGAGTAAGCAAATTTTTTTTTTTGCACATCGAAGCTTTGGTTCGGCAACCCTTAAGGACTTTTCCCCACAGCAGGATCAAGGTCAAAATTCGTTGATTTACTTTATGATTTATC
Organism: Ormosia semicastrata; assembly: GCA_029884595.1. Lineage (NCBI taxonomy): Eukaryota > Viridiplantae > Streptophyta > Magnoliopsida > Fabales > Fabaceae > Ormosia > Ormosia semicastrata. The sequence continues at coordinate 12,691,104 of JAQQTO010000046.1, read as the reverse complement.
TGGTCATTCTTTCTTTTCTCATCAACACTTAAAGGGTCTCGAGCCAGACAAACTTTATGCAGTGGGCCTTGAGCCTAAAAATTTGTACAATGAGCCACGAGTCAAAGAAGTGTATGTACTTGAGAAAACCCCCCTTTTTTTTGCCAAAGTTTTGAACTAAATGCTTCTTGGAAAACTTATATTCAAAGGGGATCAGTGTCAATCTCATCTTGTTCAAATTTCTTTTCATTAGATATGGCTTGTGTAGAAGCTTGGAACTTTCTTTCCCCAAAGGTTCTTATTTCCACCGGACACACTTCAATTTGAATTATCCATTGAGGATGTCATTCCCTTCATCGATTGAAACTCTAGAGTTCCTTTGGCTTGAGTTGTTCAATAAGAAGCTACCATTAGATGGTTAAATTGTACTATTGTGTTCATGTTCACCAACTTGAAGCATCATGTACCAGATATGCATGGATTCAAAAGTACATCATGAAAGAGATTTACTACCTTAGTGACCTTTTTTGACTGATTTTGGGAGTATGACTACACGAAGGACATTTACAAAGGATAAAGACACAAGTAGTGGAATAATGCAAAAGTCAAGAGGTTTTTTTTTTTGTTTTTTTTTACTTTTTTTGACCTAGTTTGGATGTGATTGATCTTTACTTGACAACTGGACATCATAACCATTGTTTTATCAAGTATCTACAAAAATATGCCCCTGTGTAAGGTATCAAAAAAAGAATCTGACTCAAGGTATGCCATTTAAGAACAGAGATGCCCAATGTAGGTCATTTGACAACAAAATTTGTCCCAGTGGGGAAGTTGAGATTTTTTTTTTCAGTGTAAGGCCAAATAAAACTAGGCAAATTGTCCCAGTTTAGAGCCGAATTGAATAGGGTAGAGACTTGCCCCAATGTAGAGCCGGATTGAACCAAGATTTGCCCTAGTTTAGAGTTGAATTGCACAGGACAGAGACTTACCCCAATGTAGAGCCAGATTGAATCAAAAGATTTGCCCCAGTAAAGGCCAAGTCGAGCTAAAGAAGAAAAATTGCCCCAATGTAGGGTCAATTTGAACAGGGTAAAAATTTGTCCCAATGTAAATCACTCTTTTTTGTCTTATTTTTTTTTTTTAGCAAAGAACTAACTCATAACTTTTTGTCTCGAAATTAAAACTTGTGAAAATAAAGGCAATCACTCATTGATTAGATTAGACTTTTTAAGGTTTGTAATGTGGCCAAGGTTAGGGGTTATGGAAAGAATGTTGTAAGGCTCAAACAAGTGTTTAAAGGTTAAGTGGGACCAAGGATCCTTGTTCAAATTTAAACTTTGTCAATTGCTTTTGCACTTTCAAGCACACTTTTCTTTTATTGTTCTTTTTCATCTTTATTCAAACTTAAACTTTGTTAATTTTTTTGTTTTTACTTTTCACCCCTTTCACCTTTTCTTTCTTTCCTTTTTTTATTGTGTTTCCAAATAATCACCTTGACAACCTTTATTTTGTGCTTTCCCTTATTGTAGGGGTGATCCTTGTCCAGAGTTTATTGAAGGAAGCTTTTAAGCTCAAAATGGGACAACAATGGATAATGAAAAGATGAATTCTTGTGAGAGATAGAGAAAGATGGTCAATCTTCATTTCAAATCTGGATTGCTCATTTAAAAAAAAAATTAATTTAGAGACAAAAAGGGCAATAAACGCCGAGTGATTATTTATTTGCTCCTTTTTTTTTTTGGGCAAAGAACACCTGCACACATGGGTCTTATGACCACAAAAACTTTCTAGAATGAGAGTCCTATGGGATTCGAACCAAAAGAAAGCAAGTAAAGAGAAGAAAAAAATGACAAAAAGATCTGGCAAGAACATGAGTGCCAAGAACATAAGAAAAGGAAATAAGATAAACTGAGATCCACGCAAATCCATCACATTAATGCTTCAAGCAAGTTTACATAAATTCAAAAACCCGAATGGTTTTAATGATTGAACAAGCATGGGATTAGTACAATTAAACTATCATTTCATGGTAACAACTTAGTAAACAAATCAGAATATCAGTCGCTCACAATTTCCTAATGCTGGAGGACTACAAGATATGGTTCACTCCCAACGATTAGAAAAATGAATCACCACATTGTTGAACTTTCTAAGATTGCCCCTGATCGACCATTGTAAGTATTCACCCCTATTGCAGATGGGCATGTGTAGAAGTCTCTGACAATGCCTGGTGGATTACTGTTTAGATAACCGTTGTCATCCATGAGTTTTCCTGAAACCCCATTTAACTTATCCGACCTGAAGTCCACCATTAGTCGGTTCAACATTTGTCCATACCTTCCTGCCCGTCATTCATTTGATGCAATTTTTCCTTTTTCATTTTGCTTTCAATCCTTTCACCAATTATCACAATATCTGAAAAATTCACTGACACACTTCCAATCATATGATCATAGAATGACGCGTACAGTGTATCAGTGAACATAGCAACCATCTCTTTTTCTAATAAAGGGGGTTCTACTTGTGCAGCTATTTCCCTCCACCTCTGAGCATATTCCTTGAAGGTCTCATCATCCTTCTTAGACATGCTTCGTAGTTGTATTTTATCTGGTGCCAGGTCAATGTTATATTTATACTGCTTTAGAAAGGCATCAGCTAAATCCTTAAAACTCCTTATATGAGCACGCTCAAGATGTGTGTACCAATTCAAAGCTGCCCCAGTTAAACTATCTTGGAAGAAATGGATTAACAGTTTGTCATCGTGAGCTTGTGAAGTCATCTTGCGAATGTACATTGTCAAGTGATTCTTTGGGCAAGTAATCCCCTTATATTTATCAAAATCTGGGACCTTAAACTTTGGGGGAATGACAACGTCGGGGACAAGACAAAGCTCAGTAGCATCCTTGAGGCCATAACAACCTGCTCTTTCAATGACCCGTAATCTTTCTTCCAAAGTTTCCCACCTCTCTTTGAACTGAGGATTTTCAACAAAAGAACTCAATGGGTATTGAGGCATGAAAGTGGGGATAAGATGTTGCACTAATGGGGTTCCACTGGTACCTAGGTAATGGGCATATGGTTGGGTTGTGCTCAATGAGTTTGAAGCAGGCATGCCACTGTCAGGGGAATTAGCAATCCATGGTGGTACAAAGCTGGAAGGGAAAGTCATATGGTGGGATGAAGAAAGGGAATGGGTGCTATATTGGCGGGGTTCCATTAGCATTCAGCTGAGTGGCTTGAGTTTGGGTAAAGTTCAACAGGTTTGAATTTGGTGTCACTGTTGGCATGCTATTACCAGGGGGATTGGTGGTCAATGATGGTACATAGCTGGGAGGGAGGCCATATGGTAGAAAGGGTGGCACTTGGGTTTCCTGAGAACTGGTGACTGAGGGTTGAGTGGTGAACGGCATCACAACTCCTTGAGGATTAAAGCATTGGTATTGCAGAAGATTTGGAGAGAAACCAGGCAGGTGAAGAGGTGTGGCCGGATGTCCTTCATTTGCCACTGAGGGATTCCCATTTGTGCTCTTTCTATTTTCCATGGACTGTAGCATCTCCATCATCTTGGACACTTGTTCTCTGAACTGATTCACCTCATCCTTCAACTCTTGAGTTTGATTTATTTCATCCATGATCCTAGCCTGGGAATGATCCTGTTAAGGTGTCGCAGAAGCTGCTTTTCTGTTATAGTGTCCCCTTTTAGTTTGGAGAAAACATTATATGAATATGCAATTATTAATATTGATTAAACAGAGTTGGCAACATGCATGTATGCAAAGTGTTAAATACTTATGCAGATGAGTTTTTTTTTATGCTATGAATGTCATGATAATGCAAGATGATGCATCACAATTTTTGGAATGCTAAGAATGTCATGAAAATGTAAAATGATGTATCCTTTTTTTGCTTATTATTTTTTTTTATTTTTTCCAAAAAAAAAACTTGGAATGACATGAAATGCAAGATGATGTATTTTTTATTTTTTATATATTTTTTTAAAAAATGCCATGATGAATGACATGAGGAATAGACAAATAAAGAAAAAGAATGCTCCCTTTGTGTCCTAATCAGATGCAATCTAAGAAGCTGGATGACTCTAACTTTCGAGGTCATTATGTTCAACCTATCAGTGCAAGATTTTTCAGGACAGATCTGAACTTCTAAAAAAGTTATGGTCCCCAGATTGCCCCCATCTGAAAAGATAAGGACCCAATTCATGAATTAATCACAAGTAGGGATAAACCCTCTCAATATGATTAGTTCATGAGGTAACACCCCAAATTCTGACTATATGAATAGTAATAGCAGGATTACACTGTTTTGGTATTTTCTTTGTGGTATAAAAATAATTTGACTGTTCTGAGATCATACTTGAACATTTTGTGTGATTTGCTCCTGGCTAGGAAAAATAATATTTTTCAGGCCGGGGAAATTCTGATCTGCCTCATTTGGAGACGGAGGATCTTACTAAACTCGAATCCGAGTGACTCGGAAAAGAATCTTTTAATTTTAGAATCTATCTGCAAAGATAAAAATATTGTATTGATAAATATCTGTGATTATATTTATAGCAGTTGTTGCTATGAATGTTGGACCCGATAAGTTTTAATTAATAGAAAAGTGTTTAGAATATTTCTTGTAATTAAAATTAAAGTGAACCAATAGAATATAGTCAAAACAAATGGTTGGACCTTTCTAACCAATGAGAATTGGTCAAGGAAAGAAGCTTAGACTTCTTTGTGGACCAGATTTGAAGCTTGACTTAGAAGCTTTGATCTTCATCATTGATTCAATCAATGGTATAAAACAAAGTTTACCAAAACTATCAAGTAATATTCACTATAGATAAGATTAATGGATAAGATTGAGTCAACATTAATTGATTGACTTTTGCTTAGGAAATTAATTAACCTTAATTTAGTTGTTCTAATTACCTAATTAAGAAATTAAGTAAACTAACTTGATTAGGGATTAGTTATAACTTGATCCTTAATTTAACATCCTAATTCTAATTAGAGGTGATGATGCATGCTAAATATGTATTAGATGCATGCTAAATATGTTAAATTAAATTAGTTATATACTTGAAGGATTAAGTAAGAATGGTTAGAAAATTAAACCCAATCAAATAGCTAATCAACTAACTAGTAATTAGGCTTGAACCAATGATGAATTAAGGATTTAAACTCACCTAAACCATCATGGACCAAAGCAGCAAAATTGGGCAAGCCAATGACCTAAGCTCCACGGTCCAAATTTGAATTGGAGCAGCCAGAATTGAGCTTGGAATTAGCAACCAATTAAAGGGTTCAAACTCACCTAAACATGCCACGGTCCAAAGCATGCGAGAATGAAGACGTCCAATGAAGGCCAAAGATGCAAAGACGATTCAAAATTTGTGAAGCCTCTATGTGATATTTGAATATCACAATGTCATACAAAGTCAAGTGTGCAACCAATGAGAAGAGAGTGTCCTTGTGCAATTAATGAATGGCTACTTAAGCAAGCAAAAGTTCACTCACGGTCATTCAAAAAAAAAAAATAGCATGGCAGCAGCTGGATGGAGTGGATAACTATGCAAATAAACCTCTCCAAATGTCACAAATTATCACACGACTGGCAGCTGTCTTCATGCAATTAAAAATGAGATAATCACTCAAGTAATTCCTCCAAATGTTACAAGTTACTACACGGCCAGCAGCCTTCCCAAAACATCCTCACCCTTCACTTTTCTACTTCTCAAGCATAAGCCTATTTCTCTCAAACACCAAGGAAAACTCACGCACCTTCTCTCCCATTTCTTTTCTTCACCACCGGTCACCACCTCCAAATCACACACCTTTCCTTTCCATCTTCTTCTCCCAATCAGTCACCACCTTAAACTCATATCATTCACCTTTTAAAACATTCATCTCCTGGATTTTGTTTTGATTCAAAGCCTACTCTGATCATTTCTCCTTCACAAGTTTTGTCACAAATATTTTCCTAAAGGGTGAGCTTGAATTTAATGATTCAAAATCTGATTTTTTGTTATTTTGTTAACCATGATTTCTCCATGGTTATCAATCTTGAATCTTGTATAATCATTTACTAATTTTTTTTGAAAATTCTAGGGCTTGTTAGGAGATTAACAAAGTTTCAAGGAAATGGAGGAAGGCTTACAAAGCTTGTCTTCAAGAGGTAAGAGGGAGACTCAACCTTACCACCCATGTTCTGGTAGTATGAGGATGGTTTATTCGGTGAAAAATCCTTAAGGATTTATTCACCTATTGTTTGAGGTTCTTGGACTGTATTGATTGACTGTATTGAGATGTGCTTGATTGTGTTTCTATGTTTGGATTGTATTTGGGATGTATTTGCTTGTGTTTCTATGTCTGTACGTGTAGTATCTGTGAGATCTGATTTTATTTCGATTCTTGCTCGTATGCTATAATGCTTAAGGAACTGATAATATGTGTGTATGTGAAATATATATTTGTAGCAAAACTTATACTGTATGTATGTGAAATTTACACGGTAAATTTTATGAGGAAGGGGCTCAATTGGAAATGCCATGGAAATATGGGGTCATTATGTAAATATAAAATTTTGAGGGGTTATAGTGAAAATACTGTATTTTGAGGGACGAAAATGTATATTATGTGTTTTGAGGGACGAAAGTATAATTAATCTGTTTTAAGGGATGAATATGTAATTATGTATTTTAAAGGACTATTTTGCAAATATGAGAAAAATACAGTAAATTTTAATATTAAAATGAGTAAAACAGTAATTCTGATTTAAAACGTATGAAAAATAGTTACGCGATTGGAAAACACTGAAAAATCACTACGTGATTTGAAAAGGCGACAGAATTGAGTCGCGAGTGAGAAAATACAAAAATATGATTACGCGATTAAATTACAGTAACATTGCTGTTAAATTATTATATGAACCACATACATGGGATATCAATGGAAATTGTGAATAGTGCATAGTACATGTATTGAAAAGGTCCAAAGGATTTGTGTAAGGCAAGTTGCTTTAGGAGAGATTACACCTCCGAGTGGGTGCGATAAGCGTAGTGTAGGTCACCGATTGACCTTGGGGGCATTGGGGTGCGGGTTGTCTACAATGGACGGAGTTGGTAGCTCTTCCGTATCGTGGGTTAGACCGATGCAACACACCAATGATCCGGACCGAGACACTATTCCTAATCATGATTTGATAAAGACCGTCGTGCATATGCTAGATGTGCGTAACTTGAGCACGTGGTCCGAAGCATGTTGGTGCCGACAGATCTTTTCAATCACTCTCTCCGACTTGAGTTGTAGCTCCATGGAGTAGGATATTGAGTCAGTGTACATTGCATTCACATTTGCATTCATAGGGGATATATTATTGTAATTCTTACTCATGTGTAATTCTTGCTTGTGATAATTAAAATATTGAATACTTGAGTATTGAAGATAGCATAGTCGTAATTCTTATTTTTATTTCCTGTGTAATGATGATATATGAGGTTAGTGGCATAACTGTAATTATAGTATAACATCTGTATGATATTTTGTATGTGATTATCTTCATTGCTACCATACTGGTATTGGCATAGGTGATCTCACCTCTTGTATATATATGTTGTATCATGTTTATATGTTGTTAAGATACTGAGCCAGACGTAGAGCGAGAAGCAGAGAAAGGTCCAGTTCATTGAGAACTTCAAGTTTTAATGGTGTGGAGATCCTTAGTTTCTTGGGTTACATGAGACCGACGTTTATCGGAGGACGAGGCATGGACCGAAGATTTAGAGAGAGAGAGTATATATTATTTAGGAGATGTAAATATTAGATCGAGTAGACTACGGTCGGGGAACCCTTACTTTTCTCATTACTATTTATGTACAATTAGAGTTCCCTATATCCATTAGGCGAAGATTGGGGAGCGTACTATCGCACCCCAGAGAGAGTAGTGTTGTATCGTCCGCTCGGACATTTCCTCCCGGACTTTACGTAGAGTTGGAATTCCCCACCCGGGAAATCGAGGAGGACCCATCTGAGGGTCCTGGCTACTTGAGGGCTCACCGCCTAGTTGTACTTGGGCAAAGATGTCAATGTAAATAGTGTTTAAACTTTTTGGAGTGACTAGTTTGTAATATTTATAGTATGAGAGTGTTAAAGATTTGTATATGTATAACAAGAGACTTGGATATGTATAAATGATGTAAATTATTTGTAATGATCTTTGTGATGTTTTATTTTCTGCTAAGTTTATTTTCTTGTAATTAAGAAATTTTGCAACTCGTATTTTTCCCTACAACTTACGTTATCTAAATAAAGTTAATTTGGTAATTATGTAACATAAATGTGGCATCCTAAGGTGGGTGTTACATTAGTTGGTATCAGAGCCCAAGTTAGAGTCTTTTGGGTTTGTGGTTAGGTCTGTCTTGTTTAAGTTGCATGTTTCTCTGTGTTTGTTTGTCAGAAAGGAAATCATATTACTAGAAGATTGACTTCAACTCTGATTTGTGTTGTCCAGTTGACTTGAGAAAGACAAAATGACTGGACGAGGAAGAGGGCGTGTTAATACTAGAGCAGAATATGAGAACACCGGCAATGATAATCAGAATATGGCTGCAGCTATAGCAAAGAATACAAAGGATTGTTGAAGTTGTTGTACAAATAGAATCGGAAACAGCGATGATGCTCATAGCTTGTCAGAATTTCGAAGGAATAATCTGCCTAAATTTCATGGAGAGTTTGATCCAGAGAAGGCTGATCTGTGGATTAAGGAACTAGAGAAGATATTTAATGGGATGGGTTGTACTGATGAGCAAAAACTTACTTTCGCGACGTTTGTGCTAGTTGGTGATGGAGAGGCCTGGTGGGCAGGAACTCAAAGATTAATTGAAGCTGAAGGAAGAATTGTAACATGGCAGCTCTTTAGACAGAAGTTTTTGGCAAAATATTTTCCAGCGAGTGTGCAACATGCTAAGGAGATGGAGTTCCTTAGTCTGAGGCAATGAGCAATGACTGTGAGCGAGTACGCAGCAAGGTTCGAAAGCTTGTCTAAGTTTTCGAGGTATTTCCAGATGCATCCAGATGAGGAATGGAAGTGTAGGAAATTCGAAGAGGGGTTGAGACTTGACATCAAGAGAGCTTTAGCGACGGTGGATATTGATCAATTTCCAGTGTTATTGGACAAGTGTCGCAAGATTGAGGAGATCGATAATCAACGGGCGGCAAGGACTAAAAACTTTGGACCAGCACGGTTCCAAAGGGGAAGAGGTAGCGGAATTAGCGGTGGCAACCGTTATTAACAAAAGCCCTACACTAAACCAACAAAGAAGTCGAATCGACAACAATCGGTTGGGGAAGTTCAAGTGGTAGTAAGGCGGCTTCAATCGAACTTCGCACTTAAATGTTTTAAGTGTGGGAAAGGACATCTTACTAGGGGACCTGTCGGCATAAGGGGGTGATCTGTTATAGATGTGGGAAGCCTGGACATTTTTCCGAGAGATTGTGATCGTTGAAGCGAGCCATCGGTGAGCAATGTTCGTCTTTGCAAGGCCACGGGCGTGTGGTCGAGTATATACTATGAGTGGGGGAGGAAGCCGCTAAATCGAGGACTTGATAATGGAGGAGTGTGCCATTAAAGGTAACCCTTTAACAGTGTTATATGATTCGGGAGCAACACATTCTTTCATTGCATGTGATTGTGTAGAGCGTTTGGGATTAACTGTGACTACATTGCCATATGATTTGACTGTGGTTACTCCTACTGATAAACCTGTGATAACTACAAAAATATGCTTGAATTGCCCTGTTTGTGTTAGGGATAGAATCTTTCATATGGATTTGATCTGTTTGCCTCTTTCTAAGATTAATGTAATCTTGGGAATGGATTGGTTATCCTCTAACCATATCCTGATTGACTGTTTGAGTAAGACGTTAGTTTTCCCTGAGGTTAAGGATTCTAAATTCTTAACGGCTACTCAAGTGGAAGCCTGTTTAAAGGAAGGAGATCTAGGGTATTTGTTGATATCTTCCTTGGAGGTTCACTGTGAAGATGTTCTGAAGGATATCTTTGTAGTGAATGAATTTCCCGAAGTGTTTCCTGAAGATATACCGGGATTACCGCCGGAAAGGGAGATTGAATTCTCTATTGATTTGGTACCTGGAGCTGGACCTATATCTATGGCACCTTACAGAATGTCACCAGTAGAGTTGGCCGAACTGAAGAAGCAATTGGAAGATTTATTGGAAAAGCAATTTGTGAGACCAAGTGTATCACCTTGGGAGCTCCAGTGTTGTTGGTAAAGAAAAAGGACGGGACTTCTCGGCTATGTGTGGACTATCGGCAGTTGAACAAGATTACAATCAAGAATAAATATCCCCTACCGAGGATTGATGATCTGTTGGATCAATTGCGAGGAGCCACTATATTTTCTAAGATTGACTTACGTTCTGGTTATCACCAGATACGTGTAAAGGTGGAGGATATTCCGAAGACTGCATTCCGGACTCGATACGGGCATTATGAATACCAAGTGATGCCTTTTGGTGTAACTAATGCACCTGCAATATTTATGGACTTCATGAACAGACTTTTCCATTCATACTTGGATAAGTTTATTGTTGTCTTTATTGATGACATCTTGATTTATTCTTGAAGTTAGGAGGAACATGCTGAACACCTCAGAGTGGTTCTCCAGATTTTGAAGGAAAATAAACTATATGTCAAGTTGTCCAAGTGTGAATTTTGGTTGAGTGAAGTACAATTCTTAGGGCATGTTATATCGGCAGATGGAATTGAAGTTGATGCTTCTAAAGTGGAAACAGTTGTTGAGTGGGAAAGACCGAAGACTATATCGGAGATCCGTAGTTTCCTCGGATTGGCGGGTTACTATCGACGATTCATAGAAGGGTTTTCAAAGATTGCAGGACCTCTTACCCAACTTACACGAAAGAATCAACCGTTCGTGTGGACTGATGCATGCGAGCAAAGTTTTCAGGAGTTGAAACGACGACTGACTACTTCACCAGTGTTGATTTTACCTGATTCGAACGAACCTTTCGAGGTGTATTGTGATGCTTCTTATCAAGGATTGGGTTGTGTACTTATGCAGAACCGTAAGGTTGTGGCATATGCATCGAGGCAGTTGAAAGTGCATGAGAGGAATTATCCGACTCATGACTTGGAGCTAGCAGCAGTGGTGTTTGCGTTGAAGGTATGGAGACATTTTCTCTATGGGGCAATGTTCACTGTATTTAGTGACCATAAAAGTTTGAAGTATCATTCGACCAGAAAGAGTTGAACATGAGACGAAAGCGTTGGCTCGAGTTTCGAAAGATTATGACTTTCGCCACAATATCATCCTGGAAAGGCGAACGTCGTAGCGGATGCTTTGAGTAGAAAATCGCTTAATGCTTCTATTATGATGATGAAGGAGAATGAGTTGATAGAAGAATTTCGGGATATGCGATTATCTGTGAAGTTGACACCGGGAAGATGTATTTGAATATGATCACCATTTCAAATGATCGATGGATAAAATACGAGAAGGACGTAGATAGTGATCAATATCTACAAGAAGCAAAGGAAACAAGAAGTCAAGGAGCGAGAATTAGAATTCAAAAGGTGTTGATGGAATTTTGAAGTTCAGAGGGAGAGTTTGCGTACCAAACGATCCAGAACTTAGGAGATCGATTTTGAATGAAGCTCATAGAAGTAAGTTGAGTATGCATCTAGGAGCCACGAAGATGTATCAAGATCTGAAGCAGCTGTATTGGTGGCAAGGAATGAAGAGGGATGTCGCAGAATATGTATCGTCCTGTTTGACTTGTCAGAAGGCCAAGGTAGAACATCAACGGCCATCAGGAATGTTGCAACCTTTGCCTATTCCTGAATGGAAATGAGATGACATAGCAATGGATCTCGTCACGGGGCTACCAAGAACTCGGAAGGGTCACGACTCTATATGGGTAATTATTGATCGACTTACAAAGTCAGCGCACTTTTTACCGATTAATATTAAGTACTCAATGGAGAAGTTGGCTCAGATATACATCAATGAAATTGTTAGACTTCATGGTGTACCATCCAGTATAATTTCTGATCGAGATCCGCGATTCACATCTAGATTTTGGACTAGTCTACAAGAAGCGATGGGGACAAATCTACATTTGAGTTCTGCTTACCATCCACAAACTGATGGTCAGTCAGAAAGAACAATTCAGTAGTTGGAGGACTTGTTGAGGGCTTGCGTTCTAGAGCAAACTGGTTGTTGGGATGAATTTCTGTCATTGATAGAATTAACTTACAACAATAGTTTCCATTCGAGTATAGGGATGGCATCCTATGAAGCCTTATATGGGAGAAGATGTAGGACGCCATTGTGTTGGTACCAGGATGGTGAAAGTACTGTGGTAGGACTTGAATTTGTGCAGCAGACAACTGAAAAGGTAAAGATGATCCAAGACAAGATGAGGACAGCTCAGAAGCGGCAAAAGAGCTATGCAAATAAAAGGCGAAGACCACTGGAATTCGAAGAAGGTGACCATGTATTTTTACGTGTGACGCCTATGACTGGAGTTGGACGAGTAATTAAGTCAAGGAAGCTTACTCCTAAGTTTATCGGACCGTATCGATACTTCGTCGGATAGGTCCGTAGCTTATCAAGTTATCCGTACTGCTGTTTTTATCAAATCTTCATAATGTATTTCACGTATCACAACTACGGAAATATATTCCAGATCCGACTCACATTATCGAACCGGACAACTTTGTACAACTAAAGGAGAACTTGACCTATGAGACAGTTCCGGTCAAGATTGAAGATCGAAGGATAAAGCGACTTTCGAGGAAAGGACATTGCATTAGTTAAAGTAGTTTGGAACGATGTAAGTGGTGAAGCCACAATGGAATTGGAAGAAAAGATTAGAGAAGCATGATCCGTTTTTGTGTTAAGTGTATGTCAAGTTTCGAGGACGAAACTTTATTTTAGAGGGGAGAGTTGTAACACCCCAAATTCGACTATATGAATAGTAATAGCAGTAATTACACTGTTTTGGTATTTTCTTTGTGGTATAAAAATAATTTGACTGTTCTGAGATCATACTTGAACATTTTGTGTGATTTGCTCATGGCTAGGAAAAATAATATTTTTCAGTAGGAAAATTCGATCTGCCTCATTTGGAGACGGGGATCTTACTAAACCCGAATCCGAGTGACTCAGAAAAGAATCTTTTAATTTTAGAATCTATCTGTAAAGATAAAAATATTGTATTGATAAATATCTATGATTATATTTATAGCAGTTGTTGCTATGAATGTTGGACCCAATAAGTTTTAATTAATAGAAAAGTGTTTAGAATATTTCTTGTAATTAAAATTAAAGTGAACCAATAGAATATAGTCAAAACAAATGGTTGGACCTTTCTAACCAATGAGAATTGGTCAAGGAAAGAAGCTTAGACTTCTTTGTGGACCATTAGATTTGAAGCTTGACTTAGAAGCTTTGATCTTCATCATTGATTCAATCAATGGTATAAAACAAAGTTTACCAAAACTATCAAGTAATATTCACTATAGATAAGATTAATGGATAAGATTGAGTCAACATTAATTGCTTGACTTTTGCTTAGAAATTAATTAACCTTAATTTAGTTGTTCTAATTACCTAATTAAGAAATTAAGTAAACTAACTTGATTAGGGATTAGTTATAACTTGATCCTTAATTTAACATCCTAATTCTAATTAGAGGTGATGATGCATGCTAAATATGTATTAGATGCATGCTAAATATATTAAATTAAATTAGTTATATACTTGAAGGATTAAGTAAGAATGGTTAGAAAATTAAACCCAATCAAATAGCTAATCAACTAACTAGTAATTAGCGTGAACCAATGATGAATTAAGGATTTAAACTCACCTAAACCATCATGGACCAGCAAAAAAATTGGGCGACCAAGACACCTAAGCTCCACGGTCCAAATTAATTGAGCAACCAGAATTGAGCTTGGAATTAGCAACCAATTAAAGGGTTCAAACTCACCTAAACATGCCACGGTCCGGTCCAAAGATACGAGAATGAAGACGTCCAACAAGAACAAATTTCCCCGATGCACGAGTTGAAAATTTGTGAAGCCTCTATGTGATATTTGAATATCATAATGTCATGCAAAGTCAAGTGTGCAACCAATGAGAAGAGAGTGTCCTTGTGCAATTAATGAATGGCTACTTAAGCAAGCAAAAGTTCACTCACGGTCATTAAAAAAAAATAGCACGGCAACAGCACATGTAGCAGCTGGATGGAGTGGATAACTATGCAAATAAACCTCTCTAAATGTCACAAATTATCACACGGCTGGCAGCTGTCTTCATGCAATTAAAAATGAGATAATCACTCAAGTAATTCCTCCAAATGTTACAAGTTACTACACGGCCAGCAGCCTTCCCAAAATGTCCTCACCCTTCACTTTTCTACTTCTCAAACATAAGCCTATTTCTCTCAAACACCAAGGAAAACGCACGCACCTTCTCTCCCATTTCTTTTCTTCACCACCGGTCACCACCTCCAAATCACACACCTTTCCTTTCCATCTTCTTCTCCCAATCGGTCACCACCTTAAACTCATACCATTCACCCTTTAAAGCATTCATCTCCTGGATTTTGTTTTGATTCAAAGCCTACTCTAATCATTTCTCCTTCACAAGTTTTGTCATAAACATTTTCCTAAAGGGTGAGCTTGAATTTAATGATTCAAAATCTGATTTTTTGTTATTTTGTTAACCATGATTTCTCCATGGTTATCAATCTTGAATCTTGTATAATCCTTTACTAATTTTTCTTGAAAATTCTAGGGCTTGTTAGGAGATTAACAAAGTTTCAAGGAAAGGGAGGAAGGCTTACAAAGCTTGTCTTCAAGAGGTAAGAGGGAGACTCAACCTTACCACCCATGTTCTGGTAGTACGAGGATGGTTTATTCGGTGAAAAATCCTTAAGGATTTATTCACCTATTGTTTTGAGGTTCTTGGACTGTATTGATTGGACTGTATTGATTGGACTGTATTGAGATGTACTTGATTGTGTTTCTATGTTTGGATTGTATTTGGGATGTGACTGCTTGTGTTTCTATGTCTGTACATGTAGTAATTGTGAGATCTGATTTTATTTCGATTCTTGCCTGTATGCTATAATGCTTAAGGAACTGATAATATGTGTGTATGTGAAATATATACTGTAGCGAAACTTATACTGTATGTATGTGAAATTTACACTCAGTAAATTTTATGAAGAAGGGCTCAATTGGAAATGCCATGGAAATATGGGGTCATTATGTAAATATAAAATTTTGAGGGGTTATAGTGAAAATACTGTATTTTGAGGGACGAAAATGTATATTATGTGTTTTGAGGGACGAAAGTATAATTAATCTGTTTTGAGGGATGAATATGTAATTATGTATTTTAAAGGACTATTTTGCAAATATGAGAAAAATACAATAAATTTTAATATTAAAATGAGTAAAACAGTAATTCTGATTTAAAACGTATGAAAAATAGTTACGCGATTGGAAAATACTGAAAAATCACTACGTGATTTGAAAAGGCGACAGAATTGAGTCGCGAGTGAGAAAATACAAAAATATGATTACGCGATTAAATTACAGTAACATTGCTGTTAAATTATTATATGAACACTGCACATGGGATATCAATGGAAATTGTGAATAGTGCATAGTACATGCATTGAAAAGGTCCAAAGGACTGTGTAAGACAAGTTGCCTAGGAGAGATTACACCTCCTGAGTGGGTGCGATAAGCGTAGTGTAGGTCACTGATTGACCTTGGGGGCATTGGGGTGCGGGTTGCTTACAATGGACGGTTGGTAGCTCTTACCGTACCGTGTGGGTTAGACCGATGCAACACACCAATGATCCCACCAAGACACTATTCCTAATCATGATTTGATAAAGACCGCGTGCATATGCTAGATGTGCAGAACTTGAGCACGTGGTCTGAAGCATGTTGGTGCCGACAGATCTTTTCAATCACTCTCTCCGACTTGAGTTGTAGCTCCATGGAGTAGGATATTGAGTCAGTGTACATTGCATTCACATTTGCATTCATAGGGAATATATTATTGTAATTTTACTCATGTGTAATTCTTGCTTGTGATAATTAAAATATTGAATACTTGAGTATTGAAGATAGCATAGTCGTAATTCTTATTTTTATTTCCTGTGTAATGATGATATATGAGGTTAGTGGCATAACTGTAATTATAGTATAACATCGATGATATTTTGTATGTGATTATCTTCATTGCTACCATACTGGTATTGGCATAGGTGATCTCACCTCTTGTATATATATGTTGTATCATGTTTATATGTTGTTAAGATACTGAGCCAGACGTAGAGCGAGAAGCAGAGAAAGGTCCAGATTCCGTTGAGAACTTCGAGTTTTAATGGTCACAGTGGAGATCCCTAGTTTCTTGGGTTACATGAGACCGACGTTTATCGGAGGGACGAGGCATGGACTGAAGATTTAGAGAGAGAGTATATATTATTTAGGAGATGTAAATATTAGACGAGTAGACTACGATCGGGGAACCCTTGCTTTTCTTTACTATTTATGTACAATTAGAGTTCCCTATATCCATTAGGCGATTGGGGGAGCGTACTATCGCACCCCTAGAGAGAGTAGTGTTGTATCGTCCGCTCGGACATTTCCTCCCGGACTTTACATAGAGTTGGAATTCCCCTACCCGGGAAATCGAGGAGGACCCATCTGAGGTCCTGGCTACTTCGAGGGCTCAGCTGCCTAGTTGTACTTGGGCAAAGATGTCAATGTAAATAGTGTTTAAACTTTTTGGAGTGACTAGTTTGTAATATTTATAGTATGAGAGTGTTAAAGATTTGTATATGTATAACAAGAGACTTGGATATGTATAAATGATGTAAATTATTTGTAATGATGTTGTGATGTTTTATTTTCTGCTAAGTTTATTTTCTTGTAATTAAGAAATTTTGCAACTCGTATTTTTCCCTACAACTTAAGTTATCTAAATAAGGTTAATTTGGTAATTATGTAACATAAATGTGGCATCCTAAGGTGGGTGTTACACATGATACTGGTAACAATCTGAGTGGTGTTTCGACAAATGTCAAGTGAGTATAAAGCTCCTCAATAACAAAAGTTGAGACCCCTCCTACTCCTCGGGTTCGCACAGACTCGAGTATAGAGCCCAAAAAGTGTGTGAGGTAAGTGATAGTGACGTGTGTGAAGGAGCATACAAACCTGTACAAAAACTTAAAAGACAAAACTACTCCAACCTGCAGAACATATATACAACAACCAACCGGCAATCGCCTACCCTAAGGTTTCAACAATTAAGCACAAAATATATATACAAGTAAGTCATGTCAACACAAAAAAACGTTAGCAGATATTTGCATAAAAAACTATATAAAATATATTTGCAAGTAAAAAAACAAAAAAGGTAAAATAAATAAATAAGAATTACTAATGATTTGCACAATTAACAACAACATGCCAGACTCTCTAAATTTTCCCAGTAGAGTCACCAGCTGTCGCAACCAGGATCGCGACGGGACGACCAAAAAAAGATAAAATCAATGGAGTCGCCACCAATGTTTATTTAAATTGGAAAAACATTAGAAAAACCTTTTTATCAGGAAAACTGGTCTTTTGAAAATGAGTTTGGATTCGGGAGTCGATTACAGGTAGGGAAGGTATTAGTACCCTACACTGCCCGTTCCATGAACGGTACCTTAAGTTGGTTGTGTAAATTTTAATAATCTCAAATATATTTATTTTAACCCCTTTAAACAAAAGACTTTATAATTATGTTTTTTTTTTTTTTTTTGAAAAGAAGTAAAAGAAACAACCAAATTATGAAAATTTATTTTTTTTGGGGACTTGACAGAAATGGATTTCTGCTCCTACGTATCTCCTGGTGCAATGGATAACTCAAAGTCACGTAGTTCTTTAGAAAATGATTGTAGGTTTGTTGATTTTAATTAGAAAAAGATTTTGAAAAAAAAAAAATTTTGCTTGAAAATAAATCCATTCTTGCACGAGGTTCAAGTTAGCACCAGACTACTCAATAAACCCTTATGATCCATACGACATTGAAGATAACATTCGCTATTCAATCAACATCATTAGTCATTGCATTAATTAAAAGATTTTTTCATTTTTCATTTTTTTTTAGGAATGCACAAAGATAAACAAGTAAACACAAATACACAATCTTCCATGAATCAAGTAAATAAAAAAAAAACAAAAACAAAAAACAAAACACAATTAAATATAAGCATTACAAATCAAACAACTTAAAACAAATTTTATTTATTTTTATTTTTATTTTTCTTAACAATTTTCAGATTTTTTTGTTTTTTTTTAATTTTTCATTCATTCTTCATTTTTATTTTTCATTTTTTTTTTTCATTTTTTTTTTTTTTTTTTTTTTATTTACTATCTAATCTTATGCATTTTGTCACTACATGTTTTTAAATTTTTTTTTCTAAACTACCAAGCAAACTAAACCTTAGCCCAAGGAAATTGGAAACTCAACTCACTAATTCAAACACTCTTCTAAGACCAACTCTTTTATTATTATTTTTATACATTTTTTTTGTTTTCTATTTTTCTTATACGGGCCCCTTATGTTTCTGAACGGCCCAAACTCAAAAAAAAAAAAAAAAAAAAAAAAATAGATCAAAACGAAAGGGAATAGAGATTTTGTAATCTCTGCAAAATGCAAAACGAGACAGAGCAAAAGAAAAAGAAAGCTTGAGGGTGCCAACCGACTCCGCTACGACAGGCGCGATCTAGGCTTTCCACGGCTGGTTCGCGACGAGACAGAGGTGTGGCGGGTGGGGTGGTGCGGCCCGGTCTGGTTCGAGCGGCGCGGCGAATGGCAGGGTCTGGTTCGGTTTGAGCAGCGGTTCATCGACGGTGGTCTGAGGCGCGGGGTCGGCCTGGTGGGGTCCGAGGTAGCGGCGCTGGGTCGGCCTGGTGTGATCCGAGGTAACGGGATGCAGGATCTGTGACGTACAGGGGAGAAAGGACGGTGGCTGCATGGTAGCGCGCCGAGGGGCGTCGTTCAAGGTCAGGGTGTGGTGGATGGTGGCTGCGCGGCTGGGTATAGGGCTGCACAACCCGACCCGCGGACCCGACCCGACCCGACCGTATATATCCGGGTTGGTTCGGGTAGACGGGTCGGTTCGGGTCAGATCTAATAAACCCGTCCAGTCATCGGTTCGGGTGACGGGTTTGGTGAACCAACCCGATGACCCGACCCGATGACCCGATTACCCCAAAAACGACGTTGTTTTTGAGTAATTTCTATTGAAAAATATTCATGGGTTAGTCCAACCCGACCACCAACCCGACCAACCCGACCAACCTGACCACCAACCCGATCAACCCGACCACCCGATCATCCGACCCGAACCAACCCGATTATCATCGGGTTGGTTCGGGTCGGGTTACACGAAAAAAATTAACACAACCCGACCCGAACCGACCCGACCTTATTTGATTGGTTTGGACATTTTTTACCCCCAAACCCGACCCAACCCGACCCGTGTGCACCCCTAGCTGGGTATGAGTTTTCTGGTTTGATTTGGAGGAGGCTGTGGTGGTTTTGGGTTTTGGATGGTTATGGTTGGTGGGTTTGGTTCACGGTTTGGGAGTGGATTTGGTGAGGGTGGTTATGGCTTTAGTTGGGAATGGGTGGCTTGGAGGAAGATGAAGTTGTTTGGAGATGGAGGTGGTGATGGGTCCTCTCTGAGAGCCCAGGTGTGGTCTCTGCGTTTTGGTTAATGGAGGAAGATCTCCTTTTTTTTGGTTTCTTTGCACGTTGAAGGACTCCTCCCCTGCTTGCCTTTGTATCTGAAAAAGATCGGAGGTCTCCCTTGTCTGAGGTGGAAAGGCTGCCAGGGTTGACCCAACTTGGGTCACCATAATTCCCTCATTTATGCTTGCTGCTCTCTGCTCCAAGCTCCTCATTCTCCAATGCCTGCAGCCCTTTCCCCATCCATGATAGGCAGCTCCCCAAGGTGTGCAAAGTGCTGAGTAGCCAGCTGCAGCACAACTATGCAAAGCTACATTTTCCCCTTGTTTATTTACTTTTTTTTTTTTTTTTTCTGCTGTAACATCAGAGGGAATTTTTTTATTATTTAATACTTTTTTGTTTTTTTTTTTTTTTTGTTTTTTATTATATTTTTATTTTTTTGCATAAAAAAAAACTTACCAAGAAAATCAAATGCTCACAACACTGCAATTAAGCATTAATCCTTGATTAAGTGACAAAATTTTATGGACAAAATTAGGTATCAACACTAACTCTGCTATTGGGATAAATATTCATTCAGTAATATTATATGATTCTGACACTGTAACTTTAGCTATAAGAGATAACGTCAGCCTCTAAGCCCTAATACAAGTCATAAATTCACTTAAAAAAAGAAGAAGATAAGTCATGATTTTCATGCACGACGTATCCAAAATTTAATTAAAAAAAGGAATTACAAGGTAAGTCGTGGATGAAAGGTACGATTTACCTAAATAATAAAAAAATTTATCACTGATAAGTCATACCTCCGAGCCACAACTTATTATTAAAAAATAAAAAAATTAAGTGTAAGTCGTGTTTAACAGATACGACTTATTATATTTTACTATTTACTGTGCACTATTTCAGGAATTAATTTTTAACTTACACCACTATGGAAAATTGATTTTCAAACTATACTATTTCCGTAAAAAAGTCTTATAATGAATGATGAACTCTTTTTCTCTCCCTTTCCCTAATTATTTTAAGGGTTATATTAATGACTGTCTTAAGTACACTAATTAAGGAATCAAGAATAGTAAATTTTAAATTATGAGTGTATTTGTTTGTACTTAATTTGCAAGAAAAATATTTTTTTATTCAAAAAAATCATTTCTCAAATATATATACTTGTTTGAATAAGATTTTATAAAAATATATATATATAAAAGTTAATTTTTTGATTTTGATCAAAAGCTTAAATGAGTAACTTATTACAAAAATAATTTTAAGAGATGCAATTAAAGAGAGAAAAAGAAAAAATATTGTAATTTTATTTAAATGCAAAATAACTTATGATTTTCATAAAAATCTATGCAACACCAATACTTTAAAATGATCATTATACCGATATCTTATACGTGTCGTATCGAATAATTTAATACTTTTAGATAATTTTTATTTATATATTTTTTAATTTTTTTTTGAATTTTTACCGTATTAATGTATTCATATCGTGTCGTATCCATCTTATATATCCGTGCTTCCTATATAAAAACTTTACCAAAATTAAAACAATTTTTTATGCTATCTTATTTAAATTCATTTTTTTCAAAGTTTATCCAAACATACCCTATAAGTAATACTTTTGAAAATTTAATACATTAAATACTTTACTTTTTTATTTAAAATTTACTATTCTTCATTTTCACTTCTTAATAAGTGTTCTTAAAACACTCATTAACAAAATCTTTATTTTTTTATCTGAAAACTTTTAATTTTTTTAAATGAAAAGCAAGCTCCTAATCAATATAATTTATCCAATAAATTGTTTTTTTTACAAGAAAGAAAAAATATTAATTAAAAATGAAGTTTAACGACACTTACAAATCAGAAAAGATACATTCTATATACTAAACTAATTAACGATCTATAGTTCTACTTTTTATTTAAAGATTATCAATGTTTAAATATCTTTTTATATTAGAAATCAACACGAAAAGTATTACAACATAAAAAATGTATTATGTCTCCTCTAAAAAAAGATCTAAAAATGTAGCTACCACCTACAAGATCATCAAGATAAAAACAAACATAAGGAGAAATCAAAATACCTTAAAAAATAATAAAAAAGTAAAATTAAAATCACAAGATCTATCATTAAAAAAAATAGATATAGATAAAGATATTTAAAATCTAATATATCTTAGTCACTTATTAAAAAAATATATCAAAACAAAAGAAGAAGGGTGGGGCTGTTTTTAAAGAAGGAAAATGATGGCTCTCCACTGTTGCACTCGCACGAAAGAAAAGATCATAACAAAAAAGAAGAGAGAAAGAGTGAGAGAGCCGCGTTGTTGAAATTGTTTAGTTTATGATATTATTTGGTGCTACCAGCGGTTGTAATTATTATATAGCCACTACATAATGCATGGGCTTATCAGAGTAGTTAAACAAGACGATACTGGGTGAGTATTACATCTCCATCTAGGTCCCACGAGTCTAATTGGAATGCATCATTTAATTTTTCTTTGTTGATTTGTATTTTCTTCGATTCAAAATATGTGTCGTTTAGGGAGCGTTTAGTTTAGTTTTACAGTTAATTTTTCATTTTTAAGAATAAGATTCTTGGAAATAATATTTCAATGAATGATATTTTTAGAAATATATCAAACTTATATTTGATTAATTCTAATCATTTATAAAAATTTGAGAGTAATAATAGATAAAAGTATCATTTTATAGCTCTATAATTATTTTCACCTGTGGTGTCATCTCAACCCACTCCATTCATTGGGAATGAATTGATGAGAGTAGTATAAATATTCTTGGGAATGAGATATAAATAAAAATATCTTTTTATATCTCTTACCAAACATTAGAATAAAACATTATCACCTTAAAATTTACATGAATGTAAAAATAATTCTTAAATCAAACGTTCCTTATAGATAATGCATAAGGATTAAGAAAATTACAAAATAACTTTAATTTCAAGAAAATGTAATTACTTTTAACTAACTTATGTTTTATTGAAATATTCAAAATATTATTATTTTATTAATATTCTCTTATTTTAGTTGGTAGAAATATGAAGAGATAAAAATAAAGATAAAAAAATTAACTATCTTTTGATTTTTTAAAATAATAAATAAATTTAAACAAAATATTTTTTTAAAGTAATACTTATTTTAAATTAGAGGGAGTACTTCATTTCCTTGCTTTAATTTCTTTTATTTTTCATTTATTCAGATTTAGTTTTTCTTTTGAAGAAGACAAGCAGACGCGTCCTACTCTCTTGTTAAGTGACTGGTGAAGACATGATTGAATAAAAGATGTAACACGAAGTTCTTTTATTTATTTATTTTTTATACGAAGTATTCTTATATAGTATTTACTCACCTTCCAAACCCAAAAAGCTAACCTTTTCTTTATGTAATATTAAAAAATCGAAAAAAAAGTTAAAAGGAAAAAAGTACGTATACTCCTTGATCTTTATTTGGCATTTGTATTAGTATAATGTACAAGATAATTAAAATA
The DNA here is from genome assembly GCA_029884595.1 of Ormosia semicastrata. NCBI lineage: Eukaryota > Viridiplantae > Streptophyta > Magnoliopsida > Fabales > Fabaceae > Ormosia > Ormosia semicastrata. Next base: position 12,667,796 of record JAQQTO010000046.1, on the reverse strand, counting down.
GTACATAAAATTTATAAATAATTAAGAATATCTAATTAATTTTAAATAAATAATTTAATAATTTTATATTAAAAAAGATTGATAAATACTTTTAATACAAATAATTAATATTTATTAAGGCTACTTTATAATTATAAGATTAGTTAATCATATATAAAATATAAAAATATTAATACACCAATAAAAAGTGTGAACTTTTTTTTGTAGATTGGGAAAGCTGAAGTAAGTAACTAATATTAATAAAATTTAGACAATATGCTAGGTAAGAAAGAAAAATCAAACTTTTGAATAAACTTAGAGAATTTACCTTAATGCAAAAATTTAGAAGGAGAAGTAAATGGAAAAATTTTCAAGGATACATACCCTTTATCTTTCTTTGGTGTCTGTGTTAAGAGAAATGCTTGTTGATGATATATTATATATTCCTTATGTGTAAGTTTTAGTATTTTTTTTTTCTCAAATTACTTGTTTTTTCTTTCCGATGGCGTTACTGAAAGGTTTTTTTAATAGCATATCAAATTATTTCAAATTGATTCTCATTCTCTGATCTTTTTCTACTTGCAGGTTATGTTCTACTAAATTAGTGTCAGATCTCATTTTTTAAAAAGAATTTCTCATTTACGCTTTATTAGCTTTTTTGTATCATTGAAGTTTAGAATTTGTTAAAATTTTAAATTATATATATTTCTTTGTAATATGTTCATATTTGAAATTTAAACTATAAATAAATTATTATACAAATGAAAGTAAAAATTTGTTTCCAATTCTTTCTAATATGAAAAAAAAAATAAAAAAGCAATAATGACGGGAAATAAATATGACAGTTAATTTTTTCAATCAACTTATAACTGAAAAAAATTGGAAACAATATTATTATTATTATATTAATATTAAAATTATTATTGTTGTTGTTATTGTTATTATAAAATATGCTTGAAATATGTTTGAGTAAAAAACAAAATGATACATGAAATTTAGGGAAAACTATTTTTTATATATTAAAAATTTAAAATATTATAATTTGAAGAGGATATGAATAAAAAGGATTTGATATATTATAATTTCACATGAAAATTTGTATCATACAATGCCAAATGTTTGAAATGTATTGCTATAGAATTTTAATTTGGGTGTTATAATTTGAAATAAATCAACTTTAATTAGTTGTCATAAATAATATAAACTTAATTAATTTTCATAAATAAAATATTAATAAATAAATATTCAAATTTTGATAAGTTTATTATGATAATTAATTGTGTCAATTAAATGTGTAATTATATCAACAACTATTTTACTAATATAATTAATAAATAACACATGACAACAATATAGAGATTGTATATGTCACATGACAAAATTTGAGGATACGTAATGACAACATGAATTGATACATGGTAGAATTATAAGCCATATACTTTATTATTATTATTATTATTATTATTATTATATTATTATTATTATAGTATTTTGTATTCGTGCAATACATGAGATAATTGGAGAAAAATTAAAAATAACTAACTTGTTTATATAGTTTAAATTAATTTTAATTTGGACTCTATAATTTTTTATTTTTTATATCATTTACTCATTTAGATTTTTTTGGATCACTCATTTAAATTTTATTCCATACTATTAAAGTATCAATCTTTATATTTTTTACTCATTTAAGTTTTTATTGCTATAGATTCTCTTCATTAAAATATTAGTTCATATTTTCCATGAAATATTGATTGTTATAGTTTTCAAGATTTGATGGTATTAAATCAAATTTAAGAATATAAATCTTGTCACCAATATATTTTTATGTTACTATTATTGCTCCTATCATATTGGTCACCCATTTTTCTATAATTAATTTATCTCATTGTACAATTCTATTGCTTAATCAATATTTATAAGTAGTACAATTATAACTTCTTTCTTAATGTTATACCAAAATGATCTATAATGTAAAAATTATATTATTATTTATAGTTATTTTAGTGTATTGTCGAGATAAAAAGATTTATAAATAAAATATAAATAAAATTATATTAAAATTTTTTCCTTAACTTTTCACTCATATTTTTAAAAAGTATATCAGACTAAATCTTAATGCAAAATTTTTATCTTCTTTATAATTATTATTGAATACTATTAAATATATAAAAAAAGTTCATTAATGACATTTTTATATAAAATTATATTACAAATTAAATTCTTGATTTTTTACTTTTTTTATCAAAATTACATCAAAATAATCACCAATACCAAATTCTATCAAAAAAATATTAAGTCTATATTCCAGTGACAATTGAAAAGATATATATGTACCATAAATTATAATAATCTATAAAAATATTACTAAATAATACTCATTACATTCTAAATTATTAACACTTTCTAACCTAATAATTTAATTCATACAAATTAAGTAGGTTAAAGAAAAAAATACATTAATTAAATCAATCATTTGACATTTAGTTTTTTTAGGTTCTTTGACTTTTTTAAATTTATTTTCATTGTATTTTATTTTCTTTCTTTATTTTTTGTAATTTTTTGTTTATTTTTTATGTATATGTGACAATTTTTTTTACACGTGTTAGTATTTTTTTACTAATTGACTTGGATAAAGTATGACATAATTTTAGGTCATGTGTTTTCTTTTTATATATTAATTATAATTATTATTAATTATATTAACTAATTAACTATATTGATTGATTGATTGATTGATTATATTGATGTATATGTAATAATTCTTTTTACACGTGTCAATATTCTTTTAAGTTACTACATCGATGACACATGATATGAAAAAAATTAGATAATATATTTATCACATATTAAAAACTTAATGTATTTACTAATTGACTTAGATGACGTATAATAAAATTTTAGGTCATATTTTTTTCTATATTATATTGATTATATTATATTATATTGTATGATTATATGATTATATAATGATATGAATATTACCACCATAATCTTTTAAATTTTCTCATTTAATCCCTAAACCTTAACTAAAATCTCATATCCATGTTGGATCAAGCGCTCAGAATCGTATTTAACTTAAGAGGTTGCACTTATTACAAGTTTTCTGGGTTGAGATGTTAAGCCTAGATATTAACCAAATAAAGTCTACAATCTCTCCGCCAATGCCACTCGAGAGATTCAAACTGATGACCTTGCTTTAATATCACTTGTTCAATCAAATGTTTATCACTAGTCAAAAGTTATAATTGATAACAATGATGCAACTTTATTTTCTTAAAATTATTTAGAACCGCATTTAACTTAAAGGATTGCACCCATTACAAGCGACTTAGAATGCTAAACTCATCCAATCTTAAGTGAGACATTGACAAAATAAAGTCAACAATCTATACATTTGCATTAAATATAGACTATTTAAATTTATTCATTAAAACTTGATTTTAAATATATTTCATTTCTTACAAAATAAATAAAAAAACAATTTGTTTGAAACAATTTTTTTTATAAGGAATCAAATATATGAAAAATAAGGTTTTAGTGAATAAATTAATAAATAATATAGAATTAATGTTAAGAGAAGAATAAGAAATGTTATCACATAATATCATTATTAATTAATTAAAAGATTCTAAATAAAAGAATCAATTAGAAAATTAATTAAAATTTAAAAACTAATTAAAAATGTCTTAAACTTCATGCTATGATTTGTAAATAGGTCAAATTTCACAAGGGTTACATGCTTTTTTCCCCAAAATTAAATAACTCGAAAAATTAAATCTCAAAATAGACCCGAAAATGAAGCGATTGAAGGATAATGTGGGGCCATGATGGTGGACTCCATTCCTAAAGCCCTTCAACCCTTATATATAAAACTTGAGTACATATTTTTTACAGTAGAATTGTTTTCAATGGTATTCGCTCTATCTAATGTCCACATATATTTCTAAATTAGACGACATATATCATTTACAATTTAAATATTTTATTGATCAATAGTATTTGTCCATTTGAAATTTAAATATCACAATTTCCAAATCTACTCTTAAATATATGGTCTTCTACTTATTTGATCCTCAAAACAATTGTTATAACATTAGGAGTTGTTTGCTTAATCTTTAGCAGTTAAATAATAAAATTATTTTAAACAATTAAAGTTATTTTAATCAATATCATTTAAAAACTAATTTTATTAATGTTACTTTAATAATAAAATTCCCAAACATAAATTAACTTACTTATTTATTTATAAAATTAATTTTTAAAATATAATTTTAATACATACTAAAATATTTTAAAAAACTCATGCATTACACGATTTACTTGCTAGTTGTGAATTTAAAATTATCCATACTAACCCAGGATACTTTGTATCCGAGCTCTGTAATAGCCCCTTAAAAAATTAGATAAGAAATGCCAAACAAAAAGGCAAAAAGGTTTGTATTAAAAATCAAAAAATCTATAACCGGTATGAATCAAAGCATTTTACTTGTAAAATTAATGTTCAATTTCTATTGACAACGTATCGTTTTTTATTGCAGTGATTTTTAGGAAAAAGGTTTTTTTTTTAAAGTGAAAACCAATCCCGAGTCGAGTCAACTCGTGGATTAATTTAGTCTAACTTGTATTTAGTATATCTAATAAGTTAAGGACTTATTTAGTATATTATATTAGATTTGATAAGATTAATTATTATATTAATTAAGAGATCATTATCATAATTAATTAATAAATAATTTTACTTAATTGTACTAATTAATATTATGATTGGTCTAATACATTCAACTTGGGTACACCAAATTTATGTAAACATGTTGAGTTTTATTGACTTGCATTTAAAGTTTAAACAAATTTATAATTTAAGTGGTTATAATTAGGGGTGTTCAAGTCTAATCAAAATCAAAAAATCAAAAAACCAATTAAAATTGAATAAATTTAGTTCCTTTTTGTTTGATTTTTTTAAAACCAATTTGATTCAATTAATTTTCAGTTTTGATTTTTAAACCGATCCCAATCGATTAATATTATATAATATATTTATTTATTATTGAGTTTATATTTTTACTTATAATAACTTTAATTTTTTATATACTTATTTTACTTTATGTAATCAAATATTATTTTAAATATGTGAAGTAAACTATTTTTATTATTTATTTCATTTATTAATTATTTTTTAATATGCCAAATTACTTTTAATTCACTACATTCTAAGCTTAAAATTGTTTTAACAAAAAACTAATAAAATGATCTAATCCAAATTGATCTAAATTAGTTTAGATTAAATTGATTTTTAAAATGTAATCAATCTAATTTAATACAAAGTGATGTAAAATATTGTTTGAATTTGTTAAATTTTTGACTCAAGACTAATTCAAATTGAAGAACACCTCTAATTCTAACCCTTTATTATATACTAGGTTAAATAGGCCATACCTGAAATTTTGTCCCATAATTGTAATGGTCTCACTAGTCACCTTTAATGTTGGGAAAAATTTTTAAATACTCCCATAATTAATATTATTATGAAATTTTTTGTAATAATTCTTTTTAATTTTATAATATATATATATATATTTTTGATTCAGCGATGTGTATGGTTATAGATATCGTATATCATAATTTGAGTAGAGTATATTAATATTCTTAGAGTAATAAGTAACTCTCCAATGTTGGATCATTCTATTTCGTGATTACTTCCATTTTCTGTGGGCCTTATGATCAAAATGTCTTCATAATTAGCTTCATAGTTAGGTGAGATCATTAGTTTTAGATAAGACTTTTTAAAAATAAATTTGTCTTTAAAATAAATAAATAAATAAATATATTTTTATTATTAAATTTTAATAAGTTTAGATTATAATATATTTTACATTAAATAAAAAATAAATACATATATTTATTTATTTATTTTAAAGACAAAAGTGGATTTTTTTTCCACTTATTTCATATATTTGTCTCATTTCTCCCCTGAAAATTTGGATACGTATCGTATCTTCGATTATGACATCGGCTATTGAGCTACCTTGGCCTCTCCAATCACTCTCTATATTAAGTTTTTAATCATATTCATAATAATGATACTTCATTTTATTTTAAAATGGGAAAACCAAAAGAAAAATTGTATAAATAAGTTGTTTAAAATAGTTGGACTGACGTGCTTCGTTAGCAAAATTCAAATCCATACTCTACCTAACACGTGAAGAGTGATATTTTTCTACCAATATTCCAACCTATAATCCTTAATGTGTAATCCCTCTTCCTTTTCCAGCCAAATAAAGTCTCATATTTGTTACCAAAAAAAATAAAATCTCATATTCATGTCTACTTCCACTACCCTTGAACTGAAGTGGCGCTTTTCAGATCTCATTTTCTAGTACATTATTATTTCTTTTTATATCTTATGTTTATTATATAAATTTTTTTCTTTGTTATTATAAAATATACATTTTTTTTTTGTTTAGAAAGATTATAATTATCTTTAAAGTGCTGTCAAACTTAATAAGCTTGTTAGTTGATCCTATTTATTTTATGATAAAAAATCATTTAAGTCATTTTATTTTTTATTCAATCTTGTGTTTTTAAAATAGAGAAAACTTAGATAAAGTTATTTAGATATTTGTGGTGATATTTTCTAATAGAAATATAATGTGTAAATTTTTTTACAATTCATCAATGAAAACTTTTAAAAAAATAATGAAGTAGTTAAAAAATAAGACACATGTTATATTTTTATTGGAGAATAATATAACAAGCACCTAAAATTTTTTACCTAAATTTTATCATTTTAAAATTCTATCAAAGATCTCGTGTTTTTAGAAAACAAAGAGAAAACATTCATTTAATGAACCTAAATTGAAGTTTACAAATAATTAGGTGAAAAGGATGAATTTTCAATTTAACTTGCACCAAATAAATGTATTATTCAAATTTAACTAATAATAAAGTTGAACAAAGATAGAAATAACATTTAACCATTAAATATCCTTGAGCTAATTTTTTTATTTTTTGTAATCTTTCACTAGTTGCTTTGACAATTTTAGAGAAGAAAAAGTGGTAGTTACGTAAATTCTTTCTTACCATATATTTGAATGTTTTCTCATTAATGGAACGGAACGGAATAGGTAGGAATGAAATAGAAAGGAAAGGAATGGAATGGAACATAGTTTCCATTCTCTTTGTTTGGAAGTTTCAAGTTTCGATAACGGACGGAATTACCTATGTGTTCTTCCATTCTCCCTCAATTTTGGAGGGAACAAAAGTTGGACATTTGAGGGGAAGATGGGGGAAATGATTCCCCATGTGTTCCGTTCCGTTCCTATGCATTTTAAAACTCCCAAATAAGGTAAGTTATTTTCGTTCCCCTCATTACCTATCATCCAAACATAGTGTTAGAATAGTGATTTCAATATTCAAATCTTTAATATTGTAGATAAAGTTTTTTTGAGATCCCAGTTTATTTTCAGTACCAGTTTACGACTAACAACTATTGAGTCATATTCTTGAGTTAATTTGAGAATATGTTAGGCCCAACAATATTTTAAAATTAATCATAATTAACATTAACGCATGTGAGTATTAACATAACAATTACAGCTTCCCAACAAATGAAAGTTTTTAATTTTGTATTTTTTTTTTGAATAGAGAGCAAGAATACCACGCAACTGACTTTGTATGAGTTATAAAAAAAATACTAATAGGTATAAAAAAATTGTATGAGAAGAGATTTTCAAAAAAACTTTCATTTGTTGGGAAGCTGTAATTGTTAACGCACCTTATATTAAAAAGTTTCAATTGTGCGTTAACCATTCTGACTTTGTATTTTTTTTTTATAACTCATACAAAGTTAACCATTCAGAAAAAAATACTAATACCAAGGTGTATTAACATAACCATTCATAATTATGCACCTTATTCACTTTTTACATAATTTTTTATTAAAAAAATTTAAGGTGGGAAGAGATTTTTTTCATTACAAAATACTAAACTTATCAAATATTTATAATAGAATTAGTGAATTACACATTGCTTACTAATAGGTAATCTCCGCATTCGAATTCACATCACGTAATTATAATAACTGGAAGGCACCACTTAGGAATTTTGATACCTTTTCAGCCAACAAAATAAAAGTGAAAAGAAAAGAAAAACCTATATTACAGCTCCAACTCATTGGTGATATTTTTCAAAGCATATTTTAAGTGAATTCTAACATTTAGAGCATGTTTAGACATATTATTTTCGTCCCCAACATATGTTGCGTACCCAAAAAAAGCTGTTGTTAATGAAGTGTAACATGTTTGGCTTTTATATCAAAAAGCTGTTGATGATCAAAATTGGTATGGCAATAGCTTTTGTGTTTAAGCTATTATGTGAACATTTTATAAAAAAATTGTTGAGATTATTCAATACATTGAGATTTAAATATTATTTTATTCTCAATTAAATAATTTTTTAATTATTTTATACTTATTTTGATAATTTAATATATAAAAATAATTTTTTTATATTATTCAAATAAAATAGATTAATTTAAAATAATTTTTCAACTAACATATTTAAATATAAAATTAATTATAACAAAAAAATTTATATAATAATTAATTATTAAAATAATTAAATCTTTACATTTATCTCAAACACACACTCAATAGAGAAACTTCCTTGATACTTTTAGGGTCAACGGATTTAGCTGCGCCTTTGGTGGAGAATAGCAGTTGTAGCAATAAAATATAAGGATGATGTTTTCGGTAAACGGGAGAATAAGAAAATAATGTTATGTTTGGTGCACATGATAGTATAGTATAAGATAAGATGATAGAATAGTATAATGTATGATAGTATAATTAATAGGATAAGACATATTCCTATCTTTTGTTTGATAACAAAATGATAAATTAGTGATTGTATAACATTTTTTTAAAGACTAAAATATCTTTTAGCATAAAAGTTAAAATAATTAAAAAATAATAATAAAAAAGCTTTATGGTGGTGATTGTGGTGGTGGTCTTGATAGTAGTGGTGGTGGTGATGGTAATGGTAGCGGTGGTGGAGGGGTGGCGGTGGTGGTGGTGGTGGCGTGGCGGCGGTGGTGGAGGTAGTGATAGTGGTGATGTTGGTGGTGGTGGCGGTGCGCACGGCGATTCTGCGGCGGCGGCGGCGGCGGTGGTGGCGGCACGGCGGGTGGTGATGGTGGTAGTGGCGGTGGTGGTGGCGGTGGTGGTGACGACGGTGGTGGTGATGGTGGCGATGATGGTGGCGGTGGTGGTGGCGGCGGTGGTGGTGGTGGTGACGTGGTCGATGGTGGCGGTGGCGGTGGTGTTGATGGTGGTGGTGGCGGTGGTGGAGGTGGTGGTGATGGTGGTGGTGGTGGTGGTGGCGCAAGGAGAGAGGAGTGATAAAAATTAAATTGAGGATAAGATTGGAATAAAAATCTTATCATGCCTTATCATGTATTAAGGGAGGGGATAGATTTATCACCTTAGAATATGATAAAATGACTTGACCTGATTTCATTATACTATCAGTTAAATGCACCAAACATTGAATAAGATCTGATAATATTAACTTATACTATCATGTCTTCTTTATACGATGCACCAAACGTAACCTAAAGTTTTAGTTGAACCTTGAAAGAGATAAAGAGAGGAGGATGTTTAGGAAGAAGAAGAGAATAAGAAGGAAAAACCTCAGTTAAATCGGATAATTACTTAATGCACCATTGCAAAGTGAAATTTTTTATTTTTTTGGCGAGGGTGGGGTGAAGGCCACCCTTGCCTTTATCCGCTTCCCTTAGCCTTATGAAGCTCCGCTACCCGCTTACAAATTAAGTAATTATCTTGGGTAAAATGTTACTACTTGACAAAATTGTTTTAGGTAGCATTACATAGTCAAAGTGTTTTTATCACAAATTCATCTGCATATACATGTTTTTATAGGTTTTACTAAGTGTATATGTAATAAATTATATGTTTTCTGGACAATCCGAGCAAAAATTGTCTGGCTCTCCAATAAATTTCAATTATTTTTTAGATCTAGAATTAGTATTCAAGCATCCCAACATAACAAGTAAAATTAAGTATTTAGATTTTAGAGTGTGTCCTAACAAATACTATTTGCCTAAATGTCAGCACCACAAATAAAATAAAAGTATAAGAAAAAAAATTCCTTTCTAGCGAGATTTACAGTCATGTGTATAAATTTACATGATTGATTAATGGACTATTTTTTCTCCACCAAAAATTAATTGGACTATGTTGCTTATAAAGAAAAGCAATTGGGTATTATTTTCTCTAAGAAAATCTAGATCGAAGATTTTAGACGTGTACAGATTTTAATTTGTTTTTTGGACTCCGTTTAATATTCTCATATATCATGAGAATAACTTATTATTAGAAGAAAAAATGCTACTGCAATGATGATTAAAAAGCTTTGAAAAAGAGAATGTCCAAATGGTGTCATCGCCAAATATAATCATTTTCCCTGTCATTTTAAGAAGGTGTAGCTATTTCATGATCATAATGTTGGAATCTGCTTTCATGCAAGCATTCCGAGCATAATCCTTTTCTTTCTGCTGATGGTGCATCAGATTTTTAACAAGAAGTAGAAAGAAAAGAAAATGTTCATGTTTCCAGCAACTTACAAGGACAACTGCACATGTTTGTCGTGCGCTTGTACCTCCACCTTAAAATTAAGTTATTGTCCCCGCTTTTTTCTTCTGCGGAGAAAGCGAGAGAAGGACAGTAACAGAAACAAAAAAAACAGAAAACCTGAAAGTACTCAAAAAGAAGATTCAAAAGATAACAAAAAAAAGGTACTTTTTTGAAAAACCAAAAAGCAGGTCAAGCGTTGAAGATCCAAAACACAATACTCGAAACTAAGACAATCCCGACCGTGAAAATTATTCCATTTTATAGTAAAAGAAAATTTGAAAATATAATGTGAATAGTTAGATTTATAATTGCAGTTATTTTTACAACTGCAGGTCATCATCCCATTCCCCTCGACCCCGTTAACTTCTACTGGCTTCACAATTCACAATCTCTCTCTTTGTGTCGGCTTGTGCGTGTGTTCCTTTTCAGGCTGCATCCGCACAAGCCTCACTTCTTCCACGTTTCTCTATCTTCATGTATTCTTGTTTCTTAGGGACATACATAGAAGAAGAAACAATCAAAATGAAGCTTCTTCTTCTTATGCTTCTTGCTCTTCACGAACCCATTTGGGTTCACGTCGCTGCAGACCCTCTTCCTTTTTTCTCACCTCAAGTCCCACCTACTACTCCACTTTCCACCTCCATGCCTGCTTTCTCCCCAGGTATTCATTCATCTCTCTCTCTCTCTCTCTCTCTCTCTCTGTAGCTACCTGTTTCTTCAGATGGGGTTGAGCTTCAACAATTCCAAATTTAAATTTCAAAATTATCCAGCAACACTTAATGAGAATGATATCTTGTAACTTTATATTGATTACCCATCTTACTCTTTTATTTCTCATCATTTGGATCCTACACAAATGCTTAAGCTTTGTTAACTTAATGGTTTTAGCTAATAAGGTTTTTTTTTCCATTTTTTTGATGCTCACTGCTATATACTTAATACTCCCCATGTTGATCAGGCATTCAGGTGGGGGAGGAACAGCACCGAAGAGATTGGCACAAGAAAATGGTAATAGCTGTGGCCGTAGCCAGCACTGCACTTGGTGCAGTCATTTTGAGTTTGTTATGCTTCTGGATTTATCATAACAAGTACCCTTCAAAATCCAATAGGAAAAATGTTCAAAGCTCAGGTATTTGTTTATTTTGCATTATTCCATTTTCCACATTCCTTTTTTTGCTTCACAGTTCTGGGTTTCAAGAAAATTCAACATTGAATTGCTTACTTGATGTTGTCTGAGACTTCTTTTTTTCTTGTTCTGTTTTTAAATGCCAAGATGCAGAAAAAGGGCTCAACTTAGCACCATTTTTGAGTAAATTCAGTTCTGTCAAGATGGTAGGTATGAAGGGGTCTGTTCCAATAATTGACTATAAGCATATAGCAAAAACGACCAATAATTTTCAGGAAAGTAACATCTTGGGTGAGGGCGGTTTTGGATGTGTATACAAGGCTCGATTGGATGATAACTTGGATGTTGCCGTCAAGAAACTACACTGTGAAACTCAAAATGCTGAGAGAGAATTTGAGGTAATGCCTGCTAATGATTTATTCATTTGCTGCTTCTCTGTTTTTTAAAAAGTTTTTTTTTCTCCCTATCTTGTATTTTGAATAGTCATATGAATTTGCAGAACGAGGTGGATTTGTTAAGTAAAATTCAGCATCCAAATATAATTTCTTTACTGGGTTGTAGCATTAATGGCGACACGAGGTTTATCGTCTATGAATTGATGCAAAATGGATCCTTGGAAGCTCAGTTACATGGTAAAATATTGCATCTAATGTTATATTTACATAGTAGTAGACACTTCATTACGAAACTATACTAATTCTTTTCCTAAATTTGTTTCTGTTGAAGGACCTTCTCATGGCTCAGCATTGACTTGGCATATGAGGATGAAGATTGCTCTTGACACAGCGAGGTGAGCTTCCTTAATAAGCTTTCGATCTTTCCATTGTGCTTTGTTGACTATATCTTGACATACAATTCACTATTGATTAATGTTGACCAGAGGATTAGAATATCTGCATGAGCACTGTTACCCTCTGGTGATCCATAGGGATATGAAATCTTCTAATATTCTTTTAGATGCAAACTTTAATGCCAAGGTAAAAAACCATATTGGAATTGTTATAAAAATGATTTCCCCTTTCTGTTATACATTGCTTTCATCATTTATTTTATTCACCATAGCCTTTATTTGCATGCACCCACTTACTTCTTGGTGGTGGATTCAGCTTTCTGATTTTGGTCTTGCCATAACTGATGGGTCCCAAGCCAAGAAGAACATCAAGCTTTCAGGCACCTTGGGGTACGTAGCCCCGGAGTATCTTTTGGATGGTATGCCAACTACACTTGTTATCATTTCACGTCATATGCATTGGTCTGACAGGTTGCTACATGTTTAGTGTATTGTTAAGCTATCAACAAACCAGATCCAAGATATTGTTTCTTTTGGACCCTTGTTGAATTCAATGACGTCATGAGTTTAGGGTGGGTTTGAAACATATGATCTGTGCATCCTGTGCTCATCTTGGGCATATACCTGCCCAACTGACATGACATGTCATCTATAGATTATTTAAATTGACTATGTTGTGAGTTACACGTTACAATCTCATACGCCTAGCTTGCTCCGGTTGCTTCTTGTCAGTGACAAAAGCTTAATGAATTATCAGTAAGCATCAGTGAGGTGGAATTGATTCTTGTTTGAAAGATGGGAAACATTGGATTATTGGAAGGTTTTCCTCAGGGTGAACGCCTATAAGCTTTCTATTTTTCAGTTAATTTGGTGTTGGTTCTAATATTTTAATTGTTGAAGTAGATATTATTCATTGAGACATAACTGAAATAGATGCTTTCTCCAATAATTTTTGAAGAACATGGAGAAATGGATTGGATCCATACGAGAGCATCGTTCATGTAACAATGAGAAATTAATTATCTATATAACTCAGATATTGAGGAGATTGCAATTCAATTATTTTTATAGGTAAATTGACTGATAAAAGCGATGTCTATGCTTTTGGGGTTGTGCTCCTGGAGCTCCTATTAGGAAGGAAGCCTGTGGAAAAACTGGGACCAGCTCAGTGCCAATCTATTGTCACATGGGTATGGGCTGCTTTTAATCGGGTTGCATCCCCAAGTATGGAAGATGACATAACTATTTATGATTGCAGGCCATGCCGCAGCTCACAGACAGATCCAAGCTTCCAAACATTGTGGATCCAGTGATTAAGAGTACAATGGATCCCAAGCACTTATACCAGGTTTGTGAAAACCTGAGAGTCAATACTCAGACATATTTGCCAGTTATTCCTTATTTTCCATTTTAAGTGTTATGGCATAAGAATTAAGAAACACAAAACTAAATTTTAATTGTAAGAATTTTTTATTAAATTACTCTTATTCAATTCCAATTAATTAATTTACTTTATTATATTTTTATTTTCATAAATTTTTTTAAAATAAAAATAGTTAAGAATTTTTTTAAATATATGAATAATGGACATTTTGAGAGGAATAAAAAATAATAATTAATATTTTATTAATATGCCACGTCATTTAATATTTGATGGATGGACATTTTGATAGTGATACTGCTAGTACTAGGTTAGATATGGCTAATGACTGAATACAATTGCATTGTTTGACAGATCCTAGCTAGTAGAAAAGGGGTTTTGTTATACTCCTAGTACTAGGTTCCTTCTGGAATCCTGTACGCACTGTCTCTTCAATTTATTGGGTTGTATTTTGTAGGTTGCTGCTGTAGCTGTGCTGTGCGTGCAACCAGAGCCGAGTTACCGACCGTTGATCACAGATGTTCTCCACTCGCTCACCCCTCTTGTTCCCATTGAGCTTGGAGGAACACTCAGAGTTTCACAAGTGACACGGCATGTCTCTCCTGCTGATCCACCTCTGAATTCCATTCATTGATAGTGACTACCAATTTTATACACGCTAGACAGTGAGAATCCAGGACATGATCTGTGATTCTGATGCTGCCAAACCAGTTGGGTTTTACCAAAGACTCGAAATTACAGAGAGATTCATGCTAACCACACTGTTTCTATATTACACGCAACGTAATAGCTCTGCTCCGAAATATGAAGACACTTTCATTCGGAAAGAAGGTTGGCCTAAATGGGGGAGGAGCAAGCCTTAGCTTGTTAATAACAAATGTAAAGAAAAAAATAATTTCACCTTTCTGGGGAAAAAAAACAAATGTGTATATAGAGTGTTGAGTTTGTGGAACATTAGAATCTGATTTTATATTCCGTTCGTGTATGAAATTCAGAAAATGAAGCAAAGATATTACTGATAACCTTTTGGAATCCGTCCTCTGGAGTCAATCATATATAAAATATTGTGATGCTAAATCCGAAGACGAAAAAGAGTATAGTTGGCTTATTCTGTGCTTTCTTCCCAAACCCGTGTTCCTGCCCACATGACAGACAAATTAGGGAAGTGCATCGAAGGTATTCGGAGTTCCAACATTACAAATCGTCCAGAGATAGAGATAAAGATGACTGAGGGATTCACCAATTTTGTTAGAAAACAGCATTTATGATCCATGTGATTTTTAATTGGGTTGACAGATAAGGACAGCCAGCATATAGTCCGACTATATATTTATGCCCCTCTGTCCCTCTTTGCAACATTTCCCTGAGGTTTTTTTTTACTGAAATGAGCTGCCTTTATTTTATTTTTTGTCTTTATTTGGTGGTTCAAGCTGACAAACCATCCGAGCTAACCCAAAGCAAAATGTGTGGACTTGATTAGGGTCATCAGGTTGGAAGTAAAATTTTTTTCTAAATCCGTTCCCATTTAAAACTTGTGACATATAAACTCTGCATCATAGCCTCGACGAAAATAGTATCCGTAAATTCCAGTTCTTGTAAGAAAACAAAGCAATAATCTTGTCGTATGCCCCAGCATTTTTAACATCATATCATTCTGTTTTACCTTGGAGAGTAAGGAATCTCGGCAAAAGCTTTCCAAATTATAAAAAAGACAACATCCAGTTAAAGAAATGTAATTCAAGTTCAGCAACAATCAGTTGTACAAGTAGAAAATTCTATTAAATATTGCCAAACCAAGGAATCTTAGGGTCGTTTTACAATACTAACTATGTTCAACGGAGTATTGATACTCACGGCAGGTAACCTGATATTTGTTGTAAGTAAAGATTGTATAGAAGGGTCCATGTTATATCTATGGTAATTTATTTTTTTGTCTTTATTTGTTGGTTCAAACTGACAGACCATCCAAGCTAACGGAAAGCAAAATGTATGAATTGATTTAGGTCATTATTAAAGAGCTCCTATGTTATATATCTTTTTCTTTAGAAGGGCCTACGCCACCAACACCCCCCCCCCCCCCACTATCGTCAAGAAGGCGATGGCAACGCCGTTCCGGCGAAGAATGGCGTGGGAGTCGCTAGGATGTTTTTCGGCATGACGACAACGACGACCGCGGTGGAGCCACCAGCATCCCCAATGTTGGCTATGGCTTCATTGTCAACTTCGGCGAGATGCTGATTGACTTCATTCCTATACTCGTTGTGCTAATTTTATGCTCATCAAACAGAACTACATCATTAAACAAATCGACCAGGAAATCAAAATCTAACGCATCATCAAACACTTATACAAATCATACTCATCATTACTGCATCATCAAACACAGTAGTTCAATAAATGAAAATCTCTTTCGGGCATTACAACAAACAAACACTCTTTGAGCATCAATAATACCTCCAAGCACTATACTTCATTGCACCATGTCGGCCTGGTCAATTCGACCATACATAACCAAAACCAACAAGGCATAGAAAAAAATGTAGATCATCATAGTAAAGAAGAAGATGCACAACCAACGCAGGTGAACCAAAGATCAAGAATTTGAAATGTTGAGATTAGTTAGTAGTTATTCAGTTAGTTAGACGATAGTTAAAGTTAGTTACTGTTAGTTATTATAGTTAGTTAATATAACCATGTATAAATACACTCATTTTGATGCTGATCAATACAAGTTAGAAAATTCAATTCTTTCTCTCTGTTTCTTTTCTTCAAGAAGTTTTCTTCTGTTCTTCAATTTTTTCCATATATTGCTTGTAATTCTTCTCCTGTATGTGACATTTGTGACAAAATTCAAATGGCTTTCATATTCTGATAGTAGTACAAAATCAAATTGCATTTTTGATTTGTTACATATGAACATATGGGGTCCTTGTTCTCTTCCTTCATTCCAAAGCTATAGATATTTTTTTGACTATAATAGATGATTATTCAAGGCACACTTAATTGATTTTCAAGAAACAAAAATCAGAAACTGCATCTCATATTAAACACTTTATTTCTCTTGTTGAAACTTAGTTTTCCACCAAAATTAAAATCCTCAGATCTGATAATGGACTAGAATTTCTTTGTTTGTCACAATTTTATAAAGATAAGGGCATTATA
Source organism: Ormosia semicastrata (assembly GCA_029884595.1). Taxonomy (NCBI): domain Eukaryota; kingdom Viridiplantae; phylum Streptophyta; class Magnoliopsida; order Fabales; family Fabaceae; genus Ormosia; species Ormosia semicastrata. The sequence goes on along the minus strand of JAQQTO010000046.1, from coordinate 12,650,706 downwards.
CATCAGAGATCTTGTGTTGAGTCACTATAGTAGAATGAAATTGTTGAATGAAAACATCAACACATTCTACAAGTGGTTAGATCTCTAATGTTTCAGTCATGTCTTTCAAAATCTTTATGAACTTTTGTCATTGCTCATGTAGTATTTCTGATAAACATACTTCCTTTTAGTTCAATTCAAAACCAAGTTCCTCATAGTGTTCTATATGAGAAACCTCCTGCTTTTGCTGATGTCGAAATATTTGGTTGTTTGTGCTTTGCAACCACATTTGTTGCTCATAGGAATAAATTTGATTTTAGAGCAATAAAATGTGTTTTCCTAGGATTTAGAGCTGGTGTCAAAGGGTACTTGCTTTTTTATATCAATTCCAAATCTATGTTTGTCTCTAGGAATGTTATTTTCATTAAACTACTTTTCTATATCAAAATTTACCTTCTCCTTTGATGTGAAATCGACAAGTGCACTGAATCGTAAAAAGTAATAAAAAGTAAGTAAGAGTATCGTCTCACGAGGATTATGCTATTAATTACTAAATTCATCAAATCGCCACTATTCAAGCTATCAAAAAGAGAGTTGGTAAAAATAATAAAAAGAAAGAATAAACAAAAATAACAAAAGCCAAATTTAATTAATTGAGTTGAGTTGGAAAACAATGATATGAAAATATTAGGGGTCAGATTTCACTTAAATTCTTTAAATGCAAAGTCAAATATTAGTTTAATCAAATCCTATTCCAATGATTTATGGTCAATTCTCAAAATTAATTAATATCCGATCCCTTGGTATATTAATCATTTTACACTGTTTAGAATTAACTAATCCCTTAGTCTAATCCCAAATAGAAAAGACATTATCAAGAACGAGAGAATTAAAAGAAAGACCACATAACCCACAACGTCTATTTCTAGCGATTAAAGAAATTATGGTGTTTATTACAAGTTCTATGTTCATGCAATTTTTTTTAAATCATACATAAACTCAAAAATTATTCCCAAATTGACCAGATTTAGAAAAGTATTAAGAAAAGAGATAAACACATAAATCATGAAATAGAAACATTAATTAAACCCATAAAAGAATTTACATCATCCAAGAACAAAATTCATCATCACCTTAACGAAAAAGGGTTTAGTTACACATAGAAAAAGAAGAACACAAAGGAAAGAATATGACAAACTCCATTGTAGAAAAGTGAAAATGTTGAAAAAAATCTCTAATCTTCAAGCCTAATTGCGCTCACACCACATTAGAGTTTGTGCCTCTTGACGATTGTTGAGTTCTATCCAAATGTCTCCACACCTCCTCAATTTGGCATAACTTTTCTATTTAAAAAGAATCCAGTATGTTCTGTTACGTATTCAGAACTCAAGCGCTCAGTTTCCAACGCTCGGACGCTGAGTCACTTAAATCATGGTGTGGTATTCGCAATAAGTGCTCAAGCATTGATTGTCCAGCGCTCAGGCACTGATTCACTTAAGTAGAACTATCCAGCGCGCAACGCGCACTCAATCAGTGGGATTCCATTGCTTAAGCGCTAGCTCACTTAACTTGATTTTTCAGCTTTTCTTCATCACTCAAGTGTTTAGTCTTTTCCATGTGCAAACACGTAATAAGAATGCAATTAAAATAATAAAAACATAATAAAACTTGAGAACAAAATTAAATTAAAAAGATTAAAAGATGATGAAAACTCAAGATTTTGAACTATAAAAATATGAATTTTTGCAGGTTCATCACTCCCCCAAACTTAAGCTTTTGCTTTTACTCACAAAACAAACTAAAACAAAAAGACTAAACAAATAAAAACTCAAAACACACAAATTCAAACATGGCAATACCAGGTATTAAAAATCATTCATATCTTCAGAAATTGTTTCACAATCTAAGTTCAAAGTGTTACACACGAACAATCCAATTATCACATTGTCTCTCACATGCAACTCTTATGCATAAATGACTTCCTAAAAACATGAATGAAAGACACAATCTCCTCATAAAGTATAAGCTCAGATAGGTTTATAAAACTGTAAATGCACATCAAACTCACATCCATAAAGTTATTTTTCATCTCTCTCTCCACTAATGTAAACAACACATAACTAAGGATCAAAAGAGACTTTACAAAGCTTGTAATGTAAGGCCAATGATATGAGTTAAGAAAGAAATGGTAAGATAATGGAAACAAAAATTGAGATACAAAATTAAGCAAATTTCAAAATTCAAGTCACAGAATATAAAACAAGTGCAAAACATAGCATAAGAATCAACACTTTATTCACTATTTTTTTTTTCTTTCTTCTTTCTTTTCTTTTTTCAACAATCTCCACCCCAAACTTAGTTCTTTGTAATACTTTGGGTGAACTTTCTCTTTTTTTATGAATTTTTTTCTTTGAAATTTTTCAGCTCCACAAAATTTCATGCATAAAAATAACGAAAGTTTAAATAATAAAATAATACAATATATGCACTCAACAAAGGTTATGTAAGAGATGAATTTTTTTTTTCATGTGTGTATAGGAAAAGGAAAATGTGAGAAAAAGAAAAGAAATAAAGGCCAAAAAATAACAAAGCTGCAAAAGGGACTTAATGATATACTGTGTCACAGGTTGGCTTGAAAGCCTCAAACGGTCCAAAGAATACCCTTATCATTTCCTTAATCATGCATTGCCTATGATTTCGCCTCAAAAGAGAATTAAACAACTTCTAAATGCAAATCATCCACACACATGCATTCCTATAAATTTTCTCTAAGCTTGACATGCAATTAAATTCCAAGGTCTATCAAACATAAAGATGAGAAGAACATCCATACACAATTGAAACAATAGAGATAAACACAACTCACGGATTCTCATGTGATATCCCAAGAAAATAAATCAATCCACAATTCAAATAATCATTAAATATTCAATTCAATACATCGGCATGTACAGTTAATGACTCAAAATGCAATAGGATGATGGAAACAATAAAATAAAAAAGAACAAATAAATAAATACAAAAATTAAAAGCTAAAGAAAAGAGAAGAAAAATCTTTTTGGTAGCTGACAGCTATATACATTTTCCTACAAAGGCTTCGAACTCAAGGAGGCACCTAAGCCGACTCAACATTACCTTTAAAACAAAAACAGAAAAATAAGAAATAACAAAATAAAAACAAAAATCAAAATAAAAGAGAAAAAGAGAGAAAATTTGAGTTGCTTCCCAAAAAGTGCTTGTTTAACGTCATTAGCTTGATGTTGTCTTTTTAACTCATCAAGGTAGCTTGAAGCAAAAGAAACACGATGACACCTTTCTTTTGTCAGATCTTTACCTCCATACTTGATCACTGTCTTTGGAATTCTCACAGGCATTTGGAACTTGACTTAAACTTGATTATTCTGAACACACCTTAACATGCGAAATCTCATCAGGCCATGAAGGTCTTAATTTTTCAACAGATAACAAATCAGGTTTCAGTTTATCAGAAGATTCTAGATCCTTTTGCAATAAATTCTGAGAAATGGGAAGACCTATTTGCAATGAATCAAGGGAAACAATAGGATCTTTTCCTATTCCAGTAATCTTAGAGAGAGGAAGACATTTCTCCTTTTCATTAACAATATTAGAAGTGGGAGAGTCAACATTAATGGACACATATGAGTTTTTACCATCCAATCCCTTTTGAAATTTACCTTGAATGCAATTAACAGGGGCATGAAGATCTGATGTTGGGGCAGACTTATTAAAAATATTTATAATTACTTGATCTCTATCCACCCTCAAAATAAGCTCTCCTCTAGGCACATCAATTAAAGTTACTAATGTTGTTAGGAATGATCTTCCAAGAATTAGCGGAATATCAGCATTCTCATCTATATCCAAAACCACAAAGTTAGCCGGGAAAATAAATTTGTCAACCTTTACTAGCAAATCTTTCACAATACCATACAAATATCTGATTGATCGATCTGCTAATTGAGAGAAACTATTGTAAGCTTAACTTTATCAGTTCCCAGCTTGCACAAGATAGACAATGACATCAAATTAATGTTAGCGCCTAGATCACATAAGGCCTTATCAATGCTCAACTTCCTAATTGTACAAGGGATATTAAAACTTCCAGGATCCCTTAACTTCGGTGGAAGCTTCCTCTGGATAATGGCACTGCACTTCTTAGTAAATGCTAAAATCTCATCTTCTTCCAACTTCCTCTTCTTTAAGAGCAAATCCTTCATGAACTTTGCATAGGAGGGCATCAATTCAAGTGCTTTAGCAAAAGGTATGTTAATTTGTAACTTTTTAAAGACATCTAAGAACTTGGAGAATTGTCTCTCTTGGTTCTCATTCTTTAACCTTTAAGGAAATGCATACAATGAAAGGTCAATTGTCATATTCTGCTCACGTTCCTTCTTCTTCTTCCACCATTTTGTTTGCTCCTCTTTAGCTTTTTCATTACAACACTCTAGAGTTGAGACATTCACAACAGGAACATCAATTTTTTCAGCTTCTGATGAATCAGGTGCTTCTTTAACTTGTTCTTCCAAAGTCTTGTCACTTCTCAAAGTGATTGCATGACATTGCTCCTTTGGATTTACCATAGTATCACTTGGCAAACTACTTGGAAGTCTTTCTTGAAGCTGCTTTGCCATTTGCCCCATTTGATTCTCAAGACTTCTAATAGTGGCTTCATGATTCTTGAAATTGGTTCTCGATTCTTCTATAAAAACTGAAGTCTGTTGCACAAAACAAAGGTCTGCAGAGAAAGTTTCTCCATTACAATCTCAAGAGGAGACTTCTGTTCGGGCTGAGCATTCAATGGTACAACTTGATTCTTCCAAGAGAAATTGGGATGATTCCTCCAGCCTAGATTGTAAGTACTAGAATAAGGATTACCTTGTGCCTTGAAGGGTTTTCCATATAGTTCACCTGTTCTGGAATGTTGACACCTGAATTCCCTGCCTCACATTAACTATTGACATGGTTGCCTTCACAAAAATCGCAACTTAGACCTTAATGATTAACTACATTTACCTGTAAATTACTAACTTGCTTAGTAAGGTTAACAATGTGTTGCATCATAGTCTGATTCTGTGCAAGTATAGTATCAACAGCACCAAGCTCCAACATTCCCTGTTTGACTGTAGCTCTTCCACTAAGAACCTGATACTCATTAGTGGCCATTATCTCAAATAATGCTTGGGCCTCCTCTGGAGTTTTTGTGTTTATAGACCCACTTGTAGATGCATCAACCATTGCTCTAGTAGGATGACTCAACCCATTGTAAAAGATTTGTACCTGCTGCCAAACCTTAAAAGCATGTTGATAACATTTCCTTAATAGCTCATTGAATCTTTCCCATGTTTCATAGAAAGATTCTCCTTGATTTTGAGTGAAGCAGGCGATCTCACTCTTTATCTTCATAAACATTGATAAAGGAAAATACCGAGTGAGGAACTTACTAACTAGATCATCCTAAGTAGAAATGCCTCCCTGAGGCTGGGCTTGTAGCCAACTCACGGCTTTATCTCTCAAAGAAAATGAAAAAAGTCGTAACCATATGACATCATCACTGACTCCATTATACTTGATAGTGTCATAGAACTGTAAGAAATTGATAATGTGCAAATTGGGATCTTCTGCCTGACCTCCCCCAAACTGATTCTGTTGCACCAGCTGTAGAAGAACCGGTTTAATTTTAAAATTATTTGCTTGGATAGCAGGTAGCACAACACTGGTTGAGACACTTTCAGAAGATGGAGTGACATAGTCAGCCATAGTACGTCTTCTCTATGTTCTGAGCCATCTCTTCTGCTTTTGCAATTCTCTTTCCTTCTCTGATTACTTTTCTTATTGTTCTTTCTGTCCTTGCTATCTCTGGATCAAAAAGTAATTCTTCCGATTCCAAATAACCTTGCATAAATAAACAACAAGCAAACCAACGTGAAGTAAAGAAAATAACAATAAAAATAAATGACGTTAAAGAAATAAAAGAAAGTTAAATAAGAAAAAAATATCTAAAATTAAATAAAATAAAATAAACGCCTAAATTAGTGCTCTTTTAACTACAAATCAATATTGACAATTACTAATCCCTGACAACGGCGCAAAAAACTTGATGTGAAATCGGCAAGTGCACTGAATCGTAAAAAGTAATAAAAAGTGAGTAAAAGTATCATCCCACGAGGATTATGTTATCAATTACTAAATTCCTCAAATCGGCACCACTTAAGTTATCAAAAAAAGAGTTAGTAAAAATAATAAAAAGAAAGAATAAACAAAAATAACAAAAGCCAAATTTAATTAATTGGGTTGAATTGGAAAACAATGATATGAAAAAGGTTAGGGTCAGATTTCATTTAAATTCTTTAAATGCAAAGTCAAATATTGGTTTAATCAAGTCCTATTCTAATGATTCATGGTCAATTCTCAAAATTAATCAATATCCAATCTCTTAGTATATTAATCCACTTATACTGTTTAAAAAATTAACTAATCCCTTAGTCTAATCATAAATAGAAAGACATTATCAAGAATAAGGGAATTAAAAGAAAGAGCATATAACCCACAACGTCTATTCCTAGCGATTGCAGAAATTATGAAGTTTATCACAAGTTCTAGGTTCATGCAATTTTTTCTAAATCATACATAAACCAAAAAATAATTCTCAAATTGTCCAGATTTAAAAAAGCATTAAGGAAAGAGATAAACACATAAATCATGAAATTGAAACATTGAATAAACTCATAAAAGAATTTACATCATCAAAGAACAAGATCCATCATCACCCTAACGAAAAAAGGTTTAGTTACACATGGAAAAAGAAGAACATAAAAGGAAGAATATGACAAACTCCATTGTAGAAAAGTGGAAAGGTTGAAGAAAATGTCTAATTTTCAAGCCTAATTGTGTCCACACCACATTAGGGTTTGTACCTCTTGACGGCTGTTGCGTTCTATCCAAGTGTCTCCACACCTCCTCAATTTGGTGTAACTTTTCTATTTAAAAAGAATCCAACGTGTTTTGTTACGTGTTCAGTGCTCAGGCGCTGAGTTACTTAAATCACAGTGTGGTATTTGCAATAAGCACTCAAGCGCTAACTGTCCAGTGCTCAAGTGCTGGTTCACTTTAGTAGAACTATCCAACGTGCAACGCGCGCTCAAGAGGTGGGATTCCAGCGCTCAAGTGCTAGCTCACTTAACTTGATTTTTCAGGTTTTCTTCACCACTCAAGTGTCTAGTTTTTTCCATATTGAAACACCTAACAAAAACACATAAAAACACGTAATAAGAATAAAATTAAAATAATAAAAACATAATAAAATTTGAGAACAAAACTAAATCAAAAAGATTAAAAGAGGATGAAAACTCAAGATTTTGAACTATAAAAATATGAATTTTTGTAGATTCATCATCCTTCTCTCATTGAGTTTGTTAGTCATAATCAAATAGTTATTGCAACTCCTTTTCCTAATTATGACATTTTTGTTACCCCACCTTTCCTTCCACCACCTGATTAACCAACACAGCGTGTTGTCAATCCATCTCCCAGGCATTCATCCAGACCTAGAAACCCACCTAGTTATTTGCAGGATTATCATTGCAGCTTTAATATTTCAGCATAGATTCCAACTTCTTCAGGTAATCTGTATCCATTGTCCAATTATCTCTCATATGATAAATTGTCATCTCATAATAAAACCTTCATTTTAAATATCACCACCATACCTAAGCCTAAAACCCATAATCAAGTTGTTAAGCATGACTGTTGGAGAAAGGACATGGCCTCTGAAATTTTGGATTTGAAATAAAATAAAACCTGGATATTGGTTGATCTCCCTCTTAGTAAGCAGTCAATTGGCTGTAAGTGGGTTTACTGAGTAAAATACAACTCCAATGGTAGCATTGAAAGACATAGAGCAAGATTAGTAGCCAAAGGCTACACACAAACTGAAGATTGGATTTTCATGAGACTTTCTCACCAGTAGCCAAAATGACTACAGTGAGATTGTTGTTGGATCTTGCATTCACTCAGCAGTAGCATTTACATAAGCTTGATGTAAATAATGCCTTTTTGCATGGGGATCTGAGTGGAGATGTGTACATGACTCTTCCTCCTAGTTTTCATTCTTCTAAAGCCAATCAAGTTTTCAAATTACAGAAATCACTTTATGGTCTGAGACAAGCCAACAGACAGTAGTTCTCAAAGTTGTGTAGCTATCTGATTGATTCTGGCTATACACCAAGTAAAGCTGATTATTCTTTATTCATTAAGAAACAAGGTTATTCCTTCACTGCTCTTTGGTATATGTTGATGACATTATTTTGGTTGACAATGACATGGATGAAATTCAGTCTCTTAAGCATCATTTAGATTCCTCATTCAAGATCAAAGATCTAGGATTTCTCAAGTATTTTTTGGGTCTTGAAATAGCCCACAACAGCAGTGGCATTTCCTTATGTCAGAGGAAATATGCACTTGAGCTTGTACAGGATGCTAGTTTACTGGCCTGCAAACATGTTTCCACTCTCATGCTCTCTGATGTTAAACTTAAAAAGGATGATGGTCAGTCTTATGAAGACATTTCTGGTTATAGAAGATTAATTGGAAGACTTTTGTATTTGACTGCAACTAGGCCATATATTACCTATGTCGTGCATCATCTTAGTTCCTATCCAAACCCATGCTTTCACATTATCATGCTGCACTTAGAGTCCTCAAGTACATTAAAGCCTCCCCAGACAAAGGCTTATTTTTTCCTCGAACTTCTTCCCTTCAGCTTAAGGGGTTCTCAGATTCAGATTGAGTAGCATGTTCTGACAGTAGAAAATCTGTCACATGTTACTGCATATTTCTAGGAGACTCCCTCATATCCTGGAAATCAAAGAAACAGGCTATGGTTTCTAAATCATCCCCTGAGGCAGAATACTGTGCCTTGGCCACAACCATATGTGAGTTACAGTGGCTCACCTATCTCTTGCAAGATTTTCAGATTGCTTACATTCAACCTTTATTAATCTATTGTGACAACCAATCAACCAGACACATTGTTGCTAACCCCATATTCCATGAGAGAACCAAGCATATCGAAATAGATTGCCACATAGTCAGAGACAAGGTTCAAGCAAGAATTGTGCATCTTCTGCTAGTTCCATTAGCTTCACAAATTGATTTTCTCGCTAAAGGTTTTGATTTTCTTAGTTCCAAATTGGGAATGTTGGATATACATTTTCCAACTTGAAGGGGGCTGTTGAGATTAGTTGTAGTTATTCAGTTAGTTAGTTAGGCGTTAGTTAAAGTTAGTTACTGTTAGTTATTATAGTTAGTTAAGTTAATATAACCATGTATAAATACACTCATTTTGATGCTAATCAATACAAGTTAGAATTTTCAATTCTTTCTCTCTCTTTCTTTTCTGTTTTCTTCCGTTCTTCAATTTGTTATCTTATATGAAACGAAAAGCCAAACCAGTGATGAAGGAGCTTGCAGGTACCAAAATAGAACCAATCTCCTATTGTCGATCAGTCGCCAGTTACAGAACATATCTGATGTAAAAAGCATGATAGCGTCGACACTCTGCTAGAATGGAGGGAGTCACCGCTGGCTAAGCAAGAACCATGAAAGAAGCAAGTTTGGGATCTTTCTACAAATCCTTATGTTTGTAAAACCAAGCTTGTAATTGCCATGTTACCAGTTGTCAAGGTTACATGTATAAAATAACAGCCGTTGATCAATTTCAACCCAATACAATGGCTCTAGATGTATGAACCAGGCATACTCCAAAGATTGTGTAGAAGTGAAGCGTTTCCTTAAACTAGTGACATATAAACTCTGCATCATAGCCTCAACGAAAATAGTATTCGTAAATTCCAGTTCTTGTAAGAAAACAAAGCAATAATCTTGTCGTATACCCCAGCATTATTAACACCATGTCATTCTGTTTTGCCTTGGAGAGTAAGGAACCTCGGCAAAAGCTTTCCAAGTTATAAAAAAGCCAACATCCAGTTAAAGAAATGTTATTCAAGTTCAGCGACAATCACCTGTAGAAGTAGAATGTCTAATAAATATCGCCAACCCAAGGATATATTTTAAGATATGCTACCAGCAGTGCCAGCTACACTCCATGGTAAAGCAAGACGTAAGCAATTTACGTGCTCACGGTTTAGTCTAGTTTTATTTTGAAGAGTCATTTCAATCAAACTGATTGATTTTGTTAAATTTAGAATCGATTAGATTGCTTCTAATTAGAGAACCAAATCAAATTAAGCTTATCTTAATTGGTTTAGTCCTATTAAGTTCAAATAGTATTTGTTCCAAAAAGTAATTCTTAAACTCAAATTCAGTTTTTCTCTTTCCATGACTCAATCAACAACAAATGTCTAAACATCTTAATAAAAACATTATCATTAGATATATACAACAAATTAGCTTAATTATATTTATAAAAAGAACATTAAGTTAAAATTTAATTAAGTATAAAAAGGTAAAACATAAAATTATACAGATTTAATTTAACTTCATAAATAAAAACTGAAAACCGAACAAATCGTTTTTATAAAAAGAAAACGAAACAAAACCTTTGTAAGTTTGGTTCAGTTTTTAATTTTTCGTTTCAATTTATTCGATTTAAATAAAGTTTGGTTCGGTAAAGAAAGAGGCATGCCACAAACCTGCAAGTCACAAACTAGTCGCTCTATGGATCTATCAGTTAACAATTGTAGCAAAAAACCAAACGGATTTGTTAGCTAACATCTAACAAAGTTACATTGCAGAGAAACCAAGTTCGCCTCTAACGCAGAAGCCATTCACATATCGTCCGTACGTTGAATTCTAAAACGTCAGACCAAAAGATTCCAACCAAAAATAAAAATGAATGACAATAACTTGGAGTTCACAGCCAAAGGAAGAAGAAAATATCGAAATTTTCCACGATTAAAAACAAACACGAACTAAATAATTGTGACAACAAAGATCACATACCAAACTATCTAACGATAGAACATAGGCAAATACATACAACCAACCTAGGGGGAGAGCAAAATTTAAGATAGTCATGGGAAGATGCTAAAAGAAAGCCATCACTAAGATGACGTGAAGGAAAAACACATCGTCGAGAATGATGGAAAATGAATGCATTGAGGAGTAAGTATCAGAAAGGAAAGGCAACCAGCAAAAGTCACAGGTCAGCAAAAGAAAACAAAAGCTACCTGTTTGCAAATCAAACATGGTATAAAACTAAATCAGGGATTTTAATAAGCTAAATGATCACTCTTTTAATCAACTCAATCTCAAAACTCCAAACAAGTAACAAAAGTGGCTATGAGAAATTAAGCACAATTCATAGTTCAAAGTTATCAGAAGAACAAGAAACAAAGGAAATTTCGCGACAGAATGTTACATTACATAAACATCGTAGGATCGCAATGGCCTATCAGTTGAAGGTTGAATCAAAACTACAATGAACGCAACACCAAACGAATATCTATTATGATAAGCACAGAAATGGAGACCTAACAGTTAATAATCATTCAAAGCGACAAAAATATAATCATTAATAACGCAGATTGCGAAGAATCCCAATTACTTAAAAAGAAAAGAGGTAGTGAACACCATCAGTTTACACTAAGTTCCTTACACACTGGTCTGTCATATAGAATAGATGCAAAACACTACAGCTCCAAAACATTGTTTTTGCCACAAAATTAAAGGAAAGAAAAGCCCTAATTAATTTCAATAAACCGAAATGAATGCAAAGCAAGCACCTCAGAACCCAAGCTTGGTGCGACGCCAGTGGCGGCGCTTAGCGTTGTACCTGAAAGGGAAACGGAGGAAGCGTTAGCGAGAGAGGTTGAGACACGTAACACGTATATTGCATAGGCGATAGAAAGAGTGTGTAGCATACCTGATGGTGTTGTCGGTTCTCATGCGGATCCAGTAAGGGATGGGCCTGTTCTGCCTCATCTTCTTCGCCAACTTCTTCTTGATTCTGAACGTCTTGTGCGACGGCTGCCACAACAACCAAATCAAATTAAACCCCAAAATCAGAAATCAAATGCAAACAGAAATCATAATCTCAATCACTGCAAATACAAGATTAAGACTTTGACTGATGTATGATGTATGTGTACCATTTTCGCTTTGTCTACGGGAAGTTCGACTGCGCCGAGTTGTTGTAGAACAGAGACTCAAAAAGCGAAAACCCTAGCCCCCCACTCCCTCTCGTTTTATAGGTTTTATACCAGATTGGATTATTGTTGGCCCTAATATCCAGAGCCCACTTATTGGGCACTTGGTCGGTTGGGTTATGTGGATCAGTGGATGGGATGGGCTTTGAGCTACCCAAAACCATTCGGATCACTCCAATTAACGCTAAATAAGAAACTTGGAAAAGAACTCCCTAACTGACCAAACCCATTAGCCTTTGTGCGCTTGCCAATCATAAGGCCCAACAAAGACAGTTTTTCTTTTTCTTATTTTATAAGGGAGGAGACTATTATTGGTATTCTTAATTATTTATTATTATTTTTATTAATCACTTATAATTTTATGGAAAAATTATAATTAGTTAATAAATAGTAAAAATAAATAATTGTGAGTGTCAATAACTTCAACTCTTTTTTATAAATGACGTGAAAAATGAAATAATATGTTTTCTTTTGGTAATTTTTATTTTGCAGTTCATAATTGCAAGAAATTATTGTCTACTACAGAACTCGTCAAGTTGGGCTTTACAGATAACGGAACACGAGTAGAGAGTGCTTCCTCAACGATACCAAGTTCAGCTTGCCCTAAGCCTCGAAGTGACTTTACCTAGATAACCTTCTTTGGATTTACAACTAGTACAGCGATCCACGTTCAGCCCATTACAGAATCCATTGAGATAATTTAGCCAGGGCCTTTTACTGGGTTTACGAAAGGGGCAAGTGGGCAACACAGGAAGTAAATCAATTAATAGAGTTTTGGGCATAGTCCATTGGTTAACTTCCTTTCCATACAATCATGTATTTCAACTCCCTCAAAGAATTAGATACCTTCAGATAAAAAACCAAAAAAAAAAAAAACACGAACTAAATGCCTTTATTTTTTTTGGTAATAAAATTACTAGATATCTTATTCTCCTCGACTTTTCTCTTTCTGTCAAAAGTCCAAACCATGTCAAGGGTTGAAAATTCTTCATGATAACTCGATCTCTGGACTCGTGAACAATTACTTGACCAATCCAATCAAAGGCTCAAGTTGCAGTAGAAACGACCAAATAAATAGACTTAACCTGATTCTTAAATTCAAAATCTAAAACTAACTTATTTATTTAATATATGTTATTTTTTTAGATTTGACTTAATTTTTCAAAAACTATGACATAAACTAAAAATTTATTTAAATGTTACTTTATAATAAATTTTTTAAATAAATTAATAAATTTATTTTTAAATAAATCAACGAAATAAATTAATGAATTTAAATTTTATAAAATTAATTATATTATATAAAAATTAAAGTATCATAATATATATAAAATAATAATATATATAATTAAATAAATCAACTAATTAAGTTTAAAAACTTTTTCAAAGATTTAAAACTTAATTTGTTTAACTAAATAATTTTTTTAAAAAACTTTGACCTAACCATTTTGTTAAATGTGTTAGGTCAACCCAGACTATAGACCTCAATGAACTACTGGGCATATTTCCACCTATACTCCTGTCTTTTAACTCCTTAGAAAAGAATAAATTTTTACAAAATAAAAACGTTAATTTAGAGAGAGAAAAAAAAAACTCGAGCCAATTCTAAAAGTCTTCTTTATAGCTGCCCAACAGCGTGTCCATAACACCTTTGCTAGTCTTCGCATGTTACTCTCACCTGGACAAATGAATGTTCCTAGAGCATGTCTAAGAAAGATTAATTTTTTTTAAATAGTTATTTTTAAATAATTAATTTATTTTATGAAATAATTATTATATTTGAATAAAAAATTATTTTTTAAAAAAAATTTTATACAAAATTTAATGTAAAAAATTTTTTTTACAATAGTTAATAATCATAAAATTTGAAGATTGAAATTTATAATTTTAGTTTATAAATTATTTTTTACACTTTGATATGTAAATATTATTTTACTCTTAATTAAATATATTTTTTAATCATTTTATACTTATTTTAATAATTTAATACATAAAAATAATTCTTTTTTATATCATCTAAACGAATTATATTAACTTAAAATTATTTTACAGTTAATACATCTAAATATAAAAATAAATCTATTATAATCGATTATAACAATAATCGATTATCAACATAATTTATAATTTTTAGTTTTCCCAAATAAATCCTTAATGCACTTGAAAAAGAACGTGTGAACTGATTAAAAGATTAATGTTGTTAGTTGCACAAAAAATGGTTTCACAGAATCTCACGGGCTTCAAAATAATAGATTAAATCTTTTGATCCATTATTTTATAATGATGTTTTCAATACACTTAACAATCTTTTGAGCATCAATGCTCTAAAGAAATTACCTGTTTTTACAAGTAATCTATCATTGACTATTATTTATTAAAGAGAACTCATGTTATTTCATTTTTGCTTATAAGTCCCTGCTCAATATTGAGATTTGGGAGAGTGACGAGAGCTACCCCAAATTTGAGAGAACAATGGAGGTTTCGACCATTGTTGACAGCTTCCTCAACACTGACCGAAAGTTGAGTGAAGACCGAAGAGGCTTGTATCTACCATTTGTTATCAAGATTTGCCTTTGTTGTTTGAATTCAAAGACTGAATCTGTTAAAGTGCCAAGTGTGAGAAAGTTGAAAGCTGATAGAAAAGAGAGTGATTTGAAAGATCTTCAAACACCACTTCGTGAAGAAGATTTGGGATTCCCTCAACCTCCTTCTCGTTCTCTTCACCATATGCAAATTTGACTTTTTGAATGAGACACAAATGGATTGTACTAAAATTTTAAATTTTTATTTTAAGAAAGAATACCCAGAAATAATTTAACAAAAGTATCTCATTCCTAAGTTGAATCTAACATCCATTCAACTATCTCCTAAAACAAAAACGAAATTTACCTAGAAAAATCAAATCCAATCCTGAGTCAGGATGATTCGCGACTCAGTATTGTTTTATGGTGGCCTTGTGCACGGGTGGAAACCGCAAGCGGTGGCTTTTGGGCATGGTTTTTGGATTCAAAGCTTGGGATATGGAGGTTAAGACTGGGGTGTGGTTTCCTGAGACCAACCATTAAAAAGTGCAGTGTACATGTTACAATGCAGTATAAGCGAGACTAGCTCTCGATCAGTGGCGACGGCGATGCGAGGATGATGGCGGTGTCCTCGGCGATAGGCGAAAGTTCCAAGCCACTTGAGAGTTCTCGGATCTTAACACCCACTTGCCCCAACTACTTGCAGATCTCGGGTTCTGTGACGATGACGACAGATTCAGCGGAGGCCATGAGCAGCAACGAGGTGGAGGCTCAGATCTTGTAAGGCTAGATGGTGGCTTGTGGCAATATGCAGTGGTTCGATTTCTGGACAATGGTTCCCGGTTGAAAATAACTTTGACCTTTTTATCTCATCGCTGCGACCTGTGATTTTCTTGCGCCTCCATCTTCTTCGACACATCACCATCCCAACCAAATCACAACAAGAGCTTTTGTGTCAGGGAATAGTTTGCAATTACCCATTTTGTAAAAGATCTAAGTTTTTAATTTTAAAAACATTTCACATTACTTATTCAACCAATTTTCAATCTTTCATCCTTGTCATTCATTTTTAAAATTATTAAATGAATGGTTTTTATTTGTGGAGCATCAATGTTCCAAAAATATTTAGGTGCATTATAGACGTCTCTTTATTTTACACAAAACTCAACAAATTTTAGGCCATTGATTTTTCATTTTATGAAGAGTATGTGCACAACGGGTCTGTACATCTATCTTTTTTGTTGAAAGAATAGAATCCATTTACGTCAAAGAATGATAATTAATTTGTGTAAACATGAAATCTTAAAACCAATATGTTTAGTACCTTTTGGATGTTAATAAAAAAAAGTACCTTTTGGGATGTTTGGCAATTTTTAAAATTAATTTTAAATGCTGGAAGATATAATGCCCAAAAGAAAAATTATATAAGATAGAATCATTTACATAAGTTCATATAAAGTAAATCTATTCAAAATTAATTTTAATATGAATATTGTTTGGCTTGATTTTAATTTAATAGTGAATAATTAAACATCTGTTTGTAGTCTTTAAAGAATAAATTGTCAATTGGGTTACCAAATCAAGTTTTTGACAGTCATCTTTCCCCCTTGTCCATAGTGACTTGTATATATACACAATTTACATCTTATTTGGGCTGAAAATATAGACACATTTTTTTGGCTTAATTATAATTTGTTTGTCGATTTCAGTAAAAAAAGTTTTTTTTTGTAGAGAGGTTTTTAGAATAAATCATCATTTTAGTACTTAAAATTGTAAACATTGATTATATTAGTTCCTGACTTTAGGAACTAGTCATATTAGTCTTTAGAACTGTAATTCATCAATCAAATTAGTCCTTAACATGTGTTTAATCCTCACATAAGGACCAATTAGACTGATAAATTACAATTTATGAAACTAATATGACTGGTATTTATAATTTCAGGAATTAAAATAAAGATTTACTTATCAGTTATCACTTGAACAACTCCAAGTGATTTTAACGAAGTATATAATGATATAAGAAAATTAAAAAGGAAACACAAGCTCCATTCTAAATGGGGTTTCGTCAGGTTTAATCTCGGGCCTAAACTAAGGATGTTTTGTAGTCATGTTAGTTAGAAACGGAAATAGAGAAAGAAAAAGACTGAGAAATATATTTGTATATATTCTGAACATGTTGTATACAAGATTATTAGCCTCTATTTATACAAGAGGGTTGCTATACACAAAAGAAAAATAATAAAATACAATTAAACATAATTATGTAAAAAATCAAATCAATCAATCTCTAAAATCATGCTAACATCCCCCCTCAAACCCAAGTGTGTGTAGAGGGAACCAACTTGAGTTTAGAAATCAGAGTACTGAAACGACTAGGATGACGAGTTTTAGTGAACTGATTAGCTGGCTGGTCAAGAGTTCAAATGGAAATAAGACTAAGAGCACTATGAAGAATATGTTGACGGATGAAGTGGCAATCAATCTCAATGTGTTTTGTGTGCTCATGAAAGACATCATTGTGAGCAATTTGAATAGCATTTTGATTATCATAATAGAGACCAGTGGAAGAAGACTGTGAGAAACCCAAGTCATCAAGAAGCCAACATAACCAAAGTATTTCAGAAATGGTGTTAGCAAGAGCCCGATACTCTGCTTCAGTACTAGAATGAGCAGTCAAAGTCTGTTTCTTACTTCATCATGAAATAAGAGTATCACCAAGAAAGATACAATAACCAATGGTGGATTAGTGGTCAGTGGGATCTCCACCCCAATCGGCATCAGAATAAGCTTGGAGGATCAATGAGATGTCGGCTGAAAAATGAAACTCATGAAATAGAGTCCCATTTACATAGCGAATAATACGAAGAATAACAACATAGTGAGTAGTACGCGGAGTTGACATAAACTCACTGACTAAATGAACATATGAAATATCTTGACGAGTAACAGTAAGATAAATTAAGATGCCAACCAACTGTTGATAGAGGGTAGAGTTATTGAGTACAGTACCATCTAAAGGCGTAAATCTCACATTAGGCTCTAGAGGGGTGGATTCGGTACGACCAACTCAAGAGATAAGATCCGAGACATATTTAGCTTTAGACATGAAAATATCATCAATAGTGGAAAAGACTTCAAGACCCAGAAAATAACTGAGGGGTCAAGATCCTTCATCTCAAAATTGCGACTCAAGGATGCTTTAAGATCAGTAACGCCAGAAGTATCGTCACTTGTAATGATCATGTCATTAATATAAAGAAGTAGTATCACGGTGTCGCGATCAGTCTTTCGAATGAAGAGAGGTAAATCATGAGGATTAGATGAGAACTCAAGTTGACTGATGGTAGAACTGAATTTGGCAAACTAGACTTTGTGAAGGAAACAAACCTTGTTAAATGGATAAGAATAACCTGGAGATGGTCATATAGAGACTTCTTCTGGTTAAGAGTCTAGTTGTAAGTTGCAGCAATAGCAATGAGAGTATGGATAAAAATGAGATGAACTACTAGAGCAAAGGTTTCTTCAAAATCAATCCTATATTCTTAGATAAAACATTTGACCACCAAGCGAGCTTTGTAACGATCAATAGTGGTCAAGTTTTAATCTTATAAACCCATTTACATCTGACAAAAGTCTTATCAGAAA
This sequence comes from Ormosia semicastrata, assembly GCA_029884595.1. Lineage (NCBI taxonomy): Eukaryota > Viridiplantae > Streptophyta > Magnoliopsida > Fabales > Fabaceae > Ormosia > Ormosia semicastrata. The sequence goes on along the minus strand of JAQQTO010000046.1, from coordinate 12,632,372 downwards.
GAAAATCAACCATATCCCAAGTACCAGTATTCTCCAAAGCTTATAATTCTTCTTTCATATCTTGTTGCATACGAGGATCAGTGGATGACTCTTAATAAGACTACAGTTTATGAAGGTAAAGCATGGTAGAAAAATAATCACGAAGGTAGTGGGGGGGTTTCTTACTCGAAAAGGACGGAGAGCAGTGTTAGGTGCAGGATCAACGGTTTGGATAATGTCAGCGATATGAGTCGAAACTTCAGAAGATGGTGAAAGCTCACTGGGAGGATTAGAAGAAGAATCTGTCTCAGAAATACCTAAAGAATCTGTATAAGAATCATTTGGAAAAAGATCGATAGAAGGATTAGTAAATAATAGGGTAGAGGTGGAAGAAATGAAATAGAACTAAGATAATGATGAGAACATAGTATCTTCCCAGAATACAACATGATGAGAAATACGAATGCTCTGAGAAATTAGATCCTAGCAGCAATAGCCCTTGTGTTCAGTACCACAACCAAGGAAGCAAAAGAGACGGGCAAGAAGTTCAAGCTTAGTGTGCTCATGGGATTGGAAAAGAACAAAAAAGGCACAACCAAAAACTTTGACAAAACTATAGTTTGGAGACATGTGGTGAATATGTTCATAAAGAGATACATTACCATGAATAGAGGAAGAAAGACGATTGATAACATTGATAGTAGTAAAAGCAGCTTCACCATAAGTACGTTTGAGACAAGAGAAGGAAATGAGCATGACTTGAACAGAATCAAGCATGTGATGATGTTTTCTTTCAGCACAACATTTTGCTGAGATGTACTAGGACATGAAAACTCAGAAAGAGTACCCTATTTAGCAAGAAAAATGAGTAGTTTTGAATTACGATATTCAAAGGCATTATATAACAGAAAACCTTAATTGCCTTTGAAAACTGAGTTTTAATTATAGTGGCAAAGGTAATGTAGACTTAAGGAAGTTTAGAAATTTTTTATTAAATATATCCAAGTGAAACATGAATAGTCATATATGAAAATCACAAAATATCGATAACCTCCCATAATAGGTGTAGGAGTTAGGCCCTAAATGTAATATCCTGAATCACATGTTAAACTTACATATGGTTACAAAAGGTAGCATATGACTTATTTAACATGCCTGTGAAGTTTTGTGACAAATTGAGTTCATTTAGGTACTTAGTTGCAACACAGAAGTTGATAAGTAGCTTAAAATGACTCAGATAATAGCATAAGTTGCTAAGTTGAGGGAAATAAACATAGAGAGTTTGTTTCTAAGTCATAAATGAGTTAAATAAGAAGCAGTTAAAGTTTCAAGAGAATCTGAGTTAGTTTAGTATTTTTAGGCATACTAATTGTACTTTTAATGCCAGATTAACTACTAGCAGATATGGAAAAAGAGAATATGGGTAAAACGATAAGTTAGCTGAATCTCATTATTTATTCTAAAGTTGTTAGAAGTTAGAAAACTTGAATTAGCATAATTCGGGTGTCCTTAGCAAATATGAGTTCTAGCACATGAACTCAAGTTGGTTTCCTATTCCCTATTTATTTCTTTTCTATTGGCAGAGAAGAGAAATAGAGAAACAAAGAAGAGAAAAACGAAAGGAAGAGAGAAAATGGGAGAAAGGAATAGGAAGAAGGGGAAGAATGAGGGGAAGACCAATGGAAGATCAAGATTAAAGCATGGAGCTTGAAGATTGATCATCCGATCGTGAGGTAAGGGTTTCTATTCATCAATTTCCTTTTTGATTCTGATTGAATGAGGTTAGGTTTTTTGAGTAGAAATGGGGATTTAGAAAGCTAAATTTGAGTTCTTGGCTTGATTCTTGTTTCCAAGGATTAGGTTAAGTTAGTTTTAGCCTAGTAAACCTAAGAGAATCATTTATGGCTTAGGATCAACCATTAGGATCCATAGATTTAAGAATTGGACAATGGTTAAAGTTATGTGATTTGGACCTAGATCTTTGCCTAAGAGAATCTATAGGTTGTAATTGAGTTACAACAAGTTTAGGAGCATGGATGAGTGTTAGAAATCACTAAGAAACTAATTTTAGATGATTGGAAGTGAGATTTGGACCATGGAACAGTGCCACAGTTCTACAGAATTATGTAGAACCTGGGTTCTGCCATGTGCGCCGCGGTATGAGAGACGTCGTGCCACAGCGTGAAGATGAACTGGCTTCGAGTAGCGCAATGTGAGAATGTCGCACCGCAGCGTGAGAATGTCACGCTGCAGCGTGAAGTCGATTTTGTAATACGCGCCCCAGCGTGAAGATGTCGTGCCTCGGCGTGAGAGTAATTCTATGCCTAGCAGTAAAACTCGTGGCTTGGGCACCGCGATGTGCCCAAGTTAGTGCCACGGCATGAGTACCAGGAACTCTAAAAATGTTATTTTTGATGTTTTCAAGTTCATGGATAGATGGAATCATTCGTATATGTTTCCTAAAACATGTGAGGACACAAAAAGGAACTATTACCTAGAATGAATGAGAAATATAAGACCTTTGAGCATTCAAAGTGAAGGATTACCCTAGGTAAGGATATAACACATTAGGTAACATAATGTTGTATTAGATATCACTCAAGATGTGATATGATGGTTCAATGGAGATGAGTATATTAGGATGAATTGTAGGTGTCGGTGTATGCCCTAGAGGTCGATATATTTTTTGTATTTACATACATTCTATTATGTTATTTTAATATATGAGGCATTTCATTTATTATGTTCTTTTTAATAAACATAATAAAGTCCTTAAAATAGTAAGTTTGATGCCATAGGACATCAAGTGGATGACTTAATCGTGAGATCCTTTTTGGTTATAACATTATTCTTAAATGTCCATAGTCAATTATTATTATTAATTAGGACAACAATAATGCATTGAGACTAGTATGTGCATAGACTGATGACCACATCTCACGGGTCATGGATATGAGATATCAAGTCTTCACATGGGTACATATTAGAGTAATGATGTACTGGACTGACCTGCTATGAGAACGTTATATGGATCGTTACGTGAGTGTCATAAGCGATTCTCATAGTGACAATGGTGTCTGTGGTCCTTTGACCTGAAATCACTATAATTCTTACATAAAGAGCTGTGTGTTTTAATGTCATCAAATGTCATCTGTAACAATGTGATTATAAAGTTAGTTATTGGACATACCGCGAATCATGCAGAGGGATGTGAGTGACCCGAATGAGATTTGTCACTCCTACATAACAGAGCGATATCTTCGGACCCCCTGATTGAGTGAGACTGCGAAATGCATGACCATACTCAAATGAGTCAATATGAGATATTGATTTCATTTGTTATTACAAAGTCTACTCGAGTATCAGGAAATGAAAGATTGGACTATACAAGGGTAATGCATTACATGCCTTGTGTTCAATCTAGATATCTTGACAAAAGGACTAAATGATACAGAAATATTGGTCACAGAAAGGTTATGTCAAATCACTGATATTCTTATTACTTGGGTAGCAGCAATGTGTTGCTAGATACCGCTCACTTCTTGTAATATTAAAATAAGATTTTAATATTATTGCCAACGTAATGAGAATCTGCAGGGTCACACACATAGAGCAGACTAAAATTGGAGTAATAAATTTAAGTTAGACTCGGATTCAAATATGGGCCAGACTCATAACAGATGAGTCTAGGGTTGCACAGCTTACCTTACTGCTGCTCATACTCATTAAAGGCAGTCATTATGATAAATAGTACTGCTAAGGGGCTGCTAAGAGACACATATTACATAACCCTAGCCGCACCTACAGAAAAGTGAGTGAGAGAGCGACGAGTTTCTTCTCTTCTCTTCACAGCTAGCACTATGTGAGAGACGTGAGGCTTCTCTTTGCGGACGTTGGACGTTTGTGAGTCTGTTCGTGTGGATACCGCAGAGACATCGTTGCTATTACGGTGCTGGTGATTCACGTCACTTCCTTTTGATCACGCTTCAAGAGGTAAATATTTTAAAACTTGGATTATGGCTTTTCGCATGGATCCTTGGTGGGAATCCTATTTTTTCGCTACATAATGTATCTGCAATTCCCAACAATGGTATTAGAGCATCTTGCAAAACCATTATTCGGTCTTCTGTTTTCATTTTGCATGAGATAACATGTTTGCTGTTCTTATTTTTTATGAAAGATATGATATTTAATATGTTATTTCAAAAAAACGAGTGAAATCCCTTTGCGAAAACATATTCTATTTTATGCGATGTATGCAAAACTAAGATGCTATTTTCAAAAACCCATGAAGATGTTCATATGTTCTGTGAAAATCGTTTTGTTTTGAGATGTATGTTTTTGCGAAGCTTTCTGGTATGTATGTGATACGTACAATGTTTTGGAATCCTTATTCTCAATGCGCGGCGCAAAGGTTTAGGAAATCTTGTTCTTGGTTTGCGACAGTAAGGGTTATGGAATCCTTGTTTCTGCATAAGCGGCGCAGCGCAAGGGGTTTTGGAAACCCTATTCCTATTTTGCGGCAGCAGCATCAAGTGTTGATGTCAAGCCATCAAGGAGGCACAAGGGTTCAAGTGTTGAACAGCAGCACAAGGGTTCCCCATGGCGCATGAAGCGTTCATGCGTTTTTGGTTTAGGGTTCAAGTCGTCAAGGGAGGCACAAGAGATTCAGCTTTTGTTTTCAGTTCAATTTTTCGGGCCGGGGAGCTGCCTCGTACCCCGCAAGGGGCGACATCCCCGGGACTCCTGTGCTACCTCTGCGTAGTGTGTTATTCGAAAGTGTGATATTTTCTATCCAATTTTATGACTCACGAAAATAATAATGTATTATTGTTTTGAGTTTATGTTCTTTGTGATGCATGGTGCATGGTTATGGCCTTAGTCCTTTTTTTATGTTATTTTGGTTTTTTTATAAATACGACCTGCATGTCGTGCCTTTCTCTCTACATTCTGATTGTATATTCTCTTCTCACCTAACTCTCCTCGAATGTAAAAGAGGTTTCTATATAATGTAATTATGATGTGGAGGCAAGAAGATGGCATCAAGTGAGGACGTTGATGGGAGACGCTTAGTGAAGCTAGCTTAGTTAATGCTACTCTCTTAAGGGGTCATAACTATGTCACTTTTATTATATGCTTTATATGTATGAGATGCATGAATAATGTTTATGGTATGATAAACAGTTTAACAAATGGTGAGATCTAATAATAATAATAATAATAATAATAATAATAATTCCCTCAAAGCAAATATTAAGTTATTATGTGATGCCTTCCAATGTCTGGCACTCGTCAAGACTAGTATCGATCAAGTGCAGGTCTGCCAAAGCAGGATGCCTTTATTTATATTAGTAAGACGCGATGGGATAAGGGTAATATCCAACTGTCAACCATTGGGTCTGACTTAACTAGGTCATTTCAATAGGATTGAAGGCTTAGAGGCATGGAGTTAGACTTTAGTCCATTAAATGGATTTGAATAAGTGTTATTCACCCAACTATCTAAGAGTTACATGTGATGTAATTGGAAAGTGTTTCCTACCTAAATAACTGAATTTTGGGTGATCAGCCAAAGCTAACTCAAAACTAAGTGAAATATGGATCTTAGCCCACTAAGAAATCTTTTGATGGGATTTTTCGAGTCAATGCTGAGGGTCATTAACTTGAATAAAATAGTGGGAGACATATTTAATTAAAAGACCTCATTAAATATGTTTATGGCATGATACTTATATTTTGTATATTTCTGTTGATAGATTACCATGACAATAAACACATTAAGTAACTTATCACTGCGATCCGTCCTTGAGAAGGACAAGTTATCTGGAACAAATTTTCTAGACTGGTACAGGAATTTGAGAATTGTCCTCAAGTAAGAGAAAAAGTTGTATGTACTAGAACAGTCTATTCCTGAGCCACCTACTGCTAATGCCCCTAGAATTGAAAAGAATGCTTATAAGAAGCATCAAGATGATGCCTTGGACATCGAATGTCTAATGCTAGCCACTATTAACTCTGAGCTCCAAAAGCAACATGAGAACATGGATGTCTACGATATGATCGTACACCTTAAGAAGCTCTATCAAGAGCAAGCCAGGCATGAGAGATTCGAGGTCTCTAAAACACTATTTCAGTGCAAGCTGGTAGAAGGAAGCCCTGTTAGTGCTCATGTACTCAAGGTGATTGGGTACATTGTAAACCTAGAGAGACTTGGTTTTCCTTTGGGCCAAAAGTTGGCCACTGACTTAGTCCTGCAATCGTTGCCGGAAAGTTTTAGTCAATTTGTCATGAAATACAACATGAATGAGATTGACAAATCACTACCAGAGCTACTAGGCATGTTGAGAACTGCTGAGCAGAACATTAACAAAGACAAAGGAAAGGCCATAATGATGGTCTAAAAGAATAAAGGCAATAAACAGCAGAAAAAGCCCAAGGATAACTGGAAGGGCAAGGGCAAGGATAAGTCCAAGCCCATCAATTCTGGCTTGAAACCAGTGGGTGAAGTGGCTAAGGAAGGTACATGCTTCCACTGTGGTCAGACCGGACATTGAAAGAGGAACTGTGCCAAGTTCCTAGAGGAGCTCAAAAAGAAGAAGGGAAGTGAGACTTCCACTTTAGGTATTTTTGTTATTGAAGTCAATTTATCTACTTCTACATCATGGGTATTAGATACTGGATATAGATCTCATATTTGTGTAAATGTGCAAGATCTAAAGAGCAGTAGACTATTGACGAAAGACGAAGTCGACCTACGAGTGAGAAATGGAGCAAAGGTTGGTGCATTAGCTGTAGGGACTTATTTATTATCTTTGCCCACTGGGCTTGTAATAGAGTTAGAGAACTGCTATTTTGTACCTGCTATTAGCAAGAATATCATTTCTGTTTCTTGTTTAGACAAGAAAGGTTTTTCTTTTATTATAAAGGACAAATGTTGTTCCATTTATATGAATGATATTTTTTATGGTAATGCACAATTGAGTAATGGACTTTATGTCCTTGATCTCAAAACGCCCGTCTATAACATAAATACAAAGAGGTTTAAATCAAACGATCTGAACCCAACTTTTCTATGCCATTATCGTTTGGGCCACATAAATGAGAAACGCATCTCCAAACTCCATAAAGATGGATTCTTGGACTCGTTTGATTTCGAATCATATGAGATATGTGAATCTTGTTTGTTGGGGAAGATGACAAAGGCCCCATTCACTGGACAAGGTGAAAGGACTAGTGATCTTGTAAGCCTCATACATAGTGATGTATGTGGGCCACTAAACATACTGGCTAGAGGTAGTTTTTAATACTTCATTACATTTACTGATGATTTCAGTAGATATAGATTTGTGTATCTTATGAAGCACAAATCAGAATCCTTTGAAAAGTTCAAAGAATTCAAGAATGAAGTACAAAACTAACTTGGAAAGAGTATTAGAATCCTTCGATCAGATCGAGGAGGTGAATACTTAAGCCAACAGTTTGATGATCATCTGAAAGAGTGTGAGATAATATCTCAACTCACTCCTCCAGGAACACCACAATGGAATGGTATCTCTGAAAGGAGGAATCAGACCTTGTTGGACATGGTTCGATCCATGATGAGTCATGCAGACCTTCCAGGCTCCTTCTGGGGACATGCTCTGTTAACAGCAGCTTTCACACTTAACCGTGTTCTATCTAAAATGGTTCAAAAGACACCATATAAGATATAGACTAGGAGACGGCCCAGTATGTCTTTCTTGAAGATTTGGGGCTGCGAAGCTTATATGAAACGTCAAGTTTCTGATAAGTTTAGACCTAAATCAGATAAATGCTTCTTCGTGGGGTATCCAAAGGAAACGAAGGGATACTTTTTCTATAATCCTACCGAGGGCAAAGTGTTTATCGTCAGGACTGCTGTATTTCTAGAAAAGGAGTTTATCTCCAAAGGAATCAGTGGGAGGAAAGTAGAACTTGAAGAAGTTCAAGTTTCACAAAGCAGCAATGAACCAATGGTAAAAAAAGAGCAGCCTCCACAAAATGTTGTGGAACATCAACCTGCTCTAGTAGCACAAGACCTGCGTAGGTCTAACAGGATACGTCATTAACCAGAGAGATATGGATTTCTCATGACCCGGCAAGGTGACGTATTGCTCATGGATCAAGATGAGCCTGTAACTTACTAGGAAGTCATTATTGGCCCAGAATCTGAGAAATGGCTTGAGGCCATGAAATCTGAAATGGATTTTATGTATGCTAACCAAGTATAGACCTTGGTTAACCCACCTAAAGGGGTAAAACCCATTGGGTGCAAGTGGGTTTTCAAGAAGAAAAATCGACATGGATGGTAATATGCATACCTTTAAGGTGCGATTGGTGGCTAAAGGTTTCAAACAAATTCATGGTGTAGACTATGAAGAGACTTTTTTTTCCAGTTGCGATGCTTAAATCCGTTCGGATCTTGCTTACTATTGCAGCATACCATGATTATGAAATCTGAAAAATGGATGTAAAAACTACTTTCTTTAGTGAAAATCTTCTCGAGGATGTGTACATGACACAACTTGAGGGTTTTGCCACTCCAAAGGATCCTGGAAAGGTGTGCAAATTGCAACAATTTATTTATGGATTGAAGCAAGTTTCCAGAAGCTGGAATCTTCGTTTTGATGATACAATAAAATAGTTTGGTTTCATTAAGAATGAAGAAGAATCTTGTGTGTACAAGAAGGTTAATGGGAGCACTATTGTCTTTCTGGTATTGTATGTAGATGACATACTACTTATCAAAAATGACATCCCTACCCTACAGTCCGTAAAGACTTGGTTAGGGAATTACTTCTCTATGAAAGACTTGGGCGAAGCCACCTATGTGTTAGGTATCAGGATCTATAGAGATAGATCACTGAGACTGCTTGGCCTAAGTCAAAGTATATACATAGACAAAGTGTTAAGACGATTTAACATGCATGAATCTAAGAAAGGACTATTGCTTATGTCGCATGGTGTAAGCTTATCTAAGGCTCAATCATTTTCCACCCAGGATGAGAGGGATCGCATGAACAAGATTTTATATGCATCTGCAATTGGATCTATCATGTATGACATGTTATGTACTCAACCAGACATCTCGTATGCTTTGAGCATGATGAGCAGGTACCAGTCTGATCCCGGTGAGAGTCATTGGACTACTATCAAGAACATCCTTAAGTACTTGAAAAGGACTAAGGATTCGTTACTGGAATATGGAGGCGAGGAAGAGCTAGTTGTAAAGGGTTACACTGATGCTAGCTTCCAAACCAATAAGAACATCCTTATGTTTTTTGCCTAAATGGTGGGGCTGTGAGATGGAAGAGTTCAAAGCAGGGGACATCGTTGATTCTACCACAGAAGCTGAGTATATTGCTGCCTCCAATGCAGCAAAGGAGGCCGTTTGGATCAGGAAGTTCATTGCTGAACTTGGCATTATTCTTATCATTGTGGACCCAATGGACCTCTATTGTGATAATAATGGAGCCACTGCACAAGCTAAAAAGCCTAGATCTCACCAGCGATCCAAACATATACGTAAGCGCTTCCATCTCATTCGAGAGATCATCGATAGAGGAGATGTGAAGATATGCAGAGTACCAACAGATGATAACATTGCTGATCCACTGACGAAGCTTCTTGCACAGCAAAAGCATGATGGTCACACTAGGTCTTTAAGTATTAGACATATGCCTGATTGGCTCTAGTGCAAGTGGGAGATTATTGGTGTATGCCCTAAAGGCCGATATATTTTCTGTATTTACATGCATTCTATTATACTATTTTAATATATGAGGCATTTCATTTATTGTGTTCTTTTTAATAAACATAATAAAGTCCTTAAAATAGTAAGTTTGATGCCATAAGACATCAAGTGGATGACTTGATTGTGAGATCCTTTTTGGTTATAACATTATTCTTAAATGTCCCTAGTCAATTTTTATTGTTAATTAGGATAACAATAATGCATTGAGACTAGTATGTGCATAGACTGATGACCACATCTCACGGGTCATGGATATGAGATATCAAGTATTCACATGGGTACATATTAGAGTAATGATGTACTGGAATGACCCGTCATGAGAACGCTACATAGATTGTTACGTGAGTGTCATAAGCGATTCTCATAGTGACAATAGTGTCTATGGTCCTTTGACCTGAAATTACTACGATTCCTACATGAGGAGTTGTGTATTTTAATGCCATCAAACGTCATCTATAATAAGGTAGTTATAAAGTTAGTTATTGGACATACCGCGAATCATGCAGAGGGATATGAGTGACCTAGATGGGATTTGTCACTCCTACATAACAGGAGCGATATCTTCGGGTCCCCTGATTGAGTGAGACTGCGAAATGCATGACCATGCTCAAATGAGTCAATATGAGATATTGATTTCATTTGTTGTTACAAAGTCTGCTCGAGTATCAGGAAACGAAAGATTAGACTATACAAGGGTGACGCATTCTATGCATTGTGTTCAATCTAGATATCTTGACAAAGGAACTAAACGACACGGAAACATTGGTCACGGAAAGGTTATGTCAAATCACTGACATTCTTATTACTTGGGTAGCAGCGATGTGTTACTAAATACCGCTCACTACTTGTAATATTAAAATGAGATTTTAATATTACTGTCAACGTAATGAGAACCTGCAGGGTCACACACATAGAGTAGACTAAAATTGGAGCAATAAATCCAAGTTGAACTCGGATTCAAATATGGGTCAGACTCATAACAGATGAGTCTAGGGTTGCACAGCTTACCTTGCTGCTGCTCACACCTACTTAAGGCAGTCACTATTATAAATAGTACTGCTAAGGGGCTGTTAAGAGACACATATTACATAACCCTAGCCGCACCTACAGAAACGTGAGTGAGTGAGTGACAAGTTTCTTCTCTTCTCTTCGCAGCTAGCACTGTGTGAGAGATGTGAGGCTCCTCTTTGTAGATGTTGGACGTTCGTGAGTCTGTTCGTGTGGATACCGCAGAGACATCATTGTTATTACGGTGTTGGTGATACACGTCACTTCCTTTTGATCACGCTTCAAGAGATAAATATTTTAAAACTCGGATTATGACTTTTCGCATGGATCCTTGGTGGGAATCCTATTTTCCCTTGCGTGATGTATCCTTAATTCCCAACAGTAGGGTTCACTCTAGTAAGAATAAGGAAAGTATGAGCCTTAGGATATCCAAGAGTAATGGATTACCTTTGGAAGGTACCTAGAACCTTAAGCAACAAAGAGTTGTGAATAAGAACCACTTTGAGTTAGTTTCACTTGAGTGGAGACAAAGTTGTGTATTTAGTTCTAAAAAGGGGATGTTATGTACTAAGTCTCTAGTTAAACGAGGCCTTGTGCATTAAAGAATACACAAAAGGATGAATGTTGATTTGTAAGTTTGTTACATTCATTAAGTATGCAAAGTTATAGTAAAATGCTCATTTGTTTCCTTAAGTAAGGTCGAATGAGGCATTAGTTAAGATAGACTCTTTCACTAGGATGAGTTGAGTCTATAGAAAATGTATGAGAACCTTAGTGCAACTAAGAGTAATGATTTTCCATAAGTGAGTATCTAACACCTCAGCAACATAGAGTTGTATAAAGATCACTTAAGAGTATGAGTGATGAGGTGGTGCTTAGATATAAGAAATTAGGATAAGTTGGCATTATCTACCTTTTAATGTGACTTATATGACTTGAGGTCATTTGGCTAAGAAGGGAGAGAGTCAAGAAATCCCTAAGGGGATAAGTATTCCTAACTAAATGCTAGGGTTGCATGTAGTGTGGAGATTTCAATTTTCCTATCTACAAGGGGGTAAACATGAGAAGTCAAAATTTCCTAGTAGAATATGCTTAGTTCTTAAATGAACTAGGTATATAAGTATGTATGTATGTCTTTGAAAATGGTCTAGTAGTATTGATCTTTATGAGTATCCTTTGATGTTCATTCATGAAGGCCAAGAGAGATTGAAGAGTGTCTGATAGACTCAATTGAGGAATGACATAACCTTGATATTTTGTTAGTGCTAAGGCTGAATGAGATAAACGGGAAATCTGAAAGCCTTTTTGAGGAATGATGAAGACCAAACTTCTCAGCGTGCCAGGATACGTGTGATATAAGGAGATACCTCTATTCACCACGGGATAATATACTGAACCAGTTCCTAATGAATTTTTTTGTTTTCAACATAAAACTTTACACGTATTTCAAAATAAAACATTGCACAAGCATATCTTAGGATCTTTCTTAGGCATAATCATATTGCATATCATCTATATTGCATTTACAGATAATTGTATGTGCATTATTTGTTGCTGTTGATATTTACAGTTGTATGGACAGTTGTTTGTGTTTAACGGTATGTAGGCTATCGGTTTAAATCACACTACTTAGTGGTGTGCAGTTATGAGATTAGTGAAGGAAACTTCCATGTTTCTAGTTATAACAATTATTATATTTGTTATACAATATTATAGCTAGATGGTATTGGAATTACTTTTACTGAGAATTGTAATTCTCACCCCAGTTATTCTTCCATATAAATCCAGGTAAAGACCATTTTAAGGGAATGAAGATGAAACATAAAAATTAGTATAGTTTTTATATGATTTAGTAAACAAAGCTCATGTATAAGTTTATATTTGCTTTGTATGTTTCAAGTAGTATTATTTCAATATGCCCTTTCTGTGACAAGTGTTGTATATATATATGAGTTTAAGTTTTTCCATAATCTCTCAAAGTTTTCTATAATTACTCGGTTGTGATTATGGATATATGTTAGTATGTAGTATGAAAAAATGACGTCTCTAGTATTGGTTATCTTTATATATCTCTGTATAGCTAGGATATATCTAGATATCTATATTAGGATGTTATATTATGGTATCAGAGCAGTTCATCCTGTTGAGCCAGGGTATGGACTGATTGTCCTTAGGCATAAGTAGCAGTTTAGTAGAATGTTATGCATTCTTTTATCTCTTTATGAGATATGCAGATGGAATTGCATGACTAGCCTTAGGTAATGGATGCTATTGGCTACTGTCGCACAGTTACATGATATTGAGCTTAGCTAACTCAATATGTAATGTTCTGTGTGTACAGGAAACTATGGCAACTACTGGGTGAACCTATGAGACTAAGAGACTGGTAAAGAAGGAGATAACCAGAGCTCTTAGAGAAATGACTGCTATTTTGAGAAAGCAGTCTGCCATTTGTATAAATTTATTAAAAGCGATAGAATAGGACTCGCGTAGTAAGTTGTGGGACGAGAAGGAACTTTTGAGAGATCAGTATTTACTCTTTTATTTTTTCAAGGGATAGTTTAGTTTGGTCAGAGCCAAAAGATGGCTTCATGTGATGTACGAGATCATTGAGGTCATGACGTGCAATGATAGATAGAATGTTACCTTGCTTCGTAAGAGTTAGTAGGAAGAACCGAAATTTATTGAGATGAAGCAAATAGGTTATTAGAAGAGGTTGGTACTCGAATCACCTGGTAGGTGTTTAAAGCTACTTTCTTAGACAAGTATTATTCCCTTGAGTTATAGAAGGCAAATGAAATTTAGAAATTTATAAGGTCTAAGCAATGGGATATTATTGAGGACCAGTATGCGGAGCAATTCAAAGAATGTCACGAGTTCTTTTCTTATTTTATGTTCAATCCAGATGAAGACTAGAAGCGAGTAAAATTTGAAGTAGAACTTGGAGACGGCATTAGAAGAGTTGCGAAGCAAAAGGAGGTTAAGGACTTCTTCGCTATAGTCAGTGAGTGTAGAGATGTAGAAGCAGATAATCTCAGAGCCTCGACGGAACACGAGTTAGAAAGTTCCCTAAAGAGAAAAAGATCAGATGTTGAGATCAGTGAGGGTGCCTCTTAGTCTCAATTTTTATCAGACAAAGGAACACCAGTTCAAGTGGTAGCTTAGGGAATGATAAGTATGAGAAAGATGCTTTCAAGATGAGCAACCTGAAAAGAAAGAGGTAAATCAGACTCCAAGGTATCAAGATGCGCAAGCAAAATATAAATCAGAGTGTGCAGCAGAGGCGACAAAATCTGCCAACTGGTATGAGGTAAAAACACATGTAAAAAGAAATCTTTTAAGGTGTGTATATGGAGAGTATGTATTTACTTTGTAAATCATGTTAGTTTACTTTGTGAGTCTAGCTTGCTTACCTAGTTGGTATGGTTTAGTTGCTAAAAGTGACAAATGATGTTATGTTCTTATTTAGTTTAAATATGAGACTGTGCTCATGTTAGACAATCAAACGAAGAAACTATCGAGAATAAATATATTTGTCTAGAAAGGATGATCAGGTAGATTGGTTGAGAGAAACTTTAGATTTTCTCACGAGATGATCCAAGACCTAGTTGTCAGAAAAGTAAAGTTGAGAAGAGAATCTCTCTAAGGGTTTTTTCAGGATTACGAAAGGACATAGAAAGTATATTAAAGGTAGTTTTGAAAACTTTTAGAAAAAGTGGTTAAGTTCCAAGTAAATCGAAAGTCAGTTTTGGGTTACAAGTGGTACAGTTTAAGGGTCGTGTAATTTCTCAATAGAGGAAACTGTAGAGAACCCTAGTAAACTTTAAGTAGAGGTACAATGGGAAGAGCAACCATTGTGACCGAAAGTAAAGAGTTTATAAGTAGACTTTCTCAGTTAGTGCTATCCAGATTAGGCCAACTAAGAAAAGTAGTAATCAGCAATGGACTTTGAGAGTGAGTATGGTTTCTAAGAGTTAAAGATGAAGTAGATTACTATGTTAGTATTGGTAATTCCAGATTCCTGTGAGAACTTTGAGATAGTTTGTTATACTTCAAAGATGGGACTGGGGTGTGTTCAGATGCATAAGAGGTAAGTAGATGCCTATGCATCAAGGCAGTTAAACCTGCACGAGGAGGACTACCCTAAGTATGATTTGGAATTAACCATAGTGGTGTTTGCCTTACAAAATTGGAGACATAACTCATGAGGAGTCTAGTTCGAGGTGCTCAGCGATCATGATAGCTCAAGGATGTTTGTTGATCAGAGGAAGCTAAACATGAAGCAGAATAGATGGATGGAGTTTTTCAATGCTTATAACCTTAAGTCATGTTATCATTCGGGTAAGACCAAAGTAGTGGTTGATGCGCTAGGTAGAAAATTCCTACAAGTGTCCTAAATGATAGTCCAAGAGAGAGTAAAATTCTTGAGAGTTTTGAGAATTTGAGTCTCGCGATGACTATGATTCCATATAGTCTCTCAGTGAGCAAGGTGGACATAGTAAGATGCCTAATGGTTCAAATTTTTAGAAGATCAGTGGGAGAATGAAACTCTAAGGGACAAGAGTGAGCAGATCTTCTAAGGAACCCTAGAGGATTTTGTTATAACTAAGAGGGAATGACGAAGTTTAGAGACAGACTTTGTTTTCCAATAGGGTCAAAAATCAAGAAAGGGATCCCAGAGGGAGTTCACAAGAGAAAGTGTACCATCTATCTAGAGGCTACTAAGGTTTTTCAATAGTTAAGAAAGATGTTTGGTGGCCTAGTATGTTAAAGAACATAGTAGAATATGTTAAGCTGCAGGTGAGGGTGGATAGATTAAGTAACCTTTCCACTTTTTACCAAGTAAAGTTAGTTATTCCCTAGATAAAGTAGTTTAACTACTTTTGAAGGAGATAGTTGGAATGCATAGAGTTCTAGTGAATGTAGTGTCTGAAAGAGATCCTAGATTCACATCTGATTTTGAAAAGCCTTACAAAGAGGAGTTCAAAGCTAAGTTATGTTTTAGTACAGCTTACCATCCACAAACAGAAGGGTCGAGAGCTTAGAGATAAGCAAATTTCTTCTAACAGAAGGTGTAGTTGGGAGAAGCTAGTGCTAAAAAATGATTACATGGTAGTAAGATTTCCATATTAAGATAGTTTACCCAAAGTTGTTTGCACAAAGAGAGCAATTTAGAGGACAAAATTTTAAAAAAGATGGGAGAAATGTAATACCCTAAATCACATGTTAGACTTGTATATGGTTGCAAAAGGTAGCATATGACTTATTTAACATACCTGTGAAATTTTGTAACAAAATGAGTTCGTTTAGATACTTAGTTGTAACACAGAAGTTGATAAGTAGCTTAAAATGACTCAGATAATAGCATAAGTTGCTAAGTTGAGAGAAATAAATATAGAGAGTTTGTTTCTAAGTCAAAAATGAGTTAAGTAAGAAGTAGTTAAAGTTTCAAGAGAATCTGAGTTAGTTTAGTATTTTTAAGCATGCTGGTTGTACTTCTAATGCTGAATTGACTATTAGTAGATATGAAAAAAGAGAATATAGGTAAAACAATAATTTAGATGAATCTCATAATTTATTCTAAAGTTGTTGGAAGTTGAAAAACTTGAATTAGCATAATTCGGGTGTCCTTAGCAGATATGAGTTCTAGCGCAGGAACTCAAGTTGGTTTCCTTTTTCCTATTTCTTTCTTTTCTATCAGCAGAGAAGAGAAATAGAGAAACAGAGAAGAGAAAGATGAAGGGAAGAGAGAAAGGAAGAGGAAGAAGGGGAAGAAGGAGATGAAGACCAATGGAAGATCAAGATCAAAGCATGAAGCTTGAAGATTGATCATCCAATATAGAGGTAAGGGGTTTCTATTCATCAATTTCCTTTTTGATTCTGATTGAATGAGGTTGGGGTTTTTGAGTAGAAATAGGGGTTTGGAGAGCTAAATATGAGTTCTTGGCTTGATTCTTGTTTCCAAGGATTATGTTAAGTTAGTTTTAGCCTAGTAAACCTAAGAGAGTCATTTATAGCTCATGATCAATCATTAGGATCCATAGATTTAAGAATTGGACAATGATTGGAGTTATGTGATTTGGACTTAGATTCTTTCCTAAGAGAATCTACAGGTTATAATTGAGTTACAACGAATTTAGGGGCATGGATGAGTGTTAAAAATCATTAAGAAACCAATTTTAGATGATTGGATGTGAGATTTGGACCATGGAACAGTGCCACAATTATGCAGAATTATGTAGAACCTGTAACACCCCGAACTTTCTTTCTTTCTTTTTTGTTATATATGTTTTTATAATTTTTGTGATTTTTTGTGAATTACTTGATTTATTTTTATTATATTATTATTTTTGGACTGTTGTGTGTTTGAGTCGGGGTCGGGAAAATTTTGACTATTCACAAGGGGCCGGGGGATCTTACTAAACCCGGAGCCAGGAATAGATTTTGAAGTTTTTCTTTTTCTGAGATTTTACCTGACGAGTAAAATTTAGGACCTTCTATTACCTAATGGACAATCATTACGAGTTTTACTAGTAATAACTTCTGTCCTTTGGTAAATAGCCATCGATAAAAATCTAATTATGAATCTAGTCTTAATTTTTGATCAATTCAATTTATGACTTATTTTACTATTAACCAATAGAAAGATAACTTCTATGTTAAGTTTTCATGAAATTAAAAAAAAAGCCATGATTTAAGATGAACCAATGAGAGGTAAAATAGAAAATAAAATGACAACTCCACTTGCAAGGAAGCTCACGACCATGGAGTGGTTCTAGGACCATCTTGATTGAACCACTTGATTTCATCTCTCTATATAAACCTATCATGTATAATTTTTAAGAAATAAAACTATCAAGAGCCATCACAAAATTCTCTCATCTTCTCTCTTTAATAACCCACTGACAAGCCCTTCTAAATTCTCTCCAAACTTGATCAATTCAAAGTAACAACATATCTTGAACCTAAATGTCATTCTAAGAAACTTTCATGTTGTGAGTTTTCTCTAAATCATCCATATTCAACATTTTCTCAAGACTTAAAGTTTGAAGGTTCAAGGTGAAGTTCTTGATCTTCACTTCTAAATTTTATTTTCAATTTTTAGATCATGATCTTGATCCATGGTTATCTTGTTTTAAGCATTAGATGTTAATAAATTTATGTTTGATTTATTTTAAGGGTATTTTTGGTGGTAAAAGTTGTTTCAAGGAGTAACAAAGGGACCTTGATCATCACCTAAGGTAAGAGAAAGGCTAACCTCATCGAACCATTTTGGTAGTGAGAAACGAATTTATGTTTTGATTGGTGAAAATTCCATATAAGGAATTATTCACAGGTTTGTATGAATTTCGTGATTTATGCTTATTTAATTATATGTATTTATATGATTATTATAGTATGCATGAAATTGTTATAGCATGATTTGATAATTGAAATTCTTTACATGCTATGAATCATATGAGAAAAGAATAATTTTTGGTCTCAAAGACCTCTATGGCTCACGGTCATATAGCTTAAAGATGGGTATTCATGACAAAAATATTTTATTAATTGAGGACTTAGATGATTAGATGATAAAAAGGATTTATAAATTAAAAAGGAGATGAATGAAAATTCTATTATTTAAGAAAGAATGATTTTTCGGATATGGTGATAAATTTTTAGAAGGATGTTTTAAAGATTAAAGGATAAATTTTTAGAAAGATGTTTTAAAGATTAAAGTATTTTATTTAAGAAAGTTTTAGTAAGATTAATGGAAGAGGATTTTTGAACTATCTTGATTTAATTTAAATAATATAGGATTTTGTGAAAAACGTAGAGAATATTATTTAAAGGTGATTTAGTAAGATAATATTGAAATTAAAGCCCAATTTTTATATATATTAAATGAGAAAAAATTTAAATATACTTAGATTATCAATAAAACGTTTTACGTGATTAAAGATATGTAGAAAAATCTTTACGCAATTTAAAAATGATGATTTTTAATTACGTGATTAAGAAAACATTTTAAAATTTTATGCGATTGAAAAAGTTGTAAAAATGTTACACGATTTATTAACGTAACAAAAATGTTACGCATTTACGAAATACAGTAGAAATACTGCACTTTTGAAAAGAAAATAATAAGTTTTACTGTTGGGCCGACATACTGGATCCGGATACGTCAGTTGATGTTTGAGCCCAATGTTGGCTTGTTTTTACGTGAAAGTCACGTATTTATCAATTATTAATTTATGAAGCATTTGAACATGTATTATCAAAGTCATTGTGACTTTGTTTGTTAAGGCTGTATGCTTAGGAGATTGAATTACACTTTTGTGCAGGTAAGAATTGCATAACGAAGGTCTACAAATGACCTTAGAGGCATCAGAGTGCGGGTATCCTATAAGTGGCCAGTTAGTAGCTCTATTGTGCCGTGGTTACTGATGCAAACGCACCGATGATCTCGATGAGACACTGCTCCTTTCCAGATATGGTGTAGACTATTTTGTATAAGCCATGATGCGCATGTTGAGAACATTGAAGCACTTGAATTAAGGCTGGCGATATACGGACAGGTTCTCCCGATCCTTCTCTCTGATGTCTTGGTTTAGCTCCATGGAGTAAGGGTTTGTTCATTGTGCATATGCATAGACTGTTGACATATTACTGTGAAATATATGTGTATGTATATTCAATGAGTTATCTGTTGAGATATTTCATGACTATAATTGTTGTATCTGTACTGTATGACTTTATTATTATTATTGTTTCCTTGCTGCTATTTGGTATTTGATGTAGGGGATCTCATCTCTTTGTTGTATTGTTCTGCCTATTTTCTATTTTCTATTTATGTCTGTGAAGACGGCGATGGCAACGAGGAGGAACCTGATAGGTTTCGCTAGTGTACAGTTTCATGGAGGAACGAATACATGACGTATTCATTGGGAAACAAAACGCGTAGAGTATTATAAAGATATTACTGTATCCATGAGTAGGACTCGCCATGAGGCCACTACTTTTACTTTTAACACTACTATATTTTTAGAGTTTCATATGCCTCTGAGGGACTTGTGGGGTAATATTTACTATACTCCTAGGGAGGAATCCGAGGTATCTTCTGCTCAAACTCCCGTTCCTCGAGACATACCCCAGCTAGGGAACTTGTCACTGGAAGAAGACTAGGAGGAGGACCCGAAAAAGAATCTAGAAGAAGATCGGGGGCAAGACCTTACTCTTCAAGTTTTTGGTCTTGGGTTAGGTTCAATTTTGATATGGTAGTTATACATATTATTTGGAATACGTAAGCTTTATATATTTACATTTTGTTAAATGATGTATTTATATGTAAAGAGTATTATCCAGTTCTTTATGCTTAGTGTTCTTCATTTTCTGATAAGTTTATGTCTTCCGCGAAAAAGAAATTTTGAAACTCGGATTATATACTATGTAATTCTTGTATTACTTGGATTTAATTTTTAAGAGTTAGTAAGAAATGTAATTCCCTACGGAGGGTGTTACAGAACCTGGGTTCTGCCATGTGCGCCGCGGTGTGAGAGACGTCGTGCTGCAGCATGAAAATGAACTGGCTTTGAGTGTCGTGGAGTGAGAATGTCACGTCGCAGCATGAGGTTGATTTTAAAGCATGTGTTGTGGCATGAAGACATCGTGCCGCTGCGTGAAGACGTCGTGCCGCTGCGTGAAAATGCCACCCTGCGGCCTGAAGACGCCATCCCACGGCGTGAGAGTAATGTTACTCCCAGTACTAAAACTCGTGGCTTGGGCGCCGCGGCGTGCCCAAGTTAGTGTTGTGGCGTGAGTACCAGGAACTCTAAAAATGTTATTTTTGATGTTTTCAAGTTCTTGGCTAGATGAAATCATTCGTATATGTTTCCTAAAATGTGTGAGGACACAAATAGAGATATTTCAATAGAGGAACTATCACCTAAAATGAATGAGAAATATAAGATCTTTGAGCATTTAAAAGTGAAGGATTGTCCTACAGAAGGATATAGCACCATAGGTAACATAGTGTTGCATTAGATATCACTCAAGATGTGATGAGATGGTGCAATGAAGATGAGTATACTAGGATGAATTGTAGGGTTCACTCTAGTAAGAATAAGGAATGTATGAGCCTTAGGATATCCAAGAGTAATGAATTACCTTTAGAAGGTACCTAGAACCTTAAGCAACAAAGAGTTGTAAGTAAGAACCACTTTGAGTTAGTTTCACTTGAATGAAGACAAGGTTGTGTATTTAGTTCCAAAAAGAGGATGTTATATACTAAGGCTCTAGTTAAACAGGACCTTGTGCATTGAAGAATGCACAAAAGGATGAATGTTGACTTGTAAGTTTGTTACATTCATTAAGTATGCAAAGTTATAGTGAAATGCTTATTTGTTTCCTTAAGCAAGGTCAAATGAGGCATTAGCTAAGATAGACTCTTCAACTAGGATTAGTTGAGTCTATAGAAAAGGTATGAGAACCTTAGTGCAACCAAGAGTAATAGTTTGTCATAGGTGAGTATCTAACACCTCAGCAACATAGAGTTGCATAGAGATCACTTAAGAGTATGAGTGATGAGGTGGTGTTTAGATATAAGAAACTAGGATAAGTTGGCATTGTCTACCTTTTAATGTGACTTATATGACTTGAGGTCATTTGGCCAAGAAGGGAGGGAGTCAAGAAGTCCCTAAGGGGATAAGTTATCCTAACCAAGTGCTAGGGTTGCATGTAGTATGGAGATTTTAGTTTTCCTATCTACAATGGGGTAAACATGAGAAGTCAGAATTTCTTAGTAGAATATGCTTAGGTCTTAAATGAACTAGGTATATAAGTATGTATGTATGTCTATGAAAATGGTCTAGTAGTATTGATCTTTGTGAGTATCCTTTGATGTTCATTCATGAAGGCCAATAGAGATTGAAGGGTGTCTGATAGACTCAATTGAGGGAGGACATAACCCTGATATTTTGTTAGTGCCAAGACCAAAGGAGATAAACGAGAAATCCAAAAGCCTCATTGAGGAAGGATGAAGACCGAACTTCTCAGCGTGCCAGGATACGAGTGATGTGAGAAGATACCTTTATTCACCACGGGATATATATACTGAACCAGTTTCTAATGAACTTCTTTGTTTTTAACATAAAACTTTGCATGTATTTCAAAACAAAACATTGTACAAGCATATTTTTGGATCTTTCTTAGGCATAATCATATTTTATATCATCTGCATTACATTTACAGACAGTTATATGGGCATTGTCTGTTGCTGTTGATATTTACAGTTGTATGGACAGTTGTTTGTGTTTAATGGTATGTAGGCTATCGGTTTAGATCACATTACTTAGTGGTGTGCAGTTATGAGATTAGTGGAGGAAACTCCTGTGCTTGTAGTTATATCAATTGTTATATTTGTTATACAATATTATAGTTAGATGGTATTAGAATTGTTTTTACTGAGAATTGTAATTCTCACCCAGTTGTTATTCTATGTAAATCCAGGTAAAGACCTTTTTAAGGGAATGAAGATAAAGTATGAAGATTAGTATAGTTTTTATATGCTTTAGTAGACAAAGTTTATGTATAAATTTATATTTACTTTGTATCTTTTAAGTAGTATGTATTACAATATGCCATTCTGTGGCAAGTGTTCTATATATATGTATGAGTTTAAGTTTTTCCGTAATCTCTTAAAGTTTTTTATAATTACTCGGTTGTAATTATGGATATATATTAGTATATAGTATGAAAAAGTGACTTCTCTAGTACTGATTATCTTTATATATTTCTGTATAACTATGATATATCTAGATATATGTATTAGGATGTTACACTAAACATTAGAATGTATAAGATCAAATGGAGAAACACAAATGGAAGTACATTTATTAAAAGATAAAGTAGGTTGTTTAGTTGTTTGACAAGAAGTACAATGCAAACATTCTTCCCTAACAGAACCTAAAACACCCTAAGAAATGAGAGGACATAATTTACTAAGAGAATTGTAACCAATACGTTGATGTCTAAACGACGGTGGAAAACGGTGAGGCCATCGAAGAATGGCAAGGCGACAGTGGGCGAAAGGATTGAATTGAGAGTTTAGACGCTCTGATACCTGGGACGGACCCATGTTATACATTATGGGGACACATGCCCCCAATAAGTTAAAAAAGAATTATTATTATATAGTCTTTATTATTTATGTTTATATAATTTTAGAAGTTAAAGGTATATGTTTGCACCCACTATCACTTACAATAAATAATTGATTATATACTTTTATTTAATTATATTTATAGAGATACATATTTGATAATATTGATAATGAAAATTATTTTTTGCTCTCAAAATATGAAAATATACAAGAAAAAAATATTAATTAGTCTTTAATTAATTGTATGAGTAAATATATATATATTTTAAAAAAAAAAAACTATGTATATATTATCTTTGACTTGCCCTGACCCCACTATTAAAAATTTATGGGTCTGTCACTGTCTAATATTAAGTTAAAAATAGAAATAAAAAGAGAAAGAGACTGAGAAATATATCTGTATATATTCTAAATGTATTGTATACAAGAATATTAATATCTATTTATATAAAAGGATCATTATACATAAAAGAAATATAATAAAATACAATTAAACTTAATTATGAACAAAATCAAATTAATGTACCACTGAGCGTATAGATCAATTGGTAAGGACTGTTCTAACTTAGTTAAGGGTCTGGAATTCGAACCTTAGGTATTCAGTTGCATTAAAACTTAGTTGAGAGAGTTTTATCATCTTACAAGGTCCTGCCTAACTTGAAAAATTAGTCTCTCACATTCGAGTTAGAGATACTCTAAAAAATCATGAAAAAAAAATCAATTAATCCCTAAAATCATACTAATAATGTTAAAATGCGATTTATGCTTGAGCTTGACATAGTCGCACTTGATGGCTGCAAACTCTTTGGCCACGTCCTATTCATTAGACTCCTCGTTCATCAATTCCGTAGCAGATCAGATAAATCCAGTTCATCATTACCAATACAGTAACTTGTACCATCCAATAAGAAACCTTGCCTACTTCTCTTCTTGGTTGTCACATTAAATTTCCATAATAAATATCCAGACTCAATTGACTACCAATTAATTAAGGTTGGCGGGAAAAGAAGACTCGTCTTCACCCACATATCAAGCTAGTCACATGACAATAGGTAATTTGTTGAAGACTTTCTTCCTAGTCTTGGGACTTCCTCAATTATCGCAACTAGTCCTAATTTCAAATATTTGCCCGTTATGTAAAGCCATTTTACAAGCTGTCTTCTCGCACAATAGATAAGTTGAAACTGTCTCATGGTTTCTGTTGCACAAATCTACTTAGGATATTTGATTAGACCCTTTCCATAGGTAAATTCAAAGCCTTTGTTGATTAATTTCCTTTCACATGCCGAGAAAGTAGCTGCTTAATTAATCTTGTAACTTTCTGTTAACTTTATAGCGAGTTTGACAGGAAGAAGATTATGTTAGAAACAACATTAAATACAGAAATATTATTTAATGCCCAAACCTAAAATACAACAACTCTTATGTCTTGGCAGTTTGCAGTTTTGCACAGTACCCCAAGCATGTGCTTCATCTTGACTAATTTATGTGAGGACAAGATAAGAGTGTTATTCGTTTAATTAAAATATTTTAATTTTTATTAAATTTTTTATAAATTTATTTTGTATTTTATAAAAAAGTTATAATAATATATAATTTAATTTAATTTTTTTATATATAAATTTATAGTATAAATATGATATATATATTTTAATTGTACAAAAAATCACTTAAAACATAATATTTTACTCATATTAAAATACAATATAGAACAGAGAATTGTTCATAAGATATATTAGAACAATAAATTATATTCACATATGATATGATCGTATTCAAAATGCAGTTATGTTTTTCTTATTATTAATAGTAGATATGTATATCTTTTCATATTTTTTAATATTTTTTATTATTTTTTTTATCATTATTTTTATTAAATCTAACATCTTTAAAAAAGATGTCAATAATAAATATACCTCTAAAAAAAGTATATGATAATATTTTTCCTTCTTAATGTTCAAAAAATATTTTTAACAAAAACTACGTCTGTAGCACATTTAATCCCCACCCAAGTGCCTTGCAATAGCGGGGATAAAGAACTATATTCCACTACCCCTTTTTTCAAACAAAAGAATCTTATAATAAAAAATAAAACAAGAAGTTTTATCTTCATGTCAGTACTATGCAAACAAAATTTTAATAACCAAATTATTAAACTTATCGGCAATATACAAGAGAATTTAGTGACATCGTTTCCTTAACATAGGTGAGGTTCTAAACTCAAAGTTATTCTCATCCAAAACCATAATAAAGAAAGAGATTCAAAACAAATTATGTATGATGCATATTGGAGCTGCTGGATTTTTAATAAGATTGTTTGATAAAATATTTGGTAGAAATAGCATTCTATTATATGTGCAAATACACGTTATTGGAGGAGAGTGGAGACAAAATAGGAACATGCACATGGAAGTTGCATATGCATTTTTTGTGGCGTCCTTAATATAGTTCAAAAATTGAAAGGACTGAAAGCAGGGTGGGAATGACAAAATTGCGCCTATGCAGTGGGGCGGGTGGGGACTGGGGAGTTCTGAAGAAAAACATATATATCATGTCACATCATGTCTTAATTCACCCTCAGGGCTCACCCTTCATTTTCTTACTTCTTAGTATCGAAACCGCGTCAAGACTCACTGTTGAAAAGCTTATATTATATGTTTATGCACACCAACTTGATCATGGCGAAATTTATTTCTCTTTGACCGTTAATTTGTGAATAAGAAACAATTAGACGGTCAGCAGACTCAGCACACAGCAATTTGTGAATCACATTTCCAGCTGTTCATTTCATAAATGAAAATTTTTTCATTGAATTAATAGATATATATGAACTGGTTGTCAACTTCATTCAACTTTTGTGTAAAAGGATGTATACCCGTGGTCAGAAATGTAAACTTGATATTGCTTTAGGTACAAGAAAAGAATTTCAGGGGCGGTTCACAGGCAAACGTTCTCGATGGCATATTCATTCAGCAATAGGACCCAAGGAAGAAAACAAACAAATCAAAGAAAAGACAATTGAGACACGGGAATATCGTATATGTGCATGCATGTGTGTATTCAAGTTAGGACTCAACATAGAAAAAAAGACAATAAGGTGTTCAATTTATTAATAATTTGATAGGAAATTCCCATGTTATGTACTTATCCTGAAGCCACGCAACTGACCCTTGTTATTTTTCTAGTTAAATTCAATGGATTGTCATGTGAAGCAGTGCGCTTTGTGAGGTGAAAGAGAGTCCATAAATGACACGGACAGGATGGGTGTCATGAACTTAAGGTGAGGGTAACTAACCTTGGGAGGTTTAGGTTATTGCTCAAACAACCATGGAGATAAATAAGTGGAATACAAATTAATTAAATAGATAAACACTGCTTTTGCTCTCATCACCCATGTTATGTTTTGGGACCCATTTCACGCGTATGTATTGGTGGGGTCCTAACCAGTTTATAAATATATATATGATGTTAGATATATCACTTTCTTGACCTTTTGTGCATATAAATATGATGATAGCTGTAAACCAAAAAAATAAAGCTCCCCTTCAAGAAAACTAAAAATAAAAACTGAAAAAAAAAGATAGGGAGACATAGATAGGGATATATATTTATAAAGTTCCAAATCTTTCAATCCATGACATACATGCTACTTGTTCTTTTGTCTCTCTTCTATTCTTTTTTCCTGTCTTTCTTTTTTCTTTCCCTTGTTACTGACTGTTATTGTTCTTCTTTTACTTCAGCTTAGAAAGAAACAAAAAGAAAAACTGTACAAAAAACTAGAAAGTGGAACAGTTTTACCTTTCTATCCTTAGATAGCTTTGTAAGCCAACATAGACTGAGCTAAAAAGATTCTTCAATACAAGTGATTCTTCATGAAGAAAATAACATCACATCACCGATCATCATCTTATTTGGTTAGCTACACGTGGCACACAGACAGCAGAACTTCACCCTCTGCAGAGTGGACCCCATCATTGTTTTATTCAATTAAGAAGGTATTTTGCCGTTAGTAGTTTAGCACATGGGACTGATCACAGATGGAATGCGAGTGAATAGTGACCAAAATTAGTTCTTCAGTTCAGTGAATGACACAAACAAAATTTGTTGTAAAACACATAAGGGATCTTCCTTCCTCACGAGATATAAATAGGCATGCAATAGCCACCACTAACAATTAACTGCTTCATTTTCAGCAGAAAGAAAGAAGGGAAAGGTGTTTGCTTAATTTACCGTGAATTTTTTTCTCTTTTAATGATTTTTGAAATTTTAATATTTTCTGTTTTTCCTGAGAATTATCCCAACAAATATTTTATATCTTGTAGGACTTTTGTATCTGTTTAGCACAAAGCACAATAGTATGGTGAATGAACTATGGGCACGTGGGTGAGTAGTAGCTACGAGAAGAACATGGGCCAATACCAACCAAAATCCTGAGATACTGCTAATGTCCTCCTCACTCATACTAAGCCCCATATGCTTCTGTTTCCCTTTCAAGCATCCTAAGCACAAAGCTGTACAATACATGTACATAAAACTCCCCCCTAAATAAATCAATACAAAACGAAACTCTCAGCCTCATGCCAATTGCTGATCAACTATATGTATTATACTTCTACAATATGCTTGAAAGTGAAGAAAAGCTTCACACCACTAGTAAAATTCAGCTAGTTTGTTTAATAAAAAGCTACATATAATTGTTTATAACTTGTCCCAAGTACCGATACTTTATCTCCGTGACTGGTACCCTTCATTGTGTGCCCCCATACCCCACAGAAAATAAAGAAGGAGAGGGGTTTGTTGCTCTGATAGGATAGTGATTTGAAAATATTGAAGGAGATTTTATCAAATGATTTGATATGTTAGGGTAATTATAATGGTTCAAGAATCATTGATCTAAAACAATGTGTCCCAACTTGGGATTGACCAAATTATAGAATATACACTGATACTAACATATTGATGCAGAAAATGCAATGGTAAACAGTACTATGTTTGCTTTGTGGAACTACTAATCGCTTCAACAAATAATTGCAACATATGATCGTTATCTTGGTCGCCATATGATCCCGACAAAGGTCTAAAATGTGATGTTATCTGGTAAAAAATGACACACAAGCTACAATTGAAATGTCTAAAAAAATCAACGTATGTGTTGGTTCGAATAGAAAAAAACTCGAGTCCTTTACGTATGTAATTATGAGTTTGATATTAAAATTTATGTGTATAAAAATAATATTATTGTGAAGAATTTCTAGTTAGACATATGATAATATCACGAAAAATTAATCTCTCACTCATAAGTAAAAAGATAATATGAGAAACAAAAAAAATGCCTCAAAAGATTTTCATTACAGCAATTGGTGCTTTATATATATTTGAGAATAATATATTCAAAGATCTTGTAGTTCAAACTTCACAGCACAGGGGACTACAAACTAGTCATTATCTACAAATTGCTCCCTACTGATCATTACTCACATGAGAAGAATCTATGGACTGCGATATTAAAGTTTAGATTTTGCTTGGAGAAAAAAGGGTAGTAAAACAATAGATAATAATGTTAACAAATATAATTCTATATAATATATGCATATATTTGAAACAAAAGTACATAGCAGACTGAAAGACATGTGAATTGTTTCTTGAAACACTTCTTATTCAATAATCATGGCTTGCAAATTGCAATACAGCCAACTTATAGCTAATAGGTAAAGAAAAATAAGGTTAGACCTCAAAATCCCCCTGTGGGACCCCCTGTGCTTAAAATTGGGTGCCAGATTGTTTAGAAAAAGTGTCACACCAGTAACAAGCCCAACTACAAAAACCCACCCCTTCCTCCCTCCCCCTCCTCCTCCTTCAGTTGGTACCACAACTCCCTCTATCACTCAACATTTTCTCCATCACTTTCTGAAAAGAATACGTTTCTTTTCCCTAACATGGCCAGACCACAACAGCGATACCGAGGCGTCCGACAAAGGCATTGGGGCTCTTGGGTCTCTGAAATTCGACATCCTATATTGTAAGTGTACCTTAGTTTTCATGCCCACGCACGTTTCACTTGTCTTAGGAGAAATTTTAGTAAGTAGTAATTAATGCATACTTCAAAAAGATACTTACCATTATCTTTATATGTAACGTGCTTAAAATTAATAGTGAAGATATTAGTAAGAACATGTATTAATTGTTCTTTTAAGAACATGGAATAATTTCTTTATCTTCGGAAGCCTCATTTCAGGGTATTAAATGAAAAGACCACTTTTTTTTTTCTGTGCAGGAAAACTAGGATATGGCTTGGTACTTTCGAAACTGCTGAGGATGCGGCTAGAGCCTACGATGAAGCAGCGAGGCTAATGTGTGGTACGAGGGCAAGGACAAACTTCCCATACAACCCCAATGCGACACAGTCATCATCTTCGAAGCTTCTCTCAGCAACTTTGACTGCAAAACTGCACAGGTGCTATATGGCTTCGCTTCAAATGACTAGGCCATCGTTGCAAGAGCCTCAGACTCAGAGAGTGGCTTCACCAAATGTCATCTCCACAAGCAACTTACCTGTGAAAAGCTGCGAAACTAATACAATGTTGTCACTGAAGAGACAACAGGAGGAGCAAGAATCAGAGGGGAATTGGGTGTTCAAGAAGGTCAAAGTGGAAAGTGCTCAGCAGTTCAAGCCTCTTGAAGAAGATCATATAGAACAAATGATAGAGGAGCTGCTTCATTACGGGTCTATTGAGCTCTGCTCTGTCATTCCACCTCAGGCTCTTTGATGCATAAACTCTATTGAGCATTTGGCTGGTTCTCATTCTTAATATCCTTTTAAAAATCTTCTTAATAATCTTCTTAATACTTAATAAAGAAAGTATTAAATAAAAAAATAAATGTATTCAATATATTGAGAACATAAAAAAATATTTAATACTTTCTTTATTTAAAAATTAAGATGATTAGTATGAAGATTGGTCAAGAAGATTTAGAATTACTCTTCCGCTAATTTAACTCAATTTTCTCAACAATATGCCAGTCTCTTATAGTGCTTTAGCTACTCTCTAGGTCCTAGGAATCTTCTAAGTGACCAATTAGACAATGCTCTATGTACAGCCAATCATGTTGTAATCTGTGAAATTGTTTTTGTTTCATGGCTCTTTGATCTAAGACCACCTCTGCAATTAGCATTTCTAGTTGCAGAATCAGTCTCTTGTCTGAAATGTAAGGGAAGTTTGTCAAAAGGCATGGCTTTTTAGACAACTGGCTAGAACCCTTTATTTCAAAGATTGTAGAGTTTTATGCCACTGTCATTGCTCTTAATTCTGGCACAAGTATTTGAAAAAAAAAAAAAACCTTTCAATTCAATTAAAATAAAGTAAACAAACTTAACCTGCATTGCTATACCAATACAAATAGCAGATACCACTTGACTACTTGAATGAAGAATCTGACGTTTCTCTTCAGAATGCTTGCTCTTTTTATATATTCTCTGTGTTTCTGAAGTCTATGCTTAGGAACCAATCACCATGCAATTTGATTAAGTAAAAAGCATTACTCTATGTAGTATGTACCAAAAAAGAAAATAAAAAACAATTACTCTGACTATCGAAATAACTGCCAGGTGCCAGCAAAGGAGATACAGAGGAGATACTTTGTTACTAACACCTTTTAATTGTATAATTTTCACTATTTAATTATAATTATTCCTAACTCATTTCTCTCATATCTATTTTTTAATTTTGTCACCTAGCCTATATTTGAGGAGACGTGATCTTTAAAGATGTGCAACAAGTAATCTTCATGTTATGGGAATTCTAACCTATCCGTATGGGATATTCCTACTCCATGTAATGTGACATGGGGAAATAGCAAAATTAGTTAATTAAATTAGTTTGTGGTTAATTGTAGTCTGCATATGATTAAATAGTTAAATCAATTTAACAATTGATTGAAAACATATGCAATCTTTTATCTCTTCAAAGAAGTATACCTTAAGGAATCCCTTGAGGCATATTATGCAAAATTATGAATATAAGAACCATTGCTCTATCACTAGAGCAAAAAATAAATGGGTATTGTTTGTAATCCATCACTGTAGAGTGTATAAAGTATAAACCCCCACTTCAGCAAAGGGAGATCCTGTGAGAACTGAGGAGCATGACGTAGGTTTTTCAATTGTTTTCCATGGGTATGTCCGTGAAACAACAATGTTTTGACCTGCTGCGATAAAGATATGGTTATTGTTGCAGTGTAGGATGGAATTTTGGAAAAAAATAGAATAACTTTTTACTTTGTTGGCCTCTTGTTAGGCATTGTTGCTTTTAAAGAGAACGGACACTGAATAAGATTGAGTGGATGTTCTAATGATTTATTTAAGGGCCCATTTCTATCTCAAAGGTGCTTTCAAGGTTCATCTTTGCAGCTCCTCTTTTTTCCAAATCTAACCTCTCTGGCTCTCACGCTTCCTTTCATAATTTTCCTCCCCCCACTAATGCAGCAAACCAAATTATTTTCAGAAATTAATAGCATCTTTCCGAAAAATTTCATTGTCCCTACTGAGTTTAGCTTATCAACAATCATTCATTTCAATTTATCACGGTTACACATAAATTAATAGCTGCATACTAAATTCACTATGTTTGAATAATACAAAGATTTAAATATAAAAACAGATAGTGTTTACATCGAGAACTAGAAGAGTAAAAAAAAAAAATTTGGGTTAAAGTATTAAAGAAGAAAGATGAGTTTCAGTTTCTGGTCAGTTAAAGGAATTCATTATTCTAACCAGAATCACTGAAACTGTTTAAACACAAACATGAAAACGATAGCGGTATCAAAACCACTGAATCAATTGGGTAATCCTGAAAGGGAGACAATGTCATTAGTGTGTGCAAAACTGATGATTAAAATTGGTGAGGATTTTACATTTATGTATTTCAAAAGTGAATATGTCGTTTTCATGCCACATCTACTGCAAATTTAATCAGCTTTTGGCTGTGTGAAATTAAAATTAGTTAGACTTCTTATCCTAATCATCTTTGATAACCTCATGTCAGCTTCATTAAATTCAGATCTTACTTAGTTCAGTTGAGCACAATAATTAGGAAATTCTAGAGTCCTGTCACAACTGCAATTCTAATCTCCACAATAATTATGACTTCAATAAAATTGCTCACTCAGCTGCTGTATGGTCTAGACCAACAAACCATAGGAAAATTATAAGGTAATTATGATTATATTTCTATCCAAAATTGACTATCTGTGTTGCGATAGACATGATTTTGAAAAAATTTTTTCCCACTATGCTTTGTTTTTTCTTGGTAAGACTTTTTCCCACTATGTTAAAATGGATAAAATTACACAATCAACTTGACCTACTGAAAGTACAAAACAATGACTCATACTTTCAACATTTTAATTGCAAGTTTAAGCAATTTACGTGCATTTACAGTCGAAACAGAAGCATTTGGTTTTGTCAGAAAAGGGAGCAAAGACAAAAGAAAAGGAATTAAATTTATAGATGTTATATGCATTCTTGCATTTTTTTTGGGGGGGGGGGCGGGAATAAAAATGTCATTAATTTTAATATAGTTTTTTCCCCTCTTCCTAATGAGATAGATAACGCCCCTCCAAGCATGTTTAAGTGCGCTGGTTGTATCTTTATGGGTATGCATATTTGAGTATATCAGTTAGAAATATAAAGTCTGTTTCTAACTACTAGCTTAAATTTGAGATTAATTTCATGTTATTCCTATATTTAGGCCTCACAGGCTTCAAGACTTCAGGGTAATACGTTTGGGGTTTGTGTGATTTGTTGTCCTATCGCTATCAGTGAAACTTCATGATTGTTCACCTGTTTTGGAATTGATTTTGTTCCCCACAACCGTCAAATAATAAAGTTGTTTAGTCTCATTATTTTGTTTAACTTTTGAATCAGTAAAGTTGGTTAAATCATGGCATCTTAGTGAGTTTTTCATCATTAACAGTTTGAATCTTGTGACCCAGAGGAGCACTTTAAGGTTTACCTGACCCTCCACATTCCTCATTTTAGCGTACAGACAGCAAGTCCAACAATTACTAAACTGGGTCAAATTTACTCTCCCCTCTCACAGAGATAATAGAGAAAGAACGAAAGGGTAAAATGCTTTATGGAATATCTGTTATCTAGGAATTCCTGTTGATTAGCTAAGTTAATTACTAGTGGATGAGTTGATGGCTTGAATTGGATTTATTTTGGCACTTTGACTTGCCATCATTACTGCTATATTTTTTTGTATACTATGTTATTTAATAACTGAAGTGCATTTTCTGTGTTAGATACTGGACTGTTGAAGATCTTTGTTTAGATTAGTTTTAAGAGTGGTCTTGATTTCATGCATATATAGAATTCATCGCCGTGTTGGGCAGGAGGCATGTTGGCTTGAATTCATGGCACGAAGACTAGACAGCAATGCTAAGAGTGAAAGAATCTCAGATTCAATCTTGAAGTTTGAGGGAATTATGGATGTCCCGTTCAAGTGAAGCATATTCATTGAGAAAAAATATATATGGTATCGTCCTTTTAGCTCATTTCCTGTAGCTCCCAATTCACGATACTAATACTATCTCCAAAGGTAACTGATTTATTTATGTAAATTTCGAAAGTTAAAGCTAGGCTCTTCATATTGTCTCTCTCACAAGTGGACCTTATCAGATTTTTATTCTAGATTAATAGTTAACAACATTAAAAATAAAGTACTTCTTGAGGATTTAATATATACCACCAAACAAGGCTTATCATTTTACAAGTTATAACCAGCTTTGAGGTCAAAGTGTTAGAAAACACCTCAAGAGAAAAGGCTCTCAATTTAATCTCATGGTACAAAATTTCATTATCAGGCATTCCATAGAGTTAGAAACAATGTGAGTGATAAAAGAAAGGTAGGTGAAGGAGTCAAAGGTGAGATCTTCTTTAGAAGAAAAAGCAGTCAAAACCAATCATGCTGCACCCAATCATGGTGTATATATAGAATCTCTAGTTGAAATGCTGAGCGAGAGACAATCATACATGACCTTATACCCTTTTTTCCCCCCAAACCCCCCACCAAATTTATAAGATTATTTTGATTTTGTAAGACATCTATTATATGTTTTTTAGGTGCCTTGGATCAGGAGAGTCATGCATAAATCCAAAAGGGAAAAAGAAAGTAAAACGGTTGGTGGCCTACTCTGCTGAAAAGCCAAAATACTTTCAACGAGCAGTTTTGGAGCTTAAGAAGCTTGCTCTAATTAGTTGAGTGGAAGATGATATTTTAGTTTGCAGCACACAAGGACAAGCAATGCACCGTGATAAACTTCAATATACCATGACATTTGGTTTAGACATGTCTCAAATTTCCGCTACTTGTCCTTCCCCATCCCTTCACGTGGTCGAGTGCATGTGCACACTTTGATCCACATGGTCCTCCTAAACCACCCTTCTATTAACCTGAGCAAACAGACAAGGTCACCTGGGACCACCTCATATGCACTAATTTTCTAATTCCCCTATCCTTAGCTGCTTACCCCTCCAAAGGTAAAAACAAGCTGCCTTTCTTCTCCCTCGTATTCGCTTCTATGATCAAAGAATATGATTTCACTTATTCAGTTGCAAGTTTATGAG
This sequence comes from Ormosia semicastrata, assembly GCA_029884595.1. Lineage (NCBI taxonomy): Eukaryota > Viridiplantae > Streptophyta > Magnoliopsida > Fabales > Fabaceae > Ormosia > Ormosia semicastrata. The sequence goes on along the minus strand of JAQQTO010000046.1, from coordinate 12,597,846 downwards.
CTATTAATCACATACCCCGACTTGGTCTGCTGTAGTCTGCCGTAGGCTGGAGTCACTCTCCCTGTTTGACACGTATATGCAGTGCCTATTTTTCTATGCCGAATAAAAGTAATGCTACATGTTAACATGATTTATATAATAGTTAATGAAAAAAATGTTAATTTTTTTTAAAAATCTTGATATTATTAACTAGAAAGTTAAACCATGAGGTGTGGCTCACATGGCAAACTGAGTTCCACATGAGTGTACTTTACCTGCACTGTGAGGATCCAAAACCATTGAAAATACATTGGGCGAAGGCTAAACCAATCACTAAGCAGGAATTAATTCCTTTAAATGTGAGAACACCTAGTAATAATCTTTTCAAAACAGTGAACTTATATTGTCATAATGTAAACATATAAATCATTAACTCTTTATTATTGATCAATATACCGTTGTGAGGTAGTGGAATCTAATCAAATACTCGTACTATCATGTGAATGTGCCTGTGTGTATGACCTAAATGAGCTTTGGAACCAGCCTATGCAAAATAATAGCTATGCATTATGTGTTGAAGATCATTTAGAAATAAGTTTTGGAATTTTATTTAGTGGCTTGTAAATGAGTATTTGAGTAAAGTGTATAGGTAGTTAATAGTTATCATGAAGCAACAACCCATTAACAGCTACCGATAGGTAATAAAATCATTATTACTGATTACGAAATGTGAATATGGACCGTTTGAAAAAATGTTATAATAAAACACATGTTATCTAACGATTTAAAAAAAAAAATACAAGGAATATGTGAAAAGAAAAATATGTGCAACTATCATTACTCATCTTAGATGTGGGATTCAATTCTCCTATCCTTATTTCATGTATCATTTCTTGTATCCTTAATTAAAAATTCACAACTCAACAGAAAAAACTATTACCAATTAAAAAAAAGAGAGTTTTTTTTTTCACTGAATTATCAACTTTTAATTAGGAAAACAGGGAATGGGACAGTAAATATAAAAAAAAACAAAAGATTTCATTTCCAGCTGTGATTGTCGCAGTAGGCTTCACGTATAAACTTGGAGCAGTCAGCATTTTCTTGACCCAAAGTCGAAGCTCTTAGCTGCCTGAGCACAAGAAAGCTATGGCCCATTATACGACATGGCCCATGGCAAAGAAAACCAACACAGCCCACCTACAGGCCCGAACCCCCCCGGGGGGGGGGACCCATTAAATATTTCGCCGATCGTATTTTATCTTATAATCTAGTGCATCGAGGGAGCAGAATCTAATGACTAATGAACGAATACAAACATGAGTTTTCTTTTTCTTTTCTCTCTCTTTCTTTCTTTTGTTTTTTTTTTTTTTTTTGTCATCTTTCTTTCTTTTGTTGAAGACACACTGTGAGTGTGTGTAGGATGTAAATGAGTTTGGACTTTGGGTCCAATAACGGCCCGTTAACTGTAGGTCCATTGTCTAGACAATCTCTGTGGTATACCATGCTTCATATATAAAGGGCAGCGTTACTTAAAACATATTTACACAGATTTCATAGGTTTAGTCGTTTAGTTTTTTCTATTCTTTTTTTTAACTATTTCTCTCCTTTCTCTCTTTCATGGTTGAAACAAATAAGGTAAAAATTTTGGTCTATGAAATGTCTGTAGTTACTTTTTCTAGCTCTTCTCATATATATATTTTTATCGATATTTGGGCTAGGTTTTCAGTCTATACTTTCTTATCTCAACGTAAAGCTTAGCTCTAGCCCATTATATCCAGACCACAAGAAAGCCATAACCCATTATAGACCATTCCTGTTGATTTAAAAAAGAAAAAGGCGATTCCAAAATACAGTTATTATTTTTCTAAGAGAAATTCTTTTTACACGGAAAAGTTTAACACAAGAAGCCTTACAAACATGAAATATGACTGTTATACATCAAAAGACGAAGAAAAAGAAAGAGTGGATAGTGTGATATGTGGGTTAAGCTTTTCTCACGTAGTGAAGTTCCTGTAAATATTGGTTTTGTGTAACTAACACAGCCCTTATTTTACATATAGCTCTTTAGATGACCGTGGAGGAAAAATAAAATAAAACCTCCAAAATTTGCAATGTCTAGTTTCCTAATATAAAAGTATGACTACTAGTTCCATTACCTAAACTGCCCACTAAGCACTCGTAGTGCTCTCGTCATACGTTATTATATAATTCATTAATAAATTCTTGATATCATTTTCTAGGATGATAGGTTTCATTGAAAAAAGTAATAATTCGATAGCTATAGTTAGTATGTGTAATTATCATTTCACAAAATGTGGGTAGTTATGATTTTGTTTCACAAAAATAGCGAATTATTTCGTTGTTTCACAAAATCATCTATTTATGCATAAACGTATAACAACTTAACAAGTCTCATACAGCTATAGGTAACAAGATAAGGTGATCCAACTAAAATAATGGTGCAGTTCTCTTCTTGCATTGTTCAATAAAAGTTGAAGAATGGTCCCCGTATTGCTTCATATAACTGACAGCTTTGTACTCTGCATAGTTCATACTTCATAGTGCAGCAACTGATAGCGAGAGAATGTTAACTAATCAACATTCTGCACCATAACTGCCAATAACATTCTGGAAACCAAAAAAAGTTAACCATGATTAGATGCTAGGTTAGTGGGGCTTTCTCACGTTAGAGTAAGATATTTTATTGCTAGGAAGGTCAAATGGGTAAGTGTAGTTTGCGAGTGAAAATAGTTTTTGTTGTCAGTATACTTCAAAGGAAATGAAAAGGTGCTGGATGTCAACTCAACGGGAATTTATAGTGCCCATCTTTGTTTTTTAAGATCTGGTGTTTAAGGTAAGTTATTAAACATTTTATTAATTATTGATTATCTTTAAATATTTATTATGAATTTAATATTTAATAAATATTTGATAATTTCTTTTAAATATCAAATTCATTAAAATACCATAGAAATTCTCCGATATTTAGTCATATATGATATTTCATGTATTCATGGTTGGCTCCTTTCCCAATCTTCTTGATTTTATTTCGTATAAACCACATTTATCTCCGTTGAAGTATGTTGACTTGGGGAATTTCTACTTAGAGTTTGATACTTCTTTATTTTATTTTACTTTATATATGATCACTTTCGCGATGATCTGGTGGTTGATGGCATTTCTGATGTATTAATTGCAGCCTTCAATTAAAGGACTCGTAATGTTTTGTTCCTTCCTCTCCCTCGGTGGATGGCTTGAGTGAGTCGGGTCCCTTCCAGGCAAGGTTGGCCGAGCGTCAAGGTACCTACAAGCAGGGACGGATCCAAGGGGGGGCATGTGTGGGCCTTGACCCCTCCTTTCTCATCAATTTCTTTTAAAGTATCTATAATTTAATTTAATTTAATTTATAAAAAAAGATAATTATATTAACTTTTTATAAAATTAGTACTTATTATATTAATACTTTTATTTAAAAATTATACTTATATTTTTATTTTATATATTGTTATTACACTTCAATATTCTTTTTTATTTATAAAATTACATATATTTCTCCTACTTTATGTATAAATATTACACAAAAGTCTTATTGAAAATACAAAACAAGAAAAATATGAAAGTAATTTCTCAAACAAAAAAGGTGTCTATATTATAAAGACTAACCTCAAGAGAGTATAATTATCTAAAAATAAAAATGATGAAGTTAAAAGAATTTATACTTGATATATATTTGACATATAATTTATGATTATTTTATATACATTAATATTACAATTTAAACTCATCTTTTTATTAATTTTTAATCTTTATATAATAAACTTACTAGTTTCTCTCATTTTTATGTTCACTTCCTTATTTTTTTAAATCTATATATATAAAAACTTTATTTTGCTTATAAATCATGATGTAAAGAAATCAACTATTATTGTCATGTATTTAATATCTAATATAATAATTTTTTTATTTTTTTTTATTTTATTCATAAATCTTCTTATATAATGAAAGAAAAATACTCTTTTAAAATAAATAAATAAGATATATTTATTCTTAATTTAAAATAATATATTTTAATATTAACTCAAAATAATTTAAAAATAAATATATTTTTATTTATTAACTTTAATTTTAATATTTAATAATATAATTTATAATTTTTAATCGATCTCTTCATTATTATTTTCTGGATCCGTCCTTAAAAGCCTCAAGTGTAAGTGACAAGAAGGATAAATATAAGGCAATGAGAGAAAAAATATGATATTTTTATCATAAATAATATATTTTTTATATTTTTTAATATTATTTGTTATATTTATTTGTTATTATTTTTTTCACTTAATTATACATATTTTAAATAAGTGTAAAAAAAATATAATAAAAATGACATTAAAAATATTATTTTCCATAAAAGAAAGAGAGAGAACCCCCTTTCAAGTGTGAGTGTCTTGTATTTATAATAAGAGATGGGGGCGCGTGCGTATTGTACAACCTATTATCACTGACGATGATTATGGAAGATTCGCTCCTAATGGTCTCCAATTGTGCTGAGCCACATGTTCTCTCCATCATGAGATATTTTATGCCATTTGGGTAAGCGGGTCGAATTCGGGTTTAGGTTGGGAAAGTGGTCTTAGTTTGGGTTGAATCTGGGGTGAAGGTGGTGATCAGTTCGTAAGGTCAGGTTAGATGGGTCAGGTAGTCCATTGGGTATTGGGAGTGGCTTTACTTCTAGTACGGTCCATCTTTGTGACACAGACTTTATGAAACACATACCATACTACACAAAGATAAAAAGGGAACCATTGATTTTTTTGAACAAATTAAAAGGAGAGAGAAAAAAAAGGAAAGTAATGAATGGTAAATGATGATTTTTTGTGAAGTTTGTGTTAGAGGTTGCCTGTGCAAATATCTGTTCTCTTAAAGGACCTTCGGTTTTCCTGTACCAAAAAAGTTCGAGTTAAATACCAAAAACACAATCTCGCTACCACTGGATGATGCTGAAAGTTTTGTTTTCTTATATACATGTGAATATGTGATATTCATACTTGTATTAAACCATTAATTAATTAATTTCATCTAGATTCGGGCAGCGTATAGATCCCGTTGGACAATTGATACGCGTGGTCAATTAATCAGGTCAAAGAAAGTACTCAAACTCAACATGCAGTTTCTTTTATTGATATCATTATCACCTATACTCATGGTTGAATTAAGACATAACTTGTTTATTTACAGAAATTCGCAGTTGATCTTCTTGAAAAATGGATGTGTTAACTTATATCGCACGGATATCGGTAGGGATGGTAATTTTATCTGCTCTTGCGGGTACCTGCGGATAATACCTGTGACGGGGGCGGGTAATATCTTTCAAATTTTTCTCACAAATATAAATACCCGTTTAGTGTTATCCCCATTTAATAAACGGGCGTGAGGCGAAGTAGTTTCACCCGCATGATGCATGAAGACAAAAAATTTATATAAATATTTTATATAAAATTATTAAAAAATTTAATTATATAAATTAAAATATTATAAAATTATATAAATCAAAAATATTTTAGGTGTTTGACATTATTTTTATATTAAGTTGTGTTGAACAAATTTTAAAAAAATTATAGTATTATACTTTTTTATTTTTTATTTTTTTATTTTATTTTTTTGAAATTTTTTTACAATTTATTGAGTACTGCGATATCTGTTCGCTATCCGTTTACTCGAGAGAAAAGATAAATGGAGTCCCACACGGATATGGAGGCGGAGGAGGCGGGGGGCGGATATTATTTGCGGGGCGGGAACGGGGCTACTACCCGTCCCGCTCGCTTCGTTATACATCCCCTGGATACATGTATGAGTATAGTATGAGATAGGATGAACAGGCGGGGGCGGAGATAGGTAGTAGCTTCGTCCCCCGCGCAAATAATATCCGCCCGCTTCATACGCCCCGCTTTCATATCCGTGGATATCGTTTATCTTTCCCCGAGGTAAACAGTATCCACTGATATTCGCGTATCCAATAAATTGAAAAAAAATTTAAAAAATAAAATAAAAAATGAAAAATGAAAAAAAAGTATAATACTATAATTTTTAAAAAAAAATTTAATACAACTTAATCTAAAAATAATGTCAAACACCTAAAATGTTTTTAATTTATATAACTTTATAATATTTAAATTTATATAATTAAGTTTTTTTAATAATTTTATATAAAATATTTATATAAAATTTTTATGCAGATATGCATGGCACGTTACTCCCCCATTTATTAAACTTTAATAACATTAAACGGTATTTATATCCGCGAGAATTTGACTAGATACCGATACATTAATTCATGCAGACCATTCTAAATTACCATCCCTAAGTATGAAAATACAATAATTTCTTAAAAATTAAGATACGTATGTACGATAAGAAACGGCATAACATATATATAAAAAATTATAAAATATATTATTTTAAATAACTCAAAGTATTAAGTATCGATAAATTATTAAAAAAATCAAAGTACAAAATAAATAATTACATCAAATACTAAAGTCGTTGTTGAAAACTAAAATATTCATTATTAAACTTTGAATTTTTTTTATAAAAAAATTGAGTTAACCTCATAAAATTATAAGGCAAAGAGTAATTATTCTAAATAGAAGATAATACTAATAAGAAGAAATTATAATTTATAGAGTTGATCAATATCATAAAATTAAAGTCACATATTAAAATTTATTTATCAGTGATAAAAATTTTAAATATTAAAAATTATAACTAGAGAGAGAGAGTCACAATAAAAGTTTAAAAAATTAATAATTCCAAAATGATGAGTAAATTAAGAAGTTGATATCTTTTTAGTCATAATTAAATTGACAGTTTCAAAATAGTGAGTCGATTAAAAAGTTGAGACTTGAATGTTTTTCAATTACTATGTGACACAATAAAACGCGAAGGCTATATATTAATAAAAGAAAGAATAATTGCCTCTCAAAGGCTTAAAGCCATCAGCTTATTATAATAAGATGAAGAATAAAGGAAATTGAATAAAAAATATTAAAATAGTAACGAGAATTGTAATAGGTCATCAGCTACCCTTTCTGTTTCACGTGTTGTACCTTGGCTTTCACTGAAAAAAGTATCGTCTCTGTTTTGAGGAAAGTTGAAACAGAGAGTGGGAAAAGTTGAAATAGAAAGTGAGAGAACTTTGAACAGGGAGACTGAGAGAGCTTCAAGCAGGGAGAGACGAGACGAGCTTCGAGCAGGGAGAGACGACCTTCAACCTGTCACGGACACACGCGCAGCAGAGGTCGAAGACGGAGGTCGGAGAGTCACCGAAAAAGTTGCAGTCACAAATCGGAGAAGGAGGCTACAGATCTAGAAAACCATGGGCGAGTGAGTGTTTTTTGACTCAAAATATAGGGTTAAGGTGAGTTAAATAGGTTGAATATCTTGGATAAGTTTAGTCCCAAAAAATTTCAAATTGTTGGATTGATTTGATTCGTCAGCCATTTAAGCATTTTTTGCCATTTTGGGGCGTTTTGGAATGTTTCTAAATATGTCCCAAAAGAAAAAGAAAAAAAAAAGTTATCCATACGTTTTTCGACGTACTGTACGCGTCTCCATATCCAGTACATACTGGACATCGATACGGCAGCCTGAGAACCGTACCTGTGCTTCATAGCTTATATCTCTTGGACTACTTATACTACAAACTAAACACAACAAAAAGGTCGTGTTTATTCATATTAGGGTTCAACGCCACATTATTATTTAAAGAAAAAAAAAACGTTAACGCCACACTACATGTGTCTGGCGGTTTAATCATCCAATATCAAAGTTGTTACTTACTTAAGTGAAAATATAAGCACTCTTCTTATGGCATAATTTATGACTTACACTTTACACCCACTATGAAATAATAACTTGTGAAAACTATAACTGAAGCACATACATCATAACATGAAACGTTTCTAGGTATAATAAATTGTACATCAAGTTGCTTTATTTAATAGAAAAAGATTATTATATATTTTTTTAGAGGTATATGCACTGTTAATATTTTTTTTAAATGTGTCAGATTTAGTGAGAAAAAGTGATAAAAAAAAATAAATATGTTGAATGATATTAAGAGAAATATGAAAAGATATGTATGTACTGTTAATAATAAGAATACCAAAACTGGTATTTAAAGTATCTCTTATTAGTTTGGGAGTAGCATATATATATATGTGGAGAGTTAATGTACTTCCATGCATTTTAATTAACTTCATGAATAAACTTAGCTACAGTAGTGGAGGTATTAGACCACACAAGAGGTTGGTTTGATCAAGTCAGTGCTGATTACTGAAGTATAATGACTATTGATGAGGGAGTCTGGCAAGCAAATGGTGGACCTCTAGACTCTTCACTGCATGTCTTTTCTATCCTGACGAGCTACGGAGGAATCATGAAAAGTAAGCCATGTGCAAACAAAGACAAGGAGACTACGAAGATGCAAACAATCTTTTAAAAATCCGATTAAATCAATCGGTTAAATTGGTTTGACAATTAAATTATGAATTAGTTATATTTTTAATTTGAATATTTTTTTGTTTAATTATAATTTAATAATAATTTAATCATAAATTGACTAATTAAATCAATCGGTTCATGATTCAAAAATTTTATCAGCTCAAATTTCAGTTTGATTTTTTAAACGTTGAATGCAACAACTGAATCCCCCCCCCCCCACAAACTCATGATCACTGCATGCATACATATGCAATGCAACAAATGAGGACTATACTAAACCAGCATGGGGCATGAAATTTCAGCATAAACGCATGGTTGCAGATATTAATTGCTGAATAGGTTGGCTTCTCATGTCATGCCATTTCTCATTGCTATGGTAGAGTCACAGAGAGCAGCAATAGACGCAGGCAGTCCATAATCAAAGGCTAGCTACACAAAAGCCATGGTCGTGAGTCATGACACTTGCTTAGGTCAAAGTCATTCTCCACGTGCTGATCCTTGCCATAGTACCATAATTTTCTTTTCTCCTTACCTGGCATTTTAGGCTGAGCCATGCTTGTTTTTGTCGTTTTCTCTGATTGAGTTTATTCGCTTAAGTGTTCTTTTCCTTTGCTGTTGTTTAATTATGTAGACATCTTATGGGCTCTGCTAACCTTTGCGCTAAGGGGCCACCCAGCTAGCTAAGAAATATTTCCATAAGTTTTCTGACAACGAAAAATAAATTCTCACTTTCTATTAAAATGGAAAAAAGCATGTAAAGAAAAAAGGGATATGCTCTCTATTGACACCAATTCCCAATTAATAATTGAAATTTTTTTACATACATATGTATGTATTTTACATATATTCATATTGGATGAATCTTATTATGAGATAAAATTTACTCTATATAAATGTATGTAATATATATATATATATATATATATATATATATATGTATGCAATAATTTTTCCTAATAACATGTACAAACATAAGCCAATGATCACTATATATAATCTGACAAACGAGTTATATGTAGTTTAATGCAATCAAAGTCCCAGTTCTTTTAGGGTGGCCGGGGAAATTTTCAACTCCTAACTTTTATTCCTTGGTTGTTTTTTATTGCTTCGGGGGCGGATTTGGTTGGTCCAGAGGAACATGATATTTGACTTGCACAACTGCTGCTTAATTTTTGGCTTTTGGTTAGCAAATTTGGTAATATATATCTTTGGATTTTGTATGTGGACAACAAATTTGGTTTTTTTTGAGTTGACAATTCAGCCATCTACCTATTATCGATATATATACAACTTGCATTGCATTAAAGTTTGGATTGTGTGAATTGCTGGCAATCTTTATGTTTGGATTAGTACAATAGAGGATAGTGTGGGACTTTACCTGAGCACTACTCCCAATCTAAAAGTTAGTTTTATAATAACGTTTATGAGGCAACCTTGGTCAAAAACAAAAAAAGAAGAAGATTATATTGCAATGGTTTATAAATTATAATAAAGAGGAGTTGAGTGTTCTATAATGGAAATTAAGAAGTAGGAAATTATTTTTATTGTTTAGATCGATGTTGAAAAAATGGAAACAAGATATTAACTGATTAAAATTTTTTGAACGTGAAAATAACTATTACAAGTTACAACAAAAGAATATAGAAAAAAAAAAACAGAAAAGCTATTTTATTAATTTGACTTACTCGCCATCTCATCGCCAAATGAAAATTTTATTCAGAAGCTATACAATTGAACTGTCCCTCCTTTCAACCCTTAAAATTTATTTCAAACAATTAGTTTTGCTCCTTCAATCTCTACTCCATTATTCCCCATCCCACTCCATTACTCCCAAACATATTACCCTATTAAATATGGCAGTGGCGTCGAATGTCAATTGCCAATTTAATTTGTTCTTCCAACCTAGCCCTCATCTTTAATATAATAGGTTAGGACCCAAGACCGAGTACCCACTAGCCTTTGGTTAGTGGCTTCATAATTTGACCAGTTGACCCATTACTTGGACAGGACTTGGTTAGTTGAAGATCAAAAGAATATAGCTGACCTGATTTTAACCACATTAATTAATCAAAATATCAGAATAAACCCACCATATATATAGTGAACTCCTCCATGCATGAGGCAATAACTATATAATTCGGAAAATTTTAAAAAAAAAATCTAAGGAGAAGGGAAGTCTCTTTGTGGTTTCGTGGAAGTTTCAGAAACAAGGATGGTTATCCAACCTAATTTAATTTGGTCTAGCATCAGGGAGCAAGGGACGGAGCAGCAGAATACTTATGATAGGTAGAGCACGGATTACAGTTAAACCTAATGTTGCTCTCAAGAAATGAACCAGCTGTCTAAGAAGACGGCCTATAATGCATGATGTAGCCAATAAAGGAAGCTTTGTCTTTGGTTGCTGGGTCATTCATGGATGGTTCCACCACCCTGTTCATTCTCATTTTACATTTCATTAGTGATTTGTGAAAATATAAAGACACAGGGGCAAGAGGGCACCTTTTGAATCTGTTGCAGATTAGCGAAATAAAGCAAACTGGGGCTACCGCTGTTTGTTGATTTGAATGCCGGTCACACTGGATGCTGGGAGTGTGGCTGTTACAAACCTATCGCACGGTCCACTTGTCTAAGGAGCGCTACACTGTTAGACTTTAGTGTTAACTGTTACGGAAATAAAAATAGGGGGAAAAGAAATGAATAAGGCAATAGGCTAAAATTGTGATTCAATTAAATGCTGGGTTTACATTTTGCTTTTGAAAAGACTAAGGTCGTTTATGTACCAAAAAAAGAATAAGGTTTACAAATTAGAGTCATTTTCACAGTAACTACAATTATATTTTCCATCCATAAATTACACAAGGCAATGTGAAATGACACATTGCTTACAATTTTTTTTTATTACGTCGTTAAATTGTTATTTCATTTTCAATACAGGACTTCTATCATTTTTTTCAAATTTAACTACTCTAACCATACCAGTCAAATTAAGTCAACCAATAAGAATTAAACGTGGTGATAAGAGTCGCAAATCTAAAAAAATGACCAAAATTAGAATTTTAAAGTAAGCACTTGTTGCAAAACCTTCTTTATTAGTAATTGCATATTTGGAAAAGTTTATTTTTAAAGAAATAATTGGTTATTCTTTAAAATTTCTTTATTATAAACTATTTTAAATATAAAATAAATTAATTCAAACACTCGTTAATTGATCGCGACCTTGCCTACAAGATTAATCTCATAACAATATATCTGTTGATATACCTCGATTATATAAAAAATGAATCCTCTAAAATAAGAAATCATTGATAAAAAAATCAATGAAGTGAATTATTACACATATATGATTTATTATGTAGATATTTGTATCTTATAAAATTTTAAATTATTAATTTTTTTATTAGCAATTAGAATCTTGCATTTTATTCTCTAAAGTATACCTTTCACTTTAAAATATCAAAATCCCAAAAAAATGAGTCATCCAAATCCTATTGCTTTATGTATAATAAAATTAGAAACATCTTAATGATTTATTTGCATGGCTTAAGTTGAAATCTTATTACCATAAATGCGAGATTTTATGATAAATAATGAATTAGTTAGGTATTCTAAATTTATATACTAAAACTTATAAATAAATTACATTAAATTACGTGGCACTATATTATTAAAAGAAAATAGATACTTTTGATCAAACTTATATTTGGAGATATATTTCATTATGTGCACGTTAATAAATTGTGATTGAATTGTCTCATTTGATTCCATTTGAAGGATGGCCAATGAATATATCTAATAAATCAATGTGAGCACGTTGCAAACACATACCGATTATATGTTGTGAACTTGTGAACACGTTAGTCTTCTGTGGCTTTCTTCCTCCGCGTTTTTTTATTACAAAAATACTTTTTAAAAAAATGTACTTTAATATATTTATGTATATTTTGATGTCACTTTTTAAAAATAAAAATAGAAAAAATTAAAATTATTTAATTTTAAAGTTAATAATTTCTTGCTTCAAAAAAAATTTTAAATTTTTTTAAATATAATTTTATAAAAATTATACTAAAATAAATATTTTTAAAATATTTTATTTAAATATAAAATAACTTATTTTTAAAAAATAAGCATTATTTAAAGAGAAAATATATTAAAAAATATTTTTTTATAAAAATGTATCCAAACAAGCGTTCCGAAGACTACTATGGCGTTCATCTGACTTTTCTTTTTTGAGTTCCTTTCCTTACTTTTTTTGTTTTCCTGATTTATTGTCTAGTAAAATCGTTGTACACATCATAACAGTTGGGGTACATTATTCATGATTCTAGCTTTTGTTTGTTTGTTATTTATTTATTTATTTATTTATTTATTTTCACTGCGAAAGGTTATGATTTCCCACTTTCCCTTACTTTTTATGGGATTCGGATCAGGTGCACATCTTTTTAAAATTGCACTTCCTGTAGTTATAGATATGATGGTTGAAAACTTTGATACAATTTACTCCCGTTTTTTATAACAAATATAATTAAGGCATTAATTAAAGAAGTTAAAATTATTTTTTTAATAAAAACAAAATATTTAACATATTATTACTAAAAACAATTAATACATAAAAATTAAAATTATTTTTTTATTAAAAAATTTTACTTTGATTTCTTTAACAAATAAACATTTATTAACAACATCCTTCTACTTTTAGCATTTTATCATAAAATAAGATAATTTCAAAGGTTAAAATTTTAGGATTTAATATCCTCTGATTCTTTTTATGTAGCTAAATGCATATATTTAATGAGATAAATTTTTATTAAGAAAAAAAATAAATTTTAATTATATAATTATATATAAATAATTAAAATTAAAATTTATTTAAAAATAATGTAATTATTTTAAAAAATTATATATATTTATATTTTAATTTTAATTATTTATATAAAATTTAATGATAAAATTTATTTTTCTTAATTCTTGTATTCGCTCCCTATATATTCAATCAATCGGCAATCGCTTTGAAAGTAGTTCCATTCACGTACACTTGTTTTGTGAACAACCACCGAAGGAACATATTGGTGTGTCACATTTAATTTTTGTCTCCCCAATTAATATAGATGAGTCTTTGTTTCTGTCTTGCTGGAACCCACAATAGGTACACCCCTGAGTACCACGGTACCGCTCATAATCTATGGCTACTAAACAAACTGATGATCTAATAAAACAACATCCAATCAATAATAGTCTTCTGTTATTACTCATTGGTACTGTATAATTTAAATCCTGTAGTTAACACACACCATTCGATCTCCACCTGCACCTCTCTTCGGCATTTCGGGGGATTGACCTTTTGAATAATGTGCATCATCATTAATACATGTAAGACAGATCACCAAGAAAATAAATAGAAAACAAGACAAAACATAACAAATCAGTTTTGGTCATTTTCACATAATCTACAACTGAGATTATTAAATTAATTAGTATGTTATTATGAAGTAAATTTATTTGTTATTATAAATAGTACTTACATTACATTACTTATATGAATCATTTGAAAATTCTGCTTTAAAAACATAGCAAAATAAAAAAAAAATTAAACAACCCTTCATGAAAATAAGATAATGCTGTCAAAGAGATATAGTTCAACTAATAGGATCCAATAAGGTTGATAAAAATGTTTTAAGGTCCATTTTTATAAGAATTACTAATTATATGAGTCCTACTTGTAATATGTCTTAACCTTAGAGTAAGATAATATCATTTCCCTAAATTAATTATTCAAATAAAAAGTCTAATGGTTAAATTATAATTTTAATTTTTATAATTTTTACTCATTTTTTCTTATAATTTTTTTTCAAATCAATTTTCATACTTATAAATATTTTTAAAATAGTCTCTACCATCAACTTCCTTAATAACATCATTATCACACCGTCAATTAGTTAGCCCAATAATTGTTTTATTTGTTATCCAGTAAGTATTCTTTTATATGCCTCTTTTTTTAAAAAAATGCTTAGTAGTTATTTATTCATTTTAATAAGTGCTCTTTACTTATGAATAAGTACTCTTTTATTCAATAAATATTCTTTTATATACTCTATTTTATCTATAAAATATTTAAACTAATATATTATAACAAAAATTAATAGCACAAATTATCTTAAAAACATTTATAAGTATATAAATTGATTTTAAAAAATATATATAAAAATTAAATTTAAAATAAGTAAAAATTATAAGTATAAAAATTATAATTTAACTAAACCCAATAACAATTACCAAATTTGGAAAAACAGCATAGTAGAGAATGAAAAACACTTCAGTCTTATTATTTGTTTAATTAAAATATGTCTAATTTTATTTAATTTATTTATAAAATTATTTTATATATTACAAAAATATTATAATCATATATAAAATTATTTGATATTTTTTTATATTAATATATAATATAAATATGATATACATATTCTAATATACATAAAATATTTTCTATAACACTTAAAACAAGTTATCAACATAAAAGGTAGATAATAAATAAGTTGTGATTGTATTGTGTGTTAAAAATTTAAGTATGAGTATTAAAGTTTTATATTAATAAAAATAAATTAAGTGAAGATTATATAAATGAAAAAATTTATAAATTTATTATCTTAAGATTTTAAATTAAGATATAATATTGAATTTATTATAATAATTTTTACTTAATTTATTAATAAAGATCTCTCTTACTGTTACGCTCTCCTATGCTCTAACATTATGATGACAAAGATATGACAAAAGATTGAAATTAATGGAAATGATAATGAAATTTACCCGATTAATCCTACACAAAATAGATAACAATAACCCAATTAAAAAAAAAGCGATAACAATCACTTCGTGAAAACTGAAAAGGGCACCAGTTTCTTCCACTTGGCTTTTACACACAGGCTTTAAGACTTGGCTTTTTTAATTATTATTATTTTATTATTATGTTATTCTATTATTCTTTTGCACGCGTTCAGAATTCAAACAGCAAGAAGTGAGATTTTTTTCTTTTTCAAATATTTCGAGCTGTTCATTGACTTTTATTCTTCTCATTTATAGGAGGGCGCGAGATGGGTTGGATGACATCAGTAATATTTTCAAACTCCATTTATTTATTAAAGTAGTGGGTGATTTTAGATTAAGTTGAGAAAATTTTTTTACTCAATTCAATCTGTTTAATAGTTGATTAGATTGGGTTGAATTAGGGATGGTAATTTTACTTACATATTTTTAAAAAAATTAAAAAATATAAATATCATTTAGTGTTATCCCGTTTAATAAACAGGATGGGGGCGGGAGTGGTTTTAAATATAATAAAAATTTTAATTTAAATATTTTATATTTATTAAAAACTTAATTATATAAATTTAAATATTATAAAGTTATATAAATTAAAAATATTCAAATTGACATAGATTAAGTTATATCAATTTGAAAATAAATTATACTAAATATCAATTTTTTTAAATTTATTGGTAAGATATAATAAATTAACATACTAATAAATTTTACTATATTTAAATAAACTAAATAAAACTAACATAACTATTTTAAAAAAAATTAAAAAAATTAAAATAAAAATCCTTAATATTATAAGTCTTAATCTTAAATATAATAAATTTTATTTATTAAATTTTTAAGAAATGCAAATTATAGATTTTTTAAATAAACTTAACAAATGTAAATTTTTTAAATTACTAAGTAATAATCTCTTATGTCTAAAAAACTAAACATCCATTCATAACTCAAATATTAGTAAGAAAACTAAGCTTCTATTATTTTTTTTGAAATGCATTATAGGTTTATTAACATGTAAATTTTTTTAATCTTTAATGATGATTTATAAATATAAATATATGCAATTTATAATTTTGATTTATATTTATTTTATTCTTTATAATCATTTATAAAAAATTTTGATTTTATAATATTGAATCAATGTTATAAATAAATTTAATAAATTTTACTAAACTAACTTAAATTTAAAATAAATTAAAGCAAGCTAATATGTCAAAAAGTTATAAATAACAAATCATGGTAATTAATTGAAGTCAATATTATCATATGTAGAATATGAATTGACATAATCATTTATTTTATTCTTAATTTTCTCAAGATATTTTTATCATTTAAGCGATCAAATAAATTTTTACCATATTATTTTATCAAACACTTTATGAGTTTTTAGTTACTATTTTATTAATCACATTTTCAACGTGATTATAATATTTACACTTAAACTTAATTGACTTTATAAAAATGTCATGTAAAAAATAATATAAATTGTCATTATGACTAAATAACTTTTATAATCATAAAACAAAATTTACTTGAATAAGTTAGATTTGCGTGAATCAATACTTTTCAAATTAGTCACTCAACTTATACTTTGTGAGTTAGAATGTTTTCTAACTCTATCAAATCTGTGAATTCAGCCAAACTCATATTTATATAAGTTAGATTGAGTTAAAATTTATGAATTTATAAGTTGACTAAACTTGTTGGACAGCTCTGCTCATTTCCTCAACAAAGAAACTGCCACTTAATCAAATAAATTGAGAACATGGATATACAAAGTTAGATATTTGGTTACGTTATAAAATATATAAAAAATCGTATATAAATACATGAAGATCTTATATTTGTTAAATGATTTTTAGTCCACAGAAAAACTTATAATAAATGAATATTTTATTCTGATTACTTATTTATTTTACGTGAAATTTACTGCATCTTTTGTTGACAGTTTTTCATTGATAAATATATATCAGTGTAAGTTTTCATTATGATTTGTAATATATTCTCACTTTTTTTATCAAGAATATATTCTGACTTTAAATTGAAATAACATCGTCTTTTCTTATATTATTTTTTACCCGAAAGAAAATGTGAATTTTTTGCTACATCATATTAACGATTAATCAATTACAAATGCAAGAATAATTAAAAAAAAAGTGTGCATCACTTAGTTAACCAAACTTTGATATTATGGTTTAAACAATTTTTAAAATAAATTTTTCCCCTTAGAAGAGTAAGGCAAACTTGGCTTCACACCAATTATCATGAATATGATTAGAAATGAGTCGAATTAAGTATAACTTAGTTAGTTCCGCTCGATTCGATAAGAAATGGTTTTAGTTTAAAATTGAACTTGAGTTCAATATAAACCATTATTTGTAGTTTAAATTTGATTCGAACCAAGCTCATTAATTATTTGGTTTGGCTCGTAAACTTGAATTATATAAATTAAATGTCAAAATTAAATAATATGAATCAAATGAACTAACTTAGCTCGTGAACCTAGTACAATAACTTAGTTTATAATTCAAATCAACTAATCAATTTTCTCATAATTATTTTATTTCTAAATTATACTATTGAATATATATATATATATATATATATATATATATATATATACATATATATATTCTAATCTTGACTATTCATATATATAGAGAGCATATCTGATGAGATAAATGTTTATTATAAGAGGTAAAATAAGTAAATCTTGACCATTAGATCTTATATGAATGATCAATATTAGAACATAAATGCATGTGTCTTTTTTAAATAATCACATAACTTTTACGTTTTTAACAATTTGAATATAAGAAGAAGAATAAGAGTTTCATTGATAGAGCACAAAAGCTAAAGATACAAAACTTAGGGTTTGAAGCTAAACATAACAAGGCTATATATAGCCAAACAAAGCAAGTAATAAAATACTATTCTACTCTTAAAGAATAAACATAATATTTCTTAACATCCCCTTTTAAACTCATGATGCTGCTGCAACAAGTATTGAGAGTTTGCCAACTAGAAAGCGAAAAGGAGAAATAGAATGCAACTTAGTAAAGAAATCTGCAATCTGTAAAGTAGAAGAAACAAATGGCAATGTAATGGTGTCGTGCTTAAGATGATGACGAGTAAGATGACAATCAATCTCCATGTGCTTCATTCGCTCATGAAACACGAAGTTGTGAGCAATCTGAATAGAACTCTAGTTGTTACAATACATAAGAGTAGAATGGGATAAAGAAACTCTCATATCTGCAAGTAACCAACGAAGCCAAACAATCTCTTTGGTAGTAGACGTCATAGCACGATACTCTGCTTCCGTGGAAGATTGAGAAATAATAGATTGTTTCTTGCTCTTCCAAGAAATGAGAGAATCACCCAAAAAGATACAAAAATCAGTAATAGACTTACGATCAGTGGGGTCACTACCATGATCAGCATCAGAGTAGGCGCGCAACTCCAAGGATGAGGTGGACGAAAATAAGAGACTCTGAAAAACTGTGCCTCGAAGATACCTCAAGATATGAAGAACGACTACCCAATGAACTGTAGTGGGAGAGGCAACAAACTGGCTAATAATATGAACAACATATGCAATATTAGGACGAGTGATAGTGAGATAAACCAAGCTGCCAATAATAGTGCAATACAAGATAGGATCAGATAAAGGGATGCCATCAGAAGA
Source organism: Ormosia semicastrata (assembly GCA_029884595.1). Taxonomy (NCBI): domain Eukaryota; kingdom Viridiplantae; phylum Streptophyta; class Magnoliopsida; order Fabales; family Fabaceae; genus Ormosia; species Ormosia semicastrata. The sequence continues at coordinate 12,578,864 of JAQQTO010000046.1, read as the reverse complement.
AGAGTACTTTGCATTAAGTTCAATTGGAGTATCAACGGTCTTATTATTAGTAAGTCTTATTCGCTCAAGAATATCTTCTACATATTTTGACTGAGAAAGAAGTTGACCTCTAAGTGAGTGAGCCACCTCAATACCCAAGAAATAACGTAAGGAACCCAAGTCCTTCATTTAAAACCGTCTGGCTAATTCTGTTTTCAAAGCAGTAATGCCATCAATATCATTACTAGTAACAATCATATCATCAACATATAAAGAAAGAATGATACAACCTGCAGCAGTACACTTAACAAAGAGACTAGAATCATGACCACTAGAAGCAAATCCAAGGGAACAAATTACATCAAAAAACTTCTTAAACCACAAGGTGCTTGTTTGAGACCATATAAGGCTTTCTTGAGCTTGCAAACATACCCAGAACCATGAGAAACACCAGGAAGAGGTTTCATATAAACCTCTTCTTGAAGGTCCTCGTTCAAGAATGCATTTTTAACATCCAAGTGAGACATATGCCACTGACGAACTGAAGCTACTGCAATAAGGGTACGAATAGTAGTCATTTTTGCTACAGGAGCAAAAGTCAAACTTTGTTTTGATTTTATACACCCAGCGACAACCAATCACACTCTTACCAGGAGGTCAAGGAACCAAATCCCAAGTACCTGTCTGATGCAAAGCAAAAAGTTCCTCATCAATAGCTTGCTGCCAAATGGGGTTAAGAATTGCCTCGTGATATGAAGAGGGTTCAGAGAGACAATGAATAGAAGCTAAAAAGGATGTAAAAGGCTGAGAATAACAAGAATAAACAAAATCTGGTAACTTTGTAGACTTATGTGTGTGAAGGGATTGACGAGGAGGAGGATCCAAAATCTCAGAGGGTGCTTGGGAAACCACAGGAGGAGAAGGAGCTTCATGTGTGTGAGAGAGCAAAGTGTCAGTAGCTGCAGAATTATCAGTGCAAATATGTTGAGTATAATGAGATGACAAATTATCAGAGTCTTCACAGAAAGGATCCACATGAATAAGATCAATTTTAGCGAGGGCATGGGTAGTGGAGGGAATAGAAAAGAAAGGTATATACTCAAGAAACACAACATGGGGAGACACATAAAGTTTTTGTGTAACAGGATCAAAACAATGATACCCTTTCTTACCTTCCCCATAACCAATAAAAACACACATAGCAGAACGAGAGGATAAATTGTTACGTTCTACATGAGGACGAAGAACAAAACAAGTACAACCAAAAATCCGAAAGAAAGAATAATCAGGAGCAAAACCATACAACTTTTCAAAAGGTGACAAACCTGAGATATGAGAAGCAGGAATAGTATTTATCAAACTCACGACAGTGAGAATAGCTTCACCCCAAAACTCACTAGGAACTATACCAGACAACAGGAGAGAACGAGCAGTTTCAACAATATATCTATGTTTTCTCTCTGCAACACCATTTTGCTCAGGAGTGTCAGTACAAGAAATCTGATGAACAGTTCCATCTGAGGCAAGCAACTCACAAAATTTATGAGAAATATATTTCTCACCCAAATCATACCTAAAGCACTTAATAACAGCAGAATGTTGAGTTTTAAAAAATATTTGAAAGGCCTTATAAATCTCAAAGAATTCAAAATGATGTTTCATTAAGTAAACTCAACAATAACGAGTATAATCATCCACAAAAGAAATATAATATCGGGACCCTCCTTTTGTAACAACAGGAGAATATCCTCATACATCAGAATGAATCAAATCAAAAGGAGAATAAGAAACAGAATTACTGCGATTAAAGGGTAAAGCAAAAAATTTTACCAGTTTACATCCACTACAATTAGAAATATCATGAGTTTACAAATTTCCCAAAGCCCCTGTGGAAGCCAAAAAATCTTAAAAACGAGAGGCTGACACATGTCCCAAACGAGAATGCCATAACTAAAAACTAGAAGAAGATGAAATCAAACGAAAAGAAGACAAATCAACACTGGTAGTTGCAGTAACTGGCACTTTAGCTCATCCAAAATATATAATCCCTTATTCCTATGGCCTGTCCCAATCAGCTTCTGAGATTGTAGATCCTGCACATAACAAGAATAGGAGGAAAAAGTGACTAAGTTACCAGAATCATATAACTGACCAACAGAAGCAAGATTTAAGGTAAGTTTCAGAATATGATAAACATTAGATAAAGACAAATTAGGTGTTACAATAGAACCAACACCTACTAGAGGCATAGGAGTGCCATCAGCAGTCAAGACAAAAATAGAAGACGAAGGACATATGGAAGCAAACGACATAAAATCTGGAGACATACGATGTGAAACCCTAGAATCTAAAACCCAAACAGAAGATGACATACCTGGCGAATTATGAGACAACTGACCTACAGAAAAGGAGGCGGACATAGCTTGCAGTTGTAAAGAGAGAAATTTCTAGAATTGCTCAGCCAGAGTACTTGGATCAGCAAAAGGACCTGGGGAAGCGACAGCTGCAGTGTTAGACTGTGGTGGTCTGAATCCATGTGGTGGTCTGGAACCATGTGGTGGTCTTTGAGCATTAGATTGCGGTTGGTTACCATTTCTCTGTCTCAACTTAGGACACTGAGCCTTCCAATGACCTTTCTGTTTGCAGAAACTACACTCGTCGAAACCAACCCTTGTGAGGGGCATATTCTGATTATCAAAGTGAGGCTTAGAATGTGCTGCTAAAACAGACAGAGTGGGACTAACAATTCCTTTATCAGAGTAAGACTTAATACGTATCTCTTTAGCCAAGAGCTCACTGACAACAGAGTCAATAGATGGAAGTGGAGAATGGTGCAAAATAGGACCTCTAAGTCCTTCAAAGTCACTACGAAGTGCGGTTAAGAACTGTACTAATCGCTGCTATTCTCTACGAGTGATATACGGAGCAAAGGCCTTCAACTCTGCTAATTCTGTAAGAGCTAACTGATCCCAAAGATCTGACATGGCAGAATAAAAGGTTTGAACACTTATATCTCCATGTTGGAGAGCTCGTATGTCATTCTCCAACTAAAACTGTTTGAAAAAATTTGACTGTGTGAAGAGCCTCTACAAATGATCCTAAACCTCTTTTGCTGTTTTATATTTTGCCAATTGTGTATCTATGAAATGCTCAACAGAATTGTTAACCCATGTGATAATCTTTGCATTATTTCCTTCCCAAACATCCAATAAATTTTGATAATTCTAAGCTGTTTGCACAAGTTTCACAGAAGTACCACTAACATATCCCTACATCTTTTTACTCTTAAGAAAATTTCGCATTACATAACTCTAATACGAGTAATTTTTTTCATCCAATCTCACACTCACAGATTGAAGTGAATCGTCATCAGCCATGATTAAACAACAGAGGAAGAATAATAGAAAAGAAATAGCGAAATACCAGATACACAAGCAGCAAAATGCCAACTAGAATGCCAACAAAAAGCCAATCAAAAGTCCAAAATACAAGATGTGCAGCAAAATGCCCAGAATACAGAGCCAAAATAGAAGTCAATGAAAAAGCCCAATCAACGTGCAATGAAAAATCAGATTACGGAGAGAATACAACAGAAAATCAGTAGAAAACCATTCATACGGTCACCCAAAATAGAGAAATACCAACGTGCAATGGAAAAACATAGGAAGTGCAGTGGAAACAGAGGAATACCAACCACAAATGGTGATTTTCCAGACAAAATGCGAACGACAGTGAAGAGACAATCGGAGAATGCCAAAAAAAAAAAATTCTCGGGGCTCCACCCCAAACGCTGAAAAGGGCGCGTTGCCCCTTGCAAGCCCCAGCCAACTCACCACGGAGTTGGATTTGCGAAAGCTGTGGTTAGGATTAAACTCTCTCCATTGCAAACTTACTCTGCTACCATGTTAATAAATCGAATATAAGAAGAAGAAGAAATGTTTCATTGATATAACACAAAAGCTGAAGGTACAAAACTTAGTATTTGAAGCCAAACATAACAAGGCTATATATAGCTAAACAAAGTAAGTAATAAAAAACTATTCTATCCTTAAAGAATAAACATAATATTTCTTAACATTTTACGTAACTTATAATATTGATAATTTATGTATATTTGTATGATTAATATTTACTTATCACACACTCTCACAATAAAAAATATTCTCACTAAATATACTTCCTATATACATAAAAGAGAGAGAAAGAGCTAGTTTATGAATCAAATGAGTTGAGTACTACTTAATTCAAGTTCAATTCATTTATTTAAGGACTTTAATTTTAAGTTCAAATTTAACTTATTTAATTTATAAACTGAAGTTCATTGAGCTATTTAATAAAAAAAATGATGTTTATACATTATTTTTTTTAAAACACTATATTCACACATCTTTTGTGGATAGTGATGATTAAGTGAGAAAAAATGATAAAAAAAAGTGATATAATCAATGATATTGAGAGATGTATGAAAAGATGTGTATATATTATTTGTGGTAAGAATATCATTATTGATTTAATAAATTGAGTCTCAAATTGATTAAGTTGTTTACTTGCCCTTCACGGGCGACGTGAAGAATCGAATGAATTATGAAATTAAATAAACTAGTTAGAGCACTTATGATTGGATATCCTGTAGCACTTTTAATGGGCTATCCGGTGTGGAATATATCATCCTGTGATTTGCAATTTGCAAATTTTTGGAGGCACAGGTAACTCCGTCGTCAAAAGCTTTCTCTCTCGTTTTGCACGCAAAGGTAGGAAATCAGAATATATTAGGAGAATGTTTGGATGGGATTTTCCTCACCGTTCAACAGTGGTTTTTTCTTTGAAAAAAAAACTCTTTTTTATTGTTTATTACATATTTGGATTTTTTTAAAATTATATAAAATTTAATGTATTATAATAATTTATTTTATAAGTTTGAAGCTTAAATTTTTTTTATTGATTATATATTACTCTTTTAAAATATAAATATTATTTTATGCTTAATTAAATAATTTTTTAATATTTTATATTTATTTTAATAATTTAATGTATAAAAATAATTCTTTGTATATTATTTAAACGAAACTAATTATTTTAAAATTATTTTTTAACTAACATATCCAAATATAAAATTGATTATATTATAATCGATTATAATAATAATTAATTATTAAAATAATTAAATTTTCACAATTAATCTAAACATATACTAATAGACCCAAGTCTTGACATAATGATTAAGCAATTTTTTTCTTTTTTTAAAGAAATATTAGGTACTATGGGATAAGAAATTTATTTTAGTTTGTATCTTTCTAAGGTTACATTTGGTGCAAAAAAAAAATGAAATTTCATAGAATAAGAATAGGAATAAAATGATAATTAAAAATTTGGAATTAGAATCCTATTCCAATTTTAAATTTTGGTACGATATAATACAATATGAATTAAAAAATTTATAATTTAGTGTGTGAAATATAATATGGAATAAAATTTAAATTGCTATAAATGACATAAAAATAAAAAAATCACTTTTTCTTATATATATATATATAATTTATATTTTTTAAAATAATATTTAAAATTAATTTTTTTAAACAAAAATCATGATAATATTTCTTTTATCAATTTTAATAATATTATTTTACTGCAGGGTGCAGGAATCATTTGATTCTGAGATTGAATATAAAATGGTATTCCATTTATTCACACTAAACATAATATAAGTGTATTATCTCGTTTATAACATTAAAAAAATTATAATATATGAGATAATGAGACTCACATAGCTAAGATAATTGTGATATATATATAGATAAATCAGTACAAAGTTAGAAAAATTTCTTAATCTTAGAACACAAAAAAATTTCTCATATTTTTATTTATATTTTTAACCACTTAGATTTAACTCTTTGTTAAAACATAAACAAACTAATTATTTTAAATGCATCATGCCCATATTAAAAGGCACTACACCTTTTTACTCTCCATGATTCGTCTCAAAGTGATATTGTTCTCTTTTCAGTTTTTCACGCACTAGTGAGTGGTTACTTTAGGGAATAGTGCTTCGTCACATCCAAATCATTTCTAGCTGAGAACCAGGAGGGGAGAAACTTAACAACCCACTTTCTCCTGTTGAGATTTCATTATCTTAGTTGAATTTAATCACGTTTTTAAAGTTGAAGTGATGAGTATTTATCCTATTATATGGCATATTTGTAGAAACTGATCCTTAGTTAGTTATAGAGGGCAAAAAGAAATTTGCAAATTCATATCTCCGATTAAATTTTCTCACTTTTTTGTTCTTCCCATCTTCCCCCTCTTGTGTGTGGAGGAAGAGTAACTTTTGGATTCTAACCCTCCTGATAAGCCTCAACTTGCATTTAAATTTGTAACAAGAGACTTATTAAAGGCTTCAAATTAGCATTCACATTCAACGGTAACTAAAGAAAAAGATCCAATGGATAATGAGAAGAAGTTTGAGGAGTCCCACGGATTGTCAAATAAGCACATCTCAACTGAATTTGGCGGAAAAGTAATTTCCCTCCATTCTCAACAGACTTCTCAACTGACTCAAGGCTAGGATTCGATGGAATAGGGACTATTTTTAGTTTTATTGGTTCCCATTTAGTTTTATATAATATTCAAGTTACTTTCATACGTGTTGTATCTTATTCAATTCATTTTTACACAAATACGAATACATTTTTCTTCTTTTCTGTTCATCTTCCTTAATGTTCCAATTGTCAATTATGAAGTTTTTCAGCATTTGCATTTCTTAATATGGTATCAGAGCACTAAGCTCTGATCCGTTGTTGCTACTCTGATGGTGAGAAGTGTGAGTAACCCGCCCAACAATGGCGGAAATCAAGTTGCAGATCCGGCTTTGAATCAAACGAGCCCCTATTTCGTTCATCCTAGTGATGGACCTTCTTCAGTAACCGTAACCCCAGTTTTGAATGGGTCAAATTACCATGCGTGGGCTCGATCGATGAGGCGAGCTCTTGGAGCAAAGAACAAATATGATTTCGTTGATGACAGCATTCCCGTTCCAACAGATCAATTTGATCCAAGCTATAAAGCTTGGTGTCATTGCAATATGATTGTTCATTCTTGGCTTATGAATACTGTTGCTGAGCCGATTGGTCAAAGCATCGTGTTCCTAGAAAATGTAGTAGACGTATGGAATGATCTCAAGGAAAGATTCTCGTAAGGAGATCTGATCCGAATCTCAGAACTGCAGCAAGAAATTTATGCCCTCAAACAAGGTAATTCGACTATGACTGAGTTCTATTCTGAATTAAAGATACTTTGGGAGGAATTGGAAACCTATATGCCTATGCCTGCTTGTAGTTGTCCTTTAAAATGTAGTTATGCTTCTATGAGGAAAGCTAGGGAGAATCATACACTGAATTATGCAATTCATTTTTTGACTGGATTGAATGAGAATTTCTCGGTTGTTAAGTCACAAATTCTATTAATGGATCCTCTGCCTAGCATGAATAGAATTTTTTCCATGGTTCTACAACATGAAAGGCAAGGGAATTTTGTTAGTCATGATGACAGTAAAGCCTTAGTAAACGTTGTGGAGTATAGGAAGTCACAAGGAAGAGGCAAATGATTTGTGCAAAATCCTGGATACAAGCCTGGGAATCGGGTATGCACATTTTGTGGGAGAACTGGTCACACAGTCGAAACATGTTACAGAAAACATGGTTTCCCTCCTCATTTGCAAAAAAATGGAAGTAGCTTTACCGCTAACAATGTCACTGATAATGTTGAATCCAAGAATACTTCCTCAGAAAATGGTGATATGAGGTCAGGAATTCCTAATTTCACACAAGACTAGTATGAGAAACTGATGCATCTGATTCAGAATTCTAGCATTACTCAACCACCAACTTCAGCTGCTAACCAGGTCAGCTCTTCAAAGGTCAATTATGCTCAATTTGGTCATCCACCAATAGAGCATCACAAATTAGGTAAAGCCTTCTTTTCTACATCTTATAATAGTTTTTCTGTTGGTTCTTGGATCATTGATTCAGGAGCCAGTGACCACATCTGTGGTAATCTGAAATGCTTTGATTCCTATCATGAAATTACTCCAATAAACATAAAACTACCCAATGGTAATTCTTTACTTGCTAAATATGCTGGAACTGTGATCTTTTCTTCTGTTTTGAGGATTACAGACATTTTATATGTACCAAATTTTTCTTTAAATTTGATTTCAGTCACAAAATTGTGCAGTGTCTTAAAATATGTTATGTCTTTTGATGATTCTAAACGTGTTATTCAGGACCAGAAATCTCAGAAGATGATTGGTTTGACTGAAAGCTTTGAAGGATTATACCACCTCACAGTAGATGCCAAGACTGGTAGTGTCTCATAAGTAATGACTGTTGCAAAAGAAAGTCACTTGCCAGATGATGCCCTATGGCATTTTAGATTAGGTCACCTCTCTAATTCTAGGATGCAAATTTTAAACTCTGAATTTCTCTTTGTTAATGTGGATTCAAAAGCTATATGTGATGTTTGTCACTATGCAAAACACAAGAGAAAATCTTATACTACAAGTTTAAATAAAGTTGATAGATGTTTTGAGTTAATTCATTTAGATATTTGGGGTCCAATTTCAATTCATTTTGTGCATGGACATACTTATTTCTTGACTGTTGTAGATGATCACAGTAGGTATACATGGATTATTTTGATGAAATCAAAATCAGAAGCAAGACAGCATGTAAAGGATTTTATAACATTTGTTGAAAATCAAAATGACCTTAAGGTTAAATAGGGATGACAATTTTACCCGCTACCGCGACATACCCGAATACCGTGATGGGGCAAAATACAAAATCAAATTCTCCCATGGATATAAATACCGTTTAGTATTATCCCCGTTTAATAAACGGGGCGGGGCGGGTGGTTCCCCGTACCATGCAGATATCCGCAAAAAATTTTATATAAATATTTTATATAAAATTATATAAAAAAACTTAATTATATAAATTAAAATATTGTAAAGTTATATAAATTAAAAGTATTTTAGGTGTTTGGCATTATTTTTAAATTAAGTTGTGTTAGACAAATTTTAAAAAATTATAGTATTATACTTTTTTTCATTTTTCATTTTATTTTTTTGATTTTTTTGAATTTTTTATAATTTATTGGGTACATGGATATCATGATACCATTACCCCGTAGAGGAAAAAAACGAGGCGGGGCGGGCGGATATTATGGACGGGGTACTAGTTTATCCCTAAGGTTAAAGCTGTTAGGACAGATAATGGATTAGAGTTTATAATGCCTGAATACTATGCATCTAAAGGAATCATACATCAAAGGAGTTGTGTTGAATCTCCACAACAAAATGGTAGAGTTGAAAGAAAGCATCAACATAGACTAAATGTAGGAAGAGCTCTTCTTTTTCAATCAAAATTACCCAAACAATTTTGGTCCTATGCTGTTCTTCATGCAACATTCATTATCAATCGGGTTCCTAGCCCAATTCTTCAAAATAAGTCCCTATATTTCTTATTACATGGACAACCACCTGACTTACATGAATTAAAAATCTTTGGTTCACTGTGCTATGCATCTACTCTTCAAAACAATAGGACAAAGCTCTCATAAAGAGCAAGAAAATGTGTTTTTCTGGATTACAAACATGGCATTAAAGGTTGTGTACTTTTGGATCTTAATATCAAATAAATTTTCATCTCTAGAAATGTTACTCACCATGAACACATACTACCATATAAGTCCACTCTCCCTACTTCTTCATGGCATTACCATTCTCCACACCACCATGATACACCTCAGAATAATGTTCTTATTCCTAAACAGAACCCTAAGCCTGCAAACACTTCCACTGACATTGCATAAACAGAACCACCTACATCTACACCTGATTCAGCATCTGCTCCTGTGAGACAATCTACTAGACCGAGGCATCCACCATGTCACCTTGCAGACTATGTGTGTAATTCTTCATCCACTTCAGTCACACCAACCACTTCAAGTATTTTATATCCTATTTGTTCATTTCATTCTTTTTCCAAATTGTCCTATTCACATCATTCCTTTTCCTTGTCTATAACATAATCTGTTGAGCCTAAGAGTTACCAGGAAGCCAGTAAATTTGATTGTTGGAATAATGCTATGAGATCTGAATTGGATGCTTTGGCTCGGAATGGTACTTGGATCCTTGTTGATTTGCCTCCTAATGCAAAACCTATTGACAACAAATGGGTGTACAAGATCAAGCACAAGCCAGATGGGTCAACTAAAAAGTATAAAGCTCGATTACTTGCCAAAGGTTATAACCAAATAAAGGGCTTGGACTTCTTCGATACTTTTTCACCAGTTGCAAAACTCACAACAGTTAGGACTCTACTAGCTCTTGCATCCATTCATAATTGGCATCTTCATCAATTGGATGTCAATAATGCCTTTCTACATGGAGACTTGGAGGAAGATGTATATATGGTCATTCCACAAGGAGTTCGCAGTGACAAGCCTAACCAAGTGTGTAAATTGTTGACGTCCTTATATGGCCTTAAGCAGGCCAGTAGACAATGGAATGAGAAGCTGACCTCTTTGCTGCTAGCCAAGGGTTATAAGCAAAGCTATTCTGACTACTCCCTCTTTACATTGAGCACTGGTTCAACCTGTACAGCTCTTCTTGTTTATGTAGATGATGTGATTTTGGCAGGAAATTCATTGGCAAAATTTGATAGAATCAAGACTGCACTTGATCAATCTTTCAACATCAAAGATCTAGGCCCTTTAAAATACTTCCTTGGCATTGAAGTTGCCCATTCCAAATTAGGAATTTCTATATGTCAAAGAAAATATTGCTTAGATCTTCTCCATGAGACAGGACTTCTTGGTTCCAAGCAAGCAAAAACACCATTGGATGCTACTGTAAACCTGTATAATGATAGCGGGCCTCTCTATGATGATGTTGCATCCTACAGGAGACTAATAAGCAGACTTCTCTATCTAAACACCACCAGACCTGACATTACTTTTGCAACTCAGCAACTCAGTCAATTTCTAAGCAGACCTACTATGATCCATTATCAAGCAGCCTACAGAGTGGTCAAATACTTGAAGAATAATCTTGGCAGAGGACTCCTTTTTCCCAGAACTTCTGAACTGCAGTTGCTCGGTTATTCTGATGCAGATTGGGGAGGCTGCCCTGATACAAGGAGGTCTATTTTTGGCTATTGCTTCTTCTTAGGATCTTCTCTCATCTCCTGGCGTGCTAAGAAACAACCTACAGTGTCTAGATCATCATCTGAGTCAGAGTATAACGCTTTATCAGTTGCCACTTCTGAGTTGCAGTGGCTTCTGCATTTACTTGATGACTTGACAGTTACTTGCACATGGCCTCCTGTCTTATATTGTGATAACGGCAGTGCCATCTACATTGCCTCAAACCCAATGTTTCATGAAAGAACCAAGCACTTGGAGATTGTTTGCCATCTAGTAAGAGAGAAAGTCCAGAAAGGTGTTCTTCGATTATTGCCTGTTTCTTCTGCAGAGCAGTTGGCTGACTTCTTTACTAAGGTGTTAGCCCCCTCCAAGTTTGCTCTTTTTATTTCCAAGCTGGGCATGTTGGATTTATACCATGCTCTAGCTTGCGGGAGGGTATTAAAGGCTTCAAATCAGCATTCACATCCAACGGTAACTAAAGAAAAAGATCCAATGGATAATGAGAAGAAGTTGGAGGAGTCCCACAGATTGTCAAATAAGCACATCTCAATTGAATTTAGTAGAAAAGTAATTTCCTTCCATTCTCAACAGATTTCTCAATTGACTCAAGGCTAGGATTCGATGAAATAGGGACTATTTTTAATTTTATTGATTCCCATTCAGTTTTATATAATATTCAAGTTACTTTCATACGTGTTGTATATTATTTAATTTATTTTTACACAAATACAAATACACTTTTCTTCTTCTCTGTTCATCTTCCTCAATATTCCAATTGTCAATTATAATTTTTTTTAACATTTGCATTTCTTAAGAAGACTTGTGCTTGAAAGTTGAAACAAGTTGTCATGGTTGAGGTTTTGTTCAATATTGTGTTAAATTGGGCGGACAAATCAAATTAATTTAAACAAATAAAATAGTTTTTGTTATATATATATATATATATATATATATATATATATTGTCGCGACAGAAAAATTAATCGCTTGAAATAGTAACTTAAATTAAATTATTTTAATTTTAAGAGTTGCCACCAATTTTATTTGAATTTGGAAAAATTGGAAAACCTTTTATTTGGAAATGGTCTTTGGAACCAGTTGGATTCGAGAGTCGGTTATGCTTAGGGAAGGGTGGAAACTTAATCCCATTTGCACCCCTAAGCACCCGTCTAAGACGGTACCTTAGATTAATTGTGCAAATTATTAACAATCCTTGAAAATATTTATTTTACCCTTTTGCAAACATTGTAACTAAAAAAGCGAAAACCACAAAATTGTGAAAATTTAAATTTGGCTTGACCAGAAATGAAATTTGCTCCCTCGTATCCCAGTGCAATGGGGAATTCAAAGTCACGTAGTTCTTTTATAAAATAAGTGTGGGTTGGTTGATTTTATTTAAAATGATTTTTTGGAATTTGAATTAACAAGCCGTCACGGCTCAGTTATTCAAATTAAGGATTAAATAGGTGAAGCTCGCGTCACGTTAGAGACGTCACCCATTGATTATCGAGTTTGTTACGAAATTTTTATTTAAGATTGTAAATCATCAAGTTTGTCATTTAACTCGAGATGTTTACAAAATATAAGGGTTAGCAAGCTGTCGCAACTCAGGTAACCCATTTTTACTCCTTTTTAAAAATTTTTAATTATTTCTTTATTTTATTATTATTATTATTATTTTTTTTAACCTTTTTTACCCTTCTCCCTTCTTATCAAAATGCATCATTATGGACAAGACGGTCCACGTGATTCAACCTCACACACCCAAAAGAAAATCACAATTCAATTTAAAGAGATAAAAAATTTGGAGAATTTGACAACACTAACAAGACGCACTGGGGACGTTTGGGGAGGGTTTGGACCACGAGATTCGACGGTCGGGAGGCTGAATTCTGATGTTCGACGGTCGGGAATTGCCTCCGAAGGTCGAGAACTAGTTTACGTGGTCCGACGGTCGGAGCGGCCTCGAGGTTCGACGGTCGGGAATTGCCTCTGACGGTCGAGAACTGGTTCCTGTGGTCCGACGGTCGAGAACTGGCCTCTGAGGTTTGACGGTCGGTGGAAAAATGGATTTATTTGGGTTTGGAAGGTTGAAGGTCGATGAGGGGAGTGTAGCTGGTGTGTTTCGACGGTCGAGTGAAGGGATGGATTCGACAGAATTTGGATAGGTTGTCAGTGAGGAGTTCGACGGTCGGTGAAGAAGGCGACCTAGGCGTGGTTCGACGGTCAAATTGGAGAATGTAGGTGTTTTTGCTTTTGGGGTCCGACGGTCGAATGTGATGGAGTTTAGTTGATGGTGTGAAGGTTTGGATGGCTCGTCGGTGAGAGGGTAGTAGCTGATGTGGTTCGACGGTCGGTTGAAAGGCTGATGGATTCGACGGTCGAGTGAGGGGATGGAGTTTGGTTGATGGTGTTGGAGGTTTGAGAGGTATGTGGTCTGGTTTCGACGGTCGGGCTATAGGTGAAGGTGGGCTTTGTGAAGTTGGTCGAATGAGGGGATAGGTTTGGTTTGAAGGGTTACGGTCCGACGGTCAGTTCTGGTTGAAGGGAAGGATCTGACCTCTGGGCTTCGACGGTCGAATATGATGGATTTGGTTTACGTGCGGTCCGACGGTCGGTTGAAGAGGGGCACGGCTTCACGTGGTGGTGCAAGGACAAGTAGTTAATGGCTTGAAGGAAATGGCGGCGAAGGTGCAAACAGAGGGGGTTATGGTGATGATTGTATGGTGGATTATGGTTTGGAGGTGGGCTGTGTGTTGCGTTGTGGGTGAAGATTGGAGGATCCGGGATTCGACGGTCGGTAAGGTGATGGCCACATGCAATCCGACGGTCGGTTGAAGAGGGGATTCGACTGGTACCGGGGAGGCCTGTTGGATGTGGATATTGAAGGTGAGTTCTCTTGTGGTTCGACGGTCGAATAGGGTGGAGCTTGGGGTCCGACGGTCGGATGAGAGAGGATTTGGGGTTTTGAGTTCGACACAAGGGATATGGTATTCGACGCGTCGGTTTCTGTTCTTGGGTGGTTGTGTAGTCGACGGTCGGATGAGAGGATGGATTCGACGGTTTTTGGTTCTTGGGTGGCTCGACGGTCGGTTGAGAGGTCTCCGACGGTCGGTTGAGGGTTCCGTTGGTTTTAGTGAAGGGGTTCGCGGTGGTATGGGAGATTGGAGAAGGTGAATAGTGAAGGTTGGACGTGGAAATGAGATTGAAAGTGGAGGTGGGATCAAAATCGGCTTTTGGTAGAGGTTGGTTTGTGGGGTTGTCGAAATGAGGGGTAAAGGGGAAAAGGCTTGAACTCGTGGTAGTTACGATTTGGGGTGGTGAGGTGTTAAAGTTGGCGAGAAGATGGTGTCCTCGTGAGAGAGAGAGAGAGGGCGTGGAGATGGTGAGGAGAGGTTATCAAGGATGATGGGGGTTGAAAGTTGAATATCGCTCCGATGGAGAGATCTCCCAAAGTCTCTTGAAGTTGGTCTTCCCTTATTAGTTGCTAGCAAAGTGATAATGGAGTGGGTGAATCATGTGAGGGAGTAGGTGCAATTAGTGAGGTTTGTTTGTTCAAGATAGGTGCAAGTGGGAAACTAAATGGAGAGCAAAAGCGTACCTTGTGGAAAAAGAGAATGGGAGGCAAAAGTAAACTGCATGGTGATGATGCTTTGCATGGCTAAAGAAAAAATGATTTTTATCCCAACGAAAACAAATCTTTTATTATTATTATTATTATTTTTTATTACTTTCTTTTTTTTTTCTATTATATTTTGGGCTTATGTATTTGGGTTAAAAAGATGGATAAAAAAGATAACAAGAATCTTTTTTTTTCTTTTTTTTTATTTTTCTCTTTTTTGTTTCTTTTTTATTATTTTTTTTTTAGTCAAATTGAAAATTGGGTGTTCACATATATATATATAAATTTCTTTGTTTGTATCTATAAATATTCTTTATAAGCACATTTTTTGTTTTCTAATCCCTCTTATTGTTAATTCTAAACTTGGATCTTCTTTTTTCATTCTATTGTTTGTTTTTTAACTTACAGGTTGACTATCAAGAGGCAATTATTGGCAGTGGAAATTTAACTTAAACTTTTCCATTATGTTTAAATTAATTAAAATATAAAATTAATTTGATTTGAATTAAATTAATTTTATTTAGAAATTATTTCTTATGTTTAACATTCATTATAAAAAATAGAATTCAAATTAATTTCAAAATTTAATTTAATGTTTGTAATACTTTTTTGATTTATCATAGCATTCTCTTTTCGGATAGATAAGAGACTAATTTTTTAAGTATGATCAAATATTTAAATAAAAATATTTTTTAATAGTAATATTTTTATACACATAAAATATATTAAATTAATTTTATTTCAGTAATTTATTTTATTACTCATACTTTGAAGTTTGAATATATGAAATGGGTAAACTAATGAGGACAAGATTGTGAACTCAAATATCTAAAACTAAAATCTAGTTAAATCGACAAATCCACTCAAAAATGACCAAATTCAAATAATTTTTTAAATATATCTAACTTAAATTAAACGCATTTTAAAATCAAACTTTTTTATTCTATAATCCTAAATAAAAATGTATTCATGAACCAAATCAACTCTTAAAAATTATTATTATAAACACATTCTTCAAGTAAAAAGTTTTTCAAATACATGTTTTTTTTGCGGATTAGCAACTTAATTTGTTATTGGTTCACTTGCATACATAGCATAAAAAACTAAACTAAATAATGGACATGATTACATGAATTATTAGAGTGCCGCATATTACTCGCAAATGATTGGAGAGGCAGCTAGCTCCTCTGTTTTCCATTCGGAATGTCAATCTCTAACTTGTTCGAACAAGAATTCGTAAAAGCTTTAAAAAAAAATAAAGAAGATAATTAATGAAAAATAATAAATATTACATAAACTAGTGAAGGTATCTATCAATCCGAATTTTTTATTTGTAACCTCTCATCTTTATATTAATAATTTATTATTATTATTTCTAATATTGTTGCTTTTACTTACAGTTACTCTTACTCATAGATAAAATAACTTCTAAATAATTACTATTTTGTAAATTATAAATAATTACACGGGTAATTAAATGATAAAGGTACATGATAAAAATTTATTGTTTTATTCATTATTTTCCACCTTTTGTTATTTGTGTTTAGTAAAAAAATAATTTTTTTAATAAAAATATTGGATACCAAATCCTAAAATTCCCTTTATAATAGTAACAGATGTTGAAACGCACGAACATTATTTATACCTTATTTATACCTAATTGATTATGAAGAATAAGAGTCGCTGATATTATTCTTCTACATGTGTCTGGAGTAGACATATAAGAAAGCGCATAAGACGTGTGTTTTGTATTTTTAAATATATTTGATTAAAAAATTTATTTTTTAATTTTGATATATTTAAATATATCTAAGATATAATTTAAATATGATTCATTAATATTTTTTAAAAATATTAATTTTTATAACTAACGTTTAATTAATAAATCAGTAATTTACTCAAGTTTAATCACATAATTGATGTCACAAATAACTATTTTTACATATCAATATTTTAAGTTTTATTTTTTCAGACATTACACATATCACTATTAGACTTTTAAATTTTATCTTTTCATAAATTATTATTTTTATTTGCTCCTTCGACCTCTATTCGTATCAAATTATCCACTTTATCATTACTAAAACTTGTCTCACACTACTATTGTCTTTACATAATTTTTTTAGATGCATACGTGTATTGCATACGATTAATTATATTAAGAGAAGTTAATTTAAGAGATATTTTAAAAAATATTAATAAAAATTATGCTTTATATTTTTTAAAAAACCTATTAAGTAATAAATATTAACATATATAATATATATTAAGATATTATAAATTTTTAAATTTATAAAAATAATATTAATAAATTATAAATATTTTTTAAAAATTTTGTAATTATATATATACATAAACTAAATTTTTTAATTTACTTTTAATATATATATATATATGTTTATATCATACATTTTTTAAAGATATATTTAATATATATTTGTATATGTGTTCGTATCGCCTCTCGTATCTATTATATACAGTGTGCTTCGTAGCTCTTCCATGATTCCACTCTTGTACTGCATTTTTAACTGCCAACTGTGTATGCATTTTTAGTCTTTCCACCTCATTCGTAAAAATTGGTGAAACTCCTTTTGAAAGAAATAGCAGCTCCGTAAATATTACTTTTTATTTCTTAAATTATGCTTAGAAGGAGAATTTTACTTAACAATCAAATTAGTTTGAAATTGTTTGAGTAATTAAATATATGAAAAAAATATGTTCTTAAGACAAATGTTAATAAAACTTTTAATTTAAACAAGAGATTTGTTAATAAGTGTCTTTTAAAAAAAATTAAGAAAATTATTAAATAAAAATAAAATATTTATTAGATTATAAATATAAAAATATTTAATTTAATTATTTAAGTAATTTGAGGTATTTAATAGGGTATATAAATATTAAATGTTTCTTAACCAATACCCTTAATTATGTTTTATATATATTTTTATTAATAAAATAAAACAAAATAAGTAATGTGAGTTGAGAAGAAAAGAGAAAAAGTGAAACAAAATTACTTTCTTCCTTATTTAGAAAATTAATAATTGAATGAAATGAAATTTTATTTTTTATTTAAAAGTTAAATTATAACAAAATAGAATGGAATGCAAAATAGTTATTTTGACCTATAAAAACTTATTTTTCTCATTCTCTTTTAATTTTGAGAGGAACACAATTTTAGTTCTCTAGGACAAGAGAATGGGAATTGTTTCCTTGAGTTTCTTTTTCTTCCTATTATTTTTTAAACTTTTAAACACGAGAACTTATTTTTTTTCTTCATTCCTTCATGTTTACTTTTATTACCTGTCATATAATTTGTTAAAAATAGTAATTAATGAGCATTTAATATTAATTGAATATTTTTAATTATTAATGAAATAAATAATAAATATTTTTGAATTTAATAATCTTTAATACTCTACATTTTTTTTGAGTTTGTCTAAGGAATTAAAAAATAAAAAATTATTAAATAAAAAATTAAGTATAGTGCATTAAAAAGATAAAAAAATATTACTTTTTTTAATGCTTCCTAATATTTTAAACAATACTAATCATGGTATTCAAGATTATTAATACTCTACATGGGCAAGTACCCCCAGTGTCATATCTAATTTTAGGTATGCTTTTATTGTTTGGTTGGATTGTTTTATTATTAATTCATTAATTGATTATATTTTTTTACACATTAATTGATATATTATTAGGAGTTTGAGCTTTGTTTGTCAAGTTTTACTATATTTTTCTAAATTTTTTTAAATAATTTTTTAATATTAAATAAAAAATATTTAATAATAAAAATAAATATATTTAATATCTTAAAAATATAAAATATATTTAATATTTTTTTATTTAAAAATTAAGAGAATTAATAAAAAAATTATATAAAAGAATTTAGAATTATTCTTATTTGTCATTTTGTGTTTTTGTTTTAAAAAAAATGAAAATCCTTTGCAATTAACAATGGTGAGTGGGTAGTGGCAGTAATTGATTTTCCTTGGTCCAAATTGTGATTTACGAAGACACTGTGGCAGGCGTCTTCCCTTTCCCAGGTTCCTGCTCATTTTTTATATACATGCAAAGGTCAGAGACAGAGTCTTCCCTTGTGCCTTCTGGTCGCCCCTCCTCTTCTCCCCCATCCAATCCATAAAAGGCCAAAAGCAACCCCATTCCATTCATCACTACCAAAACCCTACATTCTTCAATTGAAACCTGCAACCCTTTTTCTTCCCACATTCCCAAACCCCAAAAATCAACCATCAATAAAAAAACAAAAACCTTAAAAGAAACTAACCACTTCAAGTTCAACAACAAAAAATGTCCTCCCTCTCCTCCCCCTTCCCTTCTTGTTTTCGCCCCTCCCCAACCACCAACGACCACCACCAACACTATTCTCCTTCTCATCCTCCGCAGCCGCCGCCGCCGCCGCCGCCGCTCACCACCAACCCCAACCTCACCACATATCTGTACCACACCGACATAGGCATGGTTTCCCTCACGTGGTCACGCTCCATTCTGGGTCGCTCCCTCCACGTTCACCTCCACCACCACCCATTCGATTCCCCTCCTCTCCCTTCTTTCCCTTCCTTCCACCTCCACATCAAGCCCTTCATCTTCTGGAAAAAACACGGATCCAAGAAGCTCTCCCCCAACACCCACTTGTTCTGGAACCTCTCCAAGGCCAAATTCGGGTCCGGACCCGAACCCTATTACGGGTTCTACGTTGCCGTTGTGGTGGACAACGAGATGACCCTGCTGGTCGGCGATTCCAGCAAGGACGCGTACGCCAAGTCCAAAGCCCACGAACCCAAAAACACTCAATACCTCGTTCTGAAAAGGGAGCACGTGTTCGCCAACAAAATCTACGTCACGAGAGCAAGATTCGGCGGCAGGATGAGAGAGATTCTGATAGATTGTGGTGGCAGGGACAGTAACAGTTCCAGGCTTTGCTTCAGTGTGGATGGGGAAAAGGTGTTGCAGATTAAGCGGTTGAAGTGGAAATTCAGAGGGAATGAGAGAGTGGAAGTGGATGGGGTACCCATTCAAATATCGTGGGACGTTTATAATTGGCTTTTTGAGAAAGAAAACAGTGATGGGCACGCCATTTTCATGTTCAAATTCGAGGAAGAAGACGAAGAGGGAACAGGGGAGAGGAGTTTGGTGAATTTGTGGACGCAGCAAAATTGGAACTTGGGGTCTTATGAGTGGGCGAAAATGGGTAAGAGCTGGTCATATTCGTCGGTGTCCATGGCTTCTTCGGCGGGCTCTTTTGGTGGAAGCTCTTCGGTGTTGGAATGGTCCAGTATGGAGGAGAATGAGTTGGTCGTTCCCATTGGGTTTTCGTTGCTTGTTTATGCCTGGAAACGCTGAAGGGTGCTGCTTCTTCCTTCTCTTCTGTTATGTTCTATTTTTTTCCCCCCCACTAACCCCATTTATTTCGTGAACATAGAGGTTGAATTTATAAATCTACTTTAGGAGTTAGAAGCATATGAGAATCTATTGCTAGATTCCAACTTGATAATAGATCTGACTTTACAAGGGAGAAGAAGATGATAGCTGTAGTTGGAGGTCGTTGTAATTGTTTTCTTCCTTTTTTTTTTTCCCATTACACTTTGTTTCTTTCTGGCTTTATGTGGAACTTATTGCCATGTAATGTAGATTTTTTTGTGCTCAATTGTTTTCTGTTATCATGTTGTGAGAAACATATTGATTAAAGCATGATGGAACGAATTGAATTGCTTTCAGTTTGTTTAGCTGAAAGTCTGAAACAACTTCCTCTTATGATGATTATTATTATTATTTTAGTTTTGCCTTCTATTTACATGTGGGTGTGCTTAGCAGTTGGATTTTGATTGGAATAGTAATCGTAATGGGCATTCTAAATGTTCGACCAAATGACATGTGAGGTAGGAGGACCTATTCTTTTTTTTGGGTGCGTTTGCAAATGGCAGCTAAGCTTGTAAGCTGTAAGCCTTGCGTGACCGATACTAACCGTCAAGTTGGTTGACCTAGTCCACCAATAGTGGTTTGATTTTTTTTCCAAAATAAAACAAAAAAGTTTGCTGAAGAAAAATAGTTAATTGATTTGTTGCAAATAGTAGTCGTGAAGACCCTGTAGAAGGAAGGGGAGGAAAAAGTAAAGACAGTGCCTAATAGGAAGGAAACTTCAGAAGAAATGGGATAAGAGCAGTTGATCGTTGCGTTGCATAAGGGGTGTTCGTTCGTGATATGGACCACATGAGTTTGATTTTTGGATGTTGATTCCTCTTTTAGTCTTGTGAACACGAAAGAAAATAAATGGCTGTCTGCCAGCGATTTTTGTTGAGGCTGCAACTTTTTTACTAAGTCAATTGAAACGGAGAAATAAAGCTTTTTTAAAAGTTGTGTAGAATAAATTAATTAATAATTTTTACATTATTACTTTTAAGATAAAGTAACTATATGATATAAGAATTTATATAATTATTTAAATATTAATTAATCGATCAGATCCTCTCGTGATAAGAGAGGTTTTATTATTTTTTACACTTGTAAAAATGATATATATGACATGAGATATGTTATAAAAAAATAAAAAAATATATACTAAATACAGTATATAAATTTAAATATATATTTTTAATTAATAAAATCTTCTTTTATTTTTTATGAATAGGAGAAGATCTTTATCTATTTAGTCTATACAATTATATAAAGACAAGTATTTCTCCAATGAAATGAGCATTTTCTATACTTTAATTCATTTTGTTAGGTGATATGATAATTAGCGGTGATTAAGCGTTGGTTATACAACAAAATCAGGATGTGTAGGAACTTCTCTAATCTCCAGACCTTGTTATTCCTATCAACAATGGAGTTTCGTAATCTTGACAGTTGCGAGGGCTGTACATCATTAATTTGCTTAACACATCATATCTTTCCCAGTAATTTATTTTTGGGTAACAAATTATTTAATAAAATTGCTCTTAAATCAGATATAGTAGTAATGATTTTTTAATACTTAGCCGTGTACACATTACACGGTCAATTACATTTTTATGTTTTTAATCATTATTACTTTACAAATTAAATTTACAAAGTTTAGTGTCATATAATTAAATAAATAAGTGTGACGATAATATTTTTAGAAATTATATTTTGAAGCAAATATTTAAAAAAATTATATCAATTTTCACCATGATTATGTAACTTACAGTGAAAGTATGAAATTTTCTATTATGATTGCGTAGCATGTCTTGACAACTTAAGTTTGAACTTTAGGATTAATTAATTTTTCTAAATGCATGAGGCTAATGTAAAGAGTGAATCCTTAAATTTGTCGGAGGAGAGACTTAGTCTTAATTAACACAAAAAATAACTTGATAACTACAACCAAAAAAAAGAAAAATTTGTGAAACATAAAAAAGAGTATGTCTAAGTTTATATATATTTGCGGCTACGGACTAGAGGTTCATCATATCTAAATTTATGTAGGAATTTGTGAAAAATAATGTATTAATGTACCAAAAAAATATGTAAAAAAAAAACTTGTATCTAAAATGAGAAAATAAAGATATTTCTATTCTTCTATCATTTAATAAGTTAAGACCACGATACACTTTACTAAATTAAGAATATATATATTTTACTTATTCACTTTATAAATAATTTTACTTTAGCCTTATGTTTAATGTGACTTAACAGTTATTTGTACCCACATGCATAGACAATTTTTGTAGGTTTTTTTTGGGAGGGGGGCAGGGTTAAATATAGATATTTGGCATCTAAAAGGACTGAAGAATGGTTTAAGATTGTGTTTGGATAGGAAAATTTAAGAAGTGAATGTATTTTAAAGAGGATTGAAATCAATCTTCCTGTGCTGACGACGAAACACAATTTCTGGGAAGATTATGACGTTCCGGAGAACAGAGAGATACGACATAGACAATGGTGGTGTGAGGTAGTGAGTGATGGATCACAGAGGATGTTGATATTGATGGCTTATTCAATCATTCAAATGTTTGCCAATCATATTTGTATCAAGATAAAAGTTTTTTGTAAATGTCGAGAGACTGAATTGATGCAAATTCAATGTCTTCGTATATCAAATTATGCGAATTTCTGAATTCTTCCTTCTATACATTATCTAATTGTGTTTAGAAACGCAGCTCCAAAAAAAATTGTGTTTAGAAACGTTTTGTTTAAAAAGTAAATAATAATTTCAATGGCAATATTTTGTAAGTTTTTTTTTTCTTAGAAAATAATTGAAATAAGAATTCATACACTGAACAAGTTAGGAGATACACGCTTACAGCTCCATAAAACAAGAACAACGCAATTTCAATGTGCTCGCTACCTACTTTGAAACAAGTAATGCTAAATATTACTAATTAATTTTACGAATGTATATATGAAATAGATTTGTTATGATATATATATTGATATTTAAAATATACATCTCATATTTGTAATTGATTTGCTCCTCTTTTAACTTATGAAAATGAAATTCTACATTAGTAATACAATTGCTATAAAACTATCTAAAAAAATAGCACTAATATTTAGAATTAGCTCTTTACCGTTTGCTCATTAATTAATCCTAAGTCTATAGAATTAAAATTGGAATGGTAAAAATCTACCCATCCATGGTATTTTTGAAGATTAACCGCATTGGAGTGGGTATTGGATATTCATTTAATAAAAAAGGAAGGGTGAAATTCACAATACCCTTTTAATACTCGTTCTGCGTGTACTCAAGAAATATGCTTTTTATTTTAATATTTTATACATATTATAATATTTTATCCTTTTTTTAAGATAAGATAAGAATATATTACCTTTTATTATTTTACAATGAGTTTTTTAGTTAATAAGTTTAAAATAATAAAAATTATTAAAAAGACTTATAATTTTATGTAATAATTATTTATATGAATTAATCATTACAAAATATAATTAATATTTATATTTTTTATAACATTCTTTTGATTTAATATAAATATTTTTAATTATTAAATAACATAAGAATATATTATCTTTTATTATTTTACAATAGGTTTTTTAGTTAATAAGTTTATAATAATAAAAATTATTGAAAAGACTTATATTATTTATATAATAATTATTTATATGAATTAATCATTACAAAATATAATTAAACTTTGTACTTTTTTATAACATTCTTTTGATTTTATATAAATATTTTTAATTTTTAAACAACATAACAACATATGATGTTTGATTTTATCTATTTAATTTTTAAATTTTTAAAAATATTATTTTAAAATACCCATGAGTATCTTTTTAATTATTTAATTTTTAAAAATCTTTTTTACCTATGTAAATATTTTTAGTTATGAAATATCAAGAAATATTTTATATACACCAGGATATACACACCGTATTTATATCGTATGTTAAGGCTATGTTTGGATTGATGTGATTGAGTGGAATGAAATGGAATGGAATGAGATGAAGATAAGTTTCATTATTTGGTTATGTTAAAAAATTCATCACATCCCACCACAAACTATTAATTTTCTTTCCTCCCAATTTGGGGGGTATAAGATGGAATCATCTTTTCTGTTATAATTATACTTAGAATTTTATTATATTAACCTCATATCTTAAAATTAATGTGTTTGCAATAAGGGTAATTTATGAAAAATAAAAGTATAACTCTTACGATTTCATTCACTGCTCAAATAATAGAATAATAATTTTATTTTATTTCATCCTAAAATATTCAAACAATGAAATAGTACTTTTATCTCATTTCATTCAATTTCATCTCATTATATTCCATCAATTACTAAATATCTAAATATAATCTAAGGTGAGAGAAATGTCAAATTATTCTGTATGCGATTATAATATTATTGTAATATATAAAATAATTTTATGAATGAATTAAATAAAGTTATATGTATTTTGATTAAGCAAATAAGGAAATTGTTAAATATCTATGGATATCAGTATCACGAGTATCTATCTCCCTGCAAGTATTGTAATTCGCAAATGAGTACCATTGATAGAGATGGTGGCGAGAGACAACACTACTAGCCCTAAAAATATTATCTTTGAATGAAAGAAATATATAGTAATAGGGTTTTTGAAATCTAAATTGATGCAAATAATTTCCTTTACCTGTTCAAAACTTGAAACGTCAACTTGTTAATTTGTGGATGCCAGTTAGAGTAACAATTTTTGCTATTTGCACGTCAAAAACTAGGATGCCTTTCACTTGGGCAAGAGTTTAAAAGTTGGGAAAAAAGCAATGTACCCCCATATAAAGTCAAAGTAGGAGCCATTTTATTTCAAGCGTATAGCCCAAAACACTGGTGCTTTACGTTGCCTTGCCTTCCAGTTGCATTTGCAACCCTGTTTCCGCAGGCAATGCTTGAGTCATTTCAGAAAAGTAACCAGGAAACAATCCCGTTTGCTAAATTTTAATATAAGCCGACGATTAAGACTTTTTTACTGTTTGTTTGGATTTTCATGTGCCAACTAGAACCCCAAAGAGAATTCTAAACAATAAAAAAATGTTTATATATTATATGGTTTAATTGTTGGCAGATACGATGAATAACACTCGGGTGGTCCACGAGTACGACTTAGTATCAACCTTATCATTAATGATACAACATTTATGTTAAAAAAATTATACACCCTAGCGGAACTTGAACTCTGCATTGCCAGAGTATTCGTTACGCCATGAGCAACAGACAATAGGTGAATTTTATATTGCAAGTGATGCAATTTCCATTTTTTTTTAAGCATATTGGGTTTGATGTTGATCAAAGATTTTTATAGATTGTATAATTTTTTTTATAGTAAGTTAAATATTAACATTTTTATAGTGCAAAGTACAAAGTGAAGTGGATAAGGTAAGTGTTTTAATATTTTCTTGTCATGTGAGTAGAGATGGGTTTGGTGTTATTTCAAAGGATGAGAAGCCGGATTAAGGTGACAAAAAATTCGCTCTAACTTGACCCATTGCTAACCCTATTAATCTGTTAACTACAGTTCAAAATGCACCTTCTCTAGTACTTTAGGACATTGATTTGCAAAATCCTTACATTTCTTATATGGGTAATATAAGAAGAGAAAGGATTAATTATTTTTTATGTTATTTTTTTCATGTGAATAATTTGGTATGTTCTAAATGTGAGTAATCAGCATAAAAGAAAATTCAACACAAAATGGGAGGCAGAGAAGCCGAAAGCCCAATTATATATTTTGGGGCTAGATTCAGTTTCAGTTTCATACAGTCAAACTCCATCGTCCGTAAGAATAAGGATGTTAGAAAAATAAGGGATTTAGATTCTTTCATGTCATATTTTTTATATAGTTAAATAGAGGAAAAAGATAAATATAAAGTTATTTATAAATATGATCCAGATTTCTTTTCATTACTTAATTACATGAAAAAAAATAATGGTATAAAAGGATTCAAATTCAAAAAATAAGAGGTTCCAACTTCAAATTTCTTTGGTAAAGGTCGCGGAGCGGAAGGCGCGGGTTGTGTGGGCACGACTTCTTGAGAAGTCTTTGTTAGCTGTTATGCTTTTTTAAAGCCACATTGCATGTCCAAATTACGAGAAAACGAAAAATAGGCCGTGCTCCTTAGTGTGTGTTTGGGAACACATTAGACATCCAAAACGTAAGTTCATTTGTATAGATGAAGAAAAAGTTTGTTTGAATAAAATTTGATTAAACTTATTTTGTACTATTTTAACGTAAAAATTGCCTCTAACTGACTTAGAATGAAAGTAAGAAATTCTTACTTTTGGATTTTGAGTTATAATTTTATCTTTAATATTTATTTTGTTAAATTAACTTTTGAAATAAAAATTGTCAAATATAAATCACGTTATTGTAAGTTTATTTTTAATCAAACTTAAGTTTACAAAAATAAGTTAACTCAAACTTAAGTTTACAAACTCTAATCTAAACACACACTTAGTCTTTACATTACACCTACAAGTTATGGTACAACAGGGCAAAGAAAGGGGAAAGATTGTGTTACCTAACTCCCTGAACCAGCCGACACCTTACGTGAGAATAAAAATAGAAACAAACTAAACACTCTATAAAAAAAAAATAGGTAGAAAATCTCACAAAATCCTTTGGAAACTTAAAAGGGTGGTTGAAAAAATTTGAACTAAGTATAAAGCAATGAGTAAAAATTTCTCAACCACTCCTTAAGCATATGTGATGATTTTATGACGTTTTCTTACGTGTATTTATCAATGTCTCTTCTTAAATAAATGAATTTAAAATTTTGGTTGTTATTGGAGAGTTAATGGCTAGTTTTTATCTTTTGTTTTTTCAAGCTCATATGCTGCGATTAAAACATCAAAAGCCCATGTATACCCAAAGCCCAAGCCTAGATCACCACTTACGTTAAACTCGGCCTCGCAGATCACCACTTCGTCCGCGGATGCCTCGGTAAGTCCAGCTTTCAACCTCACATTAGGATGAGCCCCCCCCAAAAAAAACCACCTTACGTTAAGCAAGAAACTTCAAAAAGAGATTCGGTAGACTCAACCAATTGCTGTATCTGTATGGAACTAAGATTTTTTCGTACAAATCTGCTTCAACCATTGGCTTGAAGGACTACAAGTGTTTGTGAGTCTAGATTATAGTTTGCAAATTATACTGAGACTGAAGTTGAGTTTGGTATGTGGGTAAAAATTTCATGGATTAGTTTTACTTGTAAAATTGTATTGGAAAGTCATCCACGAAAATTTCACCCCATTTTTACCTCCATACCAAAGTGACCCCTAATGGAAAAATGTAGTCCAAAAATAAAAAAGACTTGATGGAAAAGTAAATTTTTTTTCATTCCCACTCAAATCATGGTTTGATACCAAAATCATGTTAAACACAACTAAAATTTTATCAAAGTTTGTGAATGAAACTCGGTTTGAACCCTCTAAACTATAGTTTGAGCCATGCTATATAACCATGCGAGTTAAAAGGATCCTGTAGGATGGGTAGACTCCGAAATCTCTATTTCTCAAAACATTTCGTACCTTGTATTTCACAATTGATTAGAATGATCCTGTAGGATGGGATTGGGAACTCTAATTAGATTCAGTATCTTAAGCACTTGATACAGAAATTTGGACTCCAATTTATGATGATTTAAACTCTGTATTACCCTCAACTCACTGTCTCTTACATTTCAATTTTCCAGTCTTGCTTTATTTCACACTTCAGTACCTTACACAACGAACACATATGCTACATCAGCTAATGTAGATTAAATAATATTCAAGAATACATAGCCTAAAAATATAGAAATAAAGGAACTTGCCATTCACTGAAGGAAGAAAGCCATTTAAAAAAGAACAGAGACAAAACAAAGCAACCATTCCATAGTAGCTATTGCCACACTATGAAAGATATACAGCAGAACAGAAAGATGGAGCAAATAAACAATTTCCTTCCCTGCTCATCTTAGGTTGCTTACATAACTCTAGAACCCTATATTTCGGAGCCTGGCTCCTGTCAAGGCTTTACTAGTTTAGTTTACTGTTAAGGTTGAGGTTGAAGAAGCATTAATCAAAGATGAAGATGGAGGAAGGTAATGTCTTTGGCTACTACTTTTAATTGCTGAACCTTGAGGGCGAGACGACAGTGGAGGATTGGAAGCAGCCTCATACCTGCAAGACTGGCTTCTCATTTTCTTCTTTTCTCCTTCCTGAACCCTGTCTACTGTAACTTGCCGAACCTTTGTGTCATTTAGCCCAGGGGGAAGAACGCAGTTGCAGAAAAGACCTTCATATTGAGGAGCAGAACTTAGAATTAGAAATCATGACATGCTTAATAGTTTTTTACAAGGTGCAGCATAGGAACACCAATCACATAACAAGTACATATTTAATGGGGAAAGAAAACTGTAGCATCATCTAAAGCAGCCTATGATTTAAAGATATCAATAGATGCTGGCAGTGCAGCCTACTGTCACTTCGTGCAAGGGGACTCTATTCTGCAGGAACAAGCATGCTTGTTGTGAAAAATGCTTCTCATTTAATTACTCTATGAATTTTAAGCTACTGACCATCAACTAAATAAAAAAATTAAAAAAATTCACTCAGCTTTATTTCCAATAAAATTATAAATGAAAAAACCATGTGAAAAATAATTAGAATCTAGTAACAGGTATCAGAAGAAAAGGTTAATTTGAAACATAACATTCAACAATCATAACCATAAAATTACATATCGCAAAATTGTAATGAAATGCAAGAAGAAGAAGAAGTTAATTTTTCCCAGAGCTCATATTGGTGTTAGATTTTAAAATGTGCTCTTTGCAATAAAAATGAAGGTAAAAGTTAGCAAAACTTATCAGTTATTATGCATAAGGGGGACAAAGAAAGAGAGAAACATAATTGGTGTCATTGCAGATTCTAGTGGTGGCTGGTGAGCAATTGTATTGATCACTGAAATTAACAACTATGCTTGATACCTTTATTTTTAGCCAGCAAATAATTTATTATAAAATTTCATTTTTACAATTATCATAGTTGCCTGGAAATTTTCTTAACATCTGAGAGAAAAACCAAGGCATACAAAACAGGATGAAAGATAATAAGTTAATAGGCAATGAGAATATGTTTTGATCTATTTCTTACCAAGTCGAGCAAGTCGATTTACCCATCGAGGGATTGACTTTCCCATTAATTTGAGACAAACATCATTACAGAAGTGGTTGCAGTTTTTTGAGATGAGATGATAGGTGCTCCCAGAGTACTCTTGAGCTAGTTTCTCCATAAGTGCCCGAACATCTTTCGGGCCCAGATCTGTTGTTCCCATGAAAATTGATTTTCTGAAAGTGAACCCAGGACAGTGTCTCGGTTGCACTTCAAAAATTCCCGTTGTGTCATGTTCATGTGCTCCAAAACCATATTCAATACCATGAACTGCAACAAAAATAAAATTATGAAATACTATTTTAAGTATCAAGTATCAACAGGCAAAAGAAATTTTAAGTTAAACCAGTATTAAAAAAAAACATATAAATGGTGGACCGGTGCCTTGACTCATGGTATGCTTGAATTATTATGAATATAATAATAATGAGCAATGACAATTGACAAACTGCTAACATTTTAATTAACCAAAAAAAACCAACAAAGACAACTAAAGCAGTTGAGGAAAATGGAGTTTAGTCAGGGCAGCTTTGGTTTTTCTCACTTTTGAAACAACAAGGAGAACCATCATTATTAGTCTACATAATCACTTTAGCCTTCCATGGATGATGGATATAAAGAAGAGATCTTTTATTGCATACTGTACAATAATCCACTGAAATTAAGGACGAGCTTAATTTCCACCAAACAGGTCATAAAATTAGCACAACCACTGATCTTAAATAAAAGTACGATGATTTGGGTTCCCTTAACAACAGGTGGTGGCTGAAGCTGATTAATACCCAAAGTTTCATTCATTTACTGGCTTCCTTGATATGAAAGAAACAACAAAAAATATATGCAAGAAAGAGTGTTGGGGTTACCTTGAACTCCAGAATGGTAGACTCCAAGGCCAAGCCAATAGGCATAGCCATTGATGGGGGTGAGGTCATAGACGTTGAGGTAAACCGGAACGGTGCCACGGTTCTTCTTCCGTGGCACCGCTACCAGTTTACACAGCATTATGATTTGGTTGTGCTCACGCTATCCTTATGTAAATGGTGACGGCCAAAGGGAAGAAAATTTAGAGGAAATCCAAGGGTAGAATGGGAAGGAGGAAGATTGTTCCACCTCCTTCAGAATATATGGGGCCTTTTTCCTTTGGAAGAAGATGAAGATAAAGAAAAATAAGAAGAAGAAGAATCTTCAATCTTGTATGGCTATGGCTGCTGCCCTGGCATCTACCTGCGGCCGAAAGTATTTTGCTTTCACCAACCTTTTACTTTTCATTTATTATTATTATTGTCCCCGTGCTCCTGCTCGGTAGATGCCTCATGTCTTTTTTTGCTTTGCTTTTTTTTTTTTGTACAATTTGCTAATTTTTTTGGGTACATATATGTTTTTTTTTTTTTTGCTTTAATTAAACTTGGTTCCTATATTTTGATTATTTTAACTATAGTCTATTTTTTATTTTTTATTTTAGCTTTTTCTTTAATTAAAGGTACAAGTGAGTTTGTAGGAAAATAAAAAGGTGGTAGTAAATATTGAAAAGTATTTTCGATATAGAGTGATTGGTTTTGTGGTAAATAAATATATGATATATAAGTAGGTATGTAACTATAAATTTGAATTTCAATTATACTAATTACTTGGAATCAAGTCATAAAAAATATTTAAATAAATCATTTAATTTTAATGTGGATGATATATTTTTAATTAAATTGAATAGGTCAATTAGTCGAAATGTATACAAATTAATCAAAATATCACCTTATTGAAATACCAAAAATAATAATCTAATTTTATCATCTCATTTTAATATTTTTTAAGGTATTTGAAATGGTAATATATATATATATATATATATTATATATAATTTTGAAAATCTTATAGATTTTAATGATTTGAATTTACAAATCATGTTAAATATGATGAGATTTATTAGGATTTAATTCAATTTTAAATTTATTTTCTCCTTTAATACAAGCCCCTCTCTCTTTATTTATTTATTCTCTTTTATTCTAATCTTTTTGCAAGAGTGCAAGAGTGGAGGCTATTATTTTTCTTCTTTGGTGGCAGCTCCACTTCTCCTCTTCTTTTTTTTTTAGTGTATTTTTTCAATAAGTAATTCAGATCTATTAGATGTTGTGCATGTTTATTTAAATCTATTTTTTTAATGATAGATCTTATAATTTTAGTTTTGTTTTTATTTTTTTTGGTTAATATTTTTATTTTTCTTAGTGGTTATTTCTATCTTAATAGTCTTATAGATTAAAAATAAATAAATTTATTTTAAAAAGAAACATATTATAGTACATGTTTGGCAACTTTTTTTTCAAATAAACTTTTTTATTGTTTAATTATATTTGATAAAATTTACTTTAAATTTTGTACGAAATTTAATACATTATAATTTTTTTTCATAATACTTAATATTAAATTTTATAATTCTAAATTTTAAATTATTTTTACACTTTAAGATATAAATATTATTTTATCATTAATTAAATAATTTATTTAATTATTTTAATATATTTTAATAATTTAATATATAAAAATAATTTATTTTTATATTATTTAAATAAAATAAATTAATTTAAAATTATTTTTTTAATATATTTAAATATAAAATTAATTTTATTATATTAATATATAATAATTATTATTAAAATAATTAAATTTTTACAATTATTTTTAAACACTCCCATAATCTTCATTTTCGACACTTTTCATCAGCTGAGGTAGAGGACGTGAAAAATTGGATATTTTTGTCTTTATTTAATAATTTACATTTTAGTTTCCATTATAAAACCCATTATAATATTAAAAATTATGATATTACACTGTGATTTGGTCCTTCCGAGGTGGACGATTGAAGACTATGACTTAAAAAAAAAGTAATGAATACTTAAAAGAAGTGTTTACGTCTAGGGATTATAAAAGGGAAACAAAGAACATTTCAAGAATTCAGAGGAAAATGGAGATGGCTTTGATAATAATTTTTAACTCACTTTTCAGAATCAGTTGTAGAACAAGAAGGGAACAGCAGTCCAATTTTGCTCAGGTTTCTGACTTCGATTTCACGACAGCCAAAGGCGCATGCGCCATCAGCGGCTTTGACAGCGTGTGCTGCTGGGCAGGGATTCAGGAAGCATGCAGGATGTTCAGCAATAGAATAATATTTTATACATTAGTTGTGATTATTTTTTAAATTAATATTTTTTGTTAACTTTTTTTATTGTTTATGATATATTTAAATATTTTTTAATATTTTTCATATAAAATTTAATGTATTATAATATTTTTTTCATAAGTTTAAAGTTTAAAATTTATGAGTTCTAAATTTTAAATTTTTTATAAATTTTGATATAAAAATATTATTTTATTTTGAATTAAATAATTTTTTAAATTATTTTATATTTATTTTAATAATTTAATACATAAAAATAATTTTTTATATTATATAAATAAAATATATTATTTTAATTTTTTTAACTAATATATCTAAATAAAAAATAATTTTATTATAATTAATTATATAATAATCAATTATTAAAATAATTAAAATTTTCACAGTTAAATCAAACACACCTTTAATTATGTTTGAATATTTAATAATTGATAGAATAAAATAAAATGAGATAAGATGAGATAAAATAGAATGAAATAAGAATATCATTCTATTATTTGGATATTTTATGATGAAATAGAATAAAGTTATCATTTCATTATTTAAAAAGTAGATAATTTTTTGTAGGATGAAATGAAATTCTAATAATAATAATAATAATAATAATAATAATAATTCTAATAATAATAATAATAAAAAAATTTATAATTTTTTCTCATACTCTATAATCCATCTTACTCATTTCCATTTATAATCCTTTTTAAACATACATAGAATCTATCTTACTCATTTCTATCCTATTTTATCCTTTTTAAACATACTCAAACGATGAAACATATTTATATTTTATTTTATTTTTTTCATTTCACTCAATCCCACTAATTCAAATATAACCTTAATCCATGTTTATTTTTTATTAAAACCTCTTTTAAAAAAAAGTGGAATTGAAACCTCTTTCAGTAATTCAGTAAATTTTTTTAATAAATTATTTATAAATAAAATTTTAGTTTCGATCACTAAAAAACATCTTTTTGTAATTCAGTAATTTTTTATTTATAAATTATTTTAAATATAATATAAGTTAATTTAATTTTTTTTTATTTTGAAATATTTTATATTTGTCTCTTTTTCGGCTTGGAGCGCTGGTAAGCTCGCCAATCCCTGTGCCATTCGTTTACTTAAAATCAGCTAGCACTTGTAGAGCTTTTTCGATCAATTGGTCCTGTGATTGAGCTCTGTTTTGAAAACATATAATTTGATTATTTTGATAATAAATAATTTAGTCAAATAGTTATATTTTTTCAATTACTATTGCTCAATTCTTATTTAATTAATTTAATACAATAAATATTTTGAAATTGATGTAGTATTAATGTAAAAAATTATAATCTTGCTATCAAAATTTATATCACAATATTTAGATAAAAAGAATTTATATCACAATATTTGAAAAAGGAAAAAAAATTATAGCACAACATTATATCAAATTTAATCAATTATATAAAAATATATGTAGTTTTTAAGAGTTCATTTGTTATACAAAATAGTAATTCTATTCTGTCTTTATTTAGTAAAAGATAATTATTAAAATTATATTTAATATAAAAAATTAACTCTGTGATAAGAAAAAATAAAAATAAAAGCAATGATGGAATGAGTTATGCATTATTGGTTGTGTTTAGAACAAGATGATAATTCTTTGAAATTTTTATTTTATCAATTTTAATAAACTGGTAATGTAAAATTTTTAATATTCTCATGAAATGATATATTAACACATTGAAATATTTATACTTTCTGGATAGTAGTTGACTAGTTGTAATAGTTATTTTTTTAATAATTTAATAATACATAATTGGACAAAAGTATAAAAAAATTTACACCAACAAAATGACAATGTATTAAAACTAAATATAAAAGAATTTGTTGAAAGGAAATAGTAAAAAGATAATATAATTCGAAAAATTAATAACAGGAACAACTTACAACATGACGAAGAAATTTTAACCAAGCGGCAATTGCTAAATTTACTGATTGCGGCATACTATAATGATGTGTGATAATGGAGCTTGAAGACAAAGGTGGAATTGTTATAAGTAGTGGATGTCGGGGTTCGGAAGCCCGGAGCCCACAGCCTCCCACCTTAAAAAGCACCCATTATTGTTTTATGGAGGATTTTAAGATACACTTTAGGGGTATTAATACCATCATGTGATGTGATATATTACAAAGTATAGTTAATTTAGTTAAGTAGACAAATAATTGCATTATGAGATTGATAATAGGTGTTCAATTGTGGTTAATGATATATGAATAAGTGGTTAATTTAGTATAACATTAGTTAATTCAGTTTGTGTATGGTACCTTATAAATTATGGATAATAATTCTCTCATTTTGACAAAAAATAAGAGAAGTCTTGTTATTTAATAAAAGAAAATTAAAAAAGTAAAAAAAATAAAAAATAACTTAGATAGAGATATAAATAAGAGGACCTTCCTTATTTTTTGACAACAGGATAAGATCTTTATTCATAATTTATTTGTAAGTTTCATTATTTTGGTTTGGGTTTTGTTAATATATGTCTTTAGGCACATGCTAATGAATTAAAACAATTTAATTAATTTTTATTAAATCATCATAATTATTTAAAATTATTAAATAATTTTTAAATTTTAAGATATTAAATATTTCAGTTTTTTATTTATTGGTTTTTATTTTTTAATTCCTTGTTATGTGCTTTTAAAAGTATATTGAAAAAAACTTTTTAGTTTTTGGAACTACTGCGTACTCAAAATGGGGCATTTGAACACTTCGTAAAAAATAATGGTTGAATTATACTACATATTCTATATAGACACATAACGTATAAAAGTATACCGTTAATGTAATGATAATATGATAAGGAATAAAGATAAAAGAAAGTAGTATAAAAAAAATTATTGATGAGTTTTACAACACATCCACACAGCTTTAAAAGTAAAATAAAATTACCATAAAAGAAACAAGTTTAACTATTTTAATAATAACGTAAAAAACAGCAGGGAATAAAAAACAAAAAAATTCACTCCAATAACTATGGAATGTAGTTAGTATCCTCCACCCAATATTTTAAAACCAGAACCGAATATTAAATCGGTGAAGTTTTTGGATAATGGTTTAATTGATTTAATGAATTAAATTTGTGATTAATTTGTAATTAAATTATAATTAAATTAAAAATATTCAAATCAAATATATAACTTATTCATGATATGATGGATTCAACTGACATATTTGATCTAATTTTTTTTTTTGGAGAAAACATCAAGGCCTCACGTTCAAAGAGAACTAAGAAACTACATTATGAGAAAAAAGAAATGACACTTGCATAAGCAAGCAAAATAATAGAAAGAAAAAGAGGCATAACTTCAAAGGAGTGTAACTCAAGAGTAAGAGAGTGACCATGTTTGAAAAGTAAATCAATGCAACTGTTGTCTTCCTTATATGTATACTTAAGCCTGATTTATTAGTTATGTTTGAGGAGCTGTCTGATTCTAGACATAATAACTGTATAAGAGTGTCAAAAAAGAGAGAGTTAGAGTTGATAAGACTCAAAGTACAATGAGAATTTGTTTTAATAATTTATCTCAATATATCTTTTTGAAAAGTCAAAAACAAATTCAGAAGATACCATTTAACTCAGCCCAAGTACTAATAGATTGATCAAGATTTGAGCAAAAAAAAAAAAACCCTTCATCTCATTCTTAACAAGACTACCGCGGGCAGCATTATGCTAGTTGGATAAAAAAGAACCAATATAGAGAGTTATTGCATCAAAAATAGTTTGAAAATGTAATTTGAAACCAAAAAAACTAATAATGTTTGATCTAGATTTTAAAACATTGTATCAACCAAAAAATCGTCAACCGTTTGGGTAGCAAAGTTAATTAATACTCCCCAGTTCCATCCCATTTCCATTATTATTGTCCGTTTAGAAAATTTATTTTGCTCTAAATTATTTGTCATTTTAGAGGAAATGAATCTGTTCACGTGTAATGTTATATGTCAATGTCATTTGTTTTGTAAGACCTTGTGTTAGAATCTTTGTGTTTATTTATCTTCATATGATGTTATTAAAAGAAAATTTCATAGGAGAGGATCCATTCCTTATTTTAGACTATAAAAAAAGTATTAATTAATTTTTCTAACTTTACTCTCATTATTTATTATTATCGCAATTAAACCAATAATTATATATAATTCATTATTAATTAATTTTTATAATTTTTTAAATATAATTTTATCGTATTAAATTATATTTCTTTATATTTAAGATTATTTAATAATATTTTTAATTTTTGTATAAAAATATTAAAACACTGATAAAATGAAATAGATGGAGTAATGTGAAGTTATATTATTGGGTGGGCTACCTTATCCAAGTTTGCTAGCTCCACTAACCATGTAGAAAGCAATATGGTTTGGTTTTGGAGTATAAATAAAAGATTTACCTCCTCTAAAATGTGGAGTGCAATTTAGAGGGCAAAATGTAAAATCTTAATGGTTGATGAAATATTAAGAGTTTAAAATTTTATAAAATATATGTACTTACATAGTATATTATATATGTGTTATTATCTTTTATCAACGATTAAGATTATGTACTTTATTCTTTAAAGTATACTTCACATCTGCATTTTAGAGTAGACAAATCCATAAATTAAACCCTGAAATAGAATCAAAACAATACCATTTTTGGGAAAACCCATCAAATTGCTTCCCAGTATGGCATGGCCATTTGATCGGGGTACACATACCCAATAAATTTTGGGGCTATTGCAGGCTTCTTTTTCTCTCGATGTTCTTTTGGTTGCTTTTGGGGCAAATAACATATAGCTGGTGAAACGGAAAGACATAATATGATAATATTACTTATCAACCAAAGCAGGTCATTCAGAAATCAGAAGAACCGAAACAAGACTCACATCCCATGTAGCGTCTTATAACTTTATTCATCATTTGGTACCAAAGGAATCGATGCTTTCTTTCTTTTCCGTCATATTTATCCTTCTCTTTCTAGGAGAAAAGAAGTCAGATGCTTTTTCTTGGAATAAATTTGTCGAGTCGTGGTGGGTGGAAAAGGATGTTTTTTATTTATTCAAAATAGCTTAATAGCATATATATTATGACATTTGAACCCAGCAACCACAAGTAAATTTCACGTGCATCATGATCATGGGACTCACTCACGACAGTTGGGCTCACTCAAAGCATGAGAACTTTTATCACAGCTTTCCTGGGCCAAGCGTAACTACCAAATTGCCATGTGGACTTTTAATTAGGAGCCATATATAATTTTTGGATTGGGTTTTGGAACGAAGGACATCAAAATATGTCATAATAATATCACATGTAGAGACTATCAGTTTATATTATTATTTATTACTCGGTAATACGATTTTTTAATCAATATTAATGAGGTAAGATATATGATGTCAATTATAGATTTAAAGAAAAAGATATATGAAGTCAATTAGTTAAGTCATTGAGAAACTTAAGAGGCGTGAAAATTTTTACACTAAATTTTATTTTTGTTAGAAGGGAGGATTTAAGATAAAGAAGCGTTTTTGAATCTTTATACTAAATTTTATTTTATTTATCTTGATACTTAATAATAAATTTTATTACAATGCATTCTCTTCAATCAATTATAAATTCATGATTCATATCACCCATACACCGTACCACCTTGGTCATGGAAGTTGAAAACTCAACCCTCTGAAATTGGAAATGGTTTTGCTTCTTTCTTTAATTGTCACAGGCAAACTCACATGTATTGTCCGTGATTGTATGCAGCTTTGGCACCTTTCTCACTTGCCTACGTGCAACGAAATATCCCTGTCACTCAACAACTTCCTTTTCAACTACGACCTCCTTTCCTTTGAGGATCAGGCATGAAATTGTTTCCACTTCCTCCCTTTTATTTTTACTATATTCCAAATAAAATATAAACATTCTAGAGACACAAATGCTAAACAAACACAACTCCAATTTGTTTACTATATTTTTTTATTAAATCACTTTTTATATTATTTCTGATACTATTAAGATCAATGTTGGCATGTTAATATTTTTATTACTTAATCATAATTATAAAAAAATAATATAAAAAATGATGTAAAATTATCATTTTAAAAAACAATGCACAGAGCTGTCAGATTTCGTGTGAATTTATATAAAATTAATAATGTTAGATTTCACGGTAATTTATACAAAATATTAATTTATTCCCGCATAGAATTTGAAAATTATTTTAGTAATTAAAATATAAATAATATATATAAAACTACTATTTAAATATCTCCATTCCTTATTTTAGATGCTCATGTTTAAAAGTTTTAAGGTCTTGATAATATTATACGTTAAAAATTAAATTTTATTTAATTTATAATATTAAAATTTTCATCTTGTATTTTAAATGAGAAAAAATCTAATAATAATATGAGCATGCGACGCTGTGGGAGTGAGAGGCTTCTTCAAGCCTTCAACTAGTGCCCTTTACCGCCGATGTGCAACGACGCCAACGATTTGGTTCGAGCCTTTGACCAACGCCCTTTGCCGCCGACGATCTGCTTCAACTTGTTAAGGAGCTTTCATACAAACCTATGGCTCTTCCACTTTTTGACTTTGTTCCTCACTATAATGGACCAGATCTAAAAAAATTTCTTGTTATCTCCCTATAAACTCTTTTTGCTGTTTTAATCAGTTCTGATTATTAGTTATTTGTTGATTTAGTCAACTAGTCTTTTTCTTTTGGAAAATGTTATTCTTATAACTTTAAAAAGAAGTATAAGTATTCTTTACAATCTTTTTAAGAGGTGTGATTAAGTGAGAGAAAGTGATAGAAAAAAATATGTATAATTAATGATATTTGATGAAGTGGAAAAATAGATGTATATACTATTTGATGTAAAAATATAAGAATTATTTTTTTTTTGGTTTTGTATTGAAAATTTGAAACTTCATTGGTTCTATGAAGACTCTGAAAAAAGGTTGAAAAATGTATGACCCGAGGAACCTAACCGAAGCAACCCGACTTTAATTGGGTTGGTTTTGTTAGGGTTTACTGAAAAAATTGTAAAAACCAAAGCCCAAGTCATTTATTAGGCTTGGACATTTTTATTGAAGGTGTCAATACGCTAGAAAAGTATAATGTGTACGGTGTGAGGATAATGGCGTAACAGCACTTTAATTTAGGCCAATCCTCCATTGCATTGGTAGGGCTAGTTCAACAGCCCAAGCCATTTATTAGGCTCACTACCGTCCATTGCAATGCAACATCCCCAAAATATCGAAATTCAATACCGTCGCCCAATCTACCCACGTTAAGCTTATTTACTCAGCTTTCTTACTGAAATGGAAATTAGTCAAATTGACGATGCGTAATTCAGTTATATTTTATAGAATCTTAATCTAATTTAATATGTTGTTATGTGTCTATTATTTATGTAAAATTTTTTTTTACCTAAACTTGGAGCACTCTGTTAGATGTATCAGACTAATCATGATTTAGTATTTTTATGAATATTTGTATTACATAATTAATTTCACAAAAATTAATAAAAATACTAAGTCTTAATTAGTCTGGTGCACCCAATTGTAGTGCTTTAAGTTTAAGTAAAAAATTTTCTACTTATCTAATATATTATCATGTGTTATTTTTAATCTCAATTAAATTAATTGATATCTAACAACAAATTAAATAGATAATGAACACGTGACCACATATTATATGAGAGTTGGAGAAAAGCCAAGTTTTGTACGTTGTATTTTGTTTCCGCTCACAAAAGCAGGTTCATTTTTTTGGGTACATAAAAAATTTATAGCTTTGATTCTTGTTTTCTTTTTCTTTTTTCCCATATTTCTAGGTAATAAAATAAAAATGTAAATCTTAACCCCCAAAAAAAAAATGAAAATATTAGAAAACTAACATGAGTGTAATTAAATGGATTGTTGTTGGAGCTTCGTTAGATTCCTACAGTATTTACTAAAGAACTGAGAACAACATAAATTAGTGAAAGAGAGGACCACTACATGAGTTTTGTTTCAAATTTGATAATGGACAAGTAGACTACTCGGTTCAGCTTTGTGTATGGATAATTTTCTCTTACCATAATTATGATACCATGAGAATATATTGATTCATTCAGGAAATTAGAGCAATTGATTGAGAGTTTGAAGTGTCATCATTTAGAAAAGGAATGACAAATTGGAATGAAAGAAAATAATTCATCTGAAGTTTCCAAAACGAAATTTTTTGTCTTGGCCTGATGTAGTCTTCACTTCCCCCATTCAGAGCCCAGTTGCCCTACTTACACGGTCCCAAAAGATGGAAGGGACTATCATTCTTGAAGAAAAAGAATCTGGTTATTGGGCTTTCACCTTTTTGAGTCTTAATTTATATATTCGATGTTAACCTATCTCTTTTCATATGTAATAGTTTTTAGTCAAAGATCAGATTGTCGTAGTATTCACATCATAATTGTAATCCTGTGACCAAATTCAATTCATATACGGATGAAGATTGACGAGGTGAGCAGTGCATTACGATGAGGGGGAGGGGGAGGTGACAGTTCTGCAGTAAATGCATGTTTCTACATGGATTTCGACAAAGACAGGCAAAGACAAGGCGAAGTACACCGCAGATTGATGACACACACTTATGCAGGAGTCTCTTTTGACATGATGTTATGAGTAAAGCTAAGCTAAATCAATGTAATGTTGATAGGCTATCTAGTGTTAGCTAAATAACTCATGAGTAACACTCATTTGTTTTGTCCATTCTGTGATTCTCTTGCATTTATGTTGTGTTCATAATCCCCTCCCCATTCATCATTGTGCTTTTTTCGGTTGTGAAGCTTTGAAATGTGTTGATTATGTACTTACAATTGGCGATAAGATGCCATATATTTCTTTTAGCTAGGTTTGCTTCATTTGCCGTTGATCTTGGTGTAAAATAAGCACGGCTAGCAAGCAAATCCAAGCTTCTTCTACGGTTGCTAACTTGTCTGAATGAATTGTGATTTACATATGCTTTAGAAGTAGTTGCTAACTTCAGATTCAGATTGGACTGTCCACCTCGAATTGATTTGAATTCTTATTTGAAGCCTTTGGCATCTTGTGGCATCCTGGTTGGGCTCGTATAAACAGTACATAAGAATATTTATCATTTAGGTGTAACAAAGGATCATTTTGCGATGGTATAGATTGCCTACTTGTCTTTCACCAAAAAAAAAAATGCATACTTGTCACAAGTTGTTAACACAATCTAAATTATTAAAATAATAGATCAAAATATTTGTACCAAAAATAATAGATCAAATTAATTATTAAATAAATAATTGTTATTTCAATGATATATATGGTTACACGTGAATTTTTCCTTAGGCGACCTTTTTCCCCCTAATGATGCGGGACCCATATTTAATTGGTTCTTCTTTCTAAATAATTGTAATTTGGGGAATGATTGCTTTTTTTCTTTTTTTGGGGTAAAGAATGATAACATGTGTTTCCTGAAAACGTTTACTAGCCACAGCTCCCATCACCATCTCAAGTCTCAACAAACAACAATCACAATTGCTTTCTTATATGTAAAATCTGATGATACCATTGTTTATGCCCGAGAACTTACTATTCAGTAGTCAGGCTGAGGCAAATAACTGATAACTTCGCAGTCCTTATCATCTCCAGAAGAATTAATCTTTTTCAGGGTACTACTTTCCCCTTTCCTCCTAAAGTTGCTCAATTTTGCTTTATGCATTTGTCATTTATGCAAACTCATGGAGGAGTTCTGTGCATATTATGGGCCCTTATGACGTATAGAATGGAATCAATAAAGTTTTATTTCGATCTGTATCAAATCTCCTATACGTATAACTTCATAATTAATAAGATGCCTACCCTCGTAGCTATTGTTTGTAGTTATATGTTTGCTTGTAAAAGGGACTAAAAGATCAGAAAGATAGATTTTCATGTCCTAACAGCAACAGATAAATCACGAAAAAATATGCTCTTGGAGATTCGGCGGGGTCCATGATAAAAATAAAAATTAATTAGTAAAAATCTAGGAATAAACTTTGTATAAAAAAAAATAATATTTTTATTATATTTTTCTTTCACATCATTTCTTTACATTATTTCTTATATTATTAATTATATTATTTTTTATCATCATTTTTTTTACTTAATCATAATTATAAAAAAATAATAAAAAATAATAATAAAAAAAGTATAGTGGGAAAAATATTTTCCTACAAACAAACATGTTCTATCTGGTTTGCTTGCAGCTGTCAGAATTGGACGGTTGGTTTTGATAAGTAACAGCCACGTTTAC
The DNA here is from genome assembly GCA_029884595.1 of Ormosia semicastrata. NCBI lineage: Eukaryota > Viridiplantae > Streptophyta > Magnoliopsida > Fabales > Fabaceae > Ormosia > Ormosia semicastrata. The sequence goes on along the minus strand of JAQQTO010000046.1, from coordinate 12,535,947 downwards.
TTAATTATTATTTAAACTTGAAGAGTTTGTCCTTAATGCAAGGGTTGCAGCGTTATTATGTAGACTTATTATTATCATATTAAATATGAACACATACGAATCTTTCCAAGATTTGACACCACTTGATGATAGTGACCGAGTACTTGCACCAGCAAATAGGACAAACATGCCATCCTATACTAAAGTAGTAATAGAGCAAGTCTAATACACTGTTCTATGTGTCGACAAACAATCAGTCTCATTTTTTAAATCAGATAATATACGTTTATAATGTTATCCAATTCCAACCCACTAGTTTGGTTTTTGTTTATAATAATTTTTTTTTATATATGTATTTATTCATGTGGTCATTTTGCCGTTGGCCTTGCCCTTCTGAATTACGAATATACATGAAATCAGAATCTCATTGTTCGTGAAGGAATAATTCTTGAATCTAAATTTAAACTCAGATTTAAGATAACAAGTTTTTTTTTTTATTTTTATTGTTATACTTTCAGAATAATATATCATGAATCCAAGCTATATAGTACAATTATGAAAGGAATTAGTTAGTTTGCGTATGTCACAGCCTATGAATACATGAACGTGCTTCTAATTGTTGGATTAGAATCGTATTTTGGATATTTTGAAAATAACAATTTAATTTAACCAGATATCTGTCGTTTAGGATGTGGCATGACATGTACTTGAGATCCTGTGTGGTAAGGTAATCAACCGTTTAACAGAGTGGAAACTGATTTTATACTCGCATTAGTTTGCAGATTAGATTTCAAACCGTGAATGATTTTGGTAGGGCTAATTTGATTTATAAATTGGAAGCAATTGTGGCAGATTCTAGCCAGGATTTGAGACTGACAAGAGTTATTAAGAACTTTAAAACCGCTCTTTAGTTTCACTTATGTATTAACAGAAAAAAAAATAAGTAAAATAAATGTCTCGGGAAGAAAAAGACTTAACAAACTTAAAAACAACAACTCAATGCACACCTGACCTTACTGGAGTTGAATAATTGTGAATTCATTAACAGATAACAGATAAAGAACTTTAATTCTCCCTAAAACAGATTTATACAATATATTTATTACAAACAGTTGGAAAATAAATTTGGCAAAATGTTAACCCTACTGATCGAGAAGTACTGATTATAACACATGCCCATGCTTAGAGCTTTAGGGATAAATCAAGGTGCTTCATTTCTTCTTGATTAGTCTTCAAACGAGTTCCACTAACCAGATATCCTTCATTGGCTGCAGAATTGAGCATAGTCTTTACCACTTCAAATCTACCAACACTGCCTCGTGATGATAATCCTGTTTTCTGGAAAGTTTCCATCGCTAGCTTCCCTACTCCAGGTTGTTGATCAATAAGGGGTCTTGACCAACCACGTTGTCCATAACTGCTTCCAAACCCATTATTAGATGAAAAATGAGAAGGCTTGTGAATCATGGAGTGAGCCTGAATTCCAAGTGGTCTATTACTACAAGCACCATGGAGGGGTAGAGATGCCATACTGGCATAGCGGTGAAGGTGATCGTGAAGAAAAGGTATCCCAAAGGCTGCTGCTGAGGCCATCATGTGCGTTCCTAGCCTCTGACCTCTCTTTGCTATTGACCTCTCTCTCTTGTGAGCATTTTGGTGTCCCCCAAGAGCTTGTGAACTGTAGAACTTTCTCTTGCAGTAGTTGCAAGAGAAGATTCGTGGCTCTGCTGCATCAGAACCAGGAGGGTTTTGTTCTGATGAAGTCTTAGATGAATCCATCTCCAAACAGGTTATGAGATTCAGCTGTGGACTGCAACCAAGAGCAGAATCATCTCCAGGGACATTCAGATCCAATAAGGTATCTGGCTTTGCCTCCTTTTCTTTTTTTTCTTCTTCTTCTTCTTCAACAGATTGCTGCTGTTTCGTTTCCTGTGGATTCTGCAATGGTGTGCTTGGACTTGGAGGAGCCTCTCTAGCAGAGAGGATGCTGAGGTTATCACAGAGACAAGGCTCGTGGCTCAGTGTTTCCATTGCAGAGTACTTTCCTCGTCCCCTTGTTGGTTGGTTAAGAAATTTTAATTTGTTCATTCTTGACACCTTTAAATGGATAAAAAAGGAGTATATCGGTGGGAGACACATGCTTTATTCCTATTATTATCATATATATATAAATGGAATAATTAAGGTGAAGTTTTAATTTTGTCAAAACAGTAAACAATATAGTATATAGTTTCTAGGAGGATATCATTGATTGGTCTATACTTTATACAGTACTTTTGACTTTGATAGAAAGTCCAGTACTCAACCATGTGGCTGGCTGTATAGTCTGAGACTCGTGCAATTGTATATTTGTATTGTACTTTTAGTGGCCCACATGTACATATAATTTTTTAATTTTATTATTTGTATATTCAGAATTTAATATTTAATTTGTACATCTCTCACATTGATAAATGATACATTTATTTTATTTTAATCAAAATATAAAATACTTTGATATCTATCTACACTTACATAGACGTATGATATTTATACAATTAAAAATAAAAAAAAAATAAATATTAATAAATTTATGTATATTTTTAAATAAATAAATATAAATAAATTAATTTTTATTTATATAAAAAGATAATTATAAAAATAAAATAAAATAAAATATAATTATATATTAAATTAAACTAATTTTATATTACATTAATTATAATTATTTTTAAAATCAATCATGATTAATCACAATTAATTATGTTAATATATACAAAATGTGAAATTTAGTGATAAAAAAATATTTTTCATTTTACTTTGGTTTGGCTTAGCGTTCCTCTTCATGAAGGAATTATATCTGCATGAAGTGGATGGTTTCGAGCCTTTCCCTTATCAACATCAACATATTAAGTGAGCCCTTGTCCATGTTATCTTGCTCATGCAGAGACATATATTGTGGGATCATTGCTAGTATTTGAGACCAGCAATAAGATACCGTTTGGAGTTGGCCTTTGGGCGCAGCAAGGAGCAGAAGAAGGTTATCAAGTGATGCGATCACGCGCGGCTTCAAAGTAAACTTAATCATATAGGAGACAAAGCCAAACATTGTCATGTACACCAAAGTCACCAAACAAATTTTGCTTTGTACTTGAAAGTCCATCAGCCAGTGCACCACGTCCCCAGTTGTTGTAAGACCGTCCCTTTGCGTCTCTGATTTGGAAGAAATTTGCCAATTTTTCACTTTGTTCTTTTGTGCCCCGTCTTCATTTCTAGGTAAAAAGTACCGCTTAAAACCCCGGCCCACTTTCTGTTACGGAAAATTTGATAAAAATACAGTGAAGTGACACTGAGAATGTGTTTGGAAAAGTGAAAAAAAATAGATTATGTTGATATAATTGATTGTAATTAATTATTGTTATAATTAATTTATTTTTATGTTTAGATGTATTAGTTATAAAATAATTTTAAGTTAATATAATTTATTTAGATGATATAAAAAAATTATTTTTATGCATTAAATTACTAAAATAGATATAAAATAATTAAAAAAATTATTTGATCAAAAATAAAATAGTATTTATATATCAAAATGTAAAAATAATTTATAAATTAAAATCATAAGTTTCAATTTTTAATATTATGATTATTAACTTTAAAAAAATTTATTTTATATTAAATTTTATGTACAAGTTTTTTTAAAAAATAATAATTTTATCAAATATAATAATTTTTTTTACAAAATAATTTAATCCTTCAAATATAGCTGAATGAAAAAAAATTAATCTTTCTCGAATAAGTTCGGAGTTGTGAAATTCAAAGGAGTACTCATCTTTCCCTCTCGCTCGACACCTGGGTTCTCTCCTAAGTCCTAGCTTCAGATGATGATTACCCTTGTTATGGTAAAAGATAAGGTCATCCAAGTTCCAAGTCATTCAATGATATCGATTATGAATTTAGTACCATGTTTTTTTCTTTTATTCAAAGTATCATGCTTTTTATCCAAGTGATCTACTGACAAAACACGTAAACAATGATAATGTAAAAAAAATCTGAGACTCAAATTGAACTCTTCTAATATTTCTAAAGGAGTAAATTTCCACTTTCCTTGTTCTATTTTTTTTTTTTTTGGTAAATTCCTTGTTTTGGTTTAGTTCCCAACTTGTTACCTCTCTTGCAACCTTCTAAGCTGAAGAAGAAATAAAATAATTTGAAGGAGGTGAAAAGTAAATTGAAAGGAAGAAAAATCCTATATGACGTGTCGCATAGTGGCAGAATGGACAAATCACAAATGGCCGACAATCAAAAGGGGTAGCTGATCTGGAGTCCCTTTAATAACTTTGATAGTGGTATTCGTATTAAGTTACATTATTATTAATTATTAATTTAAGAGGATTAAATCTTCGAGTTAATCTTTTGGCTAAGGTATATAACTTTGGCTTTTGAATATTAACTAATACTATTGTTACCACATTTACAAGTCATTTTTGACCATTCGATTATCAAAGTGCTAGCCCCACCTGAAAAGGGTCATGAGTGAGTTTTGGAATATATAGTACTTATTCTTTCATTGGACAAACAACTCGTATGATTCCATTTTAGTATATCGTTAGCTGTCTAATAAATTCATAGAACCAAATCTCTTTTAGAGATTTCTCTGTCTCTCGTCCAATCCAAACTATTCCACATTCGAAAGCCTCCCAAAAATGAATGCCACAATGTTCCAATCCATCCCTTCCTTCTCGTCCTAAATAAAAAAATATCTTTAGGATCCACATCATAGTACTCGAAGGATGACTACTTTAATGCCACCTTCCTCTTCTCTTCTCTTTGCTTTTCTCTTCTCAATCAGGGAAAATTATTACATATTTTTAGAATAGTAATAAATGCTTGTTTTAAAAAAATATTTATTATTAATTTTAAACACATTCACATAAATTTTTTTAAAAGATAAATTAATAATAATTTTTTTCTAAATTATATATTTATTATTATTCTAGAAAAATGACACATTCAAATCAAATAATCGATGGGGTTTAAAGTGCTTTCACTCGATCTCTCTTTTTCTCGACAAAAACATATGCAGATGATGACAAAATGTCATGACAAATCAAAACATGGCGTGGCCTTGATGGTCACGTACTCGAGTTATAGATAACCTTAAGATCGTGTTCACAATTTGCCAATAATATCTTGTGCTTTCTTTCTTTTAATATGCGCCTTTTTTAACCTTAATTTCTCTCTTTTTCTTTTTCTTTTTTTTTCTTACATATTCTCATCCCCAGTTCCCATTCACACACATCTAAAAGTCGTTTTCCAAGAGCCCAGTTTGTTTTATGCATGCAGTTGTACTATTTATGACCATATGAATGGATTTTAAAGTATGTTGATAAAAAGATCGAGTCGATCATGCGGGCAAAGGCAAATACAAAGAGAGGACCGAAAGTGCATTCTAATGAACGACAATACACGGGAGGAATAACATAATGAAGGCTTAATTTAATTTGTTAGGTGAAGACTCAATTAGTTTTATATCTTCGGATTTTGGGTTACCGTAAATATATGTTGTTGTCTTTGAACTTGAGCATAAGGTAACGACTTTCTGCCGTTCGTGGAAACGACTTTTTTATGTTGATGGTGTACGTGAATGATGAAGTAGCACCTAGTCAACCCACTCAGCATTTTTTTTTTTAAAGAAATTATACATAGGACGGGGTCTTCGTTGGAGGCTCAGCGTGTATGAGGATTTACGTTACTTTAGCTTAGTGGAGTTACCATGTCAGAGGGAAGACCATACATGCATTAGGAATTCAGTCCTTTTCTAACTTGTCTAAGTAGAAAAAAATTACCCTCAGGTATTCTATTCTTTTATTTAAAAAAACAAAATGTTCCATTGAACTTAAAGAAGAATAGAAAATAGAGATGTGAGAAATTGAACACAACCACATAACCATAATCTCATAGTAAAGATCAATTAAGGGATATATCAGTTCCCCAGTTACGCTTTATCGATATATTTCGCTTACAGAAATATTATTGGTATACTTAAATTCTTATACTATTTTTCCTTATATTTTCTCCTTTTTTAAAAAATAAAGAGAAAGAGAGAAGGAGGTGGAAACTGGGAAACTGAAGTTAGGCTCCCCCCAAAAAATAGAAGGTATAAGAAAAAGATGTAAATAATAAGTGTATGAATAATATTTCTGAATTTTTTAATCTTGCAGCCTAATCCTGGCCCTTCTAGAGGATTACAGTCAATCGGAGTCAGGTTTTGGAAGAATTTAGAATCATGCTCTTTCCAGCTTCAGGAAGGATGGATTATATTTGGAATAACTAATGCTAGAGGAAGATAAATTATATTTGTGATAACACTTGAAAGTTCAAGGCAACCTTTATTCCAAGGTGCGAAGTCATTTGTGTTTATTATTAAAATTTCATTATTTAAACATCTAAAATATTATATTTCACTTACATGTGAATACGATAGATCCTAAAATTATATACATAATATATAAAAACAAGAAACTACACTCACACTCAAATTCAATATTTCATTGAGTGTCATATTCCAAGTGTATAAAAAACATTCTCCTTATCATTATAGGTTGATAAGTAATGCTAGTAACACATCACACAACTAGCAATCACACGGCTCAATTTAACTTTAAAAGCTTAAATATGGGGGGATGTTTAAGATTAACTAACCTTTGCGACTGTTTTTTTCCCCGTAAGTATGGTTAACTATTAATTATCTGAGTGCGAAGCAAAATACTCGGGCCAGAAGAATAATAGGTTTAACACTTTAACGTTGCCACAGTAATAAAAAGTATAAATGGAAAAAAAATATTATACAACGAGAAATGATTTTGTCCAAAAGACAACATATATGCAACTATCTAAAATTTCAAAAGTTTTAAATATAATTTTTTATAAAATTAATCTTTAAATTATTTCACTTAATTTTTAAGGGTATCAATCTGACCCTTTACTGATAAAATACTTTTTGAACACAAGCAAATAACATTACCCATATACCTTAAGGATGGTATTGATATAAATGGATTTGCATTGGTTCACTTAATTGACTTTCTACTCATAACAAATGTATATGATTTGAGTTTGAATTCAGTAATCCCTCGTTGGTTGGTAGGTATTTTGCAATTCCACCATTGTTAATCTTCACTGTTGTTGGTAGGCAATGCACACTCGCTATACTTAGAAAGGGAGGGTCCACCTCAAATGACATCAAAAGAGTGAATGCATGCTATGATCTTCGGTTCTTGCAATCACATAATTTTTGTCGTACTCCTTAAATTCAATTTTTACAAGTCCAAAATGAAATTTTCTTTATAAAGTTTCATCCCCTTTTAAATATAAGGTGATGTTATTAGTACTGCCAAATGTTTATTCACAATTCTTACTAACTAATAAAAAAATTTATTTTTATTTTTAAAAAATCATAAGTGACTAATGAGGAGTGTAATTAGACAATTAAGAGTACCAACAACAACACTCTTTAATTTAAGTTGTTAATTAAGTGACTGAATTTTCTTTTCAAAATTTAAAGGAAAAGATATATGCACACAAAATTTTAGCACATAACCTTAAAAACAAACAAATCAGTGGCCCAAAATTATTTGGGCTGTGTCAAATGATGGATGAAAATTTTTGTCCCTTAATATTAAGCTTGAAAGGTAAAAAAATCTTGCCAAAAAAAGCCTTAAAAGTTTTTTCTGTCTTTGGCAAGGGTATTTTCACATATATATCTATCCTCTTTACAATTGCTTTTTTAGTATTTAAACTTTTATCCTCTCTTCAAGAGTAAGACTCGCTTATCATCATGCGGAATCCTAATGTATAACGACCATCAAAGTCTAAATACATTTTAGTGAACCTGGGCTCATGAAAATATTTGTTAAAATTATTTGGGCTTGTTCATGTTGCTCTGTTTTTTTGCCATGTTACTTTTTACATTTAGCTTCAATGTCTCGGTCTTTGGGCCGCTTTTATATGGAATGGGCCAATTGAAAAATAATGGATCAATAATATCTAGAATAAAGTAAAATTTTGTTGGTGCAGGAATAGTGTAAAAGATCAGATAAACAAAAAACGGAATATTGTAAAAGAGAGATTCTTATATAAGCTTGTAGCACTTAAGTTTAATATATTAAATTAATTATATTATTAATTAATAAATAATCATTATTATTAATTAATAATTAATTATCTTAATATATTATAATTAATAATTTAATTGGTCTAATACACTTAACATAAGTACTCCTAATTTATGCTAGAATCTTCCTAAAGTGAAATTAGTTACCCAAAAAATGAAATACAAAGATAACACACAACAATAAACTCAGCTATTGATTTTCTGACAAAAGAGCGAGGAGAAAGAAAAAGAATAATAAACGGTGACAGTAAAGTAATGGTGAGGTCTGTATCAAAAATATCTTGCGTCAATATCATTGCTTTATAGAATAATGATACATATGTAGAGTTTTATCTCACAGGAATTACATAGAGATCTTGAAATGAGTGGTTTTTTTTTTCAATCATTACTTCACATTTATGTAAAAATTTTGACACACACAAACGGGTATGTGAGAGTACTATGCACTAACTTTCTGTGCATGTATTTTTGTTGATATATATATATATATATATTAAGATAACTTTTTTTAATAAGATTGTTGATATATATAATATGCCCTTAAAGATCTTGTCATGATACAAACCCAAATTGTGAAGAAATAGTTCATGGTAGAGAAAATTAGAGTACCAAAAATGTCAGATTTCGTATCTAGGACTCTGCCGCCAGAGTGATAGATTGGTGAACAAGAGCGATCAGAAGCATAAAACGGTATTAGCCAATACTTAAACAATAATATTTTTCGTATAATTAAAATACATATATTATATTTATATTATAAATTTATATAAGAAATATATTAAATCAAATTATATATTATTATAAATTTTTCATAAAATATAAAATAAATTTATAAAAAATTAAATAAAAATTAAAATATTTTAATTAAACGAATAAGTTGCTTCTTACAACCTTTATCCTACATTCTGTGATTCTAAAAAGCAACAGATGAGTTGACCGAAAGAGGCCCAATAAACACATTTCGGGCAACTCATCTTTCGAGCCCTGAAATAAATTCTTAAAATATTTTAACTATTTTCATCACTACTGAGATTAGGCTTAGATTTTAAGCATCGGCCTAAACAGTTTATGAGAGCTGATGCAAAATGCAAAATGCAAGATAGGTGGCTTCTACAACGCACCAAAATACTTTTGGTGCATGAATGCACCATCCAAGTTAACCTGTTACTATACTAATAAACATATAGTTCAAAAGGAGTTTGTTATCATGATCTATGATTGATGATTCTATCTAGATATATGAAGTTTATAATTAGCGACCGTTTAAAATTTCCATTGTTCTCTTTTTATTATTTAAAATTTTAAAATAAATTAACACACGAATAAGTACATATATATAAAATCAAAGAAAAGAAATTATCATGCAGTAGTCAAATTGGTTACTCCAGCCTCTCCTATGATTATTTGAAGTCTTTTGGCATTATTGTTTAATAGTTTTCTGATATGCACTTAAATGCGTTAAAGGCTTTTATTTACTTGAGTAATTTATATTTTAGGTTCTCTGATTCTTTCTATCGTCAAATTCTGCAACAACTTTCGTTGTCAAGTAATTTTACTTATATGAAATATTGTGCGGAAGAGGTTGTACGTGTCTAAAAGAAAAATTAACAGAGATGCATGTAGATTTCGCTAGTGAATGTCATTGTTCAAATTCTTAAAATTATAGCACATATAAATTTTATTAAACATAGGAGATGTAAATGTAATTGATTCAACATACAAATATGAAAATATTGATTGACTGGCGAGTGCTTTTATATTTAAAAATTAAAATGCTTGAGATGCTTATCATGGGCTATTGATCACATTTAGGATCTATTAAATTTAAATAAATTAACCATATATTACAAGGTAACGTTTATTATGGTTTTTTTTGGATAGTACCTATCAAGTAAGCTATCAACGTTGATATGGTTACATGGTCCAAGGTGAGTTCATTTTGTTTCGTCAACATAATATTGTGCCACACAGGAGACGGCATTAACTAAACTTGAGCATTCATAAACATTAATTTAAGCAAGCTAAGTTGTACTATCCAACCCCCAACAAGCCCCAAAAATAAATAAATAATATGTGAAAAACTTGACATGGCCAGGAGCAAGTCATGTGCCTTCAAAAAGCAAGGAATCCCAAGATTTTGTGCCAATAATGAATCTTTAAGATATGGTTATTGTATAAGCTAGAGGTTATCATGCAAAATTGAAACCTATTTAAATATTAGTGGACAACCAATGATGCCTCTTTGAATAATCATAAATTAATTCATAGGGTTCATGTTTGGATGCTTATAATGCGTGAGGATCTTTCAACATGTGATTTGAGGAGCCAACTCCAAGGAAGTAACTTTCTCTTCAATATTTTTTTATCAATATATTTGTTGTCGTGGTTTCTTCAACATGTTTTGCTAGTTCCAGCTAGGAGATCTCAAGTATATATATTTGTAATATCTATAGCAAGGGGGATATTTAGAGGTAAGTAAAACTGTAGAAGTTTTATATACTATATATCTTGCTAATGAATTTTCCTTTTCTTCAATAAATATAATTAACCAAATCCAAACCAGCCAGCTAATCTTAGTAAAAGTCTATAGTTGGCTCATTATTATCTTCAGTTATCTAATGTATGATTTTGAGAAAGACGTGAGAGAGACTGTACTGATGGTGCGGTTTAAGATATAATATATTAAGAGTTTGTAGTGGAAGCTGTGATTAAAGCCGATTCAATGAACTTTTTCATGGCCAATTGCAAAGTTGATTTAGCCCGCTAAGATTGTCCTTATCTTCAGTTATCTGATGTGTTACTTTTAATGTTACTTATTGTGTGCCTATTGGTAGTTGGATTAAGCTCCTCCAATCAAGGGCCAGCAGTATGATAGAAACCCCTTCATAATCGTAAACAAAAGGAAACATCAACATCCTCTAATTATATAACTTTCGCAATCGTATCTGAAAACCATATGCTAAAGTTTTTTCTGCACTCCAAGGGGGAAGACAACAATCAACATAGTGGAGTGGGCATTCAACTAAGAGATGATTTGTTAACTAATAAGTACCGTGGTTTGCATTAAGCAGGCTATCATTATTGACAAGTAATTATCTCCCTTTCTCCACCAGCTCCTTCCCCTGTTAAAGTGATTGTTTACGTGTCTCATAGTCATTGATCTGTAAATGTTGGCCTTTTACGATGTAGGCGCACAAGTGTTTTTCACGTGAATAAATTATAAGCAGAAAGCCCTTAATAACTCCAATTATATGAAGACTTTATTTTGGTAGAATGAGATCACTGTCCATTTTGGATTATACGGTACTCATTTTTCATTCAAATATATATTAGTGAATGAATTTTTAAAAATTAATTACTTTAAGTTTCAGCAAAAATTAATAAAATTTCTCCCAATATATATGAACCTTGGTGTAATGGTGTCGAAGGTTCGCGAAGAGTACTGATTTGCCATTGGATGGATGGATAAGGGTTGGACCAACATTGTCGTAATTTTTAAAAGTTGGCAAACAATATTCTAATCATTAGAATAAAAAATTATAAGAAATTATACAATCATAAAAATAATGAAATTAAAAACATAATTAAACAATTCTTTTCATTATCTGTATAATTAAACACTTCTTTTAAAATAACTAGTTGACATAATTTTCATATAAATTATTTTTTAGTTCGATTCTATGCTTTCAACTGATTATTACCAATTGTAAAAAAAAAAAATTTATTACCAATACTATTTAATTTAATCGTTATTTATAGACGAAAAAGGTCAAAGCTTATCTCTATAATTCTCAGCATGTCTCTTTACCCGTATCACATAAATTATCCTTTCAAATCTCTTAATTTTAATTATTTCTTATAAAGAGTCTAAATCTCTCCAAAAGAAGTACAAAACAAAAGCAGAAGAAACAAGATGCACCTCATATATCATAGAGAAATTTTGTAAACCTAATTCAGCATAATGCGAATTAGTCTTCATGCCCCGTAGCACGCTTTTGCTTTTTGTTATGTGACCTTTGATGCTTTTGTTTTTGGTGTTTTCGTTTTTTTATTATTACAAGGGTATTTTTTTAGTTAATTTATCTTAATTGATACAACATAATACTAAACAGCTAGAATTTTTTGGTTAGAGTTTTTGTCAGAATGAACTAACATTGTTATAATATTATTAACTCTCTTTGACTTATTCAACAATTACTCTTGAATCTTAACAAATTTTAGCTAAATCCTGTTAAATTTTTTTTTATATAAGTGCGTAATTTACAACAATGATTGAGAATCTTATAGTAATATATGTCAAGATACTATAGTCAAAGACTATAAAATAACATTATTTTGACTCACAAGATGTTAAATATAGTAGAGGTAAATGAAGTGTATAAGATAAAAATTCAAGTCCTAAAAACACCACTTATAAGAAAGTACTGTTTTATGACTAAAGAGTGTAATCTCACACCCAAGTATTTGATATGAAAATACCGAAACAATAAATGGCATCCTTTTGAGTTTTGAGCATTAAATTGTCTTAAAACAACATAATTTTATGTTGCACATGTCTATAGTGTGCATCAGTGCATCTTTGTTAAAAAACGAGAACAGAATACACCAAAAAAAGTGCAAAATTTAAATCACATGGTAGCACATTGAAATAATATCAAGCACAATCTAGAAATTGAATTTAACTCTTGTAACTATAACTAGCGTATTGTGATCAAATGAAGAGAATTTTATAATACTATAGACTATAGATTAATGAAAACATATAAGGATACAAAATAAGCATGGATATTTATTTATTTTTCTTTATATTTATTCTACAAAGAAATGATCATTCTCTCCTCTCAAAACCGGACCTATGTTTACAGAATAAATTCTCGAAGTGAAACCATAATTTTGTTTCTTTTTTATATATCCAGCTAAAAAAAATTAACAGAGAAAATAAAAAATATTCTTGGAGAATAGAGGGACAAAAATTAAAGGAAATCACTATCATTTTTAAATAAAAATTCAATTCTTTCCATTCTCTCCTCTTTATTTTACTGTTAAATTCGTGAAAAGATAAAAGAAAATAACATTAAAAATAAAATCCAAAAGAACCTCTATTTATTTTGGTACATCAAAAGAACCTCTTTTAAGTAAACGGTTTTGAAAGGCATATCCGATTTTAATATTTGGTGAAAGCTTGCAACTTTGACCTTAATGCAGAATTGCAAATCATGAGCAAGAAAATCTCATGGAGGAAATTATGGATGACCTTCAAAGAGAAAAACTGTCGAGTGTAGACTCTAATTTATGTCTCTCCCTCTCTTTTTTTTTTGGGGGGGGGGGGATTTATGTCTCTTTATAAACAGGATCCTAATATTTCCATAATTAATCCCTTGTTATAGGATTCTTTTAAAAAGTATAGTTATAATAGAATCATATTGGCTTTTCTAGTAGGAAGGAAAGGAAATGCATCAACGTCAGAGAATCTTTTTTTTTGGATAGTTTACTATTTAACAGTTACAAGAGCATTATTTAGAAAAAAAGAAATTTTAAAATATAACATTAATAACAACAACAACAATAATAATTATAATATCACTGCTTAAAAGATGTCTGCACAATAACAATAAAAGTCACATAAAAAATAGTCAAAGAATAAAAGAGTTTAATTTTGATTTTATAATTTTGTTAATGCTATCATCTAATCTAATCATTAATAAAAAAATCTAATCTAATCTATATTAATAAATTATTAAAAACTTAACTATAACAATTAATTTTTTTATCTGAACTATAATAATTGTTTAAAAATTAAATCTTTTAATAATATGACAACCCATAATTATATCATAGTTTTAAACTTTTTCTTACATTACATGGCAAGTAGAAAATGTTATCATTGTCTATCCAAGCACCGTCCAACGAATGAGAAAAATATTGTAATTGGATTCGGTTCTCCCTTCAGCCCCGCAAATTTTGAATTGCATATTTGCATCACCAATCACTCTATTGTGATTCTGGTATAGGAAGCTTCATCTGCCTCAACTCAAGAGTAAAGTCCCACCACCTTATTCATTCAATTTCAGACATCTATCACTCTCCATTACGTTACACCATAGGCCACACAGTCCACATAGTCCATAATCCAGACCATACATAGTTACCGATTCCATCACTTTCTCATTCTACAGTTGTACACTGACACTGACACACACATAAGCACAAAAATACACGAACTTTTTCACTTCTTCACATTTATCCTTTTTAATTACAAAAATAATCATCTTACACTCTCTTTTAAAGGACAACCCATAATTATATCATAGTTTTAAACTTTTTCTTACATTACATGTCCAACGAATGAGAAAAATATTGTAATTGGATTCGGTTCTCCCTTCAGCCCCGCAAATTTTGTAAATATTATTTATATTATTTTTAATAAATATACTTGAATGAAAAAAAACATAATAAAAAAATATATATAATAAATAATATTAAATGAAAGTATAAAAATAAATATATATACTATTTAATATAAAAATATAAGAGTTATTTTAATTATTCCTTCACATTCCCCTTATCACTCTCCCTTCAATTTTTGTGTTTCGCTATCCAGGGTCCTGTCACTTGTTAAATAATGTTTAATATTTTTATTAATCAATTTTAATTTTAATTATTTAAAAAGGCAAGTATTATATATTTTTTTATGTTCTTAATATAATAAAATGTTTCACTTTTTATTTCCCTGACTAGTCTCCTAAGATCATTCCTCAGCAAATCCCAATTTGTATTCCTTCAAAAATCAAAATCCATTTTTTCCTTTTTAATCAGTGTCTCCTCTGTTTCATAGATTCCGGGTTTTGGTTTCAGAGTTGAGACCCATAAAATAGAACAGAGAGACTCTAATAGCTATATTTCGTTGCTGATTGATAGCTTCAGTTGAGTTGGTGAATATACTTTGTATTTGTATTCAGAAAATGACAGTGGAGAATAGAATGGATGATCCCAGTGACCACTTTCCCATAGGAATGCGTGTTCTTGCCGTTGACGATGACCCCACATGCCTATTGATTTTGGAAACTCTGCTCCGAAGATGTCAATATCACGGTTTGCTTCTTCTACTCTTCCTTATTTTTTTGATTTGTGCTTTCTTCTTTCAGATTTTGATTTTGATTTTGAGGTTCAGTGTGAAGAATCTGTTATATCTTTTGGTCTTGACATTCCAATATGAATACTTCTATTAATTAATTTTGTTGCAGGGTATATTAATTTAGTTCTAATTTTTAGTCAACCCCAACTCTTTAACGTTGTCCAGTTTTCATTTTTCTTCTTAATTTTTTTTATGTTGTTTCTGAAATGTTGGATTCAAATTCAATAGTGGTAGTAGGAGGAGGTTTCTGTAATAAATAACATATTTCTTTTTGTTTCTTGTCTCTTCCCCTAGCTTTGATTTCAATGCAGGATCTAACTACTTGTTCACGATTAGAATTTTTCTTTGATGAACATTCTGCAATTGTTTTGTGTTCTGGATGTATATGCTATGTGCTATATTCTTTCTCTTTCAGAATTATATTTATTTTAGTTATGGCTGGTGGATTTTGCAGTAACCACTACTAATCAAGCAATAACGGCATTGACGCTGTTGAGAGAAAACAAAGACAAGTTTGACCTGGTAATCAGTGATGTGCACATGCCAGACATGGATGGGTTTAAGCTGCTTGAGCTTGTGGGACTTGAGATGGACCTACCTGTCATAAGTAAGCGGGAATTTTACATGCAATCTTCAACAGTTCATCATTTTACTATTTCTTCATTTTGATTCCCATTATTGATTATTGAAATAATTATTAATCAAGTTAGATAGTTAAGATATTTAGATTTCAAATAAGGTTTCGGTTTTATAATGTTCATTGTGTAAATATTCAACTATATTTTGTTTACTTCATAATAGTCCTAGTCTTAGTCCTACCAAAGAATTTGGTTAAGTTTCATAATTGATTTTTGATAAATATGAAACTGTGATGTGCAAAGTAAACTTATTTAAGAGGGCTGTTTTGAGTTATTATGTACTGCTGCTTCAATGATTGTTTGGTGAACCTCTGATGTTATAAAATGTTTGATTTCAGTGTTGTCTGCAAATGGTGACACGAAGCTGGTGATGAAGGGGATTTCTCATGGAGCTTGTGATTATCTGCTGAAACCTGTGAGAATTGAGGAGCTAAAGAACATTTGGCAGCATGTAATCAGGAGGAAGAAGTTTGATTCAAAGGAGAAGAACAAAACCAGGAACCTAGACAAACCTACTTCTGATAGTGGCAATGGACTAGGGTCAGCAGGAACAGGAAATTCAGATCAAAATGGAAAGCTGACTAAAAAAAGGAAGGATCAGGATGAAGAAGAAGAAGAGGAGCAAGAGAATGGTGACAATGAGGACCTGTCCACCCAAAAGAAGCCTCGGGTTGTTTGGTCTGTGGAGCTGCACCGCAAGTTTGTTGCTGCTGTTAACCAGTTAGGCATTGAAAGTATGCTCTTTACTCTGTCTTCAAAACAAAACAACTGTTATGTAATTTTTATTAATTCTGCAAGAGCCTAATTAAAAAATTTCTCTCATTTTATTTTATCAAAAGATTTTTTTTTTTTAAATATGTGGATAGATGTTAGCATTAGCAATCCAATGTTCAAAATAATTTATGATATGATTATTCTGTTCAGAATTATTATGAAGACTTTCTCAATTACTCCCTTATAATAAGTACCTCTTGGGATAAATATCATGCCACGATCATCACTCAAATTTTATGCCATGCCATGAAGTTTTCCATTACTGAATATGAGTGTGGGTCTTATGATATTGTTGTTTTGCTGGCAGAGGCTGTACCTAAAAAAATTCTTGATATGATGAATGTTGAAAAGCTTACGAGGGAGAATGTGGCCAGCCATCTCCAGGCATTTTTCTAGTTCTTTGTGCTTTAGTTTAATATAACATAAACCTTTTCATTCACAGAAAGTTTCTGGTTTGTGAAATGGCTGCAGAAATATAGGCTTTATCTGAAAAGAATTAGCTGCGTGGCAAACCAACAGGCTAATATGGTGGCGGCCTTAGGGAGTGCAGATCCATCCTATTTGAGAATGGGTTCTGTGAGTGGGGTTGGACATTTGCAAACAGTGAGTAGTTCTGGACAGTTTCATAACAATGCTTTCAGATCTTTTCCACCTAGTGGGATAATTAGTAGATTGAACACTCCTGCTGGTCTGAATGTGCATGGATTTCCATCTTCAGGACTACTTCAGTTGGGTCAATCACAAAATTTAAACAACTCCACCAATGATCAACTTAAGTTCCAGTCAGCCATAGTTCCTGTTAATCAGAATGGTGTTCAGGGAATGCCAGTGTCTGTAGGGCTTGATCAATTGCAACACAATAAGGGTTTTATTTCTGTTCAAAACCTGACTACTGTTATTGATGCTAAAACAACTTTGCCCATCTCAAATAAACTCCCAGATCCAAGACCAAGAGTAACCACGTGTGGCTCACACACTCCGCTTCTGGGTATCTCAAACAATGCCTTGATGTTGGAAGCACATCCACAAGACACACAAGGGGGTATAGTATATGAAAATTTATCTTCTTCAATACCCTCTCAACATTCAGAATTTTCTTTCTCTTTACTGGATCAAGGTAGGTATAGTGATAATTGGTCAAGTGCTGGGCAGCCATCTGGGATCCAGACAAATTCTTACCCTCCAAGTGAATGTTTTAGACAGATATCTATACCTCCTACAGATAACATGGCTTCTTTACCCTTGCAAGGGGGGAATCCATGTGGTCCTTCATCTATCCCTTCACTGTCCAGTCAATCCCACGATTCAATGACAGATATGCACTCCCAAGGAGTGATTTTTACTAATAGACCTGGGCATATAAGCAGTAATGTGCCATTTCAAGGGTGGGATGACCATAATCAGGATGCTACTTACCATTCAAATGTTATTTGTAGCTCAATAAACTCTCCGAGTCCAGTTAATGGTGCTGTTGGTCCAGCAGGCCATACTCCAATTAACTCAACCGTACACACAAACTTGGACTTTAATTTTTGTGATCCCTTACAAATGAAGCGTGATGGGGTCGTGGAGTTAACTGAAGAGACCTCATTGAAACAACATCGGGGTAATATTATGAACCAGCAGAAGTCTCAACACAGTCGCTTCTCTAATAATCTTGGTTCACTGGAAGACTTCGTCAGTTCAATGATGAAACAGGTAATAACATATATGCAATATGATGAGGGTTTTCCCATAGATGTTTCTGTGTAATTCTTTTTTTTAACACATTGACTACTATCAGTCCTTACATGCTTAATGGCTTAAAACCATTTAAAGTTCTGATTTAGTTACCTGGTGGTGTATCTGTTTTGTAGCTTCCATTTAGATGGAACTACAGCCATTTTTTAGCCATCAATTACAGCATTTGTAGATCTTTTGAATTAGGTTGATACCATCTCCACCATATTTTTCACTCCCTGGCCTCACATACTATTGTTGTATGTCAGTCTCCTTTGATTAGATAGTAGAAGTGCAGTCAGTCGGTTTTAGGGAGAGATATACAGATGTCAGCATTGTTACATTTGTCTTATATGCGACAAAAGTCTGAAATTGAAGACTTAAATTGTTACATTGTAAGCATTGATACTTGAAGACCTAAATTGGGGAGATTCTGTTTTTCGTGCTTGTTAAAATTTATGTGCCATATATTTCGTTGATGTCCATTGTGGTAGATCTGCCGGCCAAATAACAACCGTAACTACAGCTGTCCTTTTGAACTTTCACATTGGGTGAAAACATCTTGTTTGTCTATCCTGGATTGGTAAAATAACTTGATCTATAGAGTATTTGGTTGAAAGGGTGATCTATAAAGTATATAGCCTGTTGTTTTAGCATTTAATTTGTGGTCTAGCGTCTTTACTGTGTTTGTTGATTGTTTTAATGTTGTATCTTGCACCTGTCCCAAATATTTTCCTTCCATACTCATCTAATACCGTGTTCATGTCATGCAGGAGCAAGATAAGATGAAATTACTGGATGGAAACTTCATTTGGCGATAATTACTGTGGTGGGATATCTATGTGACAGCAAGTTTGGCAGTATATAAGCCTCATGTCATCCTTGTTGATGAATTTTGTAGTGTGACAAGTATCCCTTTATCGTGTTTAACCAGTTTTGTCTTCTCGTAGTTTTCTGTTGGGTGTAGCTTCTCTAGATTACTTTTTTCGGATCAACTTCTCTAGATTTCTTCCATTAAGGGCTTCTCATTTTATTTTATTTTATTTTTAAAAATGCATTGTCCACGGGTCCGACAATGCATTATGGAGTTATTAATCACGTCGTTTAATTTGCGTAGATATGCGTTTGCTAGCAAATTTGTTAATGATCCATAAATAAGAATTAGATGATTATAATGACAATAAACATGGATTCCCCCATTTATGATTGGAAATGTTTTGTCCTACTAAAGTGTATTAATTTATTATTATTATTATTGTAGTATCAATAAACACAATTTTGTATGGCATCCAAGATAGCTTTTTTTTGGACCAATAGTGTCTGACAAAAATAATAGATTTAATATTATATGTATTGCTGCTATTTAACATTTTATCTTTCCATGAGACAGCTGAAAAACTACGGTCCTGCCGACACCTCTACGCCCCCTCCCAAATGTTACGATGGGACAGATTCATGGAAAATTTTTGCATATATATATGTATGTATCATACATGCACATAGGGTGGGCTCTACTTATAATGGGTATGTGAATATATGTATGATTCAGTATGCAATAATTCTTCCAAATTCATATGACATTGTTGTTGACCGTTGTACATGAAAGAAGGCCCACAATACTTGCTTAGTAATCTGTAGTTTATTCGTTGCAAGATCAAGGCTCTTCAATATGTACGCTAACGTTAATAAAGCTCACGGAAACAATAGCAACGAAAGCATTAATCAGAAACAAACACCAACACGAGTTGGTTCAATTGGTTTATAAGTTCTGAATAAAGCTATGCACTTCCAAGTAAACAGGCTCCAATACCTTCTTGGCCATTAGTGCCACGGCCGGACCTACCTTAATATTAACGGCCGCCCGCACTCCCAAATAAAATTTTATTTCTTCAATTATTATGTGAAATTATTTAAGCAAACTTCTTCAAATAGATAAAATTTATATCCCTTTCAAAGATTTTATAATATTTATATGAGTAAATGTAATATCCCCACTTGAAATTTTCTATTTCTGCCCCTAATTAGTCCAGCTTGATGATCATTCTTGCCCCCATAGGTGAGGAACCTCTGTGTGGGAACCTCTGCCTATCATTCGAGATCCCAAACATGCCATTTGGGGCTGGCTCCCTGACTAGTAGTATTTTTTAATAACATATCTTTACTCCCATTTTATTCAACAAAAGAAAAAATTATAAAAAAGGTTGCATGTCTCAGATAGAAAGAGGCAGAGTAAGCCTGTGAGTGTTAGGGGGAGGTGGGTAGAGAAGTCGCTGTTAGTGGGCAAAACATGTGTGCATATGTAGCCTAGACTAATCTCTTGTCCCTAAATTTACCAGCATTTGATTCATTTCCAGGTTTCTAGCTTTTCAAAGAAATCCCAATATTGTTAATAATAATATATTTATTTATGTATAGATCAGTTGGTTGGACAAACCTTTATGTCGTGCACCTAGTTGCGCCACCGGAAAACTCACTGAGCATTCTTCCAAGTGCAAAGTGAGTTCATCCCTAGCTACATGTAATATATGCCAAATCAGCTTGGTTTGGATGGATTTTTAAACATATATATTTTTTTTTATCTGCTAACCATGAAGGAGATAAGATCTTCATGGGAATTTTCAATTGTGTAACTTATTTTAGTAAAATCATTACACAATTGTTCACATTAGCTATACCCCAAGTAGGATTCAGCTCACCTAAGCGGTGGGGGACCCAGTATTGGGGCCAGAGAGGGTAGTTTGATTAGGTCAACCTGGTGGATGAAATGGTATGTTTAGGATAAAAAGTGAACTATCATGTTCATCTCATCTCTATTTATAAGGAGATAGAGTGCATCATGTTCTCCCCCCTTCCCTTTTGCCATGCACAAGGGGAGTGCACTGTGCGCCCCTTTCTCTTTTCCTCATGTTGATTGTACGGAGAGATTTTGGAGGGAAAACACTGTTAGAGAAACCACGTATTAAGTGCTGCTACTTAACATATTTGTTAAGAGGGATGTTCTAGATTCAGTAGATTGCTCTTAGGAGGGTTCCGGAACATGAGTTAGAGAGGTTCAGTGCGAAGACCCAAGCTCAGTAGAAGGATAGGTGGTTTTGATGTGGGTGCAATGGGTGAAGGCCCCGATCTATGATGCACTAAACAGATAGAGTATTTGGTGCAATCTAGATTTATGATAATCATAATTTCTTAAAAAAGTAGGATAATGCAACATACGTATAACATATATATAAAAATTATAAAATATGTTATTTTAAATAACTTGCTCGTATATTCAAATTATAATATAAATAATTAAAAAATTTACAAAATCACAAATATGTTATAAATAAAATAAATGTTTAAAAAGCTTATTTGCACAGCCACTCAAGAATGACTAGAAACTACCCATTTCTAGGAGGGTTCCGGAACATGAGTTAGACCACGTGCTGTTGGTGGGGTCAGTGTACCCTTGAGCTCGGTGCGAAGACCCAAGCTCAGTAGAAGGGATAGGTGGTTTTGATGTGGGTGCAATGGGGTGAAGGCCCCAGTTCTTCGGGACATGTCAGTGCCTGAAGGCCAATTACGGGTGTATTAACCCCGGTATAGTCCAACAATTATTTTCTCACATGAGGATATTATTGAGTTTGGGGAAGACGAGAGTGTCGTCAATAATAGAAAAATTGGAAGAATAATTCATAATAAGATTCATCTGCAGAAGAAACCCGCTTGCGAAGCATTGGTTTCCTTTCAATTACATATTATTCAACTTTTAGCCTTGATATTGTCGGCCAAAATGCGCAGTCCTTTCTCTTTCCTCCATTCCTCTAATCTTCTTGCAACTGAAATACCTTTTATCAGAGAAGATTGTCCATCGAAAACTAAATTTTCATGTCAAAACTTCTTCAAAATGGCTTAGGGAAATTTCATCAGTTCTCTGCCCACTCTCAAATAGAAATCAAGGGTGATTGAGCACACTCTAGTAAATATACAATTGATCACACTCTTCTATTCAAATCCTTAAAGACCACACATTAGCACCTCATGAAAATGAACAATTTCCAAAGAACTTGTTGCAAGAGATTTAATAACTACCGCATATGCTACAGTGCCTTTTTGTTTTTAATCTACTTCACTTTTTTTTTAGGGTACAAATCTACTTCACTTTCAATGAGTTAAAAAAGGTTGATGGAGACTATTATGCTACACGGTACAACAAATATCTGTCTACTAGGCATTGCGTTTAATCATCCAATACAATGATCCCAGCGTCAGATTTCTGTGTCTTCATTCAACTCAGCATCATTCTTAGTTTCATCCATTTCTGTATCATTCTCTTTTTTCTCAGGAAGACTAGGTGTTTCATTCTTCTCTTCTACCAGGCTTGAGCAGCTTTCTTTTTCAGGTCCAGATTCTATTACCACATCTTTGCTCTTATTGTCTGCTGAGTTATCGGGTTTGCAGTCATCTTGGGGGATAGGCAGCGATCTGGAGCCCAAAACTTCACCGTGTGATATAGCCTCTGATTTGTTATCTGAATTCAATACTGTCATTTCTTGATTAGTCTGATCTTGTTGCGTGGGTGTCAGAATTCGGTTGATATCTTCACAAATGGTTTCTAGTGGAGGGAAATTCTTCACCACATTGACCTCTGCCGGTTCTCTTGCCAAAGATGTTCGAACTAAATCCATGGGGTTTTCCTCCACTACCTTGCACATCTGTCAATACAGAGGAAAGATTGTTGATACAGATACTCAGTATAATACTAGTTTCCACCTTCTCTCTTTTTATTGAATAATATGATGAAGTGATTCTTCATAAAGAGCAGCTCTTTAAGAGAGTGAGATATACAATAGTACTTTTACCTCATTGTAAAGTCGAACTAATTCCAATCGATTTGGATCATTATCACAGGAAGCAACCGAAATTTCTTCTGAAGCTGCAGAAAATGGCAGCATTTCAAGTAAGTCTTTGATTTTCCCTCCCTTTTGGGTTGGGTATGCAGATAGCAACAGTAGAAGTTAAGAAAACATCAAAAAAAAAAAGAAGGGGAATGATAAGGGGGAAAAATCACAATACACAAAATAACAGAAATACTGACCACATTGATATAAAATATCAGGAAAGATTCTTGCATACTCTGAGGGTATTACACCCACCAGTCCAGATTTTGCTTTAACGTTAATCTGACAGCACATTCAATTTCTGTGCCACATCATATTCTAATTGTCTAGGTGAAATACTCTTGGAGTATGCAAGACTTCCTCTATTATCTGATGCAAACTAGGTAATTGCTATTGTCTGATTGTGAGACAAGGTATCCGATGGACAACAATAGAATCATACCTATTGCTTCCACTTGAGGCAGTTGATCAATCATTTGGGTGTCAGTGTCCCCTAATTTATAACTTGGAAAATTTGTAGCCTTGGGTTCACTTTTAAGTTCTTCATTTGTTACTTCATTTGCTTTTGGATCACCCTGCAAACAAAGTTCATGAGGAAGAAAAGTCAGTCCAAAAGCAAGTCAAGCAAACCTTTTCAGAGACAGATCATGCATTTTAGATTGTTGTCTGATGTACCATTGGTAAAATGTATACACAATGAAAGCGCAATCTAGAAGTATAATAGCGAAAAAGGAGATATACAATAATTATACATGAACATGTGTAGAAGGATGCAAAAAGATACTTCTGACAGTAAATAATACTTAGATACCTAAAATACTTTAGAAAAGATTAAAAGAGGCTCATGACTAATATGTGTATTGTCACCAACCGTAGAGACAATGGCACCAAATTGTGGCCTTCATTATACATGATAAAAAAAATGAGTACTTGCCACTTGGACATAGACAATGATCACTAACAGTCACCACTCTGATGTAAAGAAAGTAGTGCATACCCAACTTTTTCAGCCAGAAAATAAGTTCTCAGGTACCTGAAGTTGGGTATATATGCATAATGATCACTTGTTCTCTACTCTTGGATTTTCCAACAATTTTTTCTCTGATCTTCCATAACAACTATTAGATATATAAAATCATTTATGTGCCTTCACCTAACAACTTAAGCTTTTAGGAGAGTTGGTTCATGACATAGTATTAGAGCCTCTATGACCAAGTGGGCTATAATTCGATCCTTGTTACCTCCATTCTTCTAAAAAAAGTTGAATTTCAGCACAAGGTAGGTGGGCTTGTACATTGTCCACACTTCAAGCCCAAAGTGCTTTTGCGTGAGGGGGCGTGTTAGATGTATAAAACCATTCATGTGCTTTCACCTAATGACTTAAGCTTCTAGGAGAGTTGGTTAATGACACCAACCAAAAAGAAAAAGCCCATAACAGCCAACGCTTTTTTTTTTTTGCTTCATCTCCCTCCCAACCTCACTGTAAGGCTAAATCCTAGCACTCTTAACTATTAGTAGTTCATTTGATTGGCAGTACCTAACAAGGAAACTTCTGATAAAAAAAATAATACATCAGTGATCAACTTATTGAATAATGTTTTAAATTTGAATCCTATGCATTCCAAAGAGAAGAAAAAGAAGTATTAAAAATATTTTATGCACCATGAAACATTAATACACTCACAAAGTATTCTTTCTGGTACTCAGCATTGAGCCCTTTTTCCAAGAGAAGAACCCTCTTTTTTATAAACTCAACCAGTCTTCTCTGCATGTCTCTAAAATGATATAATATGGAGGAGTCTTGATATAACTGTGCTTGGTTCCTAGAATCACCAGAACCTTGTGCACCATCAGCTGCTGTGTCACTCCCACCATTTTCACCAGATTGGTTGCTGGGCACTTCCGCATTTGTCAAATTTGCACCATTTTGCGCCTGAGAGCCAACTTGTCCTGGCAGTGGTAAATTTATAAAGGGAAGATTCAACTCCTTACAGATGACCTCCTGAATCTTCAGATCCTTATCATCAACAATAGCTTGCCACCTTCCATACCCATGCCTTATATAGAAAAGAATTATGTTAAAGGAATATATTAACAAAAAGAATCCACAAAGGTTACAAGTAGCAAGCTACCAAACATCCACAATTATCTATCAGAAATCATAGAATATAGCAAAAGGAAAACGAAAAACCAACATACAAAAATACCAAATAGTTGTGTATAAATTTAAGCCTTAATTTTTTAATGGCTAATAGAAGATATTAATTGTTGCGTTGTTCAAGAAAACAAAACATATCTATTAGAAGACATACTTCAATACAGCACGCAGTAAAACTAAATCATGCTCCTCCTTCCATATCTTTGCACCCTTCAAACCTGGATAGCGTAATAGTATGTCATCTGAAAACAGTGGAGTTTGAGGATTTTCTGATGCAAACTTGACCTGTCATTCCACGTCCCAAGAGGAAGAAAACACATTCATCAGCTAGAGGAATATTAACTTCAAAAACACATGCTCAACCACCACCCTAAGCCAAACTAAAATAGAGAAAAAAAAAAGAAATATATGAGATATACGAGTTTAAATTTGATCAAATGTCAGTGAAGTTTTTTACACTATCAGACATCAACAAACAAGTGCGTGCCACGTTATTATAGAAAATAAGATTTTTCACTTCAAAAGAAAGCTTTTAACTGTCTTTAAATAGGTGGTACCACATGGTTCACTGATAGTGTCACTTTTTATACTGTCAGTGAATCAAAATTAAATTCATAAATATAGAAGCATAAAGTTTCATTTTTCATCACCGATATCCCAAAACCCTTTGAACAAGGGTGTTGAAGCATAACAGAAAAAAGAATCACTAGCAGCATTTAATAGTTGGGAAGAAATCCAGATGCTATCCCAAATTCTTAGAATAATAGTTGAACTCAAGAACAGCTTCGTACGAAATGATACCACATGCATGAATTTTTTTTGAGAAAATTACATAAAAAAGAATTCTTGGTGTTGTAATCGTCTCCTTTATGTGTAGTTATTGTAAATTATTGTGAATATCATTAGTTACTTACGTTGTAGGAATTCCTAAAGTCCATACGTTATAGATGTCCATACGTTGTATATTGAGTCCTGAATTCTATATATTGTAAGAAACCATGTACAAAAGTTATAAGAAAGATATACAGTTTTTTTATCCTTTCTAGTTGGTATCAGAGCTCCCGATCTGGGAGACTCTGCTTCCGCATTTATCCTTAGGCTAGCTTGCCTTCATTGCAGCTGCCTCCGCCTTCATTGCGATTGGTTTCCTTGGTCTGTTTTGCGCCTTAATCGCGTCCAACGCCACTGTCACCACCGTCTGCCGCCGGTCACCGCCACTGTTCACTCCGGTGACCCTACCAGACGGATCGCCGTCCCTATTCCGGCCAACCACCAAAAGCCCACCACCGGAAGCTCTCCCACGCGCTCTCACGCGCAAATCCCTTCTCTGCGCGTGAACCCACGCGCCGACAGTCTAGCCGCGCATGGCGGCGCGTCCGCCATTCGTTTTCGACGAGGTTTGTCTCCTCTGACTCGTCTTGTCTTTCCCTACACGAATCCACCACCACCTTGCCCAAACAGCAACCGGTTTCTCATCCTCTCAGCCAAACAGCAACCGCACACTCATCCTATCAGCCAAACAGTGACCTGTTACTCATCCTATCAGCCAAACAGTGACCCTAGACCACCATGTCAGACACCGAGGCCACCATCACCTCCACCACCACCAAGACAACCACTCCGTGCATCACCACGTCTCTTAATCCCAATGACCTACCTGTTTTCCATCCTACCTATCGTCTAACAGGCAAGAACTATTTACAGTGGGCTCAAGTTGTTCGTACTACCCTCAAAGGCCGTCGAAAATTAAGTCACATCGAAGGTACAAACTAGTAAACCGACCCGACATTTGAAGAATGGGATAATGAGGACTCTCTCATTATGACATGGTTATGGAATTCTATGACACCGAGGTTAGTAGAAATTGTATGTTCCCGCCTCTTGCCGGGACATTTGGGACAACCTTTGTCAAACATATTCCATGAAGCAGGGACATAGCTACATGCTATGAGTTGAAAACCAAAATTTTTTCCACTAAGCGGGGGCTTTATCGATCCAAACTACTATGGGATCCTCAATGGGTTATGGATTGAGCTGGATCAGTATCAAAATCTGACAATGGAGTGCAGTAACGATGCTTCCACTTTGACCAGTTTCGTTGAACGAGACCGCATCTTTGAGTTCCTCTCTGGTTTGAACTCAGAATATGACCCTATCAGAGTTCAAATTCTAGGTAAGGAAAAGCTTCCCTCTCTTTCCGAGGTCTTCTACACTGTTCGTGGAGAGGAGAGTAGACGGGCTGTTATGCTTGATGACAAACCCTCTAATGGGTCAACCTTGATCATGGGCAAACCTCCTAAACCCGGCTCTTCCTCTTCCTCTTCCTCTTCTTCTAGACCTAACAAAGACAGCCGCTGGTGCACCCACTGTAAGAAATTTGGTCACACTAAGGAAATCTGTTTTAATCTCCATGGGAAAAACCAGGTTCTTTGGCGTATAGGTGGATTCAAGGGTATTCAGCGGGGGCAGGCCAATCTGATGGGCTCAAATGAAGTCTCACATGTGACAGATGAAGTTCCTGCTCTCAGTCAGGATGAACTGGAGCGCTTACGGTCTCTTATTGACTCTCTCAGTAAGCCGTCGGGTACTTGTTCTCTAGCCATGACTGGTAAGAATTTATGTTTTCAATCCTTTAATGCTTCTAGTACTGTTTCTGAAGAATCATGGGTTGTTGACTCTGGTGCTACTGATCATATGGTCTATTCTTCCTCACATTTGTTGTCTTATAAACCACCTTTTGGTATCCCTACCATCACTGTGGCTGATGGCTCACACACCTCAGTCGCTGGCTATGGTAATATTAACCTCACTTCCTCCATCCACTTAACCAATGTTCTTCATGTTCCTCAATTGTCCACTAATCTTTATATCTGTTCATAAACTTACCAAGGATTTAAATTGTGCTGTAACTTTTTTCCCCTCTCATTGTGTCTTTCAGGATCTTGTTACGGGGAGGACGATTGGAGTTGCTAAGGAACGAGGAGGGTTGTATCGTCTCCTCACCTTGGAGGGTTGTATCGTCTCCTAACCACGAGATTTGGCTTCAACACGGGCATCTTGGACATCCTCCTTTCTCTTTACTTAAGTCTATGTTTCCATCTTTATTTTTAAAAGTCGGTGGAGTTTTTCATTGTGATGTCTGTGAGTTTGCTAAACATCATCGTGTATCTTTTCCCCCTAGCATTAAGAAAAGTGTTGAGCCTTTTGCTCTTATTCATTCCGATGTTTGGGGACCTACATCTGTTTCTAATATTTCTGGAGCCAAATGGTTTGTTTCATTTATTGATGATTGCACTCGTACAACTTGACTTTTTCTTATGAAAGACAAATCTGAAGTGTCAAAATTATTCGTTCAGTTTTATCGTATGGTTCAGACCCAATTTAGAAAACCCATTAAAAGACAGTGCTCTGATAATGGTAGGGAGTATGTCAACCAAGCACTTTCTAACTTTCTTAAAGAGCATGGTATTGTTCATGAGCTGACATGTGTTGATACTCCTCAGCAAAATGGGGTTGTCGAGAGAAAAAATCGTCACTTACTTGAAATAACCAGGGCGCTGCTTTTCCAAATGTCTGTTCCACATTCATATTGGGGGGAAGCTGTTTTAACTGCAGCATATCTGATAAATCGATTACCATCTTGTGTCCTTGGTAATGAAAGTCCTGTTCAACTCATGACATCCTTTTTTCCTTCTGCTCCTATTATGCAGAGTCTCCAGCCTCGTGTTTTTGGCTGTGTGGCCTTCGTACATGTCCATCGGCAGCATCGCACTAAACTTGATCCTCGTGCTGTCAAGTGTCTTCCTAGGTTATGTGCCTGACAAAAAGGGGTATAAATGCTATCATCCTTCGAGTCATCGTTTCTTTGTCTCCATGGATGTCACTTTTCATGAAGCCGAGTCTTATTTTTCTCGTCCTCAGCTTCAGGGGGAGAGTTTTTCGGAAGCTGAGTGGTCTGAGCCCTCTGACTCCTTTTTTCCAGAGCCTTTCGTCTTATCTGTCCTAGACCCTATCTCTCCTTGTCCACAGGAGTTAGCATCCTCTTCTGGTACCCCATCTGAACCAGTTAAGGTCAAGACTAAGGTTGGCACACCAAAACTGGTGTATAAGAGGAGACATAAACCCGATCTAGCTCAACAGCAACTCCCGTTGTCCGAACCTATGGTAAGTACTGAAGGTATAGTTTCCCGTATTTCTAACCCCAATACTTTCAATAATATTAATATTCCTTTGGATAATTGTGATCCTGACCCAGTTGACTTACCCATTGCCTTGAGAAAAGGGAAAAGGTCGTGTACTCGATACCCTATTTCTCAATTTATTTCCTCCAAAAATCTGTCTTTTCAGCACAAGAGTTTCATTTCATCCCTTGATTCTGTTCAAATTCCAACATCAGTACAAGAAGCATTAAAGGATAAGAACTGGGTTCAAGCCATGAATGAGGAGATAAGTGCTCTGGAGAAAAATGGAACATGGAAAATTGTTGAAAGACCTAGTAACAAAATACCAGTGGGGTGCCGCTAGATCTATACCTTGAAATATCGGTCTGATGGTACACTAGATCGATATAAGGCAAGGTTAGTTGCAAAATGATACACTCAGACTTATGGAATTGACTATCAAGAGACATTTGCTCCAAAGAGCAAAGATGAATACTTGTAAGAATCCTACTTTCTCTTCTTTGCACTCCTTGGTTGGGATTTGCATCGCTTTGATGTTAAAAATGCATTCCTTCATGGAGACTTGGAGGCGAAGTTTATATGGAGATTCCACCCTGGTTATGACTCCACCAATGGAAGAAATAAGGTATGCAAGTTAAAAAAGGCTTTGTATGGGTTAAAGCAGTCTCCCCGAGCATGGTTTGGAAGGTTTACAAAGGCAATGGTGTCCTTGGGATACAGGCAAAGTCAAGGTGATCATACCCTCTTCTTTAAACATTCACAAGAAGGTAAACTCACTGTTCTACTTGTGTATGTGGATGACATTATTATATCTGGGGATGACTTGGTTGAGCGACAGTTGCTAAAGGAAAAATTAGCAACTGAGTTTGAGATAAAGGATCTTGGGAGACTAAAGTATTTTCTTGGGATTGAGGTTGCCTACTCCAAACAAGGCATCTTTATTTCCCAAAGAAAATATGTTCTTGATCTTCTCAAAGAAACTGGTAAGTTGGGTTGCAAGTCTACTGGTGTTCCCATTGAGCAGAATCATAGAATAGGGAACGATGAAGAGAATTCCAAGGTGGATAAAGCTCGATATCAGAAGTTAGTAGGGAAGTTGATATACTTAGCACACACTAGACCAGATATAGCATATGCTGTCAGTATTATTAGCCAGTTTATGCATTACCCAAGGGTAAGACATTTACAGGCAGTGGACAAAATTCTACAGTATCTTAAAACTACACCTGGAAGAGGGTTACTTTTCAAGAAAGGTGGGAGTTTATCCATGGAAGTATATACAGATGCTGATTATGGAGGATCAATCATTGATAGAAGGTCAACCTCTGGTTATTGTACGTTTGTAGGAGGAAACTTAGTAACTTGGAGAAGTAAGAAGCAAAATGTGGTAGCTCGGTCAAGTGCAGAAGCTGAATTTCGGGCTATGGCACAAGGAATTTGTGAAGTGCTATGGATGAAAATTATATTGAATGATCTGAAGATAAAATATGAGACCCCTATGAAATTGCTCTGCGACAATAAGTCTACCGTTAACATTGCTCACAACCCAGTTCAGCATGACAGAACAAAGCATATTGAGATAGACCGACACTTTATCAAAGAGAAGTTAGATAGCGGGTTGATAACCACAACATATGTTCCCTCTGAACTGCAGATTGCTGACGTGTTGACTAAAGGGTTAACCACAGAGAGGTTCCAAGATCTTACTAGCAAGCTGGGAATGATAGATATTCATTTACCAGCTTGAGGGGGAGTGTTGTAACCGTCTCCTTTATGTGTAGTTATTGTAAATTATTGTGAATATCATTAGTTACTTACGTTGTAGGAAGTCCTAAAGTCCATACGTTATAGATGTCCATACGTTGTATATTGAGTCCTGAATTCTATATATTGTAAGAAACCATGTACAAAAGTTATAAGAAAGATATACAGTTTTTTTATCCTTTCTAGTCTTGGTAAAAATATATCTACTGTGGGAACAATTAACAACTCAAACAGTTAATTAAGTTGTTAAGTGTTTACTCATTAACCATTCTTTGACATTGTAAACCAATTGAGTGGTTAATTGCTCCTAAACTGGAAATATTTTTACCAAAAATTGCTTTCTTAGAATTTTCTCAAACCTCTTTTATATTGGGGCAAGGAGGCAGAGAGGAAGCAGAATGATATAATATACTAATAACAAGCAGTTAAAATACAGAGAATTCATTCGGAACTTACTTTGTCCCTTATCAAGAGCAGAACTGCAATCCTAACAAGTACATCTTGTATTCGGAGTCCTTCTTTTGGAACACCATCTACAGGCAAATTATAAACAGAAAGGAAAGATTAGGAAACAGAAGATATAGAAAAAAGGAAAAATGAGAGAAGATATAATAGCAATAAGGATCTACCACCTGTGAATGTAGAGGAATCAGTTATATCTTCAGCAATATGAGACAAGAAAAGGGTTCCATAACTGTAACAAAAAATATGTATATATCACATTCACTCACAAAGAATGACTTCAAGGTATGATACAAACTTTGTATCATACATTACAAACCATAAGATAGGCAATAAAATTATTAAACAACATTTAAAAACTATATCATACCATATGGTAATATCATATTGTAAAACAAATTCTAATTGCCCATTTTGACACTTGTGTAGGCCAAAGTTTTTTACCTTAAGTTTACTAATAGATTAGCTTTTCAATCAAATATAGGTCCACATGCACGTGCATGTGCTCTTCATTCATGTACTTACATATAATCCAATAACAAATAAAAACTCATGCCTAATATATGCACACATGCCACATACAGATAAATTGCCAGTCAGAAAGCACATGCAGTATTAAGAGAGAAACCAAATACAGAGCTGGAAGATCAGGAATCCTCCCAAAAACAAAGGAAAAAGGCACAAAGAAAGAAAATAAAAATAAGAAAAGCCAAACTGCTCATAGTGAACCCTGAAAGACAAAAAAACATACTTTTCTTTCACAAAGGTCATTGATACTCCCCTTAATGTGAAAGTATCCATGGTATATATTAAAAGAATTCATAGCTACAGAGAAATGAGGGAAAGAGGAAGAAAATGAAGGAAAATAGTGAGAGAGAGAGAGAAAACTGAAAAATGTAACTGTCATGAACACAGAAGGTGAGATCTGAAACTGATCTCAACTGTTTTATACAAGAGCCTAGAATATTCTAGAGTATCTAGAAGCTAAGTCTTAACTACAGTTACAGCTGTAACAGTAAACAGAATAATAGATAACAGAATTATAACAGTCAACAGTAAAGCTGTTAATCACAACATACTCTAATATATATCATGCAGGATTTGCCCAAAGGAATAATATCATTTTCCTTGCAGCTTTTAAGCAACTTTATATAATTTTTATGGCCCAACACTTTTGGAAGTGACAAATTGCCAAAAAAACAGAAAAGAAACAAAAACAAAAACAACACAACATCCACACATGCAGTTCACCCACATACATAGAGACTAGTTACTAGTAGACAATTATATACAGAAGTATACACAAGATCAATCTCATTAAATGCAAAAATATATCCTTATTCTTAATCTTATCAGTATCAAATTGTTATTACTTTTTTTTTTGGTTTTTGTTGAGAAATGCATGGGCATAGATGTCATCAAATCCCCTCCCCTCCCCTCCCCCTCCCTTGCGGCAAAAAGAAAGTTAAGATAAATTGCCTCAGCTTCCGGCATAAAAAACATGTGGGCATATAATTCAAATAAGAACTTAAAATTATATAAAACATCCTAAATATGGTAACAAATTAAAGAAAAACCATATTAATACTCTTTGATTTCTTCGTAAGTCTTCTGTTTCATGCGGGAAGTAAACTCCTTCCAATCAAAATCACCAACCCCAAACCTGTAATTTACACACAAAGTGAGATGAACTACAGATATTGCCATGCAAAACCCTTTCTTCAATACATAATGATAAAACGAAGAGGAAGTAACCTCATCAAAATTTGCACAAATGCAGCCCTCTGATTTTGATTAAAACCAAGTACTCTGAATGATCTTCCTTCACCCTCCATCAGAGGAAGTGGTTCTGTGCTATCTGCTGCTAATAAATTTAAAGGAATATTAACATCGAAGCCAAGGCCAGATGATCTAAGTCCATCATATCATTCAAAAAAATTAATTAAATATTGATATATACCACGAGCTTTCTTTTTATAAGGCCTTCTAGCAGAAGCAGTTCCAGTTGAATTTGAATCACCATCAGTAAGCTCTGCTTCATAATTGTCATCTTCACCATCAGAGCTTACATCTTCCAGACCAGCAAGGTCATCCTCCTCAACAGAAACCATCTGTAAAGTCAGGGAATAATATAGATACTATCTTAACAAAAATGCACATTAAAAAAACAGATACAGAAAAGGAAACTTAGAAAAATTAACCACTTAAGTGGTTAATTATTAACTAAATGAGTGGTTGAATGTTCCTATGTTGAAAATATTTTCACCAAAAATTCCTTTCTCATAATCCCCCTCCCCCCCCTTTCTCAAAAGCACACGCACACGCACACGCACACGCACACGCACACACACATACAAAAACAGACTTACGAGTACCAAAATCCTATATGTCAATCTCTAGTTATATAAATCATTAGCATATGTCATAATTGAGAGGAAAAGAAAAAGGAATAAATTCCATAAGACTGTACTAAGGTAGAAAACAACATTAGCAAGCAAACAGAATATGTATTGGCACTTTTGAATGTAATCTCATACAAACTCATTAATGACAACAAGAACCAATAATCTTTCCTTTACAAATTAATACAAGAAAATGGCATAAACACCAGAGTCACATACCAGCTTGCGATTTCGCTTCCCTTTGCCCAAGGCATTAAACTCCTCAACTTTATGCTCTTGATATCTGTCTCTTAACAACTCCTCCCAGTAATGTGTTCTTTCTGAACTGTTCACAGTCTCCATTGCTCTTTTTTGTGCTGCCTCCTCTGCTGCAGCCTCAGCTTCATCAACATACTCAAAATTTGCAACCTAGAGCATATAATCCATTCAGTCAATCAAAAGCATAGAATCCAATAGAAAACCCAAAAAAGAGTGAGAGTAAATAGATTCTGTGCAGTTTGTTGAGACTAACGAGATTCATTAATAAGGTTCATATACAAATTCATGTATACTAGAATTCATGTACATAGGGAGTAAGCTATCTTATTAATTACCTTGTAAATTGTACCTATTCTGATGTATATATAAATCCGCTGAGTATTAGTTACTCAAGCAAATTCACAAAAAACCATTTCTCTAATTTTCTCTAAGTCTATTTTCTCAAGTTGATATCAGAGCGGGCTAAGTCCCGCTTCTGCTCAAAATCTCTCAAGGTTCTGCCTCCTCTGGTAAAGCAGAACCCTGTTAGTCTCCATTCTCATAATCAAAGGTCTTAGTTAATCACCGTAACAGCAAACACCCATCAGCAAAGGAAGACACTGGAAAGCTTAGAAACCTCCGACCGGTCAGCCAATGAAACGCCACCGTCGGAAAGTTCTCCACGCGCCGCCACCAATCTGCTCAACGTCCGGCGCATGTAAGCCACGCGCCACCTTCCCGTTGCAGGATTTTGTCGCCGCTAGTCTCGTTGTGCTCGTCGGACCTCCCTGAGTCTGTTCAAGTGGTCACCTGCTCCGTTTGTCCCTGTTTGGCTAGTGGTCTTAGGAGCCCACTTTGTTCTTCAATGGCTTCCATGTCAGAAACCTCGAATGTTGTCTCTGGTGTTTCTACTCCCTAAAATAAGGCCCCTGTCTCTTTTGTTTTCTATGGTAATCCATCTATTACCTCAGAAAAGCTCAATGGAAGAAACTGTGTGGATTGGCAAGCTGCTGTGGAGGTTTGGTTTTTGGGACAAAGTCTCTCCAACCATCTAACCAAAAAGGATGAAGAAATCGACATTACAGAACGAGACCAGTGGCAGAGAGCTGATTATCAACTGGTTTCGCTCTTATGACAGTCCATTGACCCAAAATTGATGGTTCATTTTCGCACCTATAAAACATGCTACGACATATGGAAGAATGCTCAAAGTGTTTATTGAAATGATGTCCAATGCCTCTATGATGTGGTGCACAATTTAGCTATACTCCAAATAACGGATCATGATCTCCCAGCGTATTTGAATAAAGCTCAGTCTACCATTGATGAAGTCAAGTTGGCCCTGACTGGAGATGATGTCCAGAATAAGATCGATAATATGTGCATGGTGTTTGTCCTTCACGGTCTTCACAAAGACTTTGAATCTGTTCAGAACCAAATTTTGACAAATCCCAATGTCCTTACAGCAGAAAATCTCATCGATCATCTACTGCGTGTTCCTTCTCCGGAGGCTATGTCAGGAGCTGGTTCCTCACTAGGTTTAGAGTCATCTGCATTCCTTTCCAATGTGGCAGGTCGTGGTCGAGGTGGACGAGAAGGTTGTGGTTTCAGTAATCGTCCACAATGCTCTTACTGCAAACGTATAGGGCACACTTAAGATAAATGCTATTCCCTAATTGGATTTCCAGAGAAGTCAGCTCATGTGACTTATTCTTAATCTTCGAGTCCAGAAAAACAGGATGAAAATGGAGGTAACAATCAGAATATTTTGTCAGATGTTGAACATAAAGAATATCTTCAGTTCAAGGCAGCACAACAAAATTCATCTTCAGCAGCTGTAGTTCATACTGGTAATTCTACGGTTTATCTCTCTCGTTCCTCGCCTGTTGAATCCTGAATTTTGGATTCTGGTGCTTCTGATCACATAGCTAGTAATCCCTCTCTTTTCTCAAAAATATCACAACCCAAAAATTCACACTACATCACTCTTGCCAATGGCTCCAAGGCAAAAGCCAAAGGCATTGGTCAAACCCCACCTCTTCCCACCTTGCCATTAAATTATGTACTCTTTATTCCTGGTTGCCCCTTTAATCTAGTTTTCGTTAGTCAACTCACTCATAATCTTAATTGTTCAACTCACTTGTAATCTTAATTGTTCCATAACCTTTACTGCCAATTCTTTCTCTATACAGGACCGGAATACGGGACAAATGATTGGCGCAGGATCTGAATCACATGGTCTCTACTATTTCCAGCCTCCATTTTCAATTGCTTGCACCATTGCCAATTCACCGAGTCTCCTTCATCGTCATCTGGGTCATCCAAATCTTAATAAACTGAAGAAAATGGTCCCTCATCTTTCCCACCTACAATCTCTGGAATGTGAGTCATGTCAGCTTGGTAAACATATTCGGGCATCCTTTCCAAGCTTAGTTCATCATAAAGCAACTTCTCCCTTTGCTCTTGTCCATTCAGATATTTGGGGTCCTAGTTGAGTCAATTCTATCTTAGGCTATAGGTACTTTGTTACTTTCATTGATGACTTTTAAGATGTACTTGAATCTTTTTAATGAAGTTGTGTACTATTTTTCAGAACTTTTACAATGAAATTCAAACCCGATTTGGACATCCTATTCGCATCTTGCGTAGTGATAATGCAAAAGAATACTTTTCTGCTCCCTTTAATCATTTTATGGCTTCTCATGGCATAATTCATCAATCCTCTTGTCCACATACACCACAACAAAATCGTATTGCTGAAAGAAAACATCGCCATATTATTGAAATGGCTCGTACCCTTTTGTTACATGCCAATGCACCTTTAAAATTTTGGGGTGATGCCGTTCTCACTGCTGGTTTTTTGATAAATCAATTGTCATCCTCTACCTTGAATAACAAAGTACCTCATTCCTTGTTGTTTTCTCAGGACCCACTTTTCACAGTTCCCCCACGTGTTTTTGGTTCTACTTACTTTGTACATGATCTCACACCAGGTATTGATAAATTGTCTGCTCGTGCTGTCAAGTGTATCTTTCTTGGTTATTCTCGTGTACAGAAAGGATACAGATGCTATTCTCCTTCTACTCATCGTTTCTACATATCTACCGATGTCACCTTCTTTGAGGATACACCTTATTTCACTATGTCGGTGACACCAGATTCTGTCTCCCAGGTATTGCCCATTAATTTTCCTATTCCACTTGTTACTGATTCTGCAATATCAGATTTGTCAGGGTCTTTTTCTCCATTTGTGTCTCCCACTCCTCGTCCTTTCATTACTTATCAGCGTCGTCCTCGCCAACCACAATTGGAAGAAGTTGCCATTGAAGAGACAAGTGATTCATCTTTTGCTCCAATCTCTGAACCTACTCCGGATCTACCTGCATCTTCTGTTGATTTACCTATAGCTCTTCGCAAAGGTACACGGTCTTTCTTGTAACCTTCATCCAATTTATAATTTCTTAAGTTATCACTGTTTATCTCATTCCCATTGTGTCTTTGTGTCTGCTATTTCCTTTGTTTCTATTTCTAAAACTGTCTAGGAAGCACTCTCTCATCCAAGATGACGATAGGATATGATTGACGAGATGGCAACTTTAGAATCCAATAACACTTGGACACTTGTTCCCTCTTCTTCAGGGAAATCTATTGTTGGCTGTCGTTGGGTGTTTTTTATCAAAGTGGGCCCAGATGGTCAGATTGATCGATTGAAAGCTCGTTTAGTAGCTAAAGGCTATACTCAAGTATTTAGGCTAGATTATGGTGATACTTTCTCCCCAGTTGCAAAAATGGTCTCTTTTCGTTTATTCTTATCCATGGCAGCCATGCGCCACTGGCCTCTACATCAGTTGGACATTAAAAATGCCTTCCTTCACGGTGATTTAGAAGAGGAGGTTTATATGGAGCAACCTCCTGGGATTGTTGCTCAAGGGGAGTCACGTGGATATGTTTGCAAGTTACATAAGGCCTTGTATGGCCTCAAGCAGAGCCCTCGAGCTTGGTTTAGCAGATTTAGTGCAGTCCTTAAACAATTCGG
Source organism: Ormosia semicastrata (assembly GCA_029884595.1). NCBI lineage: Eukaryota > Viridiplantae > Streptophyta > Magnoliopsida > Fabales > Fabaceae > Ormosia > Ormosia semicastrata. The sequence continues at coordinate 12,497,427 of JAQQTO010000046.1, read as the reverse complement.
CATGATCCGCAACAGAGCAAACCACTCTGTGTTTTATAAACATTCTCCCTCTGATCAGTGCATTTATCTTCTTGTTTATGGAGATGACATTGTCATTACAGGGGATGATCATGATGGCATCAAATGTCTCAAGGAGCACTTGTTTCAACATTTCCAAACCAAATATTTGGGACGATTATGATACTTCCTTGGCATTGAAGTAGCTCAATCCATCATTGGTATTGCTATATCTCAGAGGAAGTATGCTCTTGATATTTTGGAAGAAACAAGAATGATAAATTGTAAACCGATTGACACTCTTATGAATCCTAATGTTAAACTTATGCCAGATCAGGGGGAGCCCTATTCAGATCCAGAAAGGTATCGGAGACTAGTAGGAAAGTTGAATTATCTTACTATGAACCGGCCAGACATTTCTTTTGTTGTTAGTATTGTGAGCCAATTCCTTAACTCTCCCTGTAACAGTCATTGGGACGCAGTAATTCGGATCTTGAGATATATTAAAGGTTCTCTGGGGCGGGGGTTGGTCTATGAGAATAGAGGTCATACTAATATTATTGCCTACACAGATGCAGATTGGGCAGGTTGCCCAAGTGATAGGCAATCAACCTCAGGGTATTGTGTTCTTGTTGGAGGCAATCTCATTACATGGAAGAGCAAAAAGCAGAATGTTGTTGCTAGATCGAGTCCAGAAGCAGAGTATCAAGCTATGGCTCTTACTACATGCGAACTCATATGGCTAAAGCAACTTCTTTCTGAGTTAAAGTTTTGTAAAATAGGGTTTATGAATCTTATTTGTGATAATCAAACAGCTTTGCACATTGCCTCTAATCCAGTCTTCCATGAGCGGACTAAACACATAGAGATTGATCGTCACTTTATTCGTGAAAAGGTTATCTCTGGAGGATTATCACATCATTTGTGAATTCTAACGATCAGCTGGCGGATGTGTTCACTAAGTTACTCCGAGGTCCAAGGATAACATACATATGTAACAAGCTGGATGCTTATGACATATATGCACTAGCTTGAGGGGGAGTGTTGAGATTAACAAGATTCATTAATAAGTTTCATGTACAGATTCATGCATACTAGAATTCATGTACAAAGGGAGTAAGCTATCTTATTAATTACCTTGTAAATTGTACCTATTCTGATGTATATATAAATCCACCTGCTGAGTATTAGTTACTCAAGCAAATTCACAAAAAAACCATTTCTCTAATTTTCTCTAAGTCTATTTTCTCAAGTCAATTATTTGTTGTAATAAAGGCAAAATTAATGTTGCTAGACACGGGGGAAAAGGTAATGGCAGAGGCAGAGTGCTCCATAAACAAAAACTGCAAGCACTTTTCCAGTCACAGCTTTTTCCTGGATCCTGAAGTAAGAATCAGCACCTTCAAGAACTTTTTTTTTTTAAAAGAAACCAATAGGGACAATTGTGTTTCTGGATTAGGCACTCACCAAGTTTCATAAAATCCACCATAAAAATTATATGAATGAGTTCATTTTTGCAGTTACACAAGTTAATACCAGTTATTTAAATTTTCAATATTCAACAAGTTTCAATTTAGCATGTTTAAGTAGCTCTAGGCCAAGAGAAAATTCATTTCGCAAATAATCGAATAAAATAAAAAAAGGAAGTAAAGCCAAGAAACTATCACATAACATTCATAATTATTTTAATTGCAAGATTATTTTTTAGTAAAAATGACATTTTAATAAAAAGAAGAGCATGATGAAAGCCATGGCAACAGAATAATGTATGTACTTCAGGATGAGGATAAAGAAAGAGAGAATCCACTAGAACCTCACATAATTACTACATCGATGGTTGCAAATTCCAAAGGCAAGCCTAGATATATGCACAGTGAAGTTAAATAATCATGACCAGTGGTTTGCCGTAGTAATGCTTTCACAACAAAACACATCAATCCAAAGAGTAAAAGTGGCAGTAGAACTTTTCATGCAGGGACAGGCCAATCCAGTTGTACTCCCCATATCCAATTTTCTTTTGATCGATTTATGTGTCCATGTGTGTGTTTATGAGTCTATATACATTTGTTGTTAAAATGATAAGTGATGGAGTAGAGATCAAGGACAGCTCAACTCACCAGGAACCAAAGTGGATATATTAAGGTAGAATAAACATTAAGACTTACGAGCACAAAAATGTATATGCATGATTATATGATAGAGTCAACCTTAAAGGCCTTCAGAAAACCATCTTCATCTTCTTCATCCAAAGTAGCCTCTTCATATCCAACTTGATCACGATCCAGCAATCTATTTATGAAGAAATGTACATGAAATACAATTCTCAAGCATATTCCTATTTCATGCATGAGGAGAAGTGCTTGATTACCTATCAATAGCAGCAGCATCATAATGAATTTGGCGGGATTTGCCAGCTTCATCATTTTCATCCGCAAATAACTCCTTTGAGCCGTACCTTATGATGTCATCCAACTCTTCCTAAGCACAATTAATAATCAAAAGTTACCATCAAATCTTTAACAATACTATTTTCAATTGGATATAGTTCAAATGTTCAATTCGTTTTTAAATACTTAAAACTCCTAACCAACATTTGACTTCAATATTTTAGAAAATATCAATCTCTTGAACAAAATAGCATATGTATCCTAGACTCAATCAATATACACAAAAGAAATACGTGCTTGCAACTCTTACATAATCAGGAATTTTTTATAAGGGAAAGGGTTAAAGATAATGACCATCAAGGACACACTAAACATTGGACCATTTAGGAAGCTGATGTATTAATTCTTATATACAGTGGTTTCCAATTTTGAAACACATGGTTGTTCTATTCTAAAAGGAGATTTTCTACTTGAGGAATTTGGCGCATTTGAACAAGTGCAATGCATGACTTTTCAAGAATCTGCCTCTGCCTCTTTTGTGTAGTTCAGCCAACAGTTAACTCTTGGGAATTAGCTTTGTCTGATATGCAGAGAGAGTGGAGTGCTTTACTTTGTTGATGGGCCTTTCTCTTCACTCTTTGTAGCTTTTTTTATCATCTTTTTCAGGTGTATGCCTTATCCTCACTTTTGGTGCTTTTTCTTTTCCTCATCTTATTAAAATTCTTATTTTAATAAAAATATTCACATTAAACCTCCATGACAGATACTTTACTAGAATTCGGATCCACATCAACAGCCACTCTGCATATTAAAGGCTTTTTCTCTTAATAGGAGAAGAAATTTTATTCAAGAAAACAAAGGAATTACCACTATGGGGAGGATAGGATATCCTCCAAAACCTGTCAGAGAAGGGGGACTAAGAAATGAACCAAAGAGAATAAAAAATGCAGCAATGCTAATTAATCTCTCCGCTCTACTCCTTACTTCTTGAGTCAGATAGAAATAAAATCAATTCATGTGTTCCAGTACAAAGATGTAGGAGTATACCAACAAGTTAGCCATATTCTGACATTAAGGTAAAATAAACAAGACATTGAACAGTGACCAAAAACAATGACAACAAATGAGCATACATGAATTGTAAAAAGAAGATATTTCTGATATTCCTGAGACCAATGCTAAACTACTAGTCAACATCCATTTTCCATCTGGTTTCTGCAATCTTAGTCTCATATCAGTACTTCTAAAAAACAAAAGCAAAAAAAGACAAGAAGATAGCACCTAACCAATCTGAATTAATGTGGCCTTACCAATGAGACTGATAACTGTTATCATCAGCTTTCACAACATAAGCCTTTACTTTCGAAAAAGTACTTACCTGGTTGATATTTTGAGCCTTTAGCCTCCCTACAACTAGGTGTTCTAACACCATTTTCTTCTTTGTCATCTGCATCATCCTTTCTTCAATGGTTCCTCGTGTTATAAGCCTATAAATCAACACCTACAATGCCAGAACTACTATGACATTTAAAGTCAACCATAATAATCAACTGCTTATAAATGAAAAAACTCAAGACCTTGTTAGTTTGTCCAAGTCGATGAGCTCTAGCCATAGCTTGTAAATCAGCATGAGGATTCCAATCACTATAGAAATACAGTTTGATCAGTGAATTATAATGAAAAATTGGATTAAATTAGACAACAAATCACACAAAATTAAAAGCTTAATCTTTCAGCATCTTATTAATTGTCAGCATCAAAATGACTACAATGAGAATCCCCCATTGTTTAACTTCAACACAGCCAAGATGTGAATGAGTATACCTCCCCATGGTATTGTAAAGATCCATTACACTGAAATGGGCAAAAGAAAACAACTTGTTGTGCAAAGCATTTTATCCAAGCATTCTCCGGGTGCTCATCAATTAAAGTAGAAAATGCCAATGTATGTGCTTTTACTAATTTACTATTGTAGATTTATTCAAATAAATTAGCCACCACCTTCTCTAGTTAGATTGTTCCAGAAAGAAAAACTAGAACAAGCAACGCAAGAATCTTGAATTCCCTTTTAATATCATTCACATCATCCTTATCCAAGCAATAGAGCATCACATAGGCCCCTCCTCATATCTTTAAACAGGGCAAGAAGGCAAAACACGTACAAAATTCTAGTACAAGGGAGCTTTATGTTCCCTTAAAATTATGCTTCTTTTCTGGAACTCTTTTAGGAGTAGTCTCCAGAAACTCATTCGATGACATCTTTCCAAAATCACTAAAAAATATTCAAGAAAAAAATTCAGGCGACACAACAAACTTTACATGCCTAATCTAAAAAAGCAAAACAACCTGATCAGGAAGTTACTGTCTCTTACATTTTCTCTAATCAAAGTTCACACCTACTTTCTAAAACCATAGATGAATCCCCCATGCTTAAAAGCTAGCCAACCAGATCTTGTCATACTTTAGTAGGCTACTACCTGTCTAAAAGCATAAAAAAGTAGAGCTCAAGGTAACTTAGTCACATCTCACGTGCATAGCAAATAGAGGCAGAAGAAGAAAGAGAAACAACACAGACAATAGCAATAGAGAAGTGAAAAAGAAATTCCCCACATGACAATCACTCAGATAAAATGGAACAATAACAATGAATGGCCAGACACCAAGAAACTACTAGCATGCAGCTATTTTCATTTGTTTTGCCAGAAGAAAATGCGAATGTATTGAAAACAGTAGTTGTAATAGTGGAAGCTGAATACATATTTTTAACCCAAAAAAGAAAAACCTTTAGACAGAAAAACTTGTTTCATGGCCAATTTTATTAATATTTATTTTCATTAGACAATTATTCTAGAAGAAAAAGAAAATCATTACAGGAATTTAAAGGTTCACCTATCATATATAATAACTGTGTCAGCAGTTGCGAGGTTAATCCCCAACCCCCCAGCTCTAGTAGACAGAAGAAAGCAAAATCTTGAAGAATTTTTGGCATTAAAACGATCTATCCGTATTTGTCTTTCAGCTCCACCAACCTTGCCATCTATCCTTTCATACTGCCAATTCTAGTTAAAAAAAACCAAACAAAACAAAAACAACAAAATGAAAAACAAACTGAATATCATACAGAAAAAATGAACTTCAGAAACCAGTAGGTTAATACCACAGAATAACCTCATATGAGTACCTTGTAAGAACAGTAATCTTCAAGTAAGTCCAGCATGTGCTGAAATTGGGAATATATTAGGACTCTATGCCCTTGCTCTTTAAGCTTCACCATCATCTTGTCCAGCAATTGCAACTTCCCCGATGATTCCAGCAGCTGTCTGTCAAATAGAAATGAAAAGGAAAAATAGAGTAACTCAATCAATAGTACAGTTAACTGATTAACTGAATAATCCAAATTATACCACAATAAGCCTTTAACATGATAACCAAATATTTCATTTTAGTTACAAAAGCTAAAAATTTTCAATAGAACATAAAAACAAAAGCAAGATTTAGCACCAAATAAGCTGGTGCTAAATCTCAGAGAGCACCCAGTATTTCTAATAGACAACCTCAATGTCAATCAGAGAAAAATGGCATAAGAGCTTACTTGTATGATTCTTTTGCTTCGTCAATAACTGGTTCAACTCCTTCTAACATGTACGGATGACAACAGAGCTTACGCAGTTCCATAACAACATTGATAAGAGAAATCTGATTCAAAAAACATAAAAAACACAATAATGCCAATGCTGTTAAAATCTTTTTGCTCTTTCCTTATGAAGCTAAGATTAAGAATAAACCAAACAGGTCAGTTCACTAAAGAATGAATCTTACCTGTGCACCACCACGGCGAGTTAATATCTGATAATTACGGGTCAAAATAGCCTTATAATATTCTTTCTGTTTGCTGCTCAATTCAACACGTAAAATAAGTTCCTTTTTAGGAGGTAGTTCCTTCATGACATCTTTCTTCACTCCTGCAGGGGCATTAAAAATTTGAATCCACATCACAGCAATACGTGTTTTTATAAACAAATTACCAACTACTTAGTTTATTATAAGAACCATTGAATAACCAAGCCTCTGAGAGCCCTCTTGAAAATTTTAATGCCAAAATTACAACCACCAAATCAAATTATCTGAATCTATAGTAGCCCCATGCACTTCAATTTAGAGGCCTAGCATTAAGCCAAGCAATTTTAGTAGCCCTTCAGCAATTAAACATCAATTTCTTACTAAAACAAAAGTCAAGAGATGAAAAACGTTTCATGGACCAATTCCAATATGGGTCATTCCAACAACTGCCAATCACTCTTTTTCTGATTGAGATATAGAGATATGTCCTATATGCATAACAAGACCTAAAACTTCTGCTAGGATCCTACCACTTCTCTCCAAAGTGATTGCAGAGACCAAAACTTCTACAAGAACAAGATTACTTGGGAGTACACAGATTAAGAAAGAAGGATCAACATTTTAAAATATGACCAAAGTCTTGAACAAAGGAACAGCTCATCAGAAACAGCCAGTCACTTGGTTAATATTGAATGAGAAGCTTTATGTGATATATGCTCTTGAAGTTAATGTTAAAAAAAAGTGTCTCAGATATGTTCTCTATAAGAAAGACTTGTTTCTCAATACTCAGATCTCATAAATTTGGCAAATTACAATGAAGTATCACAAAATGTGATTGTTACCACCAGCAGGAAAACCAAGTTCACCAAAACTCAAGCAAGGAACATAGATAGGCAACACAAAATTAGCATCAGAAATAGCTTCAAGTCTTTAACCAATAGGTTCAATGCTATATTACAAATCTTGAGAGTAAACAGTAATCCAGACAAGCAAATGAAGTGAAATTGTGCCACTTATTCAAGATTAAGATGTATACTTCGCAGGAGATGCGGAGCCAACATTTTATGCAGCCTTGAAATCTGTTCCTCTTGATTAATATCCTTAAACTCTTGCTGGAACTCCTCTAAACTTCCAAACTATCAGCAGTCAAAAAGAAAGTCCATAAGATACTCTTGACATTCATGAGCAAATTCAATAACTTAAAATCATGCATTATCTTATAATACAGTCCTCACACTAACCTTCCCAGCATCAAGGAAGTGCATAAGCATAAAAAGTTCATCCAGGTTGTTCTGAAATGCATCAGACAATCTGCCATAAGTATCTTTCAACTTCCAATAGATAAATTCAATACATGCAACCAGGCTTTAAATCAATAATATGTGTATCAGAAGGTGTGAAGTGTACCTAAACAAGTTGCCATAAGTAAATTTCAATAGAGAATTCAAAAAAATCTAACCATTATTTGCTAATCCAGAATCAAAACAGAAATTAAATGATATACACAAAGAACAATAGTTTAATATACTTTTCATGTAAATGCTGAAAAAGAAAAGGACCAAACCAATACACCGTCATGGGGAACATAGCACAAACACAGATATTTATACATCATACATACATAATTATATATAAAATTCTTCAAAAATGCAAAGTTGTATAATTGTGTTGTTGTAGGCACCCAGAAATACAAAATATAAACTCACACGAGATTGTTACAAGAACAAAGTATAAATAGCTTCATGTGATTCCATTATCTAACTTCAGATCTTCTTTTAACAACGGGTGATTATGTGAAGAGGTTGAGCTCTTATTGATGGTGGAATTGACTTTTCAGTTAACTTAATTGGTTTAATTGTTGATTAATAAATGAAAGAGTGAGTCTCATGCGCATCTTATGGTGAAAAAGCTCAACCTCTTGAGAGGTGCACCTCCACGCAGACTTACCCTTTGCCAATTACATGCACATTATATTAATCATATAATGACGACATTATGTGTGCAACACTACTATATCATAGCTATTCACACACACACAAATTGGAGTGACACTTTCCCTGTTAAGGCAACAAAAATATTATGTTGGACATACCTGGTACTATCAAGGTAGCAAAAATTTCATGATGGATTCATTAAAAAATCAGCAATGCTCCAAAAATTATATGACCCAAGTTTAGAAAATGGAACTCTTAGTACTAGTCAATAGTCTCAACACAATCTTTCCAGACAAAAGCCCAGCCAGAAAGCCCAAAACACAAAACAAAAGCATGATTCAATTAACCAATAATAGAAAAATAGGACATGCTCACACAGTAAACCAGCTATGGCACAATGGCATAATTTAAAGTAAACCTGAAGAGGAGTCCCCGTCAAGAGCACACGATGTCTGCTAGAATACTGCTTCAATGAAGAAAATAATTTTGAATCCTTATTTTTTAGACGGTGACCTTCATCAACTATCTGCACATATATATAGATGTCAGGCTGTCAGCATTAAGCAGAAACCAGAAATGAGAATAGAAGGTAAGTAATAGAGGCAACTGGCAAATTCATATTTCTTTCTGGTACTACAATGGTAAGTTGAATCTTACCATGCACTCCCATTTTATAGGTTTCAATGATGCTGAATCAAGGTTGATCATCTCATATGATGTCAAAAGGACATCAAACTTAATCCTGTCTTGCTTGCTTTCACTAATTATTTGACCAGATTTCCTTTTCTTGATCTTCTTCTGTTTCTTTGGAAAGTAAAATTCATACTCTCTTATAACAGCACGAGCTTGGGCAGATCCAACATACATAAGCTGCAGAAACAAGCATACAATTAAAAGAGTAACAACATAAATAACAATAATACTGAGGAATCCCCATCTACATACAACATTCATTTGAGGTGCCCATGTTGCAAATTCACGTTCCCAGTTTCGCAATGTTGAAAGTGGAGCAACCACCAGATGTGGAGAAACACCCTCTTTAAAAAGAGATGCCAAGAAAGCAATACTTTGTATGGTTTTGCCTGCAGGTGAAAAACTCAGCCATCAAGGTGCAATAACAAACTTCCGCTAGAAACTCCAAATTAAGGGCATAGGACAGGGAGAAAAATAGTAAAAGGAGGGTATAAACCCAACTGGGTTGGTTCAGCTGGTTAGGATTGAAGCACTTTGCTTGAAAGGCTTAGGTGAGTACCACTATAAGCCCTCGTTAAGGCTTGTGGCATGCCCTTGTCTTGGGATGGGATAGCTTCCCATGTCCCTAAAGTTTTTGTTGGACGGTAACCTATGTGGACGGTATTCCCACGATTTAGTGTAGATATTGTTTTTAGTGTTTAATTAATTTGTTGTTTATTTTCTAAGTACTAGTTTTTAATGTATAGCAGCTGCCTCTATATAATCTTCATTATAAACATTTTGCTAGAGATGAAATAATATACAGTGTTCATATTTCTTCAAATTCTAAGATGGTATCAGAGCGGTTCCAATCCAGGATTGTCTCTGTTTTCCTGTCCAGCCTCACAGCCAGCCTTCATTGCCAACCAGCCTTTATAGCTGATCATCCTTCAAAGTAAGGCCACGAGATGACTCAGAGACCTCCGACCGACCACCTACCTGAGCGCCACTGCCGGAAACCTTGTCACGCGCCACCACACGCGTTTGGAGTTCCCGGTGCATGGGAGTCATGCGCCACCTTCCGGTCACCGGAGAGCGACGCCATTTGTTCCATCCACTTCACTAGCGACCCCTGCTTCTGTTTTAGTGGTCGGAACTCCATTCCAAAGCTGTTTGGATAGTGGGTTCACATTCTCCGGCGTCTTTTACGGTTCCGCCTTGACTCTGTTACTCCAACGGTTCTACTTTGTCTCTCACGATGTCAACTGAATGTGAGGTTTCAAATGTCTCTCTACACAGCCTTGAAAAGGTCTCAGGTACTTGTTCTTTGACTTATTAGGGTAAGTTACCGTTTTCCGTTGGATTTAATGTCTCGGGTACAATTTTTACCAACTCCTGGATTATGGATTCAGGAGCCATAGACCATATGACCAACAACCCCACTATATTTTCCACCTATTCTCCATGCCCAAGCAGTAAGAAAATATCCACCGCTGATAGTTCCTTGACCACTGTAGCCGGTGTAGGAGATGTCCAACTAAGCCCCCTAGTGACCTTAAAAAATGTCCTTCATGTCCCTAAACTGTCCACAAATCTGATTTTTGTTTAGAAAATAATTAAAGATTTATCTTGCAAAGTGGTTTTTTACAATGATCATTATGTTTTTCAAGATAAGGATTCGGGGAAGATGATTGGATGTGCTAAGGAGCAGGATGACCTCTACCTCCTTGAAGCACCTTGCCAGGTAAACAGGACCAAGAGCAAACTTGGACACCCATATTTTTTTACCTCAAAACTTCTTTCAACCAAAAAAGACAAAATTTGGCTTGTTCACCGTAGATTAGGCCATCCATCCTTTTTTATTGTTAAAAGTCTTTTTCCTTCTTTGTTTAAAGGTCTTGATGTTGAACAATTTCATTGTGAAGTATGCGAACTTGCCAAACATAAGCGTGTCATTTTTCCAATTATTAATACAAGAAGTTCTATTCCTTTTGCTCTTATTCACAGTTATGTTTGGGGTCCCTCTTCCATTCCTAGTGTCTCTGGGGCGAGATGGTTTGTGTCTTTTATTGATGATTATACTCGTGTTACCTAGATTTTTTTGCTCAAATATAAGTTTGATATTAGTACTGTTCTCCCAAATTTTTGTTCCAAGATTAAAAATCAATTTGGGGTGGGTTTTAAACGATTCAGGAGCGATAATACTAAGGACTACTTTAATCAGACTCATGCATTTTTTCCAGAAAGAAGGAATAATCCATGAATCATCTTGTGTCCATACCCCACAACAAAATGGGTTAGCAGAGCGAAAAAATGGTCATTTTCTTGAAAAAACCCGAGCCCTATTATTTCAAAGAAATGTCCCTAAGTCATTCTGGGGGAAAGTTGTCCTGACAACTACTCATCTTATAAATCGTTTGCCCACTAAAATCTTGGGGTTCAAGAGTCCTATGGATGTCCTCTCCACTTTTTATCCTGATCTACACACTTCCAATAATCTTATCCCTAAAATTTTTAGATGTGTATCTTTTGTCCATGTTCACAGTCTAAACAGGAGGAAACTTGATCCGAGGGCTCTAAAATGTATCTTTGTGGGATATTCTTCGACCCAAAAAGGGTACAAGTGTTATCATCCTCCAACCAGAAAATTTTACGTCTCCAGGGATGTTACATTCAACGAAGAAGAGTCCTATTTTTCCCATCCTTATCTTCAGGGGGAGAAGTCAATGAAGGAAGATAAGGAAGATTTCTTACTTGACTTGTCCTTACTTCCTGTGTCTAATGGTCCTTCTCATGACCTTCCTGTTGTCCCTAATCCTCCTCCTGAAGTCACTGTTGAACTTGTGTTTAAACCTGTGTCCAAAATCATTCCTGACCCAGTGGCTGAGTCTACTCTTGAGAATGTAAAGTATGGCAAAGGCAAGGTGTTCACAAGAAGGAAGATGGTTGTTCTTAAACCTGTACAGGCCCAAGAGTCCTACTCGGAGCCTTCGAATGAGGTAATAGTATCTAACCCTTTATTGCAAGATGAAACTGAATTTCATTTAGATAGTAGTGACCAAATTCTTTCTATAGCCATCAAAAAAGGAACCAGAGAGTGCACAAAAAGGTCACTATACCCTCTTTCACACTTCTTGTCCTTTGAGAATTTTTCACCATCCCATAAAGCCTTCCTTATAAGCCTAGATACCATTGCCATCCCTACCACCCTACCCGAGGCCTTGTCCAATGAAAAATGGAAACAAGCCATGATTGAGGAGATGGAGGCACTGGAAAAGAATAAAACCTGGGAGCTAGTGCAGTTACCGGCAAGAAAGAAAAGTGTGGGTTGTAAATGGATGTATACTGTGAAATATAGAGCAGATGGATCCATAGAGAGGTATAAGGCACGATTAGTTGCCAAAGGATATACCCAAACTTATGGAATTGATTACCAGAAGACTTTTGCACCAGTTGCAAAGATGAATATAGTTCGAGTATTATTGGCATTGGCAGCTAATTATGGTTGGGATTTATAGCAGTTTGATGTCAAGAATGCTTTCTTACATGGAAATCTCGAAGAAGAAGTCTACATGGAGGTCCCACCGAAATATGGGAGGAATTTGCATGCCAATACTGTGTGTAAGTTGAAAAAGACCTTATATGGCCTCAAGCTAAAGAAAACAAGTAGAGAAGAGAAAGAGAAAGATGTGAAGAAATTTTCAGAAATTTAGTGATTCATTTTCTTATTGAATTATACAGAGAGAAGCCTTTATATAGGCTTTATACAGAGAGGTGACAGCTGGTGAACAGCTGTCAATAACAAAATGTACGCTCTAATTCGTATAACTAAGTCTACTCTATTAGCCCCCCCTCAAGCTCAAGGTGGTTTAACCACATTGAGTTTGGTTCTCAAGTCTTCAAATTTTGAGGATGACAAGGGCTTGGTGAAGCAATCTGCAAGCTAATCCATGCTTGGAATATGCGAGCACTGTGAGAGCCTTAGCTAGGACTTTTTCTCTTACAAAATGAATATCAAGTTCAATGTGTTTTGTGCGAGCATGAAGCACTGGGTTGTGAGCCAAATGTACGGCACTCAAGTTGTCACACAGCAGCCTTGGTGCAGTAAAGGGAACTTTGAGTTCGACAGGAGATTGGATCCATAATAACTCGCCAGATAGTGTTTGCCATACTTTGCGGTACTCGGCCTACGTGCTTGAGCGGGCTACTAGTCACTTTGCTTTTAGAGCACCAAGAAACAAGATTAGAGCCAAAGAAAATACATGAGCTTCTGATGTTGACCTTCATCATCGGGATCACTAGCCCAATCAAGATCACAATAGGCTAGAAGACCGAAAGGTGCAGGCTTTTGAATAGGATGTAGGATCAGTCCATGATGAATAGAACCCCTCAGATACCTCAAGATACGCTTTACTGCCTGCCAATGAGTGTTTAAAGGGTTTGCCATGAATTGGCAAACCTTGTTGACACTGAAAGCTATGTCTGGTCGAGTTAAGGTGGCATACTGAAGAGCTCCCACAATGGACTGTTCGGATGAGGGTCAGAAACAAGTGTCAGTGCCATATTTAGTTAGTTTGGTGCTTTGCTCACCATAGGGGATGAAATGCCTTTAGTATCAGTCATGTGTGCCTTGGCCAAAAGATCTCGAATATACTTTGTTTGATTAAGCAATAGTGAGCCATCGAAAGGTGTGTAACCTCCACACCAAGAAAGTAGTCAAGATTTCCAAGCTCTTTGAGAGCAAACGAGAGTTAAGTTTCTGAATGAGATCCTGTATCATAGGTGAGGAGGGTCCAGTGATGATAATATCATCCACATATACAAGTACATAAACGGTGGTGGAGGTTGTTGAGTAGACAAAGAGCGAGGGATCACATTTGCTAGTGGTGAACCCGAAATGAAGTAAAGTGAAGTGAGGCGTTCATACCAAGCTCTTGGAGCCTGTTTGAGGCCATATCAAGCCTTGTGCAATTTGCACACGAGGGATTTAGCACTGTTTTCAAACCCCGGGGCTGTACCATATATACTTCTTCACTAAGCACACCATTTAGAAAGGCATTGTTCACATCTACTTGTTTGATAGCCCATTTTTGAGTTATGGCCAATGTCAAAATCAGCCTAATGGTAACCGGTTTCACAACTGGGGAGAATGTCTCATAGAAGTCGAAACCATGTTGTTGGTGGAAACCCTTGGCAACCAACCTTGCTTTATATTTGTTGACTGTCCCATCAGGGTTTTCCTTGACCCTAAAGACCCACTTACACCCAATAGCTGTTTTGTTTGAGGGTAGAGGGACAAGGGACCAAGTATTGTTTCTTAGAAGGGCCATGTACTCATCTTTCATAACAGCCATCCAGGGAGGACTGCTTCAGGGCTTCTTTCACAGTCCGAGGCTCAACATGACTCAAATAAATCCTAGGAGGGAGATGTCCTGTTTTAGACCGAGTCATCATGGGATGATCATTTATGGGAGGAGTGGGTGCAATGGCGGAGAGACAGAGTTGCTAGACAAAGAGTTAGGGGCGAAACAAGTGGTTCCAAGGAGGTGGAAAGAGAGGGACCAGATCTGGCGAGAGTGTGCAAGAACAGAACCACACTAGAGGAAGAAAAGGTGGACTCGGATGTGGAAGAGACTGCAGATTGGTGACTGAATTGTCAGTGCGGTGGAGAGGAGACAAGTGTCGGGTGAGAGATTAGGTGAGAGAGGAGAGGGCGGATGTTGAGTTAGGGGTACAAAGCAGCAAGAGGGGGATAAGAGGGAATGGGAATTGAAGAGGGAAAGGTGGAAGAACAAGGAGGAGGAATGGAAGTGGAAGTGGAGAAAACAGATGAGCATAGGGAAAGGTGGTTTCATTGAATAAAACATCTTTGGAGATGTAGATGCGGCCACTTGCATCAAGGCACTTGTGGCCTTTATGTTGTGGTGATAAGCCGAGGTAAACACATTCAGAGGATCTGAATTGGAGTTTGTTCGTGTTGTAAGGCCTTAAGAAAGGAAAGCATGCACACCCAAAGATTTTCAAGTTTGTGTAGTCAGGGTGTTTGCCAAAGAGAGCATGAAAGGGTGAAGAGAATGAGGATAAGGCTGTAGTGGGCAGCCTGTTGATTAGGTGAACAGCTTGTGTAAAACTGTGATCCCAAAACTTTATAGGGATGGAGGCATGAGATAGTAAAGTAAGTCCCATCTCAACAATTTGTCTATGTTTCCTTTCGACTGTCCCATTTTGATGGGAAGTGTATGGGCAGGTTAGGCGATGAAGAATGCCTAAATCTGTCAAGAATTTTGTAAAAGGGCGAAACTCACCCCCCCAATCCGATTGTACAGCCTTAATAGAGGCAGAAAATTGAGTTGTAACTAAGGCAGTGAATTGCTTAAATGCTGTGAAGGCATCGGATTTGTTTTTAAGAAAATAGATCCAAGTATATTTTGTGTGAGCATCAACAAAAGAGATATAGTAATTATATCCTCCATATGAGGGGAAAGGGGAAGGACCCTAGAGATCACAGTGAATTAGTTCAAAGGGTGTAGGGTGAGTAGTAAGTGAAGGTGGTGCATGCAAACGATGTGATTTACCAAGGCAGCAAGCATTGCAAAAATCAAAAGATGTTTTATTCAATGATGGTATTTTACAAATGGTTAGAACAGTTTTTACAGCAAGACCATTGGCATGACCTAAACGTTGATGCCAAGTATTAAAGGTACTATTTACATCAGAGTAGAATGTAGTAGTATGCTCACTAGGAGCTGAATGATCTAAGCTGTGTTGAAGACATGTTGAGGAAGGCTCTTTTAGAATGTTGATGTTAGAGAAGCTATAGAGACCATCTCCACCAAGTGAGCCTTGAAGGAGAACTCGATTAGAGCCCTGTGTTTTGACATAACAAGAGAATGGGTGAAACTCGAAATAAACATTGTTATCTTGAGCAAACTTAGAAACAGAGACAAGATTTTTAGTAATGTTTGGAACAAGAAGTAAATTCTTTAAAGAAAATACAACTTTAGGTTGAATAGGAGAGACAAATTTAGAGGAACCAATGGAGTTTATGGATAAACCTTGACCATTGCCCATGATTACTTGTTGATGACCTCCAAAGGGATTGCTTTGAGTCAAGTTGTTAGGATCAGCTGTGATGTGATGTGAAGCTCTTGAATCCAGAAACCAATATTGTGGATCAAAAGGTCTGTGCAGCTCTTCCTGAGTATTAGGAACAAATTGTGGTTGTTGTATAGCCATATTTGCACTTGGCTGATGTTGAAAGGAAGGCTATCCTTGATGAGAACCTTGATGAGAAATCTGATAGAAGGAACCTTGTCCATTATGGAACCCTTGTGAGCCTTGAAACTGAGTATTATGATGTTGAGTTTGAGAGAATTGGGGCTGTGGAGGTCTCTGAGAAGGTACAAAGTTTTGATCATACCTATACCAACAATTGAAGGCATCATGACCATACCGATTGCATAACTGACACGTGGGCTTTGTGCCGCCACGGCCACGACCACCACGACCACGATTCCGGCCACCACGGCCACGATAGCCACCGTGAAACTCAGGAGAATTCTGATTAAAACTAGAGGTGGTGGAGGAATCATGCATGTTAGTTGCTTGAGCTACATTCGCTGTGACAGAGGGAGAGGGCAATTCTTGCCTGAACTTTTCAAATTGTGCATCTTGCATTAGCAAGAGTGCTTCAATATCATCAACTGATGGAGTATCACCTCTTGCATAAATCACCATAACCAGGGAATTGTATTCCTCTGGAAGGCCTTCTAAGATGGTGTCGATATGATCCTGATCTAGAATCGGATCACCAATGGCTTGGAGAGACTCAATTAGGGCACGAATTCTCAGGAGATACTCAGAAATTGTTCGATTGCCTTTCTTGGTGTTCTTCACTCGAACGAAAACGACGCACCTTGGTTCGAACATGCGCTTGGAAGTGTTTGTGAATCTTCTCCCAAACTTCCCAAGAATGCTTGCAACCAATGAACCGAGGGAGAATTGAGGGAGAAATTGAGCCAAGAAGCCACGTGAACAACATCTAATCTTGCACAACCCAGAGTTGATATGCATCGGATTCGATTTCTAAGGCACAATTAGCTTCATGGACGAAACGAGGAGGAATCTGTGGATTTGCCACATATCGATAGAGTTTGTGAGCGATGATGACGGCTTCAACTTGTTGTCGCCATAGGAGATAGTTTTCATCATCGAGTTTGATAGAGAGAGACGGATTGAAGTTTGCGGCGGCCCGAGCACCGCCGGATGCACCACCGAAGCGCCGCCAGAGGAAGCGGTTACATTTTCAGTTTCGGCCATGGAAGAAGGTTCAGGCCCCAGAAAATAAGCTCATGATACCATAAAGAAAACAAGTAGAGAAGAGAAAGAGAAAGATGTGAAGAAATTTTCAAAAATTTAGTGATTCATTTTCTTATTGAATTATACAGAGAGAAGCCTTTATATAGGCTTTATACAGAGAGGTGACAGCTAGTGAACAGCTGTCAATAACAGAAATGTACAGCTCTAATTCGTATAACTAAGTCTACTCTATTACAAGCAATCACCACGAACATGGTTTGAAAGGTTTGCTAGAATTATGATGGCTATGAGGTACAAACAAAGCCAAGGGGATCACACACTGTTTGTTAAACACTCTCCTTCAGGGGGAGTCACAACTCTCTTGGTGTATGTTGATGACATAATAGTAACAGAAGATGATGCTAAGGAGAAACATATTCTGAGTCAGTGCTTAGCCAAGGAACTAGAAATTAAAGCATAAGGAAGGTTAAAATACTTTCTTGGAATTGAAGTTGCTCATTCTAGGAAAGGAATATTCATCTCTCAACAAAAGTATGTTATTGATCTCCTAAAAGAAAAAAGTCATACAGCATGCAAACCAGCAAGTACTCCTATAGATCCCAATATGAAACTTGAACAGACAGAAGAAGATGCTGCAGTTAACAGAGAAATGTATCAGCGTCTGGTGAGAAGACTTATTTATCTATCCCACACATGGCCAGGTATTGCATATGTAGTTAGTGTGATTAGTCAATTCATGCACAGTCCAAAAGAATCTCATTTGTGAGCAGCATATCGAGTAATACAATACCTTAAGGGAGCACCAAGAAAAGGCATTCTATTTAAGAGAAATGGAGGTGTGGTACTCGAGGCATACACTGATGCGGATTATGCTGGATCACCAGTGGATAGAAGATCAACTACAAGAAATTGCACTTTTCTTGGTGGAAATCTGGTGACTTGGAGAAGTAAAAAACAGAATGTGGTAGCATGATCCAGTGCGGAGGCAGAATTCAGAGCTATGGCTCAAGGGGTGTGTGAGCTACTATGGTTAAAGATTATTCTTGAAGATCTGAAGATCAAGTGGGATGGTCCGATGAGACTTTATTGTAATAACAAGTTTGCAATCAGTATTGCTCATAAACTGGTACAGCATGATCGAACAAAGCATATTGAAGTTGACAGACATTTTATCAAAGAAAAACTAGACAGTGGTTTAATTTGTACACCCTATGTATTAACACAAGGTCAGCTTGCTGATGTACTTACAAAAGGTTTGAATAGTCTAACATTTCAGACGATTATATCCAAGCTGGGAATGGAGAATGCATATTCACTAGCTTGAGGGGGAGTGTTGGATGGTGGTGTTGGAAGGTGGATAGTGTTCCCACGGTTTTAATTGTAGATATTGTTTTTAGTGTTCAATTAATTTATTACTCATTTTCTAGGTACTAGTTTTTAATGTATAGCAGCTGCCTCTATATAATATTCATTGTAAACATTTTGTTACAACAACAACAACAACCAAGCATTTTCCCACTAGGTGGGGTTGGCTACATGGATCAAACGACGCCATTGTGTTCTATCATAATATATTGGATCAAACGGCTACATGTAAACATTTTGTTAGAAATGAAATAATATACAGTGTTCATATTTTTTCAAATTCTAAGAGTTTTTAATTACCCAATAAAAAGGAGGGAATAAATAGATAGAGAATAAGACAGAGAAACAGAGAATAAGTACCAAGTCCCATTTCATCAGCAAGTATAACATGAGTTTGCTTGGACCAAGAGAATCGCAAGAAGTTCAAGCCTTCAAGCTGATATGGATGTAGTGTACCTTCATCAACGTGAAAATGAAATCGGGTGATCTAGATCATCCAAATCTAAAAGAATAAACAAAAAGCATACTATTGACAGAAAAAAATATCAGTCAAAAAAACATACCACCTGAAAGAAACTCAGGGCTATGTTCATACTGCTGAAATTCTCTCTGCTGTTTCTTCAATTCAGCATCATCCTTATCACTGCTTTTTTGCTTACCGGAAGAAAGTTTGCTGGACCTAGAGCGCAATCTATTAAATCTTTCTATTTCTGGCTGAAATGCAGAAATGTCTGACTCAAACTCCCAATAGCATTCATCATATGGAAGCTCTTTCCACTTCACAAGATATTCCTTCTCATCGACGTCACCCCTATACCATTTAAACAACATATTCCATGAAAACATATGCATTTGTTGACATTTTTAGAGGAAAAAAATAGCACAAAATAATTAAGTAAACTTTCTAAGCCATTAGGTTGCACATTGCAGTGTCACCATTCTCTCATGATACTATGACAAATAAATGACAATAACATTAGTTTTTTGTTTGGGTTGGGGAGACTAAAAGAAGAAACATATGGATGAAGAAGAGGAGGAAAAATACAAGAAGAAATCGAAGATATCCTCCAAAAGATATATACCAGAATAATGTTCTTTCTGATGATACTATTTCACACTACTAGACCAGGATAAAATCCAATATGATTCATCACAATATAAGAGGGGAAGACTAGAAGAAAAACTGAGAGCCAAAATGAAGATTAAAAATTCCTTCTGCCTGAACATATCAACCATAAAAACTGTGACATGAGCCATTAAACCTTCTAAATGTAGCTCAAATTCTGGAATAAATGAATTTCAAAACAATCCAATGTTCAGAATTGATCCAGAAATTAGGAACGGAATCATCTCATGTTATTTGCATATGGGGAAGGAGGAAAATAAAGTCCCACACAGTTGAACCTGCAAGCAAGTATTCGATCAACTGTAGTCCATTCAGGTCGAATGGCAACAAAGTCTTCCTCAGAAGTATTGATAGATGCCATTTGACGATGGAAGTTGTTCAATTTGGTCTTTAGACGAGGATGAGTCTTGAAAGCTTTCAGAAACTCTTTCTCTGGAACCCTAAAGAAAAAATATATGTAGCAGGTAAATGGAAAATACCCAAAATGATAAAAAAAGATTCAGAGAAAATAAAATCTTAAAAAGCAGGCTTCAAAAGAAAAAAAATTAAAAAAAATTAATACTAAAAACTGAAAAATTGGGAGTGATATAGAAATAGACAGCAGAAGTGAGGATGGAAAGTAATATGTAATAAGCATTGCAGGAGGTTTAATACACACTATGGAAAGCTGGGAGATAATAAAGGATGAGTTCCCACAAATTTACCATGTGCAGTGCAAATATGATAGTCCCTTCCACTTAACAAGGTATTGTTTGACAAAAATTTGCTTTGACATCAATTTTGTGGCATCACTGTCAGCAGCTACAGTAGGGCGCATCTCACAATCTAATATCTTATCAATATCACTAAGTGGGCTAACCTGCAAGAAAAAAAAAATTATAATCATAGGCTATCATTCAAGCAGAAATCTATTAGAAATATTGCTAGTACGAAACATAAACACTTACACATTCAGGGCACCTCCAACTGGCTGGAAGGGGACCTTTAAGTGGTGGAAGTAAACACCTAGGATGGTAAGCATAAGTGCATGTTTCACAGCTCAGAAGATTTCCACTTTCTCCACAGGCTTGACACAAATTCTCTTTCTATTGAGAATGGATACAAACATCAAAACGAGGAAGAAAAAAAAAGAAAATGAGTACAAAACATTTACTAGTGTAAACCAAGAACACCAAATATGCGAAGATGCCACCTATATCAAACAAAGGCAAATACACAACATTTATGAATAGAAAAATGGAAACTAGCTTCAACTGTTATTATTAATGAGAATAATAATATTCCTAATGTGTATATAACAAGAAAATCTCCATCTTTTACCTTCAGATGATGGAAGAAATTTTGTTAGAGAAGAGAAAGAGAGAGCTACAAGAGCAGAGGATAATATATATGATATACTCATCAGAGAAACAAAAACACAAAAATCAGAATAAACAAGAAAAACACATCAGGTAAGCAAGGCTTACCAATTTCTTTTAACACCCAACAACAAAACTCCTCTTAATTCTTAAATAGCCATTATCAGAGCATTATAAAGAAGCTAAGAAGATTACTTTATGTTATTTCTCAGAAAGGGTTAAATCTATGATGCAAAACAGGCTATATCCAGTGTAGCCAAAGGCACGCCTAAGGCGCTGAGGGAAGAAGCTAGAAGGGATCAGCACTTAATGCTGGTTGAGGTGCTGCCCCTTCATTGAGGTACACGCCTCTAGCACCTTAGCCGCACCTCTAGTTCAGGTGAGTCACGCCTTTGGAGCATTATTGATAACTGTAACCAAAAATCCCAGCCATATAACTTGCTAATGCTAACTGTGATGTTATAGGGGGTAAAATAGTCAGAATGTTAAAAAAATAACTAGTTGTCAGTCTTTGGGACTCTTAGCAGCAAGCAACTTAGGGTTTTGTCAATTGAATTAACAACAACAACAACAACAAAAGCCTTTTACCACTAGAGGAGATCAGCTACTTGGATCAAAAGACGCAATTGTGTTCTGTCACAGAAAAGTCATTTAAATCTAAGTCTTTTTTTATGGTTTCTCTTAAGAGTTTTTCTTGATCTTCCTCTACCACTATTTATTGGGCTATCTTCCATCTAATCAACTCTTGTTACTAGAGAATCTATTGGTCTTCTTCTCACATGGCCAAACCATCATAGGCAAGATTCTATCATTTTTTCCTCAATAGTTGCTACTCATACTTTCTCTCTTTGTTGATCTTATCTTTTCTTGTATGTCCACTCATCCATCGCAACATTTTCATCTCTGCAAGGTTTTGTATTTAACATATTAATCTTTTAATTTTACTATGAATGCTATGCTTGACTGCTTTAGTATTTAATTTATATGGAAATTAATGCAAAATAGTTAAATATTTTACTGTTCTAATATTAACATCTTTCTGTATGCACATTTTTGCAAGTCTCACCTCAAGGCGTTAAAGCCCTTAGTGCCTTAAGGGTGTCTATGCCTTTACTAACTTGGCTATATCAAATCTCTTGTATCAGCAATTATTCTTTCACACCAAATTACACAGTATTAGAATGAAAAGTTTAAGGGGGAAAATTCCGCCACCACACTATTCACCAATCAATAGTAGGTCAAAGAAATGTCCACATCTTTAAAATTTATCAAGGACATCTCAAATTTGACTGGAAATTCCAATATATGAGAACAACACAAACAAGCATATGGGTTTCTTGAGTTACAGCAAAATATTAACAATCAGTCACCCACTAAGGCATTGAGCAGTGCACTCAACACTATAATACCTAAGATGTAAACACGATTTAAGAAAAGTAAGTATAAAAAGTAAAACATATCTGAATTAAATCAAACAAAAATCTTTAAAGGATAAATGAAGTAACATACCGCATCACTTCTAACTATCCTCTCAAACTTTTCCTGAGTGGTCCCAGGTTTTCTAGGCAAAAAATCAGCATCATCATCTGACTCATCTATATTATAAATTGGCTTGCGATCTGATCTTACACGAAGCCTCTCGACCAAGCTACTCATGTTCTGCTAAAAAGATAGAAATCCTGAAGTGAGCAAGAAGAAGAAAAAACACTCTGATAATTCTATCAACCAAACCCTCCGTAGAGAGATCAACTTTCATAATGAACCAAGAAACATTCGATGACAAAAAAATCATGGCAGACTAGGTTAACACTTTTCCTATGAGATAAGCCTATAATCTGAAACAAAGAGGGATCAGAATCACAGAAGCCCTAATTCCAGGGATAAAACTATTATCCTTTAGTATCTTTTCTCACCAAAAGAACGCTTTACCCACATAAAGCCAACAAAGCTGTTGCTTGAAACATTTATAAACAGAATAAATGCATATGCTTGCGAATGCCTTAAATGCATCCTATGTGTGACAGATATCTTAGTGATAAATTTTAAAAGGAACGACCCGAAACTTGCAGAAATAAAATTTCCTAGTCCTTGGACATACAATAAGTGGTTTAGAATTAGTTCAATTTAGTGGAAACCTAGATCCCTAATTTCTGTTTCAAAGTGTTCCTTTAAGATGAATCAATGAGGCATGGAACAATTCTGCATAAGTAATAGAAATCTCTAAAACCCATTCAAAGGAAAGTCGAGAACTTGGGTTGCTTTAAATTGTTAGAATATCAAATCAGACACGTTATTTTTCAAAGCATAAGATTTGAAACATATTCTTATGTGAAAACCCTTTCGTTGAAAAATAAAAAAAGAAAATTATATGGGCTTCCGTAATATCTCCAAATAGAATTCTGAAATTATTTCCTTTTCTTTTTAAATTAAGGTTATAATTCATTTGCCCTCAATCATGTGACTGAAAGCATTGTATGAATAAGGAGGAAAACAGTAGGAAAAGGCCATTTCAATATCCAATCAAATAAAGAAAGCACACATATAATTAATTCATCACTTCCATATCCAGATTAATAACCAGACCCAAGGTACTTGCTGTCACAGGTCAGTCTATGTATGGAGGATTGCCAAATTCCTCATAACAGGAAAAATGGATTCTTCATTTTAGAAAAAGAAATGGCATAATATTGCCTCGGAGAAAATATTATGATAGTTTTATCAAGTGAAACCACCAATCAACCACGAAGAAAATGAAGTTAGGCTTAAGTAACTGCAAATAAATGTAAATATATCGATACCAATAAAAGCAAACGCACACGAGATAAATCTAGATATACATGTTTTATAAATGTTAATAACAGGACATAATTGGATACATACACAGACATGTGTCAATTAGGTATATAGGTGCTTCACCACTACAGAACAGTAAAATCAATAGCAACAAATTACTAAAACAATGTTCAAACTAAAACTCCATGGACCATTGTAAATTCAACGATTTAAATACAACTACAAAACGGTAAAAGCAAGAACACGTTAAAACAATGTCTGTATAATTCCACACTGAATCAACGAAGCAGTTGTAGAAGAACAGCATGTTATTGTTAATTCTTGGTGAACAAGCATGGTATAGCCTGAAAACACTTCCTATTTACCAAAACAAAGCAGAAACCCTAGAACAGCTGAAAAGCCATCTACCATTTCAAGAATGGTTACAAGAAGAATATGTGAGCTAATCAGCAATTTTCTGAGCTATCAGTCATCAAAGTGAAGTGTGATATGAAAATTCAGAGTGAGACGCACCGTAGAGTTCAAGATTTTCCGGCGATCTAAGTCAGGGAGCTTCGGAATTTCGCGGGAACGCAAGCCTAAGCTGAGAAAATAAGAAAATGAAGAAATAAAAAAAAATAAAATAAAAAAATAAAAGGCGGTGAGGGAGAAACAGGGATGCTAGACTTACCAGGACAGTGACCAGAGATTAACAGCCACATCGAACCTGTTTATATCAAAAAATTTGAAAAACAACTAAACAGGCACTGAAATTTTCGTGGGGGAAATAATATGATAAGTATATATTAATAATTGGTAATGACGAAAGCACGCATGCATTTTTTTTATTGTCAAAGAAAAGAAAGATAAAAAGCATTAAAATGAAAAAATAATATAATTCTACTCCGTTTTGCTTTTGTCATTTCTGGCCCTGTAAAAATTATATAACAAATTTATAATAAAAATATGATAACTTTTTCAAAATGTATTTGTTAAGTATCATATGTAATAAAAGTAGATAGAAAAAATATTTTGGAAAAAGAGTATAATATTTTGAATTATAATATCTTGTTGGATCTTGCTAACTAGTGTTGTTAAGATTTAATATCTTTCATTAAATATTGTAATTATTTAAAGTAATAAGTATCGAATATTTTTTGCTTTTAAAAATATTAAATGTTTCTACTTTATATTTAATAGTTTATATTTTAATTCTTTAACATATACCCTTATAATACTGGTTAGAAACTTTCTATTTTGTAAGTAAAAAGTATTGTGCTCAGTTTGCAATTCTGAGAATACACCTCACATTAACTTAGTGAACTTAATTGAATTAGTTAATTTCTTTAACTATAGATTAAAACTTGAGTCATCAAGACAGGAACGCATCTCATTATTCACTTAAATCAACCTTTTTGGGTGGGTTATCTTTTTTATTTTAAATATAGTTATTTATTTTTTGCAATATAAAAGGATGGTTTTATATTCAACTTTTTATTTTTGTTCAAAAAACAAATCGAGAGAAATTTTAACATATATATATATATGGATTCATATAATATATTATCATAATTAATCCACGTAAGAATCAACATTTAATATAATATAATATATATATATATATATATATATATATATATCTGGATTCATATAATATATTCTCATAATTAATTCATGTAAGAATCAACATTTAATATATAAATGTAATTTTTTTTCTGCATAAGTTCAAAATTATTATTGAGCGTAATGTTTTATCTTAATGAAATTGTTTTCTGTTGAATCAATGAGATTATATATTTTTTTTTACAACAAAAATATTATATCATTTCATTTAATAACAAAGACTCAATACAAGCTGGAGTTAAATCAAAGACATGGTGACTAGCAAAAACCCTTGATGCTCTAGCAAGAGTATGAGTAACATGGTTAGCTTGTCTCTTAGCAAAACCAATACAATGGTTGTTAATAGAAATTAAACATTCCTTACATTTGAGCATAATGGAACCCAACGCAGTAGCATTAGATTTTGTTGATTGAATGCTATCAACTACATGTTTACAATCAAGCTACATGATAACACTATGAAGATTCTACTCCAATACCCAAGCAATGGCTTCCCATAACCCTGTTGCCTCTGCCTCATGAGCTAGTGGTACACCTTGAAGAAGCACTGTTTTTGCTTTGATGAAGCTGCCAGCAGAATCCCGTAAACACAGTTCAATACCAAAACATCCAAGCTCTATGAAAATAGCTGCATCAATATTACATTTTAAATATCCTTGTGGGGGGTTTTTTTCACACATGGACATTATTTTGTTGAGAATGGTCTTGAGTGGTAGATCTGTTCCTTACTGCCATGTGAACCTCCTGCCATTCCCGAAAAGCATCCATCGCCAGGTGGACTGAGATGTGAGGATCTAACTGGACATCATTCTAAACCTTGTCATTGCGTCTCCTCCAAAGACACCAAAAGATAATGGTTATGTCCTACTTTTGGCTTGTTGGGAGCACTTCTAGTAGTTCGAAGAAAGCACCTGAAAAAGATTCTGCACTATCGAATATAGGTTGAATTACATTCCAAAAGCCAGTAGACATCCAAACAGTTTTTGAATGCTCACAAGAAAAGAAGATATGCCAAGTTGATTCTGGGTAAGAATGACAAAAAGGGCAAATACTTGAGCATTGAACTCCTTTTTTCAATTAATCGTTGCCTGGTTGGTCGGCAATCACGAGCCATGCGCCAAAAAAGGACTTTGTATTTTTGAGGAATTTGGAGTTGCCACAATTTCGTCCAATGACCAGGCATACGAAGGGCTGTGTTGTCAATCAAAATTTCCATGATGTAATGGTAGGAAGATCTAATAGAATATATACCATCCTTGCTAAAATTCCAAATAAGCTCATCATTTTGATTAGCAGAGAAGATAGGCATGGAAAGTATATTCGCAGCATTATGAGTATTAAAAATTGAAAGAATTAACTCACGTTTCCAAGAAACAGTATTGGTATCAATCAAGTTTGAGACATGCATATCCTCCAATCCAGCATATGGTGCACTTGTAATATAAGGATTATCACTACCCCTTAGCCAAGGATCACACCAAACAGAAATACTGTGACCATTTCCCACTCTCTATCTCATACCTCCCTTAACCACTACCCGTGAAGCATAGATGCTACGCCAAACATAACTTGGATTATGGCCCAAGGTGCCTCCAAGAAATCAGTATTTGCAAAATATTTAGCTTTGAAGACCTTAGTAACTATAGCATCATGGTCAATAGAAAACTTCCAACCTTGCTTCCCTAGCATGGCTAAATTAAAAGCATAGAGATGACGAAAACCCATACCTCCATGTTCTTTTTTCATGGCAAGATGATCCCAACTTAACCACTTGATTCCTCTACCATCTTGTCTATTTGAACCCCACCAAAAAGAATTTAGCATCTTCTGAATGTCATCACCAAGGGAAGTAGGAAGCAGGAAAGCACTCATGTAGTAAGTTGGTATTGCTTGAGCTACAGATTTTATGAGCACTTCTCTGCCTGCTTTAGAGAGGTGCTTTGTAGTCCAGTGATGAATTCTCTTCCAAATTTTGTCTTTCAGATGATTGAAGAGAGACTTTTTGTTGCGCCCTATCATAAAAGGAAGACCAATATATTTGCATGCTCCAAGACATTCAGTAACACCCAAAAAATTAGAAATATGAGCACGAGTATTGGGCGTAGTGTTTCTGCTGAAATAAATCTCTAATTTCATGTAGTTAACTGCTTGGTCAAACGTTTTTTCAAAAATTTCTAAAATATCTTTTAGATCTTTGACCTCCTTGTCTTCTGCCTTACAAAAAAGAAAACAGTCATCAGCAAATAAGAGGTGTGTGAGGAGGGGGGCTCCTCTACACACCTTAGTACCATGTAAATCCCCTTTTAATTCAACTCTATGTAGCAGGGAAGTGAGTCCCTCCACACATATAATAAAAAAGGTAAGGTGACAGTGGGTCGCCCTGTCTAAGACCTCTCTCAGGAATAATAGGACCAACTGATTCTCTATTCACCAATACATTGTAAGTCACAAATTGGACACACATACTAATCCAGCCAATCCACTTGTCATCAAAGCCTATCTTATGAAGTAAAGATTTTAGAAAATTCCAATCAACTCTATCAAAAGCTTTACTAATGTCAATTTTTAGAGCCATTTCCCCAACTTTTCTTTTTGTTTTACACTTCATATGATGTATCAACTCAATAGCTACAAGGACATTATCAAGGATGGAATGGCCCTCAACAAAAGCAGATTGCTCTTGGGAAATACATTTAGGAAGAAGGGGTTTAAAACGATTTGCTAAGACCTTGGAAACAATTTTATAAAGGACATTGTACAGAGAAATAGGTCTTAACTCTTTCATGGAAGAAGGATTTTTATTTTTTGGGATAAGGGAAATATTTGTGTGGTTTAACTGAGTGGGAAAAGTACCTTGCTCTAGCCATAAGATACCGGAATTAAAAATCTCATCACCACATAATTCCCAAAATTCCTTGAAGAAACCTGGGTTCAAACCGTCTGGGCCTGGGGACTTGTCAGACTCCATAGAAAAAAGAGCATTATGAAATTCAATCTTGCTAAAAGGCGCCAGCAAAACATCATTATCCTCATTAGAAATTCGCCTTCTAACATGACTGATAACCTCCTCCTTGTCGAAACTTGAGCCCTGGTAAAGATTATTGAAATAATTTTTTGCCACAGTACATAGCTCTTTCTGATCGTACACAAGAGAACCATCATCAGCAGTCAATTACATAACTTTATTAGCTCTTTTCCTTTCATTTGCTACAGCATGAAAATATTTAGAATTCGAGTCTCCATGCTTACACCAAGAGACCTTTGACCTTTGCCTCTAATAGGCGTCCTCCTGTGCAAGAAGAGTCCCAAGACGCTCACGAACTTCCTTCATCTTGTTAATAGAATAAGCATCATTTTTACCCCTTAGCAATTCCATCTCCTTTCGACAAGCAATAATAGGGGTTCTGAAACGGGTTCTCAAACGTTTTCCCCAAGCATCCAAATCATTCGAACAACACTGTAACTTGGATAAAAAATCTGAGGAGGCTTCTCTGTTCCAACCCATGTTCACAACATCATGTAAATCATTTTCTAAGAGCCTAAAGTTTTCAAAATGGAAGTTGTGAAAATATCGCCTTTCCTCTTGGTCAAAAAGATTCAGCACCAGTAAGGAATGATCAAACCTATTAGAAACAACATTTGAAAGCTTACAGTTTGGAAAAAGATCTAACCATTGCTGCGCGGCCATTGCCCTGTCCAG
Source organism: Ormosia semicastrata (assembly GCA_029884595.1). Taxonomy (NCBI): domain Eukaryota; kingdom Viridiplantae; phylum Streptophyta; class Magnoliopsida; order Fabales; family Fabaceae; genus Ormosia; species Ormosia semicastrata. The sequence goes on along the minus strand of JAQQTO010000046.1, from coordinate 12,468,334 downwards.
CTTTTCTTCGATCTCATATGGGGAACCCAAACTTTTTAACCAGGTAAATTGGTATCCTATCAAAGGGATATCAATTAAGTTGGCATCAAAAACAGCATCCCGAAATCCTTGAACTAACCACTGCTAGTGGTCAACACGACCCTTCTTCTCATCATGGGTAAGGAGATCATTAAAATCTCTCATGATACACCATGGTAATGACTCATCTTCAGCCAACGATCTCAAAAGATTCCAAGATTCTCTACGTTTACTTCTATCCGGAAGCCATAAAAATCGGTAAAGCGCCAATGAGGCATGTGAGGAGCAAAAACTGCAACATTTATTAAGTTTGATGAGTAATTTAAAAGCTGGCAATCATACGAGTGTTTCCATAGAAGAGCCAGTCATCCACTTCTCCCATTACAATCAACAGCAAAAGACGAATCAAAACCTAACTTTATTCTGATTTCTTCAATACGTTTAACATGCACCAAAGTTTAGATAAGAAAAATAACGCCCGGATGGTGCGTCCGAACGAGGTCACAGAGAGATTGAACTGCTCTTGGGTTGCCCAGGCCCCGACAGTTCCAACTTAAAAAACTAATGATCCCTGGCAGGCCTGTTTGCTAGGGCCTGCCTGTAAAAAATGACTATTCTGGGCACCATTGTCACCTTCCTTTGTAACCTCCATGGATGATGCTTCTGCATGTGCTTCATCATCTTTGGGTGGGACCGACGTAATTATGAGCTTTCTTTTTTTGTCCCCCACTATTAACTCCTCATTAATATTATCCTCCTGCATGGCATTCTCTTTTATGTGTGCTGAGTCCGTTGCAAGCATTGATTGGCTTTGTAAATATGGAAAGAGAATGTTAGGATCCCTATAAATCGCTGCCATCAAATCCATGCGTTTTTGCACCTCCTTTTTAATGCACCATCATTTGCAGAATGATCAGCATGATTGTTGGCAATAACTGCAGCTCCTTGAATTACGCCAACGTCATTTGTATTGAATGGTTTTGAATTCTTTGTCAAATCTTCATCACGTAGCCACCTAGCACCGCTGTTGCTGGTTGTTCCCCTCGGCTCCGCCCTTAGCTCCGTCCCCCATGCACGTTCCCTATTATCAACAAGCATTGTTAAAAGTTGCTCGCAATACTCATCAATATTGCCTAATTTTTCACAGAGGTAACAGAAAGAACCAAGTATTTCATATTTGAATTTGACTTCTCGAGCCTCCCCTCCAGGCTTCTTAATTTTCTTAGACTTTTTTAATGGCTTCCTAACATCAATGAGAATAAACTTGCTCCAGAGGCTCGTGCTATTCTTATCATCAAACTCCAAAAATTCCCCAATATAGTTACCTATACTCTGACCGACAGAATATGTAGAAAATTCTGCTGGCATGTTGTGGATTTGTACCCAAAAAGAAATTGTATACAACAGTATTTGAGATGGAGCTTCACCCTCTTTGATGACGCCCAAAATAAGAAGGTGCTTATCAAAAGACCAAGGACCTCCGTTTATCACCCTTTGGATATCAACATGATGAAAGAATTGTAAAAGATATATACCTTGCTCAACTTCCTTGATCGAGACTCCCTTCAAAGGCCGCCAAACCCCTGCCATACGTTCTTTCATAATATACACCCTTATGGGCCTGTCGGTAAGGAACCTTCCAACAAGACAGAGGGATAGATCAGCATTATCTTCTTCAGTTGTTTCTACCGAGACCACCAAATCTTCCTTATCTTCTTACAATGTTAGATTTGCCAGACTAGCGTGTGTCATATCGAAACAAGAAAACAATGTAAAGGTGAATAGAGAACAGAATAGAAAAAAGGAAAAACTCTCACAATGTGAATGAAAAAAAGAAAAGAATCAGTAAAAACTCTCACAAGGAGAGAAGCTTCTCATAGAGAGAGGACATTCAGTTCAAATGCATTGTTATTAGCTAATATATTACATACAAGTGAAACATCTTATATTATTTCAAAACTATGATTGAGTGTTATTAGCACAAAAAAATTAACTCATTATTATATACAATATAACATGAGTTAATTTAGCGATTAATGAACAAATAATAAATGGTAGACACAAAGTAACAGATTCGAATTTTAGATATGCTACAATTCAAATACTCAAAAGGCATGAATTGAAATCGAAGTGAAGAGAAAGTCTTGATCACTTGAAATATAGTGGTATGACTGAAAGGAAGAGAATATAGTAAAGCTAAATTCACGTGGTTGTTTCACAATCTGCGAGGCTAACTTTATATATTATAGATTAAGGACGTGTGTGAAAATAGTTGAAAAAATTTGATTATTTTAATAATTGATTATTATATAATTGATTATTGTTATAATTGATTATAATAGAATTAATTTTATATTTAAGTATATTAGCTGAAAAATTATTTTAAATTAATTTATTTTATTTGAATGCTATAAAAAATTTATTTTTATACATTAACTTATCAAAATAAGTATAAAATGATTAAAAAATTATTTGATTGAAGATAAAATAATATTTATATCTCAAAGTGTAAGAAATAATTTATAATTTAAAATCATAAGTTTCAATATTTAACATTATGGAAGAAAAAAAATTTATAATATATTGAATTTTATACAAAAACTAAAATTAAATTTGACAAACATGAAGAAAAAAAAAGTTGTTGACAACGAATTAAATTTGTTGCCAAACATGCACTAACTACTTGAATGGTTTACATTTTATTTTTTAGTTTGATAATAGTTAAAAGAGTTAGCAAGCAAAATTAAAATATATTGAGGCTAAAATTCCTTAAACAAAGCTAAAAAGAATAATTTCATTGCGATAACAAGTTTACAGTTCAATTAATTAAAATTGTGATGTATGTTCCGATTTAAATCTTGTCAGATTATTTATCTTTCTCCTCTACTCATGTCGTGTATAAATGTCAATAAGTTTTCATAATAGATCAGAAGTCTTTGTTTGGCTTGTAATCAACTATACAGATTTCTCAATGTGGTCGATGCATTGCATCCTATTCAAGAATTGCTTTTCGAAGACAGTATCAACGAAGACGTGTTGGCCACAATGCTTCAAATGATTTGTTATCGAAGACAGTATCAACACTGGGGCATAACTGGTTCACTTAGTGTGAGATATATTGTTTGCTTTGCAGCTTACCAAAATAGACAGAAATCAGATTAGACAATATTGCCAATAACAAAACGTTGGGGTTGTTTCAAAGGAAGAAACCTGCATGGTGCAACCCTTCAACTAGAACCATTACACATGGAGACACATGACTTATTCGAACCACAAATCTGGTTTACATGTTCAGACTGTCTTGGTAATAACAAAGCAACAAGCTTGAAACACCGAGCATGATCACAAGAAACAAATAGCTGCAAAAACTAAAGGAATCATCATAAATTATTATTGAAGTACTAAACTGAAGTGATATACAAAGAACTCAAAGCTAACAAAACCAGCTAAGGTTTTCAGTTACAGTTCAAGCAAGGATGAAATGTTACACGTAAACAACAACCATTTTTTTGGCAGAAGTGTACACAAGTAAAAAAGACTCACACTTAGACTTACTCTACAACCAATTATATTTCTTTCAATTAGTCTGTCCATTCTCAACACCTAATCCATACAAAACACCAGCATACTTCTCTGCAGAGCCATTGAAGAAAGTATCCCTCAACTTTCTAAATGTACAAGAAGTGAGTAAACTATCGGATCCAGCTTGATGGCACACACCAACTCTCTCCACTTCCAACAACTCTGCAAGCTTGTTCAACCCACCATGGAGGCTGTTGCAAAACTTCATCAAATGCTTGATATCATACACCATTGGGAAATACATCTTGATCAAATCAAAGAATCCGGCCTGCGTATCGGGCAAGCTTCGGCATGTCAACAGCTTAAGGAGGTAACCAAAATCATAACCACTGTGGAACGTGACCCAATGCACGCTATCGTTCAACACAATCCCAGATGACATGAGAAGCTCGCCGAATCGGTTCACATCGATTCCCTTCTCGTTGTTCTTCTTGAAATCCATCCCGCATTGGCGCAACAACTCGATGGAATCGCTGGCGAAGATGTCTTCGCTGATGTTGAATTCGCGGAAGTTGAATTGCCAGATGCAAAAATTGTCAGTGCCGCAAGTAGGAAGGTTTCCATGCTCATCGGAGAGGGTGAGGCCCAATTGGATCAGCTTCAACATGTCAACGTTGTCCTTCAAAGTTTGATAGTTATAGTCATTGATGTTTTTGAAATTCCCCACGGGGCGAAGAACCACCCCAGGGAACTCCGTGTCCATGGCGACGTAGTTATATTCGTCAACGATTTCACGGATCAACGCAAACTCCTCTTCTAGATTATCGTTCCAAACCTCCCTGATTTGAACCGAATCGCCTTTCGGTAAAATCGACATTTCCGACGAACAAATCCGAATAACAGGACGAAAATTGCAATCAAACCCCCCAGATCTGTAAACAAAAGACGTTGAAACGTTCAGATCTCAAAGCCTAACAAATCTGCAACGAATATCACAGATGATTCCATGACAGAGAAACAAATCTAGAAGCACAGAGGACCGTGAAACCTGAAGAGGATTTTTCAGTGAATAGAGCTCCGAATCACAGGTGCTTGGTCGAGATTCAACTAGATCTGAAACAAAACCCAAGCACAAAAGATCAGTTAAGGAACAGGACTAATTCTAACAGTTTTGAACTGAACTAGGGTTGCAGTAGAAACCCTAGAACGAGAAATGATTAAGAGTGAGGAATCTAACCTTGTAGTGGAGAAAACGGAGCTTGAGTTTCGCCGATCTCAAACGTAAAATCAGAGTCTTTTGCTTCGGTGAACAGAAAGTTGCAGGTCAACGAAGCAGGATTGGCGACCGAAGAAGGGGAAGAGACAGGAGCGTGAGGGCGAGGGTTGAGACCTGATTTGTACTGGGTGAGGGGAGTGGGGTCGTTTTGGTCAGTAACAACTACATGGGAGATGTCGTTTATAACTGGGCTCTGGCAATTTGGATGCGACAATATAATACCAGTCGTTAACAATTGTCCGAAACTCCAAATCACCGACCTTCTTTATTTTATTATATTTATTTTAGGTATATGGAATTCTGGATTGATATGCTTTGCAATTTTTTTAGTTTATTGCAATCATCTACCAATAAAAAATTTCAGTTTTAATTTAAATATATTTACATAATAATCCCTAATTTATAATTTCATGGTTGGGACTTTGTAACATAATCGAATTCGGAACATCTTGATGTCTAGTTTGATTTTGTTACTAGAAACTCAACTCAACTCAATATGAGGTTATACTAAAATTTGTGCTTACTTTTCTTAAACATAAATGACAAATTAAATTCTATAAAATATAGAATTTTATAAATAATTATATAAAATTGTTAATTGATCTGTAATAAATTTTGTATGAAAACCTGAGTACAATATTGCCATGGTTATATTCACAAACTCACTTCAATATTTAATCAAATATAAATAAATTTTAATACACTCTAATTTAATATAAAATTATTAGTCTCAATATTTCGTAGTGTGAAGAAATATCATAGAACCCTAAATTTAAATGAAATAGTTTGACAATAAATTGATTAGTAGTTTATAACCCTAAGCTATAATTTATTTTTAATTATAAAAACTTAAGAGATGGGAAATTGTCGAATTTCAACGTTAGGACTGATTTGCTGTAAATATAACATGTGAATTGTTTGAGATCAATTAATAAATTGAGTATAAAATCTGAATATGTGAAAATGTTATTTGAGAGTTTTTATTTTTTTTAAATCAATTAGTCTACTTAATATATAAAAAAAATACGTAACTCAAAAATTTGTCATATGCCAATTTTAGGTGATAAGTAAAGTTTTATATTTTTGTCATGTATCAAATAGTTCACTTATTTTAATGTCATGTGCTTTTATAAATACTAGTAAGTTGACATACCTATACATATAGATGACACATATATAAAAATAAATAAATAAAAATAATAAATTAATTACTTATTATTAATTCCAATATTAACAATTAAAAAAGATTCAATCAAAGTTAATTAATTAGTAATTATAATTGACTAAAATTAATTAAATTTGATTGCAATTATATGAAAATTTTGAACTATTCAAAACTCGTATCAATCATTTTAAATAACCATAATGTATTGTTTATTTGAAAATGTTATCAAATAATTCAAATTGAAAGGCATCAAATATAAAATTCATTTAATTATAAATCAAATAATAATGTGTATTGATTACTTTAAATGTGAAAAAATGCGTTATTATTAGTAAATGAACAAAATAGCACATTTATTAAATAAAAAAGAATCGAATATGAAAAAAATATAATTTGTTTCTGAAAATATATATGATTTTCTTTAAATGTAATAAATAGTGTAAGTCATTAAATGAAAAAAAAATTATAAAAATAAGAACTTCATTTAATTGTTCCTAATTTTATGATTTATGTATGTTACAATAACTTTTATATAAATAACTTTATTGCATTGAAATAAAATACACTTATTGTTTGAATTTCTTCTTTTCAATAATCATTTTTTTTTGCATATTATATACACGTGAAGTCCGTACAAATGCTTTAAATTTACCTACAAATCCACTTGTAAATCAAAAAAATTACCTACAAATTATCATCATTTTTATGTCAGCTTTGTAAAAAAAAATTCTAATTAACAATATGCTGCAATTATTGGTAATTTTTTTCAAATTCTTTCATGATAATGTCACATACCAAATTAAAAGAAATTCATTATATGTTATTATCAAATAAATGTTGTTCTTTTGAATTGTTTAAATTATTTTTCACTTCATATTTTTTAAAATATATATATATATTATTACATATTAAACCTAAAATCAAATAAGAAATATCATATTTAAAAAGTATATATATATATATATATATATAAACTTTCATCACGGTAGTTGGTGGACGTTGTGGATGATGGTGGTCTGAAGACGTTGTTGGCGAAGGTGGTCGGAGGATATTGCTGGCCACTTGATCGACATAAACATTAATGATTATCAGAGTATGGGACAAAAATAATAAATAATAATTATAACATATTATTTTTAATACTTGAAATTGTAATTTTAAAATTTAAGTTAAGAATTAAAATAATATAAAATAGTTATTTTTAATTTGATAGAATTGAACTCAGAACTGAAATTCAATTTTAACATAAATACCAAACAAGATAATTTAAAAAGTCAAATTTCAATTTCAAAACTTAATTTTAAGCTTAATTATATGCGCCAAACAACACATTAAGATTGTTTCTCCATTCACACACTTTAAAAAAATCATATTTTGTTGCACAATACCTTATTTTTTTGTCTTAAGTAATTGCTTATGCAATTCTAAACATGTATAAGATAAACACGACTGTTTGATTCTACTAATACCAGTAATCAAATTTTTTTATGTTAATATTTTTATTATTTTTTATTTACACCAATGTAATTTTTTTATTAACATAATCAACTATTTATTCATATAAAAAACATAATAAATTATTTATTGTTTGTGTTAAATAAGTTATTAGTCATCTTTTAATGTGAAATTATCAAAATAATTATTCATAGTTAGTTTAATATTTTACATTATTTATATGAATTGTACTTTTTAATGTTATCCTATACATCACACAGGTGTATATACTAGTAATATATAAAAAAAGATATATAGCCTAAAATTTTATTATGTCTCATCTAAATTAATTAGTAAATGTATTAATATTTTGACATATAGTAAATATCTTACATAATTTTTTGTCATGTGTCATATGATGTAACAATTTAAATAAAATATTGACATGTATAAAAAAAATTAACACATATATATTAATATAATAAATTTATAAATATAATTAATTAATCAATAATTAATTATTATTATAATTAATATATAAAACAAAATACATGACTTGAAATTGTGTCATACTTCATCCAAATTAATTAGTAAATGTATTAAACTTTTTGATATGTGACAAATACATTATCTAATTTTTATCATATGTTATTTGATGTAACAACTTAAAAAATATTAATACTTATAAAAAATACATAAAAAAATAAAATAAATAAAAAATAAAACAAAAAATTATAAAGAGAAAGAAAGAACAAAAATTACAAAGAAAAAAATAAAAAAGTCAAAGAACCTAATATCATGTATCATTTGATGTAACAATTTAAAAGAAATATTGATATGTATAAAAAAATTGTCACATATACATTAAAAAAAATAAAACAAAAAATTACAAAGAAAATTAATTAAAACAAGTCAAAGAACATAAGAAGCTAAATGTTAAATGATTAATTTAATTAATATGTTATTTTTATTTAACCTATTTAAATTGTATGAACTAAATGTATAAATTGAAAAGTGTTAAGAAATTAGAATACATTAAATATTATTTGATAATATTGTTATAAATTATTATAATTTTTTGTAGATATATATATATATATATATTTTTTTTTTTTTTAATTATCACTATAATATCTATCAACTTAAGAATTTTTTTTTTTTATAGAATTTGGCATTAATAGTTGGATTGATATAACTTTGATAAAGGAAGTGAAAAATTATTGATTTAATTTGCAATACAATTTTATATAAAAATAATTTTAATGAACTTTTTTAAATATTTAATATTTAATAGTATTCAATAATAATTATAAAAGAAGATAATTTTTTTATTAAGAGTTAGTCTGGTATACTTTTTAAAAATATGAATAAAAAGTTAAGGTAAAATTTCAATATAATTTTATTTGTATTTTATTTATTAATTTTTTTATTTGATAATACATTAAAATGACTATGATAATAATATATTTTTATATTATAGATCATTTTAGTATAATATTAAGAAATGAATTTTGATTGTGCTACTTAAAAATATTAATTAAGCAAGAAAATTATAGAATGAGATAAATAAATTAATTGTAATAAACTAGAACCATAATGTGATAGAAGCAATAATAGTAATATGAAAACATGTTGGTGCTAATATTTTATATTTTTAAATTAGATTTAATACTATCAAATCTTAAAAATTATAACAATCAATCTTTTATAAAAAATATAAACTAATACCTTATTAAAGAGAATCTACACTGATAAAAACTCAAATGATAAAAAAATATAAAGATTGATACATTAACAATATTGACTAAAATTTAAATAAGTGATAAAAAATATAAATGAATAAAAATATAGTAAATGATATAAAAAAATATAAAGTCTAATATTAAAATTAACTAAAATTATATAAATAAGTTATTTATTTTAACATTTTCTCTAATTATCCATCTCATATGTTGCATAAGTACGAAATATTAGTTCACTTAAACCCATAAATTTTTCCAAAAGGTATTTTTTAAATTATGATATTAAATACTTTTTTTGCAAAATACTTTAAAAATAATCCACGAAATGGAATCAAATCCATTTGATTATAATCGGAACCAATAATTTCACATATGGCCATTGTCAACACGTAGTCATTACAACTATTATGCATTATGTAATACCAATAACGTACTATTATAGATTAAGATATAATATTATATACATACATGCATACATACATATACATACATACATATATATATATATATATATATATATATTAATATTAGTTTAATTAAATTAAAATTTAGTTTTTTATTTTTTACTCATTTTTAATTTAGTTCTTATATTTTTTTTTTCAAATTAATCTTTTTACTTACAAATATTTTTAAAATAGTCCATAACATTAATTTCAGATATCATCATAATACGGTGAATTGACTAACTTAATAAATATTCATTTGTCTAATATGTGCTCCTTTAAATACATTTTTTTTTGTAAAATGATTAATAAATATTCCTGCATTCAAATAAATGCTCATGTAAGTACTTCCATTTTTTTTTTAATAAGTACTCTATTTGTTAAGTAAGTGTTTCTTTATATTTTTTTTATTTTTGTAAATATTTAGTAGTAATTAAATTACAGTATTATAATAAAAACTAATAATAAAAATTACTTAAAAATTTTATAATAAAAAAATTTAATTTAAAAAAATTATAGAGACTAAATTAAAAATCAATAAAAATTATAAGAATAAAATTTTAATTTAACCTTTACTATTATAAGAGAAATAGTCAACAGTCTTTAATCTACACATCTTGCTCATATTATTTCTATAAAAAATGTTTTTTATGTTGTATTTTACTCAAATTATTAAGGTTGTGTGATATTTTTTTGTAAACAATGTTTCCACTAATTAATTATAGTTGTAAGAATTGAATCCGGTCATCTCATCAAATGATGGGGTTACAAGTTTAACTGCTAGTTCAACAGTCCAATGAAAAATAAAATAAAATTGATTAGATAATAGTTTTTTTAAAAAATTGCAACAAATAATTTTATTGGGTTTAAATTAATCAATTTAATAGAGTTTCATTCGAACTTAACGAAAAACCGTCAAACCTTTTAGTTAGACCAACTAAATGACCAGGTATTGCGACAAAATCATTTCACTTCAATTATTGTAGCTATATTATCAACCACCACGTTAAAAAAAAAAAAAAAAGCTATACTACCAACTACGTGTTGCCGGCTCACTGCCACGACTCAAGTGAAATATTTCTCAACTTAATAGCCACATTCTTTATGGAATATAAATCAATAATGTTTATTTAACTGGGTCTCTATCATAAAACGCTGGGTCTCTGTCAAAGACCAAGTCATTGCCCGGGCGTCAAGCAAAGTGAATATATTGAATTTAATATCAACTTATAAAGTTATATAAAATATGGAGAGAGAAAAAAACCCACAATAACTCCAATCCACATCCCATTCATCCATGTATGGTCCAAAATGGCAGGCAAGTGCCACTAGTCCAGTACCAACACCAATACCATTTCATATGACTGCCGTTACCATGTCTAAGCTGTCAATATGGACCAAAATTCATGTCATTGATAAGGTTTGACAAACCTCATTAGGAGCAAAACGACAATATATAATGGTTGAGAAATATTACGGAGACAACTTATTTGAAGACATAAAACGTGTATCAAATACTTAACATATAAAATTATTGAAAAAAAAATTGTTAAATTATTTTGTATAAATTTTAGGTAAATTTAACCCTTGGTGCTAAACTAAACCCTCCTTTTGATGAGAGTTCTATGACAAAAATTGGATTTATAGTATTTGTCAATTGAGCAACATTTTTGTTGGAAAATTAAAATATTATGTAGCCTCCCAATTTATAGATGGTTTCAAACGACAAAACCTCAACCTATTATTTTTGGTGGTCTTTACATTGTGTTTGGATAACAGAAAATGATATAAATGATAATATTAATTTGATAGTAATATTAATTGGAAAAGAGAACGAGGAAAATGATAATAATTTTTATTATTTGAGAGTTTGATAGTATAAAGGAAGGAGAAAGAATTCAAAAAAATCATTTCTCCTCTCTTCTTTTTAAATATTAATTTTTTGTTCTCCTGAAATTTAGAGAAAATGAAAAAAAATAAAAAATTAGGAGAAATGAGAAGAAAAACTTACAAGTTTAAAAATATGTTTTTCACATTATATTTTGTTTCTTTATTATTTAATTTTTAAATAAAATAATAAAGTTATATTTCGTTTTCTTATTAATCTTTCAAATAATAAAAAATAACTTTATTTTGTTTCTTACCTTTCCTTCCATTTTCAGTCATTCATCACTTATTTCATTCTGTTCTATTGATAAGAAAATATATAAACACAGTGTTAGCAACTGCATCAATGTTCATCTTAAGCCATCCAACAAGGAGAGGACTCTACCATCCCTATCTATAGCTTTGTGATATTCTTTATGCTTGGATCCAATCACACCCAAATCTTCTATAGTTGTAGAACTGGTAACGCACTTGATTGAATAATTTCATTGCCTCGTTCTCAAAATTATGATTAACTATAGGTTTAATTATCTTTTTAGTTCATCTAAATATAATCATTTTTGTTTTGATTTCTCTAATTTTTTTTATGATTTTGGTCCCTTTAAAATTTAAGATTGGTGAAATTAGTACTTGACGTTATCTTATTTCTGTTAAGTGATGAAGTGATAAACGACACTTCGCCTCAACCTTGTCGTATATCCCGATCTCATTTCATTTATGTCATGTGAGTGACAAGTCATCCACCTGGGTCTCACGTCACATTCTTATTCCTCCCCCTTTCTTTCCCAATGTGCAACAAGTCTTAACTTGCAGAGATATTATCATTCTCTTCCCTCCCTCACCTATAGCTGCAATTTCAACCTTGATTATTCTTCCCTTAACCCATTTTATTCTTTTCCCACATTTGCCCAGTATTTTGGTTCACGTTTTCTTCTGACAAAAGGCTATAAGTGATCATCTCAAGAGCCCAATGAACAAAATACAAGGAAGACTCACGATTTATTCTTTCCCCAATGAACAACCTCATCAGGCCATTCAAACCAACCACAAGAGTCTTCTCTCTACAAAAAAAAAAAGAAGGAAAGAAACAAAATATAAGTGGAGAGTTAGATATCTAGAAATCTCAAACTCAGAAATATCATTACCACTTAACAAAGATGAGATAAGGATAGAGACAAATTTCATCTGTTTCGAATTTTACAGAGACCAAAAATATATCAAAACATTTTATAGGGACCAAAACAAAAACTCACAATATTTATAGGGACTGAAAACATATTTTAGCAAACCTATATATGTTTGTATCAGAAAATGATTTGTACTTACTCTCTAGTTATTTTTTACACTATTTGAGGTGAGATACAACATTCCATATCCGCAGCTACAAAGTCTCATTCGTGATGACATTGTGGGGATATCCTAAGTTGACGATGAAGATAGTGAAACCCTAGCCATGGTGATTTCTCTGCAAGTCAAGGGTGAGAGACCAAAAATGACAATAAATTAGTCACGAATGAGGAAGTAAATGTGGGAAAAGAAGAAAACAGACTGAAGGAGGAAGAATCAAGGTTAGAATTGTGACTATGTAAGGGTTGTACCCTTTTATAGAATGAAACAAACAAGTAAAAGAGGATTTATGAATAGAAACGAGTCTCTGTATTAAGCTTGCCAATGAAACAGTACACATAGAGATAGAAACAGTACAAATGAAATGACTGAATGTAAATATGGATACTAATCCATTTAAGGAAAACTACAAGTAATGATAGTGATAGAGGAAGAAGGACAGAATAGCAACAGAGAGAGAGAGAGTAGAATCTTAGGAAGGAGACAATTGAGCTGACATAATTTCCCCCCTCTCATGCCTTCAATTTCCTTATATCACATACTCTCAAAAAGATATTTTCGGTTAGCCTTTCTCTCTCATCATACCTCTCCTCACTTCCTGATTTCTTGGATCATTAGCCACCTGTCCTGAGCCATCAACCAATTCTGTTATGCTAGGTGTATTTTCACATGTGTCATTTGGTATCATAACATTACTTCCCCCATTGGAAATAACCTTGTCCTCAAGGTTGAGAGATGGAAAATTGTTGTGCAAGGGCAGCCAATCTTCCCAAGTAGCATCCTCAATAGGAAAACCGTCCTATTGAACTAAAACTTGTGGAATTTGTTGAGTATTACAAATGATGGCTCTGGACTGCAGAATGGTTTTGGGAAGTAACATAGGGCCTTGATCATCGGTGAGCAAAGGAAAAGGAATGTATTGAGTGGCATGGTCACCTTTACAAAGTTTCAAAAGGGAAATATGAAAAACTGGATGTATTTTAGCCGAAGGTGGTAGCAGCAATTTATAGGCGACCTGTCCTATTTTTTCAATAATAGGAAAAGGTCCAAAGTACCTTAGGCCAAGTTTTTGGTTTCTGTGTAAGGTAACTGAATGTTGTCGATAGGGTTGGAGCTTAACAAAAACCATGTCTCCAATGTGAAACTCTAAAAATCTTCTTTTCTTGTCAGCATACTTTTTCATGAAACATTGAGCCTTGTTGAGATTGGATTTTAGTTGCAGCAAAACAGTATCCCTCTCAATCAACATATCCTGCAGTGTAGATGGATCATTAGGGGAGTGCTCATACTTGATCAAGGTAGGGGAATCACGACCATATACCGCCTTAAAAGGGGTCATACCAATGCTGCTGTGGAAAGAAGTATTATACCAAAATTCAGCCCATGAAAGTAACCTTGACCAGGATTTAGGATTATCACCGGTGAAGCATCGGAGGTAAAGTTCTAAGCATTTGTTCAAAGCCTCAGATTGGCCGTCAGTTTGTAGATGATATGAAGAACTCATAGCTAATGAAGTGCCACTTAGTTTAAAAAGGTGTTGCCAAAACTTGCTAGTAAAAACCTTGTCTCTGTCAGACACAATAGTTTTGGGAAAGCCATGTAATTTGACAACTGAATGCATGAAAGTTTCTGCCACCTTTAAACTGGAAAAATCAGATTTCAATGGGGCAAAATGGCTATATTTAGATAATCTATCAACCACTACCAAGATCACTGTATAGCCATTAGAAGAGGGAAGCCCGGTGATGAAATCCATTGCTACATCCTCCCAAATTTGAGAAGGTATAGGCAAGGGCTGCAACAACCCAGCAGGAAGTGTGTTAGTAACCTTGGCCTGTTGACAAATAAGGCATTCAGATACAAACTGTTTGATGTCCTTGTGCATTGAAGGCCAAAAAAATTGGCTAGCAATTCTGGCCCTGGTTCTGCTAATTCCAGAATGTCCACCAATGGGAGAGGAATGATACTCCTTTAAAATGGTTTGAATTAATTCTGGCTGCTGAGGTACAACCAACCTGGACCTCCAAAATAACATATTGTTGCGGACCTGATAGTGAGAATCAGTTTGCACACCTTGCAAACACTGATATTTCAGTGTAGTCAAATCGGAATCCGCAAGAATAACTTCATTAATTTGCTGAATAATTGCATGGTTAGGCGATGAAATTGCCATGAAGAATGATCTAGACAAGGCATCGGCAGCAATATTCTCCTTACCCGGTTTGTATTCTATAGAAAAATTGTAACCCAGGAACTTATGAAGCCATGCTTGCTGCTCTGGAGTTTGGATGGCTTGATCATTGAGTGACTTCAAGCTCTTTTGATCAGTTCGGATTATGAACTTATGACCAAGAAGATAATGCCTAAATTTTGCAATGGCTTCAGTGATTGCATACAATTCTCTAACATATGCTGATTGCTGCTGCAACCTTGCACTAAGCTTTTTAGAGAAGTATGCGATGGGGTGTTTACCTTGGCTAAGGACAGCACCTATACCCGAACCAGATGCATCAGTTTCAAGAATGAAAGGTTGGGTAAAATTAGGAAGTGTCAACACCGGAGCTTGTGTGATGGCATGTTTCAGCTCATTGAAAGCTAAAGTGGCCTGATCATCCCATTTGAAACAATCTTTTTTGAGTAGGGAAGTCAGTGGCATAGCAATAGAGGCATATCCTTTGATAAAACGTCGGTAGTAACCAGTTAGACCAAGAAAACCCCTCAATTGTTTGATAGATGTAGGACAGGGCCAATCCAAAACAGCCTTCACCTTAGATTGATCCATTTCCACTCCATTTCCAGAAACCATATGGCCTAGGTAGTCCACCTTTGTGAGACCGAAACTGCACTTAGAAAATTTAGCAAATAGGCAATGGTGCCTAAGTAATTGTAAGACCTCTTCAAGATGCAACAAGTGAGTGGACCAAGATGGACTATAAACCAATATATCATCAAAGAAAACAAGAACAGATTTGCGGAGCAGTTGCTTGAAAACTTGATTCATTAGATTTTGAAATGATGCAGGGGCATTAGTGAGGCCAAATGGCATGACTAGCCATTCATAGAGGCCTTAGTGAGTTCGAAAAGCCGTTTTGTATCTATCTTCAGGCTTAACCAGAATTTGATGATACCCGAACGTAAATCTAACTTGGAAAAATGTGTAGCACCAAACAATTCATCTAAAAGTTCATCAACAGTTGGAATAGGAAAACTATCCTTAATTGTTATGGCATTCAAGGCTCTATAATCAGTACAAAAACGCCAAGTACCATCTTTTTTCTTGACAAGGACAATAGGTGAAGAAAAAGGACTAGTACTAGGTTGGATAATACCTTGAGAGAGCATGTCTTGAACCATTTTTTCAATTTGAGCCTTTTGACTGTGAGGGTACCGATATGGCTTGACTTTAACCGGATTGCTGCCCTCAAGAAGAGGAATTTCATGATCCTGGAATCTATTGGGTGGTAGACCCGAAGGAGAAGCAAAGACATCCGGATACTGATATAGTAGCATCTTCAGTTCAGGTTGCAAGTCATCAGGAAGTGCAAAAGTACACTCAGTGGCAGCAGGCAGGGACAGGAATTGCAGGGTATAAAATTCAGCAATTGAATGAGTGTGAGTGAACCTTTTGATGTGGTGGAACTGAGCAGGTTGAGGCATGCCTTGCTGTTCTCCATGTAAGATGACAAATTTGTCTCCCAAATAAAATTTGAGTGACAAAGCACTATAATCGGCAATATGTGGACCCAATGTAGCTAACCAGGAAGCACCCAAAACCAAATCTGCACCAGTGACCGGGAGTAAATAAACAGGCATTTGCAGAACATGACCTTGCACTTGTACCCGTAGGTTACTGATGTACCCTTCAGCTGTGAGAGTGTTACCATTACCAACTAACACCTGAAAATTCGCAGCTGGCTCTATAGGTAATTTAAGGCAATGTGCAATCCGAGGTTGCAAGAAATTGTCAGAGCTGCCACTATCCAATAAGATTTGTAGAGTGACCCCTTGAAATGAGCCGTGAAATCTTAATGTACCTAGACCAGGTGAACCCTTTAGAGCATTGAAGGATAGGTGATGTTCAGGAGAATCAAGAGCAATATCAGTAGGAAACTCATTAAGTGGATCCGGTTCCTTAGAAAATTGATCATCGTCCTCTGCTAAGAGCAATAAGTACTGCCTATTGGGACACCTGTGGTGAATGGAGAACTTCTCATCACAAGTATAACAAAGTCCTTTCTCTCTTCAAGTTGCATTTCAGATGGGGACATTTTCCTGATATTAGTGTTACGGTTGAAAACAGTAGTTGGTTTGGTGGGTGGTGTAGGTAGTAATGGTGGCAGGTTCGGTTTTGTGGAAGTGGAGGGTTGAGACATATGGAAGGGTTTAGTGCTGAGAGATGGGACATATGGTTTAGACGTAGGAGTATTTTTCCTCAAAGAGTTTGGCTAGGGAAACAACTTTAGACAAGGAAAATGGGCTCTGGGCAAGTACATCCCTGCGAATATCTGGTTTAAGGCCACTGATAAAACAATCAAGTAGAGCATCTGGACTAAGACCCTGTATGCGATTAGCTAAAGCAGTAAATTCCAGATAATAATCATTTACAGAGGTGGTGTGAGTGAGTTTAAACAGGGTAGCTCTTGGTGAATCGTAAGGGGATGGACCAAACTCAAGCTCTAGGGCCCTAGTAAATGCAACCCAAGACGGAAAAGGGTTATTTCTGGTCATCATTTGAAACCAAGGAACCACATCTTTCTCCATATGAACCGCAGCAATGGTAAGACGATGGAAATCAGGGGTGGAGTAATAATCAAAAAACTGTTCAGCTTTGAAAATCCAATGCAATACATCCGAGCCATCAAATCTAGGAAAATCGAGTTTAATATTCCAGACCTGAAATGGTTGAGTTGTATGCGGAAGAGAGGTGGTGGTCGACCCACCCAAAAGCGTGGAACCCAGCTGTAAGGAACCCAGGTGAGCTTCCACACGATCTAACCGACTCAAATCATCAGCACGGTGTTGCAGGTATTCAGCATGGCGACTATCAGAATCCCCGAGCATTTTCTTCATTGTAGCATTCAAAGCATTGATGGAAGCTTGTAAATCTTTCATGCGATGTTATCAGCCATGGTGAGAAGATGAAAGCACCAATGTAAGGGTTGTACCCTTTTATAGAATGAAACAAGCAAGTAAAAGAGGATTTATGAATAGAAACGAGTCTCTGTATTAAGCTTGCCAATGAAACAGTACACATAGAGATAGAAACAGTACAAATGAAATGACTGAATGTAAATATGGATACTAATCCATTTAAGGAAAACTACAAGTAATGATAGTGATAGAGGAAGAAGGACAGAATAGCAACAGAGAGAGAGGAGTAGAATCTTAGGAAGGAGACAATTGAGCTGACATAATTTCCCCCCTCTCATGCCTTCAATTTCCCTTATATCACATACTCCTCAGCAGCATATTTTCGGTTAGCCTTTCTCTCTCTCATACCTCTCCTCACTTCCTGATTTCTTGGATCATTAGCCACCTGTCCTGAGCCATCAACCAATTCTGTTATGCTAGGTGTATTTTCACATGTGTCATTTGGTATCATAACAGACTACAGGTGAGAGAGGGAGAGAATGATAATGTCTCTACAAGTTAGGACTTGTTGCACATTGAAGAAGAAAAGGGAGGAATAAGAAGGTGACGTAGGACCCAGATAGATGACTTGTCATCTACGTGACAAAAATAAAATGAGATCATGACATGTGACAATACTAAATTGGAGCACTATTTGTCATTTCATTACTTAATAGAGATGATATAATATTATGGATTAATTTTATTTGTATCAAATTTTAAAGAGACCAAAACAATAAAAATTTAAAAAAAATAAAAAAATAATTATTTTTAGAGTGACTAAAATGTTAATTAAGTTTTATCTATATATATTAAGCCAGCATAAATCAAGTTGTGTGGGTGATCCAAATGTTGAATATCTATCCGAAAACAATTCATGCAATAGGAGGGAGAAACGCGGACGCCATAGGGCATGATTGATTGATTGGTAGTAATTAATATCAAGGTTGGTATCAATCCCTTCAGGCCAGGTAAAACCTCTAGTTAAGACGCTGATATCAATGCATGCATTTGCCAACTATAAAAAAGTTAAAGTTTTAGAAGAGCAGGGGTTTTTTAAATATACATACAGGTAAGTGCTTGGCACGTCTAGTCAGTGTTGGTCTGGATAGAGCGCATTGGTAAGGTTTGGCTGTCTGGTATACTGGTATTAAATAATTGTGACTTTCATTCTTGTTTCCATATTTTTCTGAACGAATTATTAAGAAATAAGAATTTATCAATATTGCAATATTGTAATAAAGGATAAGATGGGAGTATATAATTAAATGGAGAATAAGTTATGCTCTATTTAAGTAGTATCTATTAATTAAAACAACAAATGCATAAAGGGCAAAAGCTTTGTTTACTATATCTCTAGCAAACATATTTATTACGTTCAGGATTTAAATTCATAAATTTATTAAATATTATATTATATACGAAAGAGAGTCAAAAACAACAATTTTTTCCACTATACTATATTGTATTATATTTATAAATTAGGTTAAATTAAAGTTTTAGTATATATAATTTTCATTTATTTTTAATTTAATTTCTATAATTTTTTTTAAATCAGTACTTATATTTAAAAATATTTTTAAAATAATTTATATTATTAATTTTTATTTTAACATCATTAATTTAATATCTATTAGACATCTTACAAAAAAAAATCTAAAAAATACTTATTAGACAAAAGAATATTTATTGAGAATAAATAAATACTTACTATAATGAATAAATATCTCATTTGATATTTTACAAAAAAAAAAGTATCTAAAGGAGTCTATATTGAATAAAGAAACATTTACTTTGTTAATGATGATATTATAATGGTATTATATAATAGAAATTAATAATAAAGATTTTCTAAAAAATTTTGAAAGTGTGATGATTGATTCGAAAAGAAACAAATTATAGGAATCAAATTAAAAATAAGTATAAATTATAGGAATCAAAACTTTAATTTAACTTATAAATTATATAAAAATAATAATTACATAGATGATAAAATTTGTGGGATGTGCAGAGATATAGGGAAAGCCAGAGTATAACACATTAGTTTGTGCTTGGTCACTAATCACTACGGTGCTTGTTTTTTGGGTACTTAATCACTATGGTGTTGATTATTAATATAAGATATACATTTTTTTTATATATTTGAAGTTGTATGTCATTTATACAAGTAATATATAATTAATGGTAAGACTGTGCTTCTGGTATTTACTATATTTCCATCATACAAGAGCTTTACTCTTAAGAAAACATTCTAATTAATAGAATAATTAATCTCATTATATATATATATAATATAATTACTTTAATCTTAAAATTTTATTACATAATTTTTTAAAAAAAATTGGCACACATGTTCAACAGACAAATTTTGTATAATATCTTAAAGCGCAGCAACGGTACATGGAGGCCAAAAGATTATAATAGATTAATAGTTAAAGGCTTTGGCTTTTCTTCAAGGTGCTTTAGCCATTTCCGCTTTGCCCCTAATTCCTGAGGGCAATAGCCAAAGAATAATATAAAGTGAGGGAGACGTTTTATATTTCTGAAATATTTTTGAGCATGCATGCTTCTTTGATATATGAAATCTCATCATGTCAAAATATAAGTTAAAAACATGAAGAAATGTGATTTCTTACCTATAACTTTTATAGTAGGAGATGACTTGGTAACAAAGTTTAAATTGCACTGTTATTCCTAAAAGAAATTGGAATTAATTTCATAATATAGATAAATATTTAATAAAAAAAATAAAATTGATTCCCTAATCCCCACATTTCCCCATTTGTTTGAACCACTAACAGCATTTATTAGTTCCTATCCCCGCAATTGTTCAAGCATTATTAATGAATTAGTCATGACATTTTCAAGCATAACCCTGAGTGAAGAAATTCAAAAATTAGAATTTTTCCCCAATCAAAAAAGTTTTTCTGAGCAAAAAAAAAATGGGAGTTAAAGCTTGACTTTTTATAGGAGTTTTGGAATTAAAAGTTTTTTTTGAGCAAGTTGTGTGATTTTTTCCTTAAAATTTTCCAAAATTTCTTCTAAAACTTGACTTTTTATAGGAGCTTATTTTCGTTTTTCAAGGGAGTTAAAAGTTAGCTGAATGAATTGAAGAGAGAGTTATGTGTGTTTGTTGGGAGGTGAGGATTGTGGATAGACATAAAAGTATGTTATTCTCCTCTAAGACTAATAGTTTGGCAAACGAAGAGAACGGGGCTCGCCTAAATGACTCAGTTGTGGTTCCTGGGTGGTAACTCAGCTCAAGGTTTGGGTTGAGTTTGTTCCTTCAGCAACTGCTTAGGTTGTTAATCGACGGTGTGCCACTATCTCCTAAGCCTAGCTGCTTAGGTCCTGTGTCCCACCATTTTTGCTTCGACTGGCCACATTCATTAAGGTGGTAAAAGTACTAGAGAATCCATAGCAAGCCAACACCCCGTGAGTGCTGTAGGGAAGGACGGGAGGCCCTCTTATGGGTTGGATCGAGACAATGAGATCTCTAGAAATAGGGATCAAAAGGACATAGATATAAGGAAAAAATTATCTTACATCTCTTTTAGTGATGTAGGTAATGTATATACTTTTTTAAAAGTGTATAATTGAGAGAGAAAGTGATAAAAAAAATAAGTATAATGAATAATATTAGATAAAGTATGAAAAAAATATATGTATTATTTATGATAAAAATATAAGAATTAGTGATATATTTTACAAATATTAAACATAATTTTTGGACTTTTTAGGGATCAAGTTTATAATTATTGTTTGTGTTTAACTTCACCTGTTATCAAGGTTACAGGTGAAGAACGTCAACCATTGATTAAATTTTGAGCAACATCTATGACTCTCAAGGTCTGAAGCATCCATGTTAAAAAACATTATTGAAGTATATTAAACGTTTCCTAAAGCATGAAGTGCCTCAACTTTTTGCTAATAAATACTTCATCTTTAATTGTTTTGTGAAAGAAGAAAAAAGATTCATATTCTCAATGTGCCACAGTAGCCAAAGCCATAGCCCATAATGACGAAGTTGCGCTTTAGATTACGATCGGAGCAAAAGACAACAAAATTAGAAAAAATGTGATAGCAACACTTGCTTTCATAGCTCAGTTGGTTAGAGCACCCGTTTAGTAAGCGGGAGGTCTTGAGTTCGACTCTCAATGAAAGCAAGATTTTGCTTTTTATTGTTTTTTTCATTACCCAATTTTATATGAATACATATATGTCAATCAGTCTAACTTTAAATAGCACATATTTAGCATCTACTGGCCAACGTTATATGGATACATAATATATCCAGTCAGTTTAAATTTTAAATAGCACATATTATATGGACATCTACCATTATTTTGTCATCTATTTTGAAGTAATTGATTGGCATCATCGTCGGTTTCATAAGGAAATCTAAGAATGTTTCCGGAAAACACAATAAATTGGATGCATTGGATTATATTCCAGTTAGAAAATGCAAATTTATGTCTTTGTCTACTTGTTCTGACATTTCACACCAATTAGCATTATAATTTAATTTTGATATATTTTGATAGAATAAAAAAATATTGTCCTTTAATGATATATTATTATATTATTTTATGAGTTAAAACTTATATAAGATGTTAAATTTATTAAATAATGTGATAATATATTATTAAATAATAATATAATATTTTATACTAACAATATATTAAAATTAAACTCTTAATATTATTTCATGGAAAAAACTTGACTTCTACTTTGGGAGGAGTTATCTCCCTTTAACTTTTCTTAATTTATTATCATATGTCTATTAATTCAATTAGGTGATATAAATAAATAATAAAATAGACACATAATAACAAATTAAAAAAAATAAAAAAATATAATTTCTCCTAATATTAGAGCTAAATTTTGTCCTTATTTCATTCCATGAAGTTTAGAATTTGATGATCCCGTGAATGCACTTTCAAAGCCCAAGTTTCTTCTTCACTAACTTGGAGAAATTTCAAAATCCATTTTTATTTAGCTTTTTCAAGCATGTGTGATCCTTGCCAATGGCAAATATTATCTTTTCAATGAAATATTGTAGCTCATCATATGTTTGGAATATTGTACTTGGTGGCTAGTTATATGAAGTTTCAGAACTCATTTACTGCTGCTCTCTTCTTAATTTTTTTTAAAAGAATTTTCGAACACAAAAAAAACTGTATATCTACCATATTTCAAGGAAATTCTTGAAATAAAAAGCTTGAGAACGTTAATTGATTTCTACAGTTTCAAATTTTAGAAAGGATTCTATTTTTTTTTATAAATTTTTTGTATATTTAAAAATCATATTAAATTTTGACTAATGTAAAATCAAATTCGATCATATTAAAAAATATAAAATTCTATTAATACTAAATTTTTTCATTTATAAGAAAGGTTGCTATTTGACATGCCAAAAGTTTCAATCTACGTAACTACAATAACTGTAAAGCACTAGACATAAAATATAAAATATAGTTCGATCGAAATTTAAGTGTTTTTTTACTAAATTACCACTGTTGACAAAACTAATTATCAAAATGTCATTTTTTAAACTATTTATCAAATTACTACTTTTTTTAACTATTTACTAAAATACCACTCTTTTGAAACTATATACCAAACTACCACACTTTTGTCTAACGTGACATCTTTTAATAATTTCTAATCCACATACGATGCGCCAAAGAGGGTGGCGCATCCTACGTGGATACGCCACCTAAGATGGCGTATTTGCAAAGGATACGCCAAGAAGCTTGGCGCAATAAGGGCAATTATGCCGTTTTACTTGGAGCAATCCATCCAAACGCAGATCGCCCCTTTTACGTAGAAAATGTCACCCTAAAGACACTGAAGACTCAACTATTTATAGGTCAAGTGTTTGCTTCTGTTACGTAACGCAGTCGATGTGGGACTTTAGTGTTGACAAAGCAAAACAACTAAGTAAGACAACAAGGTACTTTTGTTCGATGTGGGACTTTAGTGTTGACAAGACAAAACAACTAAATAAGATAACAATGTATTTTTATTCGATGTAGGACTTCAGTAAAAGGGTTAAAACTCATGAGGATAGATTATGGCCTTATAACATGCTATAATGAACTTAACCGATAAGACATTTTCTTTCATAAACTAGATGCAATTATACGTGAAGTTAAGTTTTTATCACTAAATAGAGGACTAGTGGACTAGTGAATCAAATGGGAAGTTGGGAACTGATAGTTTGTTCTGCTTTTCTTATACTTGCAGATGTGTCAGCTTGCCAAAGCTTGCACACATGAAATTCCTCAACTTAGGCCAAGCATGAGATCAATTGTAGTTGCCTTAATGACACGTAAATTTGCAACTGAGGATTGGGATGTTGGCTCCTTCTATGAAAACCATGAAAACCAAGCTTTAGTGCATCTAATGTCTGGAAGGTAGCTTGTGGGGTGAGTCGTGTTCCTCCTGAACCTACAGCAAATTCCTTTGTGAAGATAGAATCTCAATTTCCTGTACACCGACATGATTCTCTCAAGTGTGAATTTGTAGATAAAAACAATTATATATCTTCAAATCTCTTTTTTCTTGTCTTTAATGATGCATAGCAATGAGGATGTAACCTTGTTCGATTGAGTACTGACTATGAGGTTAAAAGCTATGCCTAATAACCAAGGAATAACTTTCTTTATTTAAGTGAACCAACCCCACCTCGATTGAACTTTGACCTTGTGCCTCCAGTCTTTGCTAAGGCAGTATGCTGTCCACCTAGCCAACAACCCCCCAGTTCCAACATGCCATATTTCTTGTACCTTTTGGGGGCAAACTTGTGACATTCAACTCCTATATACATTGCTAGATAATTACTGGTTAGTTAAACTTTTTAGTCTTTACCTTTTTTTTGCAGTACAGACATTTTTAGGTTGTATTGACTTTAGACTTTACTTTCTAAATTTATCAACTGAGTCTCTTATATTATTATTTTGTTAACTACAGTTTATATATATAATTATATGTTATCTAAATTACACTGCTTAATACATGCGTAACTACGACAGATAATATGCCTTTGTTCACTTCACGTATAATTGCACGTATAAGTACAAATACGGGTACATGATTCATCACTTGCAATTATATTACAAGAATTTTTTTTTATGACAAGATTAGCACGCAATAGGGTGAATGTCGTACACAATTCTCAAGTTTGGCTTTCTCATGTTAACTTCAATAAACTTTAATTTATAATGAAAATATGAACAAAGGCGTAACTCCTTTATTTAATGATAAAAACTTAACTTCACGTATAACTATATCTAGTTTATGAAAGAAAATGTTTGACCGGTTAAGTTCATTATAGAATGTTATAAGGCCATAATCTATCCTCATGAATTTTAACTCTTTTACTGAAGTCCCACATCAAATAAAGATACAATGTTATCTTATTTAGTTGCTTTGTCTTGTCAACACTAAAGTCTCACATCGAACAAAAGTACATTGTTGTCTTACTTAATTGTTTTGTCTTACCAACACCAAAATCCCACATCGATGACTAGCGTTACGTAATGTGCTAGAAATGCTATGTCTTTGTTTAAATGCTTTTGGCCTATAAATAGTTGAGTCTTCGAGCTTTAATGATCTAATGGTGACATTTTCTACGTAAAAGGGGCGTTCTGCGTTTGGATGGATTGTTCCAAGTCAAATGACGTAATTGCCCTTGTTATGCCAAGCTTCTTGGCATATCCTTTACAAATACGCCATCTTAGGTGGCGTATCCACGTAGGATGCGCCACCCTCTTTGGCGCATCCTACGTGGATACGCCAAGCGTGTTGGCGTATCCTACGTGGATGCGCCACCCTCTTTGACGCATCTTACGTGAATCAGAAATTATTAAAAAATATCACGTTGGATAAAAAGGTGACAGTTTGATATATAGTTTTAAAAGAGTGACATTTTGATAAATAGTTAAAAAAAGTAATAATTTGATAAATAATTTAAAAAAATAGTATATTAATAATTAATTTTATCAACAATATCAGTTTACTAAAAAAGCCAAACTTAACGCTATGTTTGGATGATAGGTAATGAGGGGAACGGAAAGGGAATGATTGCGGAACGGAAATAACTTCTCTTATTTGGGAGTTTAAAAATGCATAGGAACGAACTTTTACTCCGAATCGTAACACACGTGCACTTGGAATCATTTCCCCCTAACCCTTACTCTCCTCAAATGCCCAACTTTTGTTCCCCCCAAAATTGAGGGGGAATGGGAAGAACACATGAATAGTTCCGTTCCGTTCCGTTCCGTTCCATTAATGAAACTTCCAAACAAAAAGAATGAAAACTATGTTCCATTCCATTCCTTTCCTTTCCATTCCATTCCTACCTATTCCGTTCCGTTCCATTAATGAAAAAACATCCAAACATAGGGTAAGAGTTGTGAGAAGTTTTTTTTCCTTTTCTTTACCCTACCCACTCAAGGTGTAGCAATTACTCCGATTTTAATGGTAATAATTAACTGAGTATATATTTTTTTATCTGAATACAAAGGAAACAAAGACTAAGGCCTTAGCCTCACAACACCTAAAACATCAATTAACATGACATAATACAATCAAGAAGGGCATTACTCCTAATTAACATAAACATGATCTTTAGAAATATCATTCTTTGCCAATCAGTCAGCACATCCATTTTCTTCCCTATTTAACTGAGTATATTTTATCGTTAACCGAACATCTTTAAACATTTATCCTATAAAAAATTAGTCTTTGAATCTGTCCTTCCCAATTTTATCCCAAATAAATCTTTTAATTTCCTGACTCTAAGTACTGTGTAAAAGCAAACAAATTGTCAAATCAAATCAAGGACGTGGTTGGGAACTTTGTCTAAGTGTGTGTAGATTATATTTTACGAATTTAAATTTGATTTAATTTGATTTTAGTTAAAATGAAATTTATAATAACATAATTTATGTTTTAAATTTTTTTTATCTCAAACATAATTTAAATAAAATAAATTTTATTTAAATAACATTAATTAAAAATATTTTTAAATATGTAATTATTGAAAAAAGTATGAATTTTATATTACAACGTCAATATTATTTTTTTATTTTATTTCATCATTTTTTAAGTTGTAACATTATTATATATATAAATGGATCACAAGAGAATTCTTATCATCTTCTAAAGCTTTGAAGCGCTCTACCCATTTAGTGTATTTGAATTACAATTTGTAAATTTGATTTTTGAATGAATTTAATTACAATAATTTTTAATAATTATTAAGTTATATGATATAATTATTTAAATAATACTAAAATAGTATTTAATGTCAAATTATAAAGATATATTTGTCTATACATACATATACATATTTTCTCTTAACATAAAAATAACAAAATGTTGTCTTTTCGTTTTAGAGGTTAAATTTAAGTTTGCACTCAAACATATTGTCAAGACATTCAAGACATGTTTTAGCTGCGTTTGGTGGACAGAATAAGGAGGACCGTGCATCATATAGGGAAGACCTGATAGTATTAGCTAGGGATGGAAACAGGTCAGGTCAGACCAGACTTCACCCTAAACAGGCTAGACCTGTGTTACAATACTTGACCTGAGTCTGGCCTGTTACCTATCAAAAGCCTTTTTTTTAACCTGACCTGACCTATTTAAGAAGCCCGGCCTGACCTGAAGCCTGTTTAAAAGCCTGATTTATATTAAGGCCTCTAAATAGGTCAGCAGGTCAAGGCCTTCATATAGGCCTAGGCCTTCATATAGGTCTAGGCCTTCAAACAGGCATTGAAAGACCATTGAAAAAAAAATTACCATTCAAGTACAACTTCTGTTTCTAAATATCATTACTAATCACTCATTAGACTAAATAAAATGTCATTGCACAATTAAATCATACACAATCAAAGCACACAAAATTAATCAATTTCAAACATCTCTTTCAAGTCACTTGAGCATATAAAAAATGAGACTTTTTCAAGCATATAAAACACACCTTTCTAGCTTGTTCTCACATCACATTCATAACTAATTGGTCATCACTCATCATTAACATCATAGTCTCAAGATCAATAATACATCTCAATAATCACAAATCTAAATTATCCAATTATCACATGATCAAATTCAACAATACAACACAATAACTCAATGTAAATAGTAAAGTGTAATCAACTAACAAAGTGTCAATGTGCAACCAGCCAACCAACCAACCAACAAAGTGTCAAATCTTCAATGTGATCTCTTCTTCTTGTTCAAACACCTTGAAAAAAATTAATTAATTATATTATTAGATCATAACACAATTTAACAACTACAAGAAAAAAGAAGTATCATTTTAATATCTAAAACTAAGGCCATAAAGCAGCAGTGATATTTAAACAGTGTTAATACTCAGTGAATAGTATCGTCAGTTTTCTATACAGCTGTTTTGCTTTGTGTTATACATATATAAAACTAAGGCTTGTATAGACCTTTACTTAATACTGTATGTTTATTATTGTACCAAAAAATCATTTCTTTTTCTCTATTGCCAAATGAATATCCCTTGAATATTTTTATGTGGATAATGGCTCTTTTTACTTTGTTATTCAACTTTTCAAAACTTGGCATCATATAAAGAGATTCATGAGTTTTGTCTAATCAGTGTATTGTACATCTTGTCCTAATAACAGAAGTCAATATTTGGGTAGAGCCGTAGAGGTTACATAGTCATCATTCAGGATAGACTAGGATTTCTTAGCACACCTAGATGTTTTAAGACTTGACAGTAATATTGGAAACTATTTGCTCCTTTATAGATTCTAGTGATGTTTAAGTTGAGAGAACTAATATTGTTTCCAAAAGTGTATAAATTGCCTGATTATTCTCCATATGCAGATTTATTTACACCATTGTCTCCAAGAGTATATTAGTATGTTCAAGGCAATAACAAACCTTGGAAATAGAAGGAGGAAGATGGGTCACCATTTAATTTAATCACAGTATTACGGCCAGAACACTTCAAGTAACAAAGGAAGCTTACATGGTAATTACATCTACGACCCATACATATATACAAAAGTGAAGACAGATCTCTACATCTGATCCTACTCATGTTTCACCACCATAACTAGAGATCATATGATTAGTTATCACAAAAATGGGAACACTGTCTAGATCTAACTCCCAAAACCCTTCTTACCTAGCAGAAATCAACGTACGAGAAGAGAGGAACTAGCTACGAAGGGCGTGTGGAGGAGTTCGGTGACGGTCGGTGAGCGACTGAGCGTGCGTGGTGCGTGGAGGAAAGGAGAGGAGCGATTGGCTGCGAGTGCAGACTGAGAGTGAAGGCCAGATGAGTCTGTACTTTGTAGGAAGTAGGATTGTAGAAACTAACTAGGGTAGGAAATGGTAAAGTGGATCTACAGGAGTTAACAAAAATGATATCATTTAAATATAAAATTATAAAATATGTAAATATATGTATAATAACTAAGTATAGCTTAGTGGTTAGTGGAGTGGTAATATTATCACTTGGTACCCAGTTTGATTCTTGTCATCTTGGTTTAAGCATAATTTCAATTTTTTTTAATATATTTATAAATAAGTATAAACAGGCAGACCTAATAGGCTTAACATGCTTTTCTGAGAGGTCAGGTTTGGCTTACTAAATGAAATAGGCTTTTAAAAAGGTCTAAGCCTAACTCATTTTTTAAATAGTCTAGGCCAGGTTAGGCCTAAAACAGGCCAGGCTACAGGCTCCTGACAGGCCGGCTGACCTATTTCCATCCCTAATATTAGCTAATACTATCAGGTCTTATTAGGTGTTTGGTTAGTGTTTGGTAGTTTAACTTGATAGTATAATAAAATCAGGTACAACATTTTTATACTACTCTAACCTAATTACTTTATCCTCCCTCACTCCCTGATTAGACTTGATAGGATATCTCTTCCTACCTTGCCCCTCAACTTCATCCCCTCAATCCAAGCCTATCATTCCCCAGCAAGATCCCCATCCCAAAGCAACAACGCAATTACCACATTCCCATAAAAAATGAACTGGCCAAGCACCACCACAGCAAGCCACCTCTGCCAACCCCTTGCAAACCCAACACCACCAAGACCGTTTCATTCTCTCCCCCTCCCTCTCCTACCTTCATTTTTCGTTCCGTGAACAGCCACCTCCATCCACCACTGTGTGCATCCCTACAACCCCCGACCATAGCCCACCGCGACCCAGACTATCACGCCCCTTGCTGCTCACGGTGTCAGTTAGATCTGCAACCAACTCTGTGAACCACCGCGCGAAAACAGACCAATCTCCATCGTGGTCCCTCACCGTTCATAGCCACCGCAACCAGGATTACACAGATCCGACGACCAAGCCACCAAACACACCTATCTTTCTCTGCAAAGTAATGGAGTTGTACTCTGTTGAATCCCTGCTCTTCCTCTCCCTTATCTTCCTCTATCTCTACCTTCAATTTCTAACAAGAAAAACCTAACAACAAAGGCTTCAAAATCTACCCTATAGCCAGAGCCCTACCAAAATTCTTGAAGAACCGTCACCACTTCCTCGATTGGACCACCCAAGTCCTCGGTGACTGCTCTACCAACACTGCCATCTTCATCCACCCAAGCAAAGTCCACGGCATCCTAACGGCCAACCCCGAAAACATGGAACACATGCTCAAGAGCAAATTCGACAACTACCTAAAGGGCGAACGGTTCATCAGCCTCCTCGAAGATTTCCTTGGTAGAGGAATCTTCAACTCCGATGGGGAGCTCTGGAATGTTTAGAGGAAAATCGCTAGCTACGAGTTCAACACCAAATCGCAAATAAACTTTGTCATGGAGAACGTCATGGTCGAAATCCAAACGAGGCTGCTTTTGATCCTCACGAGAGCCTCGGAGATTGACAGGGTCCTCGATTTGCAAGAAAAAGACTTGGGTTGTGCAGGAATGTGATGGGTAGTATGGTCATAGTAGATAGTTACACATACTATCAAGTTGTTTATATTATTTGTACCAAATGTTTGATAATATAAGATCTTATCCTATTGTTTATATTATCAGACCTTATCCTATTGTCTTATACTATCATGTGTACCAAACGAAGTCTGATAGTATTAGTTAATACTATCAGGCCTTGTCAGGTGTTTGGTGCTTTAACCTGATAGTATAATCAAATCAAGTCAAATGTTTTTATCTTATTCTAACATGATTATTTTATCCTCCTTCCACCCCATTGATTAGACCTGATAGAAAATATCTTCCCACCTTATCCCTCAACTTCATCCACCTAGCCATATTATTTTTGTCACTTACCCAACCTTCTTTTTCAACCTCTGCCAAATACTATCTCACCCGTCTTCAACCTCCACTTCACCACCACCCTTCATAAACAACCATAACCACCACCTTCATCTTCTATCTCATCACCAAAAACCACCCACTACAACGATGCTTAATAAACAGCAGCAATCCAATCCTAGGTCAATTATTCAGCGAATCAAAAATGAAAAACCAAAATCAATTACTATTCTAATGATTATATGTAAAGGCAAAATCGGAATAGAAATCAAAACATCAAAGAGAGGAAGCATCGCGATAATTGAATAGGAGGAAAGAATCTACCTGACTGAGAGAGTGAAAGCAGAAAGAAGCGGTTCTTGAAGTAAGTGGAGTGGTAAAATTATGGATTGAAATGGGAGTGGGTGTGGGTGTTGCAGCGTTGGCGCTGGTAAAGATGAAATTGTCTACAATGGTTTTATGATTGCTCAGTATAAATTCCACAGCTTCATCTTAGAATTTTGACAACCTTAGTGATGGTAGATTTTTACGGATCTAGATTATTTTTTTCCTGAGTTCTGATATGATTAAACAAAATATAAAATTGGTAGACCCCAACAGAAGTAATGATGAGTTTCTGAATCATAAAATTTATGTCTTTTTTTCGTAACAACAGTTCTGCTATTGAAGAAAAAAAAGGATCCAATCGTGGTCCTGTAAATTGATTGTTCATAGATAGAATATGAGGTTGGGGTACACAACAATCAAATAAGATTGGATTCCTCTCATACTCTCTTCATCGTTTGCTTTGTGATGTTCTTGATATTGCAGCACTATGGAAGTCAAATATAAATGCACAAGCTAAAGACTGTAATGTTGATTAGATTGTGCATCAACCTCTTTGCAATAATTAATCCGCTCTAATTTTTTCAGTTGCACTTGCAATCGTGGAAGAAAAGAAATGAGGATCGGATTGAAATTAATAGATTTGAGAGAGAAGGTGGAAGGATGGATGAATTAATTTTGTCGGGGAGAGAGAGAGAAAGATAATGCAGATGAGGTGATGAGGAAAATGAAGGATAATATAGTCAAAAATAGAAGGATATTATAAATTATTTATACTTATTTTGTATAAATGTTTGATAGTATAATAGTTTATTTTATTTATACTTATTTATATTTATATTATCATGTACAAAAACGTTTGATTTGTGTATTTGGATTAGATTTGTAAATTTGATTTTTGAATGAATTTAATTACAATAATTTTTAATAATCATTGAGTTATATGATATAATTATTTAAATATTACTAAAATAGTATCTTCATATTATAAAGATATATTTGTCTATACATACATATACAGGTTTTCTTAACATAAAAATATATATTTGGATTAGAAATTTGTAAATTTTTTAATTTTCAAACATATTGAATTTAAATTTAATTAAAATTACAATAATTTTTAATAATCATTGAGTTATATGATATAATTATTTAAATATTACTAAAATAGTATTTAATGTCATATTATAAAGATATATTTGTCTACACATACATAAATTAGTGATAAGACCAAAATATCCTTTAGCATAAAAGTTAAAATAATTAAAAAATAATAATAAAAAGTTTTGGTGATGGTGGTGGTAGTGGTGGTGGTGATGGTGGTGGCGGCGGTGGTGGGGGGTGGCGGTGGTGGTGGTGGCGGCGGTGGTGGAGGTGGTGATAGTGGTGGTGGTGGTGGCTCTTGGTGGTGATAAAAATAACAAAATGTTGTCTTTTCGTTTTACACGCTAAATTTAAGTTTGCACTCAAACATAATTTTTAAAATAAATTGTCAAAAAATGATATTGTCAAGACATGTTTAAATATTACAAAAATGTAATTCTAAAATTACAAATGACAATCTAAACACATCTTAAAACGTTTAAATTATTATATATTTTTTAGAATTTAAGATTTTAAAATATACAAATAAATTCTTAAATTTTACACTTTTATGGTAAAATATGTTTTTTATTAAATAAAATATTAAATATATAATTAAATGCTTAAATTTGATTTTTTCTTAATTATAATATATATTATTAGAGTAAAGTACATTTGTATTTCTTTCCTTTTTTTTTTCCACTAGTTTCAGCAGCATCACGTCATCTGCAATTTAATAATTTGCTGAAGGAATAATGTTTTTTTCTCACAAGCTGTAATTTTACACTCAAAGAAAAAAAAAATGTCCATAAAAAGAAAAGTAGAAAAGATGGAAGCTTAGGATGTTCTAATTTCTACCAGCTTTCTTTGGCCCCTTCCCCAAGCTTCCAGATGCACTCTTTCTTCATTACAAAACCCCACTCGATACTGTAATACGCAGCTCGATAACCCTTGCTGTTAACGGTGGTTTTTGCTTCGTCTCGCCGTGAATGGCAACCACAAGAACTTCAATGCTAACCAAATCCGTTTTCGCCGCCATAAGTGCTTCTAGAACCTCTCACAACCCTCTCTTTCGTTCTCGCTCCGCCCGAGCCTTCTCTGCCTTCGCTCCTGCTTCTGCTTTGGAGAATTCTAGAAATTCCCTTTGTCGGTCTCAGATTATCGACACAGTCGCAGCCACCAATGTCGCTTCCGCCAAGTTCTTGTCCCACTCTTTCACTCGCAGCTTCCACGCCTCTAATCCCTTCTACCGCTCAGCCGGCAGTGCTCAGGTCTCTATATCCATTTCCTCATCGTTCGTTAGTTTCAATTAAATTGTGAATTCAGAACGAGTTTGTGATATGAATGGGGAAGTTGGATTGGAGAGTGAATTTCACTTATTTCACCTGGGTATTAGATAATAGATGAATTTCCAGTACTTTTCAAATTTTGAGTAAAGAAAATTAATTTTTTTTTGTGGGGTGTTGGGGGGGGGGGGTTTGGTACTTTGGTTTGTGTGGATATGCTATTCAGAATTTATTTCATATAATGCCATATGAGTATCAGGCTTATGACTATAGAGTATAGACTATAGGTTAGTTAACAAGTGGAAATTGGGTCCTGAAACGAAGTCATGAAACCATCTTTTCAGTGTGGCACCGCACAAACTTGCAAAGTACGGCCACATATTTGCTGTTTCTTCTCCGAATATTTATCTTGGGCTTGCTTACAGTCTTCTTAATTGTTTTTGTACTGATTCCTGTCCTGTGTTAATGTTAAAATTGGTACACATTATATAAATTGAGTATGCTGCATTCTTGCATCCCTATCGGAAAATTGGGTGACCGTGACCCATTAAAACTACCTGTTCTAAGATTGATCTTCTAATTTATATTACTGGTTTGTTTCATAAAATTAAGAAAATGAAGTTAACGATAAAGACTTGAACAATTAATTAGCCACTTAAAGAGTAAATTATAAAATGATCAAAATGATCACAATTAATCTGCTTTTACATAAATGATCAAAATGCATTATCAATTGCATTTTTTTTTTGGCAACCAATTAGCAGTCTGTAGAAAATTCCATTTTTTTTAATGTTTTGACATGAAGATATCTTGTCCTCTATCATCTTTTCCCCCCCTATCCTTTACATTATTTGGTTATAACTCCCTATTTCTAAAAACAGTTCACCTTTTGCTCAAATGCTCACTTATTATTCTATTTGGCTAATCACCATGTTTCAGCAATCCTTTAGACCCCTGGGCTTAAAAAAAAGAAAGAAAGAAATTGATTTTAGGTTCAGAACTTGTGGTAAAATATGTGTTTCTTTCCTGTTTACTGATGTGTTCTTTATATTTAATCAGATAACACAGACAGAGTTCACAGATATGGCATGGGAGAGCATTCTTGGCGCTGTTGATGCTGCACGAGTTAGTAAACAACAAGTTGTGGAATCTGAGCACTTAATGAAAGCCCTCTTGGAGCAAAAGGATGGTTTGGCTCGAAGGATATTTACTAAGGCAGGATTGGACAACACGTCAATTCTACAGGCTACTGATGACTTTATAGCTCAGCAACCGAAGGTGTGTTTTCTGGTGATAGATTTCTATTGGTATTTCAGAAAATTATCACTGCTACTTTTATTTAGCAGGTGACGGGTGACACTAGTGGTCCTTTTATTGGTTCACATCTTAGCTCCCTTTTGGACAATTCTCGAAAGCACAAGAAAGAAATGGGTGATGATTATGTGTCTGTGGAGCATCTTTTGCTAGCATTTCATTCAGATAAGAGGTTTGGGCAACAGTTATTTAAGAATCTCCTGCTTAGCGAGAAGACTTTGAAAGATGCCGTCCAAGCTGTTCGTGGAAGTCAAAGAGTGACCGATCAAAGTACAAATTTATATTCGAACAATTTCTTATTTTTGTGATAGGAGGACATGATTGGTTCTATCTTATTAAAATAATGCTGAAAATTATTAAAATTTTAAAAAAACTTGAAACCAAATTTTAGCTAGTATAAGAATATTATGTTTGATGAGATGACAAAAGAAAAAAATAATGATTATTTATGATTCTTATGAGCTATAGTATAAATGGAATAAATAAACTAAGTAGTGAGTTAATAAACTGGTGTTTATGTAAGGTTCCTTTTGTTTCAATTGGCTTCATGATGTGATCCTGGAGCATGTTTGTTTGTTCATATTCTTGATCCTTGACCAGGTTTCAGGTTATGAATCAGGACCTGATTTAATGCTCATATCATTATTATTTTTTTCTTTTTTAAATATGTCTAAACTGTTATTCAAATATTCATATGTATAAAGTTAAACTGAGACTTGTTTTTACATTATTTCTTAACATTTGGCCTACACTTGTTATACTATCTAGCTACTTTTGTTAGTTTGTCAGCACTTCTCAGGAACATTTTTTTTTCTTACTTGGAAATAACTGTATAGATCCTGAGGGGAAATATGAGGCATTGGACAAGTATGGAAATGATCTGACTGAACTTGCCAGACGTGGCAAGCTTGATCCCGTCATAGGTCGAGATGATGAAATTCGGCGCTGTATCCAGATATTGTCAAGGAGAACAAAAAACAATCCTGTTATTATTGGTGAACCTGGTGTGGGGAAAACTGCAATTGCTGAAGGGTTTGTCTAATATAATTTATACCAATTCTTTCGAATGTGTTATAAAATACGACATTATTATTATTATTATCTCTGTATTTTTTTTTCTTTGTGCGTATTTTTCTTTTTTGCATAATTTAGGTTTTTCATGTATTATGTTAATGTTGAGTTAGGCTATAACAAATTTTTGTCTTGTTTGTTTACCTGTAAGATCCTCACTGGACAGTAACCTTTCCCAAAGGATTGAAGTGTGCATTGTTTTTTGAGAAAAGGATGGTTTGATAACCATGGAGTTTTTGTTCTTTGTGCCACGTTCTAACACATGTTTATTCTTTATATCATCTGCGTTCATGGAAATTAAGTCAAGGTCTTGAATCAAGGCTAAAATCTTTTAAAATGAAACATGTACTGAATCATCTGATATATCCTCATCTTGTTTAATAGCAATGAGCTCTGGCAGTGGAATGTATCTATGTTGTAAGCATAGAACATGTTTTTGGAGTGATATTTTTTAAGCAAACTGCTCCAAGTTCCAACAATATTGAGAAAGTGAAACAATTCAAATATCTGTACTATTGATTTAGAGTGCCAGTGGCTTATACTTTTAATGCTGAACTATATGTTTACTTTGTTGCATGTGTTGTTTCCTATCATTTGATTGTACTAAAAGCTTTTTTTATTGCTTGGCAGATTAGCTCAACGTATAGTGCGTGGAGACGTTCCAGAACCATTGATGAACCGGAAGGTTGAACTCCTATTGTTTCCTCCCTTGGTTATAAACTGATAATATGAATTGAGTTACTTGCTTGACATGGTGTTAAGTCTCAATGCATGCTGACTGTGTAAAATTTACTGAAAAGGTCTAATGAAGCAGCTATTGTAACACCTTGTTGCAGTGTCATATTCTCCTGTAACACTAAAACTAATTTTTCTTACATTGAAAATTTCATTGGAAAGTATAAGATCAATTTTCTTCCTCTAACTTATGCATTTCAAGACTGATCACACAATTTAGATACTTTTGGATATATAGAAGTATCCCCCCCTCCCCCCACATAAGATAAACAAGATTCCCCAGTGATTCTAACATATAAAGCATGTTTGTTTCTTGTGTTAAAAAACAAGACATTTAAGGTGGTGTGAAAAATATCATTTGAGAATACTGTGATTGCAATAAGTTGTCTTACAAAAATATTTATTTTTCCTATTTGAGACAGTTTCCTTGACCCTTCACAAGCTTGTATTATTTGGCTCCTTTAACAATTGTGACATTTTGAATGAACTCAGAAAATCTTATGAAATGGGTTACCGCATTATTTCTTTTTTTTTTTTAAATTTGCTTTGGAATGTAATATTGTGATAAAGGGCAGCCTGGTTCTACAAAGCTTCCGCTCATCTGCTATGCTCGGTTCCAGGGAAAGATTGGAACCACTATGTGGGTCTATAATAGGCAGCCTTACCAGGGAATATAATAGTGTAATATTTTTGTTTAAATTTGTACTAAAGTTTTGCTTTTATTATTGGTGCTTTATAGTTGATATCCCTCGATATGGGTTCATTGCTTGCTGGTGCAAAGTTTCGTGGAGATTTTGAGGAAAGGTTGAAAGCTGTCCTAAAGGAAGTTACAGCATCAAATGGGCAAATAATTTTGTTTATTGATGAAATTCATACTGTTGTAGGTGCAGGTTGGTACCTTGCTCTTGTCGCTCAAGATATAATGTTAAAATTGAGAATATTGTGTACTTGCTATCAATAAGAACCCATCTCCAGTGAAAATAAGCATGTTTTTTTATCTATTCTTGGTTATAATCAACTAATGAACAAAATCATTTATCGCTTAAGTCAAAGCAACCTAATCTGAAAAATATTTTCTACCTTTCTGGTTGGTTTACCTTTCTGGATGGATGGGGGAAATTAATCATAATAGAGTACTGAAGAAAGGAAGTAAGTGATAAATTATACTGTATATAACTGATCTTTTAATTGGTTGAACACCAATATTTGTCTGTTTAAGCTTGTGTATGTGTTTTTTATTATCTGTACTTTTATTTTAACCAGCTTGTAGTGATATTGTGATTCATCATCACCCTAGTTTTGTTCCAGTTCTACAATTCAGCCAATTAGTAATATGGTGTGTTTTGGTCATTGGTTCACTAATAGGGGCTACAAGTGGTGCAATGGATGCTGGGAACTTGTTGAAGCCAATGCTTGGACGAGGAGAACTTCGATGTATAGGAGCAACTACGTTGAATGAGTATAGAAAATACATTGAGAAGGATCCTGCACTTGAGCGTAGATTTCAACAAGTGTTTTGCAGTCAACCATCTGTCGAAGATACAATATCCATTCTTCGTGGGTTGCGTGAGCGCTATGAGTTACATCATGGAGTCAAAATATCAGATAGTGCACTTGTTTCAGCAGCAGTTCTTGCTGATCGATACATCACGGAACGCTTCCTACCTGACAAAGGTAAGTTGTGACGCTAACACTTAAATGACTGGTTGATTTATTGTGACAGTTTATTTTATAAATTAGTACTTCAAAAAAGTTTTTAGTCCTAACTAGAAGAAGGTAAAATTTTCCTTTTGAAAGGAAAAACATCCTCTTTTTTTACCTTTCAGAATCAGATTGTTGTGATTTATATATATATATATATATATATATATATTAAGAAGCTTGAGTAGCCACATGTTGTCATCAGCTTGGAAAATTTTCTGGTTGATTTGTTGCTTCCAATGTATAATTTAATTTTTCCATTTCAGCCATTGATCTTGTCGATGAAGCTGCTGCAAAGCTGAAGATGGAGATCACCTCTAAGCCTACGGAATTGGATGAGATAGACAGAGCGGTCTTGAAATTGGAGATGGAAAAACTCTCTCTGAAAAATGACACTGACAAGGCATCTAAAGAAAGATTAAGTAAGCTTGAAAATGATTTGGGTTTACTTAAACAGAAGCAAAAAGAATTAACAGAACAATGGGACAGTGAAAAGGTTTTAATGACTCGGATAAGATCAATCAAAGAAGAGGTAAGGTTTAGTCTGTTTGATGCCATTACCAAATATTTTTTCCCCTTAAAAATTCTGTGTCTTACATGTTTTAAGCATATGTAGATTGATCGAGTCAACCTAGAGATGGAAGCTGCTGAGCGTGATTATGACCTGAACCGTGCTGCTGAGCTTAAGTATGGAACTTTGATGTCCCTTCAGCACCAACTAGAAGAAGCTGAAAAGAACCTAGCTGACTTCCGTAAATCTGGGCAATCTTTACTCCGAGAAGAGGTCACTGACCTTGATATTACTGAGATTGTAAGCAAATGGACTGGTATACCATTATCAAACCTCCAACAAACAGAGAGAGAAAAATTGGTCTTGCTGGAAGAGGTTCTTCATAAAAGGGTGGTTGGTCAAGATATTGCTGTAAAATCAGTGGCTGATGCAATTCGCCGTTCAAGGGCTGGATTGTCTGACCCAAATCGGCCAATTGCAAGCTTCATGTTCATGGGTCCGACTGGTGTTGGCAAAACCGAGCTTGCCAAGGCTTTGGCTAGTTACTTGTTTAACACAGAAAATGCTCTAGTTAGAATTGATATGAGCGAGTACATGGAGAAACATGCCGTTTCACGTTTAGTTGGGGCCCCTCCTGGCTATGTTGGTTATGAAGA
Source organism: Ormosia semicastrata (assembly GCA_029884595.1). Classification (NCBI taxonomy): domain Eukaryota; kingdom Viridiplantae; phylum Streptophyta; class Magnoliopsida; order Fabales; family Fabaceae; genus Ormosia; species Ormosia semicastrata. The sequence goes on along the minus strand of JAQQTO010000046.1, from coordinate 12,428,399 downwards.
AGGTGGTCAGCTAACTGAAGTGGTCCGGAGAAGACCGTACTCTGTGGTACTATTTGATGAAATAGAGAAGGCACATCATGATGTCTTCAACATCTTGTTGCAGTTGTTGGATGATGGAAGGATTACTGATTCTCAAGGAAGGACTGTCAGCTTCACGAATTGTGTTGTGATTATGACTTCAAACATCGGCTCCCATTACATACTTGAAACCCTTCGTAATACTGAAGACGACAAAGTTGCAGTTTATGAACAGATGAAAAGACAAGTTGTTGAGTTGGCTAGGCAAACATTCCGCCCTGAGTTCATGAATCGCATAGACGAATATATTGTTTTCCAACCTCTGGATTCCAAACAGATCAGCAAAATAGTGGAGCTCCAGGTAATTGATGTGCTCATGTTACCTTTTTCCTTTTAAACCTGTTTCTTATTTCTTTCAGTTCCTTGGTATCTATGGAAATTTTCTAGTAATTTCAATAAAAAATTCATATGCTTTGAGGAAAAAAAAAAGAATAAATGAGTAATTCATTTTTCTAATGAATAAAACTACAGCCAGCAGCCTCATTTGCACTAAAACACTGCTAGTAATGAATAGCTTACCACAGAATATTTGGGATTGAAGATGGCTGATGCTGTTGTTTGTTGTCACAGTGGTTATATTTTATTGGTGATACACAGTTATAATCTTATCCATTATGTGGGATATCTGGATGTTGTGCTTGGAACTTACCATTTTCACATATGGTCTCTGATAAAACTGGACCCTGCCTTGAAAATTAAATGTAACTGATAGTCCTCTAAAGAAGTTGATATGCTTTGCAGCTAAAGCAATTTCCTGAAAACTCTTATTTTCATTGATTAAAATGTCAAGGAGAATGTTAGGAACACACTCTCTATCACACTCTTTTCAACACACTCTCTTTTATTGAGTCACATCATACACTAAAACACACACTCAATTTTAATTAGCGTGTAATCAACTTGATTAGCGTGTAATTAACTCAATTAGTGTGTAATCAAGTTTGAGTGTATGTTTTAGTGTGTGACGTGACCCAATAAAAGAGAGTGTATTGAAAGGAGTGTGTTAGAGAGTGTATTCCTAACACTCCTCAAATGTCAGTTATTCACATCTGGATGATAGCAGTTAAACCTTGCTTTCTCTTAAAATTTTTTGAGAGTTGAGAGGTTGGTAATTACTCTTTTCAGATGAAATTATTCTAAATGAAGTAAGTGTTAGAATGAACATCTTCAAGTGATGTGAATGCATATGCGGTGATTGTGTTTGTTATGTATTTAAGATTGATATATGTATCTATAGCGTGTTCGTGTTTATGTTTGCCAAGTAAATAAATGATGTAAATAACTATTCTCTACATATTGCAATCAGAAAAAGGAAAAAAAAATTATGCATTACTTATTCTTTTAAATTAACTTTTAATGTTATTGAAGTTTCTTTTGATTGTTTATGATTCGACTCATTCTAATTGCTGAAGATGTATGTTAATTCATGTTTTCTTACCTGCTACAGATGGAACGAGTGAAGGACAGACTCAAGCAGAAGAAAATTGATCTTCATTACACACAAGAAGCTGTTGAACTTCTTGGTGTATTAGGTTTTGATCCAAATTTTGGGGCAAGACCAGTTAAAAGAGCAATACAACAATTGGTTGAAAATGAAATTGCTATGGGAGTTCTAAGGGGAGATTTCAAAGAAGAGGACTCAATCGTTGTTGATGCTGATGTGACCCCATCAGCCAAGGACCGTCCTCCCCTAAACAAACTGCTTATTAAGAAGCTGGACAGCCCTGTTGCAGATGCCATGGTTGCCAATGACTAGTTTTGCCCACTGAACTCACATGAAAGCTTCTCTTGATCATAGATTACATGGTGGGATAAGAGCACACAGTTCTACTTTTTTGAATAGTCAATCATTATTGACCAATTCCTTAGGGTATGAACTCAGTCCTTGTGTTTTATTTATTAGTCCGTGTTTTCCCACTTTTTTTAATGAGATTATTCTTTTAAAGGTTCTTGGAATTACGAGATTTTTCTCTCTCTCTCTCTCTCTCTTTTTTGTCCCCTTGGCTCTCACTCCTATTATTCCCCCTTCTTCATGATTGCATATACTGACCCTCATCCGTGAACAACACAAACAAGCAAAGGAGTAGTGCTGACTGCTGATATCAAAACATGTGACGCGAATTGAAGCTTGCAAAATTCATGGTGATATCAATTTTTTCGCACAACTTTCTTACTCGCTACTGTATGGATTATAAAGAAATGTGCAAATATGAAGCTTATACAACTATGGCTTGGTTGTAATCTATAATATCTAAAGCAACGGTAAGGTTGAAGAACCGTAACGCCTCCACGTTTGGAATTCTGGCTCTGCAAATAAATTGATAGTTTTAGATACTTATATCTTCGTTATATACCTTTGTTTGAGAAAAACAAGGAAAGAGAAGAAACGGTGCAAGCTTTTAACTCACGAGATTTATGTTGTAGACAAGATCTGTGAGTGATATTAATGAAAGGGTGAGGGAGGTGCGACCACGAAACATGGCTGCGTATATTAAAATTGAGTTTTCTTTTATTTAAGACAGGAAAAGGTGTCTCAAAATGGACTACGATAAAGTAAATTGAGTTTTTTAGAAGAAGAGTGGAAATCAAATTTGATGAAGGACTATGTGATCGAAATTTCAAAATAATACGTGCCTAATTTTAATAGCTCAAGGCCTGTACTATCACTACTATATTTGTTCCTGTTCTGAGTTTTTTTTTCTTTCTCTAAAATAGTTTTTTAAAAGGAAAACAGAGATAAATTTGTTTGGACAAACATTTGTGCAGAACAGTTTTTGAAACTAGAACAAAAAATTATTTGGAAATGTTATTACGGCAGCCAACTATGTTCTCAACTGCCTCCACTGCCTCTTTCATCGGCCATATCGATGTTAATGGTTCATTGTCTGTTATTGATCGAGTTTACAATCTTTGATGGTGGCTATTTATGATGAATAAGTAAATAACGGGAGATGAAGTTACGGAGAGAATGAGAACAATTAGTTCAGGAAACCATGGGTGACTCTAAATATCAAATATAAGTTGGCCCTACACAAGTGACTCTAATCATATATCCAGAGTATTTTGTGAGATTTTTTAGTGTATTCGAAATAAGACATTTCTCTTGTTTTATTATTAAATGAATGTCATGTCAAGATTTGTGAGTTTTATTTATCTTTTATTTAAATTATATTTAAATTATATTTTAATAACTACATTAAAAATATAATTTATATAAAACATAAAAATGACTCACAAATCTGACATAATATCTATTCAATAATATAGAGTAAAAAAAATATCTTATTCTGAATCCATCTAAGAATTTATCCAATTTTCTCCCATTTCTCCATCGTATTAGTGATGGGAATGAATAAATGAATTACAATAAAGTTTTTGAGTTGGGTGAAAATGCCGCAAGTCTTGGTATGCCACCATGCATACTCAACGACTTGCTCCAGTTGTTGGTGCAATCTTATTCGTAGGCCACCCCTTAAGCTAAGGATCGCAGGTAGGACCGTTGAAGAGAATAGATGGACAAAGAGAGTTAATTGCAATAATAATAATAATAAAAACCATGTGTATTTTAAAAGGTTACTATTTTATTAAAAAAATTAGAGTAACAAAAATCTTAATAATGTTGTTATAGTTTAAAATACTTTTTTTTAATCTGTATGAATTAAAATACCTATTTTAAAATACAGTATGAATTCTTATAATGCCCAATAATGATTTTCATCATTTCGACTGTGGATACATTACTTGATTATTTTAGTCATTATATGCTAGTCGCAGGAAAGATGATTTTAATTCAATATCAAATAATAGCTACCTAAATAAAAGAAACAAAATCAATATAAAGTGTTGAAAAGTTCAACCAAGTAAGAAGACACGCTTGACGTTAGGCAACACGCTTAGTATCTTAATCATAATTTAGAACGTGATAACTATTAACTACTCCTGGATATGTGCTTTGGGTCAACTAGATTTGTGTCATTGTAGCCAACGAGCGTGTGGGGCTATTATACATGTATATCAATATAGAGATATATTCATCAGAGCATAAATTTAGAAACTCCACTGAATCTGGCAAAGCAGGCTATTATTATGTAATTAAGAATTTGACTAGATGATGCTAATAATTATTTTTTAAGAAAATTTATGATTTTTTTAGGAGTTATGAATCATAACTCATAAGTTCATTTTTTCCCATCATAAAGTACTTATAAACAATATATTTTTTATTAAAAAATCACTTCTTAGACATGCACAACTGTTTGGATAAGATTTTTTTTTAAAAAAATTTAAATAAAAAAACAGTTTTTTGCTCTTAATTAAAAGCTTAAGAGTGCATTTAGGTAACCTTTAAAAAAAGTAATTATAAGATAACATAAATAATTGATTTTTTCTATAGATTTTTATGAAAAATAGAAGTTGCTTTATGTTTGGATATAATTATAAAAAATGCATCTTACTTTTTTATTGCAATTTTATATAATTGATTATTTTGAGAAGCAACTCATTCTTTTTTTTTTTAATTATTTTTTATTCTATTATTTTTTTCAAAATCTTATCCAAATAGATGTTCATGTTTCATAATTATTTTTTAATTAAAAAATACATTTTTTATTATAAAAAACACAAATAAATGCATTCTAAATAAGTAACTTCTTAAACAAAATTGAGAAGAAATGCAATAGAAAAAATAGAGAAAGTAACTTCATAAAAAATTTATAAATTTTTTTTATACTATTTTAAAATCACATTTTTTTCAGTTTATCCAAAAGTAAAATTGTACAATTGCATTTTAATTTCAGAAGTAAAAGTCTGTTTAACCAGTGGCGTGTTGCATTTTAACTAGTAATTTTGTACGGGCATAGTTTTTTTTTTAAAAAATTAAAGAATATTTAGTTTTAATTTTAAAAGTGATAGTAATTATTTTATATTGAAATTAATTAAAAATTAAAAAAATTAAAATTTGATTGAAGATAGTGAAAGAAAAAAAAATTTGATTAATTGAAAAAATAATTAAGGAAATAAAAAAAATTAATTAAAGCACATATGAAAAAAAGATGAAAAAAATGAATATGATAAGGAAAAAGAAATGTTATGTAATAATATTTGCTCAAATAAAAATGAGAGTATGGTACAAAATTTGTCACTCTCAAGCTAAAGTATTCATATTTATAATATGAGTTTTGATAAAAATGTATTTTAAAAGTACTTAGTAAGAATTTAAAATTAAAATTTTATATAAAAAGTAGAATATTTTATAATTTTAAAATTTTAAAAATTCTACCTTTAATACAAAATTTTTATTTTAAATTTTTATCAAATAATTTAAATGCACTTATTAAAAATATTTTATAAAATAAAAAATATTTTATGTATATTAAAATATACACATTATATTTATATTATATGTTAATATAATAAAAATATCAAATTATTTTATATAAGATTATAATATTTTTATAATATATAAAATAATTTTATAAATAAAATAAATAAAATAAATTATATTTTAATTAAATAAATAACGAAACTCTTATAATATAGGGGTGGAGTTTTAAAATAAAGTGGTGAGGCCTGTGTACTACCACATCTATCATCACAACAATACATACTCCAATCAAATTCATTCATTTAATTTTGCATATTCCGCACTAATTAAAACGTGATGGGCCCCATACGAAACTTCCCTCATCTTCAACATTAGCTGGCGGGCAGTACCGACGGTGTATACACTATAGTCCCACTCTACACATTTCCCAAGGCAAACACTCCAACCACCTTCCTTCTTTCCTAAGCCTTTCTCTCTCTCTCTTTTTAACTATTATTCGTACTAGTACTAGTATTTCCCCTTCTTCAATTCTTCATTTTCAGTCTTTCTTTCTTGATATCTTTTCCCCCCGATTTTAAAGACTTTCGGTGGTTTGTTTGTTCGCCTATTTTCTACCTATTTTGTTTATAATTTTTATATGTATATTATATTTATATATATTAATATAAGAAAAATATTAAATTAAATTATATATAATTATAATATTTTTATAAAATACATAATAAATTTGTAAATAAATTAAAAAATTAAATATATAAAAATTAGATGAATAATAAAAAAATTAAATAAAATACAGCACACGTTTATTTATTTAGCCATATGATTTTTTTAAAAAACTTTTATTTTAAATGAAAAATATATATTAAGAAAATGAGAAATGAAAGAAAAATAGTACAAAAGCCAAGACAAAATAAACAGACGTTGAAGAGCCAAAAAAGAATGGGTTTCCGATTTTGTAGTTTCTTTGTCTGAAGTAATTATTGGTTTCTCTATCATTCTATGGATGTGAAAACGAAATAAATTTATTATTTATTTTAATTTTAAAATATACCAAAGTTGAAAAACTTTTCAGCATCACAATCATCTCTGTCTCTGTGTCTCATGTCAATCCACATTAAGAGGTGAAAAAATTAAAATATAGGTGAACAAAAATTCTAATAAAGTTAACTATAATTCAACATTAAAAATTATGTTAATATAAAATAATATAAGAATAAGTGTGCGGATAGGATATTTTTCTTTCCTCTCTCTGAGTTTATAAAGAAATTCTTAAGTAAGAATTTTTTATTTTAAGCATACAAATTAATCTATAACATATATAAAATTATATTAATAACTCACATAATTTAACATAAATAAAAAAAATTAATTTACCTAGCTAAAATAAGAAATTTTCGGCCAAGAAACGCACTCTCGCACACAGACACACAAGTTACAACAATATAAATAGGCAAAGAAACACGAAAACGTGGACTCAACGGTACTAGTACTACTACTGTGCACTCTGAAGAGAAGAAGAAACCCCTAACTAAATAAACCTTCCATAAATTTGTTTGAAAAAAATAAATCTCATTTTCTCTTTCTCTCTCTGCGGTGTTCTTCTCTGCAATGTAGGTCGCGGAAGAATGGCAAAGTGTCACCGGAACGACGTCGGATCTCTCGTTCTCCACCACCGCCATCCTACCAAGAATGCAACCGCCGGCGGCCACTTCCGCCTCTGGAATTCCCTCTCCACCTCCTCCTTCCGCCGCATCATCTTCGACGCCGTCAGCTGCGGCGGCACCTCTCGCTGCCGGTATCACCAGGGCCGCCACGACGACGATGACTCCACCTCCTCGACGGCGAGCTGCAGGGAGAAGCAGCAAGTGCAAGAGCAGAGGTCGGAGAAGCTATCGGATCTTCTGAACGTAGGGGAGATTGAAACGGAGGCGGAGACGAAGAAGAAGAAGGAAGAGGCATTGGTGGAGCTGAAGCGAGTGGTGAAGGAGTTGCAGGGAGAGGACTCGACGAAGCGGCGAATGGCTGCGGCGAAGGTGAGGTTGGTGGCGAAGGAAGGATTGGAAACGAGAGGGACACTCGCAATGCTGGGAGCGATTCCTCCACTCGTTGGAATGCTCGATTCGGAAGACGCTCATTCTCAGATCGCTTCGCTCTATGCCTTACTCAATCTCGGGATCGGCAACGATGCGTGAGTTTTCCTCTTCAATTCCTTTTACTTTTTTCTTCTTAATTTCTTTTCTGTTTTTACTTTTTAATCCCTGTTTTCCTTGAATTTTTTGGTATCATTTTCTATTGGCATTCAGCTTTTTTTTTTTTTTGGGAATGTGATTGCGAAGGTTTCATTATTCTCTCATCTTCATTAATTTTTGTTTTTTGTGTGGCTAATTTTAAAGTGTGTTCATATTGGTCCTCATTCGTTGGATTGAGAGAAATCAGTGCAACAGCGACTGATTTGATGGCATTTTGTATAATTGATTCACTGAATTGATATAAAAAATATTTACTAGATGATATTTTGTATTATTAAGGGAATAAATTGATAACAAAATATTATTTTTTAAGGAGCAAAGCGATGAAGCTTGTATATTTTGGAGGACAAAAACGGAGTTTACTCTTTTTCTTTCTGTTCAAATCACAAGCTTATCAGTTTAATTTGGTGGTTTTACACATTTGTTATTTTCTGCTCTGTAATTTCAATTTTGCAATAATTTCTGGCCCTTATGTTTATTTTGACCTTTATTCACCGTTTTTTTGACTCATTTTCTTTAATTAACATAAATTTTTTTTTATAACAATTAAGTTTTGGGGAAATGTTTATCTTACACCCTTTTTTAGGAGTGTAAGACTGTTCGCATCTTTTTTGAGAGATGTAATTAAGTAAAAGAAAATGATAGAAAAATATATGTATAATGAATGATATTAGATGAAGTATGAAAATTGATAATTTCTTTCCGTGGCTGTTACAGAAATAAAGCAGCCATTGTCAAAGTTGGCACGGTTCACAAGATGCTCAAGCTCATTGAATCTACAGATTCATCGGTGTCTGAAGCAATTGTTGCAAATTTCCTTGGATTGAGTGCTCTGGATTCTAACAAACCAATAATTGGATCCTCGGGTGCAATACCATTCCTAGTTAGAACTCTTCAAAATTCAGATAATAAAAGTAGCCCCCAAGCCAAGCAAGATGCTCTCCGAGCTCTGTACAATCTCTCAATCTTTCCAACCAACATTTCATTCATTTTGGAAACTGATTTGGTCTCATTCCTGATAAATGCAATAGGAGACATGGAAGTAAGTGAAAGGGTCCTCTCAATCCTAAGCAATTTGGTGTCAACTCCAGAGGGTAGAAAAGCTATCAGTGCTGTAAGGGATGCAATCCCAATTCTGGTGGATGTATTGAATTGGACAGATTCACCACAATGCCAAGAGACGGCATCATACATTTTGATGATCATGGCACACAAAGCCTATGGTGACAGGCAGGCCATGATTGAGGCAGGGATTGTATCATCACTGCTTGAGTTGACGCTTCTGGGTACCAAATTGGCACAGAAAAGGGCCTCAAGGATATTGGAATGTTTGAGGATAGACAAAGGGAAGCAGGTTTCTGGGAGCTACGGTGGAAACTTAGGTGCAACTGTCTCTGCACCTATTTGTAGCTCTTCATCATCTTTTACAAAGCCAGATGGAGGAGGTAAAGAGTATTCAGAGGAGGGGGAAGATATGATGAGTGAGGAGAAGAAAGCAGTGAAGCAATTAGTCCAGCAGAGTTTACAGAACAACATGAGGAAAATTGTGAAGAGGGCCAACTTACGTCAAGATTTCGTTCCATCGGAGCATTTTACTTCACTCACTTCAAGTTCGACTTCAAAAAGCCTGCCATTTTGAAGAATTGCAACTGGTGAAGAGGGGAGTCAAGATTGAAGAGAATGAACCATGAAATTAGCCTTCACACCATAATTTTATTGAGCTTTTGGTTCTGTAACTATTTGCTAGCACTGATATAATAGCCATCGCTTGTCAAAATCTTAGTATATAATTATACAAATATTTCTAGTTTAAGTCTCTTTTGGTTCTTTTGTTTTTTTGGCTGTGTGCTAAGGACAGATTATGTTTCTTTGCCATGAGTATGAATCCATCAAACACGAAAGTTGTCTGTTACTAAATTGAAAATGAGATACTCCAGACTATAAAGATGGAAAATCACTATGGCACCGTATGAGTTGTGTGATTCATTGTGTAGTGTAGTGATGCCTCCCAGTCAATGGTATGCCATGCAAAATTGGAAAATCTCAGGGTTGCTTGACTAGCTTCACTCATACTACTGCTACGAGCATCCCTGCTTTCAAGGAGTCACTTTCAAACCATAACACACTTTTTGTCTTCCTGTTGACCCTTCTAATTGTTTTATTATTTCTAATTGTAGTTAATAATGGAAAAGGTTTTGGTCATTTTCATCTTCCATATAAACAGCGACTTTTCACTGCCATTTTCTATTTGAGAATTCGTTTGCAAATTCCATGTGTTAAGTTTTCAGGAATCTCTGGATTAGCATAGTTGAATGTAATTTGTTACGCATTTGCGGTGAGATTGTAAAATTTTTTGTCAGATAAAGAATTATAATTGATTATAATTGATTTATTTTTATGTTTGGATCTAAATGCAATTTGAATCTGGTTGAATGGAAAGATGATTTTAAGTTAATCTAATTCCGCACTTACACGTTACGATGATATAAAAAATCTTCTGCTGAGAATCGCTTTTATGTATTAAATTACTAAAATAGGTATAAAATGATTAAAAAAATTATTTGATTGAGGACAAAATAGTATTTACATATCAAAACGTAAGGAATAATCTATAAATGCTTAAAATCATAAGTTTTCAATTTTTCAAACGATTATAAAAATCAACTTTAAAAAGCTTTTATTTTATATTGAATTTCCCTGTTCAAGAAAAAATAGTTAAAGTTAATTTTATCATCAAATGTGATTAAATAACTTTTTATATTCAAAATTTATAAGTGAGTTTTTTTCTCAAAAAAAAAAAACTGTTAAAAATCGTATCCAAACATGCACTAATTGTTTTATTATTTCTAATTGTAGTTAATAATGGAAAAGGTTTTGGTCATTTTCATCTTCCATATAAACAGCGACTTTTCACTGCCATTTTCTATTTGAGAATCTTTCCCCTGTTCGTTTGCAAATTCCATGTGTTAAGTTTTCAGGAATCTCTGGATTAGCATAGTTGAATGTAATTTGTTACGCATTTGCGGTGAGATTGTAAGCTGTTAACCCCTTAATTTTGTCAGATAAAGAATTCATTAATTGACCCTGTATTTGTTTAATGTCACATGACCTTGTTTACTGAATTAGTTTTCTTTTAACTGGCCACAGATCTAAATGCAATATTGAATCTGGTTGAATGGAAAGATGAGCTGTTCGTCACAAATAAGTATGAATGGCATTTTCTCCGCACTACATACACGTTACACGATGTTCGTGGGGTCTACAGTCATTTGCAATGCAATCTTCTGCTGAGTGCTTTAATTTTTTTGGCTTTTGGTGTAAATATTCTAATGTTAAATGTAATTTTAGATTTAAAAATTAATTAGGTTACACTGTCGATCATGTATAGGGTCAATGTTCATTTACTTTCTTTGAATTTAGTTATTTAGCCTGAGCCCGATGATCCAAAAAAGCGGGCTTCAATTATTTGACCTACAGTGTTTTTCCTAGTTGGATGGCGAGTACTTGCATCACATACAAAGACAATGATGTGACCACTTTGGCTTGAAAATTCATCCAATAGATGCCAAATGCTTAGATAAATTAATTGCATATCAATTTTCCATGAGCTTATTTCAAACGCATCATCACTATAATGATCATTCGAGTTTTCAACCCAACTTTTTTTTACAATAATCATAAACATTAGAACACAAATTTCGAGAAGCTCCGTACAGTTGCATGTAGTAAACTGACGATTGACGAAGGCCTTTATAGCCCTGTTCCAAGAAAAAATAGTGTATAATTTTTATATGTATATCATATTTATATTGTATGTTAATGTAAAAAATATATAAAATTAATTTACATATAATTATAATATTTTTATGAAATATAAAATGAATTTATAAGTGAATTAAAAAAATAAATATATAAAAATTAGATATATAACGAGACTATATTCCAAGCCAACAAATGAAATGACAAAGTAATTTTTCATTGTCAAACTGCACAAGTCCTTCATCGATAACATTATGCTCAGTTGCTCACTGTTTAATATAATATACCTACCCATCACCCAAAACTTGCACACAAGTGCTGAGCCACATCTGTATGAAAGTGCCTACATAGTTTTGTTTAAATTTTGTTCTTCTATTGAGCATAGTTACACATATATAGTTATGCAGAGTACTTTATAACTCACCACTTGTCCTTGTGTATACGTGGCACGTTGTTGGCCCAATCAGTATAGGCACGGGTATGGGTATTGCAGAGTGCATATCTTCATTGACAATGATTAAAAAAGACCTTCATTGATTACCCAATGCTATGGCATTAGTAGTGCAACTGCAACCTCATGAACCATGATTGTGCATTGTGGTCCATTTCTAAGTTCTAAATGCAGAATGTGATGAGTAGTATTGTACTGTACGACATAGAAGTGAATGTCATCAAATTGTGGTGATATGATTATACATATAAGAGAAGCAGTGTGTGTATAGTTGGAAATTGGAAGAGCAAATGCACTTCTATAACCTATCATTCATGGCCAGTAGTAAAATTTTAGCAGCAGGCTGAAGCTGCAATTCAACTACCATCAATTGGATGGGTAAAAGCTTTGCCTCCCTATTTTTCTACAAATTCATTTCAGCCAACCAACGAGGTGGGGAAACGTACTTGTATCTGCATTCAAAAGAAGTAACGAGTTAGTTAGTTATCATCTATAGTCCATAGATATTTTAGTCGGAACACAGAGAAACCTGTTAAGTGGGGCTAAGTTGCTGTTCTTACCTGTGCAAAGGCTAGTGGTTTCAGTTTTTCGGGTTTATTTTTAACAGAAAAATGCTAGAGTCACAGAATTTTAAAAAATTAGTTTTTTTTTTTTTTGGGGGGGGGGGGGTTGTGTAGAATTACTCGAATGACTAAGTTTCAATAGGTGTTTGTTGAGTAAGGACTATACAACTAAAATGCTAATGTTAATGGCCACATTTTCATTATGAAGTTTCCTCATTTATTAGGGAAAACGTTGTGCCTTGGGCTTTCAACAACCGCACTAACCAAATTAGAAATAGTAATACACATATAGGAGAAATATTTACCTAAACATTGTCTACTTAATTGTGTGGACTAAATTAATTAATACTTAATAATTTTATAAATTTTTGTGTCACATAATTATTTTATATTAAAAGTGATAATGTATTATTTATTAATTAATTTAATTTACACAACTTGTATAAATAAGATTTACACAAGTATTTATTTACGTATGACCTTGCACTAGCCCGTTTTAACTTTTTAAGTTCTCTATATGCTTTGAAGAGCTGTCCCAATTACTTCAATCATATTAAAACACTTATAATTTCCTGTGAGTGTGCACCTATATGGATCATTTTTTTTTTTGGTAATTTCCCCAACTTTCTCCGACTTCAAGGCAAAGTGTTGCTATATGATATCATGCAGATAATCACTCTCTACACTTACAAATGTTGAATAGCAAGAACAAGAAGCATGAGAAGAGAATCAAGGTAAATATAGATGTGGGAAATAATTAGTGATTACAAAAATGACATTCTGAGTATCTAACTGTAGATTGAGCATTTAAATATTGCTTGTCTGGTAAAAGATCTGCAAAGGCAAAAGATAGGGCCCACCTTTAATAGAGAAGGCCAGTGCTACCAGTACTACATTCTATTTTCTGTGTTGCAGCTATAGATCCTACATCAGATGTGTGGCATAGCCCTGTTTTGTCAATTCAAAGATATTGTCTATAGAGTTAGAGAAGTACTGACCTACCCTAAATCGTGTTACACTTTACACAACCACCAGACGATGCATCACTACCATAACGCATTAATGCTTTGTTTGGATGAGTAGAGAAAATAGAGAAGATAGAAAATAGAGAGAAAATTGTATTTTTTCTCTTATTATTTGGATTAAGAGAAAATAAAAAGAAAGAAAATAAAATTTTTTTTTTCTTTTATTTGGTTGAGAAGAAAAGTGAGAAGAAAGAAAATAGAATTATATAAAATAATTAATATACCCTTTATATTGAGGAAGAAGAAGAAGGGGGTTTGGATAGGGATAAAATGATCATTTCACTAAATTATCATATTTTCTCTTCTGTTTTCTGCTCATTTAAGGAGAGAAAATTAAAAACATGAGTCTCACCATCACATTTTCTCTCTTATCTATTTTCTCTTGTGTTTGATTAGTGGGAGCTAGTTTTAAATAGTTGTTAGAAAATAGGAAATAATGTATTGATGATATTTTACATTTGATTTGATGATTTTCTCTCCTCTCATTTTCTCTCCTTTCATTTTCTCTTGAAACAAACAAAGGGATACAGTTCAATAGTGGAACCGTGGAAGTTCTACATGTACACTACCATGGAAATTTATGGTGGAAAAAAGAATAAGTGGCAAAGTCTTGTTACACATCAGTTCTATGCACGTGTAGATTGCTGCCACTGATTGATGTATTGCTAGCAACGCATACAGTCTCTGACCTTGACTCGTTCAAAGACGCTCTTGCTACATACCGTCTCTATGTCATTGACTCGTTTTTACATTAGTATTTGCAATCGGACACCATTCAACATGAAAAATGTGAAACCACATTTCCAGGGTTCGAGGCCTAGACACGATGATATGATATGAACTATGCAGTACTTATACTTATTGCAAACACCAAACATTTCGGGTTATTTAATTTTTGTATATGTATGTCAATGTGAGTTTGGCATAGATATATCCATGCATGGTTAATTTCGAAAACTTAAAAGAACATGTCTTTAACTTAGCAGGACAGACACATCAAACTGCTCCTACAATGATTGGCACAGACCTATACTTTAACTTCAATTACTCAACTACTCTTTCTAAAATCTGTCAAATTTCCTTTTTGCCCCTCCCAGTTCTGAATGTTGATTGATATTTTCATGTGAGCCAACACTAACATGATAATTTCAACATAACGATATACAAAATCTGCGATCAAGGCTCGCAAAACTGAAGTATGAACGAGAAAAGCCACTTGCCCATAAAAGCACAGTTTTCCTCACTTGAGAATGAACATAAAGGCAGCTGCACAATAGCGGAAGGTACTTTTTTTCCCTCTCCTAAAGAGGACCATTGTTTTACTATGAAATCTCCATGATCTGCGCGTAGCTCTAATATAGAATCTGTACTAACATTACACTACTGAAAGTATGAAACTATTATTATATTATTAATTCTTCTTTTATAGAGTACTACAACAACAAAAACTTTTTTCACTTGAAAGAGAAAGGTATAAGTTAGCTCACAAAGCTATTTAACGAGATAATGGAGTCTAAGAAAATGTCAAATGAATTGATGAAAAGCACTTTAATCTTTATTTATAAGAATAAGAGAGATATACAAAACTATATAAATTATAAAGAGATTAAGCTCATGAGTCATACCATGAAGTTATAGAAAAGAGTAATTGAACGGAGATTAAGACAAGATATTTATGTTTCAAAAAATCAATTTGGTTTTATGCCTAAGAGGTCAACTATGGAAACCATCTATCTTTTACGAAGATTGATGAGGAGGTATTAAAGGAAGTAAAAAGACCTACACATGATTTCATTGATCTGAAAAAAGCCTACAATAGAGTATCGAGAGAGGTCTTGTGGAAGACTCTGGAGAAGAAAGGAGTTCATATCTCTTATATTCAAGCAATCCAAGATATGTATGATGGGGTTAAAACTAGTGTAAAAACACAGGGTGAGGTCACAAAAGATTTTTCTATAATTATAGAACTACATCAAGGGTCAACTTTGAGTCTTTATCTTTTTACCTTAGTCTTGGATGTGCTTACTGCGCATATCCAAGAGCCGGTACCACAATGTATGTTTTTTACAGATGATATAGTCTTAATTAGAAAGTCGAGAAAGGAAATAAATAGGAAGCTAGAGCTATGGAGACGAGCTTTAGAAGAACATGACTTCCATCTAAGCAGGAATAAGACAGAGTAATATGGAATGTAAGTTCAGTAAGAAGCATGCTAATATTAACTTAGTGGTGAAAATTAGAGACTATACCATACCACAAGTCACATGGTTTAGGTATCTTGGATCTATCATACAAAATGACGAAGAGATAGAGGGAGATATAAACCATAGGATTAAAGCTAAATTAATGAAATGGAGGAGTGTTTTAAGAATTATTTATGATAGAAAAGTGTCTCTCAAGTTTAAGGGTAAATTTTACCACACAGTTATAAGACCTGCGATGTTATATGGTACTAAATGTTGGGTCGTAAAAAGTCAGTAAGAGCATAAAATCAGTGTCGCTGAGATGAGAATGTTGTACTAGATGTGTAGCCATACAAGACAAGATAGAATTAGGAATAAATGCATTAGAGAGAAAGAAGGGGTAGCACTTATTGTGAAAAAGATGAGAGAATCTCGCCTTAGATGATTTGAAAATGTAAGGAAAAGACCCTTAGAAACCTCTGTAAGAAGAGTAGATCAAGTGGAGGATAGCCTAATAGCTAGAGGTAAAGGGAGATCAAGAAAGACTATAGGTGAAACAATTAAAAAAGATTTAAATTTATATGATATTTCTGAAGACTTGATTTATGATAGGATACAATAATGTTATTTAATCCATGTAGCCGACCTCACCTAGTGAAAAAAGACTTAGTTATTATTGTTGTTATTAATTACATAAATTAAACAATGTCATGGTGTTAAGTTAAAAGTTATATTTGCAGAAAGGATCACAATCAACTTATTTTATAGAATCTTTGAAAAGATTTAATAAAATGTATGAATATGCAGTATAGTGGACATTGTCTTAAGGTGCCTCCGGGAACAACTGATTGAACAGCTGTGGAAAGCCACTGCAATGAAGTGGCAGAGGCCATCAAGGGTTAAACGATACGTCACTTGGGAGAATCCAGACTTTGGTTGATGAGATTTTGCTCTGCTAACGACTCTCTTTTTGTTGGTTCATTGCCTTTGATGTCCTAACAAATTGTCTGTGACCAATTACTCTTCAATGACCATACGTGGTTGGTAAGGGTTTCAAATATAACTGCTAAGAAGAAAAAGGATATTAGTATTTATTTTTATAAAAAGTAATTTGAAACATTTTGCATTATTCTTCTAACAATTCCAAAAAGTATGGATGTGGAGGCCATGGCATATGAGATCTTTCCACCTAACCCCCAAATATTAATGTCATAATCTCAGCCATTAAGAAGATAAATGCTCATTGTTACGAAACGAAATATCACATTAATGAGTTGCTTTCTCTTGATTGGTTATAAACAAATTCTATTATTTTGATGTAATGCAACAAGCCAATAAAAAACGTGACATGTGACATTGATACTGTATCATTGAATTAATTTTAAATTGAAATCTGAACACAACTACGCTTAAAGTACATACAAATCTCTCCAAGCTTGGTTCATATGCCAAGATGAGAAAGAAAAATAGTCCAAACAAAGGGCTCATTTGATCATATAATTAAACTTCTTAATTCACTTGAAAAAGAAAGTTCCATTGCTGTCAATTCGCCCTTCTTAGTCGTATTAGAGATATTACCAATTCGCACATTGCATAACAAAATAACAGATACAGCAAGTATTTTCAGCTGGGAAAGGGGTCTGCACTTGCTGAATAACAAAGTGAACCTAATACAAAATATTACTATCATTATATCATCCTGAAAGTGCTCACTTATATTTTCATTCAATAGACAAACTACATCTATTATCAGAACCCGTAACAGCCACCAAAAATTCCATGATCCATGTTACCGGCTTGGACAAAGTATTGATACTAATCAACTTCATTTGCTTTCAGTAACTGGTAGGTAGACGCCTTCGGCTGCCAACCAGACATTGTCGGCACGCTTTTCACGAACACCACAAACCTAGTAAAATACAGTAAATGACAAAATTGATAACCCACTTCCAACAATTTAGTTACACAAATATAAAATAGCGGGATCACTAAAAAAATGGACCGCAAATACCATCACCACAGCACCACTATTCCTTGTACTTTACAAGTCAAAGGTAACTCGACAAAAGTATAGCCAAGTGCGTAAGTGTGTGGATTAGAGTTGATAAACTTAAATTTAGTTGAAAGTGTGTTTACAAACTTAAGTTTAGTTAAAAATAAGTTTACAATAACGTGATTTATTTTATATTTGGGAATTTTTATGTCAAAAGTGAATTTAACAAAATAAATGTTACAAAAAAATGATCTTCAACGGACAAAATTGTTACTTTTGCCCAAACTTACGTTTGAGCCAAAAAACCATGTTGAAATAATGCAAACAACAAATATCCAAAGACACTTTTGCACCGTTCAAGAATTCCAAACTTACCGTTTCAAAAGCTTTCCAAACATACACCAAGTTATCTACAGAATACTTTTACTCTTTTGTTAGTGCACTCTAAACCCAAGCAACTAACGTTTAAATATATGATACTTAAATATATGACGAACTTTATAGTTTATACCATATATATATATACATATATGACGAACTGAAAGCAGTAAGTATCCAAAATTTTCCAGATAATAAAATATTATTTGCACATCTGTAATTTAATAAATCATTTTTTTAACATGTAATTTAATAAATCATTAATTAAAAGATAAGAGGATAAGTTCAGATTCCAGATCCTTTCTTACCTCCTGCTGTCCCCCTGCAATTCGAGTGTATTTCTTATCATGACTGTGTAGATAGCCTCCAGTGTCCACATGTTGAAGCCGAATCCTCTGATCTTGCTTCCAAGTCTTCCCACTTCCTTCTATTAAAAGCCTAATGAAAATGAAACCAATATAAAGCACCATACAGAATATTGAGATGTAAATATCATCAACAAAAAAAATAATAAATAAAAAAAAATCATGTCTCACCTCCAATAGTCCCCAGTGTCAGAGTCAGAATCTCCTCCAAAGCAACTCACCTATTTTCAATTCAAATTGATAATCTCAGATATCCAATTGTCATAATGAATCTAAAAAGCATTATACTTGTTCAAAATTTTAACTTAGATCATAAGCTCACTCAAACGCAAAGGAAATCAAAGAGAACCAGAAAAAAAGATATCTAGTCTAGGTTTACAAAAAACCCCTTTCTATTTATGTTCTATAGTTCAATAATTTTAGCAGTGTCAAAATTTTCTTGCAACAGTCTATCGGAGGGCAGATACAGACATGATGAAATAACTTATAAGTAGTGGTGAATTGCACGAGTATTGATTTATAGTATTAAAAGTCCTACATCGCCTGCCTCAATCTTCCGGGTGCGGTTTATATATCTGTTGGGCCACTCCACTTAAAGCCAATTGGTTTTAGGTTGGAATCTAACATAGTATCAGAACCAAGATTCCATCTTTGTTTCCACCTACTTCGCTAGGCTTGTTTGTTTCCACCTGTTCCGTCCAGGCATCTGCGGAGGGAGTGTTAAGAGTCCCACATCGCCTGCCTCAATCCTCCGAGTGCGATTTATGTCAATTGGTTTTAAGTTAAAATCTAACATATAGTATAACAACAATCAAGCCTTATCCCACTAAGTAAGGTCAACTACATAGACGAAAAATGAAATTGGACTGTTAAAGGAACATGTTTAAGAAATGAATGTAGAGCAGATGAGAATGTTCAAGTAACATAGATGAGTGGTAAAATGATAGGGGATGAGTTTGCTCAAAGCTAAGGGGTATTCTATTAATTAAGTTATTAAGATGAAAAGGACTCCACTCAGATGATATATGGATTGCATACATCGTAAGAGTTCCCACGAGTAAAAAGGCAAATAATTTTGGAAATAGTCAATCACAATATCTCAGTCAGATTTAGTTAAGAGATTAAAAATTTAATAGATTAGAGCTTGTTATTAGATAGTGATTAGTGAGGTGGGGGAGGCCTGAACATGTGCATTAACAATAAAGTATACAACAACAACAACAACAATAACCAAAGCCTTTTTCTACTAAGTAGGGTTAGCTACATAGATCAAACGACGTCACTGTGTTCTATCATAAAATATATCTTCCAATAGGTCACTTAGGTCTAAATCTTTTCTAATGGCTTTACCTAGAGTTTTTTTTAGACTCTCTCTCCTTCTAACTATTGGTCTATCCTCCATCTAATCAAATCTTCTAACATGTGCATCAAAATCTTCTCACATGTCCAAACCATCTTAGGCGCGATTCCACCATCTTTTCCTCAATAGATGCCACTCCTAATTTTCCTTTGATACATTCATTCATGATCTTATTTTTTTTCTTGTATGATCACTCATCCAACGCAATATTCTTATCTCTGCCACACTTATCTTATGCTCTTGTTGACACTTTACTGCCCAACATTCAATACCATAAAGCGTCGCAGGTCTTATGGTTGTGCGGTACAATTTTCCTTTTGGCTTTGGCAGGTACCTTTTGGTGAAAATAACACCTAAAACATTCTTTTATTACATCCATTTAACTTGAATATTATAATTTACATCTCCCTCTATTTCTCCATCACTTTGTATGATAGATCCAAGGTACCTTGTGTGACTTGTGGTATGATGTAATATCCAATTTTCACCTCTAAGTCAGTGCTACCACATGTCTTACTGGACTTGCAATCCATATACTCTGTTTTACTTATGCTTAAACGAAAGTCATGTGATTCAAAAGTTTCCCTCCATAACTATAGTTTACCATTTATTCCCTCTCTCAACTCTCCCACTAAGATTATATTATCATCAAAAAGCATGCATTGAGGCACTGGTTCCTGGATATGTTGAGTATGAATATCCAAAACTAAGGTAAAAAGATAAGAGCTCAAGGTTAACCCTTGATGTAAACCTATGGTTATAGGGAAATCCTCTGTGACTCCACCATGTGTTCGCACACTAGTTTTAACCCCATCATACATATCCTTAATGGCCCAAATATAAACAACTCAAACTCCCTTCTTCTCCAGTGCCTTCCACAAGACTTCTCTTGGCATATATCATAAGCCTTTTCCAAATTTCAAGTCAATAAAAACCATGTGTAGATCTCTTCATTACCACCTATACTTCTCCATCAAGCCTGGCAAAAGGTATATTGCTTCCATGGTTGACCTCTCAGGCATAAAGCCAAATTGATTCTTTGAAATGTGAGTCTCTTGTCTTAATCTCTATTTAATTACTCTCTCCCATAGTTTCATAGTATGGCTCATGAGCTTAATTCCTCTATAATTTGCACAGTTTTGTATATCTTCCTTGTTCTTATAAATAGGGATCACAGTGTTTCTCCTCCTTTCATTTGTCATTTTGGTAGACCTCATTATCTCATTAACAATAAAGTATAACAACACAAATTCCTTAAACATCTTTATATGATTGTATCATTCACCTTTCACTTAAAATATCATATACTCTCCCAAAGGGAAATAATAGAAATTTATAGATGAGGGACTTAATCCCTTGTAACTTATGGCAAAGATGAAACAATATTTGGAAAGTAAATCCAATCTAAGATCTTGACAAGCACAAGATGACAAGAGAAACCAAAAGACAGACACACAAGTGCAAAAGGAGGTGCCATGTGCAATATTGCATCAATGAGAATAGATAGCAAATGCAGAGTCCTTATAAAGTTATAACCATACATGGAATGAGACAAATATAACACAACACAACATTAGCTTATTTAAGAGACCTGGAAGCATTACAGAAATCACCAACAAATCCTAAAGCAGATAGTAATAAACATTAAAAAAAAAAAAAACTCCAGTTACCTCAAGATTGCCTGTTATTGGGGACGCATGCAAATGGCTGTGGAGCCACTTCCTTGTCCTCATGTGCTGCAATCTAATGATTGTTCCACTTTTAATGGCGTCACCTTGTTTAGCAGAAGTTCCTAGCTGAGGTCTAACAATCTGCCACAGAATGCACATATCTGAGATCAAGAGACAAGACAAAGACCTAATGCCAAGTATCAAAATTTTTATTTATTAAAACATCAACATAGTTGTTTTCCATAAGCACAATACTGCACACTTAGCTCTCATGTCATTACGAAAACATTATTTATTTATTTACAGAAAATAATTTATTAGCAGCCAATAATAATAATAATAAAAGGCATACCCAGTAACTATTGGAATCGTCGACATTGGGAAAACCAGTAACCGATTGTTGTCCACTGCCAGAACCATAGGGCACATCATGAGAATGCAACCGAAATTTGGTCTTCTCGTGCATAAGCTTCAGAACCGAGCCATAAGTAATCTGCACCTATACGACAACAGCGACCAAATTATTAGTCATCGGAAAATAAAATTATAAGATCCATAACCCTAATCGCAAGGAAATGGAAAATAAAATGAAACCTCGACGCCTTCGGAGGAAGCAGCAGAGGCAGAGGCGGAAGCTGTGGGAGAATGAGGGATGTCTGAATCGAGAGAGAGGAAAAGGAAGAGGGCGAGACCGAAGAATCCGAGAGCCATGACGAAGAGCAATGTGATGAACCAGTTCTGTTGCCAAAACGGGAATTCAGATTCCGAGGGCCTCCTTGATTCCCTGTACACGATCCGGGTCGACCCGGATGTTTGCGAAGAAGAAGAAGAAGAAGAAGGTTTTCTTCGAGACAGGCTCTGCGACCCTGAGGAAGCCACGGTTCGACGCGACTTAATATCCAGATCGGAACAGATAGAGAGAGAGCATTCAAGTCGCTATGGATACTTGCTTTGCTTTGTATATCAATCAACTACAACTACAATTGGGAGGTGGTTGCTTTGAACTATGACTCCTATGAGCAAGGACAACCCGTTCTGCACGCTGGTTTACCAATGACCGGTCACCGGGAAGGAGGGACGCACCCAGTCACCCACACAGCTCTACTGACTTATACTTCTACGCTGGATTCTTGAAAACACGTTTCATGGCATATTTTGCCCCAATCAAGAGGGAACACGTGGCCTAGTTTATGACGTGGAAGTTTATTAGTGGTTGGAAATATCTGTCAAAATAACCGGGAACCAAGGGGCCTATCCCTTTAACCAGAAAAAAAAAAAAAAGGAATCAGGTTGTTAGCCCAAAACAATTGGGCCATTAATAGGCCTGACTTTAAATTGTCCCGATTCTATATCCTGCTAAGTATGACTTTCCCGATAAACTTTTTTTTAAAGAAATATTTTTGGTACATACTATTTTAATATGTTTTAAACTATGAATTGCATTATTATAAATTCAGATTTATGATAAATTTTATACATGGTAATATAATATAAACTATATATATATATATAGTTAAAAATAAATATATGCATATTATAAATGTTCATGACAATATATAAATATATAGAAGAAATTTGAATTTTTAAATATATTTTTTTTAAGTTTGATTCTAAAATTTAGGTATATAAAAATAATATTAATAATAATAACTTCTACTTAAATGTCTGCCACAAAAAAAGATCTTCGTACCAATATATAGCCATGTTGGCGTGGCACCAATAGCCATCAATAACGTTTTTGGTCCTCACATGAAAGTCACGATAGCAATGTCCAATGTCTTCTCTTTATTTTTCATCTCGTAGAGTGGAATATTTCTTATCGAGTGGAATATCCAAGGATTCAGAGCATGTTCACGGTCGTACTTTCCCCTCAAACAGCATAAGCCATACATAAGTTATGTTTGTTTTAGGTTTTAGAAAATGCAAATTAACATATTCACACACTTTCCTATACACTTTTATTGAATATATATATATATATATATATATATATATATATATATATATATATATATATATATATATATATATCATGAACTGATGAAGTTGTGATTTACTATCAAGCATATGCCATAAAGCTGTTTGTTTTAGGTTTTAGAAAATGCAAATTAACGTATTCATACACTTCCTTATACACTTTTACTGAACAAAGAAAAATATTATGAGCTGATGAAGTTGTGAATTATTGTCAAACGTGGCAACGGAATTTGTCCCGGAAAGTGGCTGTGGTTTGGCTTAAAGAGAGACTTCCATGTGATACAAATAGGATTTTGTTGTTATACGCTCAAGCGTATATCAACTCATGCTTCCTGATCATATGATTGACAAAAATACCACCATAGAGCTCAGTGCATTGAAGTAAAATCTAAAATGGTAGCTTTTGCATTCGAGCTTTTAGTTGCTTTACCTCTACAAATATATATATATGATCAATGTCAATCAATAAATGATGTTAGACTTCAAATAATTCAAATCCATTTGCATGTGAAATTATCAAGATTTATCAATGAATGAACCAAACCAACCTGCTTTTAATGATTTGGTTCGGGCTTGACAAAAATATATATATAACTAAATTAAACAAAAATGATTAACTTTGATCGGTTTGTTTTTTTTTTTTTCACTTCAACCAAATTAACTCGTGTACATTCATAATTTTCATCTCTGGCATTTTATTTATTGACTTGAAACTACTTGCTTTCTCTTGATTTTATGGCTTCGTTCTAACACTTTATTAGTTTATTTCGCAATTACATGTGGTGGCTTCCACAGCCATATTTATATAGCCTTCTAAGTTTAAACAACATTTTCGATAATTGACGAGTAAAAAATTGAATATGAAGTTAATGGTACATGACATTAATTGACAAGTAATACTCTCTATTGAGATAATTATTTTTCGGTATTTTACTAATAAACAGCGCATATAAAAATTTATTGATACTTCTTACATTATTAATTATTAAGTTTTACATCAAAATTCGATTGATAATATTATCAACTGAAAAATACTATAACAAATTATTGGCATCTTATTGATCCACATCATGCAATTAAACTGCAAAGATATCATTGAACCGTAGCTCACATGTTATTTTCTTATTGACACTTGGATTATAGTTTGTACACCTTAAACTTTAATTTGGAGTGTGTAAATTGAGATTAATTCATAAATAATATGTTACGTAAATTATAGTTGGATTGTGTTTAAGATCCTAAATTATAGTTTGAGTAGAAGTGAAAAAATAACTTTTTCATTTATTCAAATCATAACTTGCAAATTATAATCCAAAATGGTATAGATCTCCTTGTATGACAATTTTTTTTTTTAATTTCATTCCTCTTAAATTTGATTTTTTTTCCATATTTAAAAAATTACTGCAGAGCTGTTGTTCAATTTATTTAATAAGATAAAAACACAAAGTTGCTCAATTTTATGGCATGGGCCTTGTTTAGGATGCTCAAAACCTAATCTATCCCAATAACTTAACTCAATTCGAAGGTAATCATGTTATATTTACATTTTGAAAATTAGATCTCATATACTTTCAGGTTAAGATTGAATCATATTTCGAGTTGATTTGTTTGACTTTTGGGTTGACTTAACCTGATTAAAAGTTACATATTTTTTTTAAAGATATATAATATTTTAAAATTTTCAAGATGAATTATAAGACTTATGAACTCAAATTAATATTTTATACATAATATGATAATAGTTTTATATTGATATAATTTGCTTAGAAACAAATATTTTAAAACATTCCTTAGTTGCTATATGATTGAATAATATAATTCAAATTGAAAAAATTATATTCTCATCATAATTAATTTAATGTCGCTGGTTGAGACCATTGCCAAAGTTGCCATTTATATGAACTACATGCAATGTAGATGCATTATCACTTATACATTTTTTTTTTAAATGCCTTCCAAGTTTTTACTTTAATACTTGTAAAATTTTCTAATTTAGCTTTACATAATATTAAAATTTGTATATTTTATTTAAGCTTCAATTCAAATGACATCAGGTTTAGCTACAAGACCATAACCCCAATTTCATGATGAAAACCTGTTAGTTTGAGGTTTCAAAGTCCTAGCACCCTAAAAAGTCTTTGAAGTGCACGCCTTGTCTTAAGTAACAAAATGACATTTTCTCTTTGTAGTAGTGTCCGGAGAAGTCTAAAGTATACCTAAAAATATTAGGTGCATGGATATATCATGTTATCTTAACCATTTTCTAAAGACAAATATATTAATGATTGGGAATAATGACTTGTAACTTAATCAAAAGATTATTTGGTAATGTTAGTTAATTATAAAGTTATTCTTTCAAAAGAAAACAATTTATGTGCAAATATTTGCATAAAAATCTTTAATTTCTCTCTCCCTCATTCTCAACATTTTCTTTTCTTCTATTTGCAAAGATTGACAAATAAATTTTACCAAACACTATCAATTCTTTGTTGATGGTTAGAATTAGTTTCTCTTTCAATTTATTTTATTTTTTAGTTATGGTTTTATGGATTATATTCCCCATTGTAGATAGGAAATATGTCAGCATCATAAGGAAACAAAAATAATAAAGAGGGGGGAAATTTGTTTGGCTTTTAACCATAGATCAATTTAGATTGTGGAACATATTGTTTCCATGAATCATATTGGTAACCCTGCCTATTAAGATGATTCTGTGTTTGGATGTTTTTTAATTAAAGAAATGAAACGAAATAGGTGGGGATGGAGTGGAAAGAAAAATAATGGAATGAAATATAGTTTTCATTCTCTTTATTTGGAAGTTTCATTAACGAAACGGAACTGAACTTCATTACTCATGTATTCCTCCCATTCCACCTCAATTTTAGAGGGAACAAAAGTTGGGCATTTGAGGGGAAGAGAGGAGAAATGGTTTCTCATGTGTTCTGTTCCCTTCCCATGTATTTTAAAACTCTCAAACAATAGAAGTTATTTATATTTTCCTCATTCTCTTTCCGTTTCATTCATTATCTATTATCCAAACATAGTGTAACTGTAGATTTGAAAATAATCCTATTCCTATCTCTGGTATTTTTGAATTAGAACCCCAAAAAAGCTTCGAGTTTTGAAATGCCCATATATAGGAAACTTCTTCGCAATCAACTATAAAGCATTCTCTTTCTCGAAAATCGGCTAAATACAACACAAGCAAGGTTAGGATCGAATGTCTTACTAGCGCTGGCACCACAGACGGCACCCTTGCTGCCAAGTCCCTCACCCGCCATGGATGGCATCCTTTACTGTTGATTTTGAGTTCTGCCTCGAAGATCCCGTCGCCATGCTCCCCGTCGATGAGTTGTTCTCCGATGAGAAGCTCAAGCCCCTCCATCTGTCCATCATCAGTCATCGCTCAAGCCTTCCACCGTGGCCTTGCCAAAGAAGACATCACTGGCGACGACGAAATCCTACTAGAGAAACGACGCCGTAACTTCTCCAACAGGCTAACACAAAACTCAGATTGGAATGCAAAAAATGTTTTCGGGGTCTGATTCTTCTTGGAAGATTTGCGGCTCATTCGGGTCCATGCTCACTTGGACTAGTTTGAAGGTGGTAGTGCCAAGTAGTTTGACTACAAATACAAATGAATTTTGTTATATCTTTTTAAATTTTTTTAATAATATTTTTAATATTAAATAAAAAATATATATATAAAAAATAAATTTGATGTCTTAAAAATATAAAACATATTTAATATCTTATTTTATTTAATAATTAAAGAATTAATAAAAAATTTATGTAAAAAAAATTAGAATTATTCTTACTTATAATATGTGAGACTTTTTAATAATATTATTAAACTGGTAATAACAAGTAAAAAAGTTAGGTTCATATCTAGCATTCAGTAGTGTCCCATCCAAACCGATAATTGTTTGAAAGGATGATAAAAAGGATGAAGTAATAAGGAATGAAATAATAAAATATAATAAAAATGTATTTGAAAGTCATGTTAACGGACAAAGTGAATAAGAAAGAAGGGTTTCTTAGTCTTTTTATTCTACTGAAAAACTTAAATTTTTGTTTTCTCAAATTGGGGTCAAAGAGAGAATGTCATGTTACACTCTTTTTTTTTGTCAAACTTGTCAAATAATTAAATAATAGAATAATATATTTTATTCTATTTCAATATGAGATATTTTTTTAATTTTTTTTAAACTTTTAAACATATTTTTAGATAATTATCAAGATTAGTTGTATGAGAGAAATCAGATGTGACTCAAATATGTTTCCTATTATGACTTACATTCTTATAGATGAAAAGTCTTGAATTTTCCCTTTTAATTTTCTGACCAAATCCATTAAAAAAAATCTATGAATTTCATGATAATATCTATATATTCATTCGAAGCTTCATTGATAAAAATGAGGTCAAAATAGGTGAGTCATTATTCTTCGTAAGTTTAATAAGATTCCAAACAACCATATTAATTTACTGCTAACTCAATGCAATGAACACGTGGCTCTATGCACAAAGTACAAAGAGTTTCCTTGTCTAATACCTTGGTTTAAAGATTTTGACCTAATTATTTGACGAAAACTTCAAAGGTTTATATTAAACTTACTTATAAAAAATAATTTCATTATATTTGGTATCAAATACCATACACAATCCTTTTTCCAAATCTCTTTTGGCTTGGTATGTTAATCAACTAATATAAGAAAGTAATTATAAAATATACATTTGATCATGGTACTAAATTGAACAATAACAGGGATTATAATTTTTTTTTCAAATAAATGAAAGACGAGAAAAATTGCAAACTCTCTATATAACAAATTAGCATTGTATAGAATATAAATTTATATCCACATGAAGTGGTACAATAAAAGTGAGTTGCATATTTTTAAAATGAGATATGTGTTTAATTACTGAATAAATTATGTGAAACAAAGGTTATATCATTTTACTTTTAATCTGAAGAAAATTATGATTTTAGAGTGAAACCTACTCACCTATAACATGTGCCTATAATTACTTAACTGTATAAAAAAAATATAAATTCATAAAGGACAAGATCAAATGTATATTAATTAAAATGCGCATTTGCTCTCTTGTACTCGTTTTCCATTTCTCTTTTTGCTATAATGTTTAAGAAAAGTGGAAGTGGAGCCAATATCGTTAAATGGGGGCTAAACTAAAGTACTAATTTGATTTATTATCCCTTGATATATGATTTTGGACTGATAGACTAGAGAAGCGTTGCACCATTACCATCGTACTCACAAACTAGACGATTTTCGTCCACACTGTCCTACCAAATATTGTTAAGCATTTAAGCCATTTATTCCCATGCCGAAAAGACAATGATTCGAAATTCATGATTTTGTAAATAAAATAAAACCCTTCCATGTGAGAGTAAGAGGGAAAATAAAAAAACAAGTAAGAAACGAGATCCACGGTCAAGAGAAAGCCACGTGGGTCCTAAGCGGCTGAAAATCTAAAAGGCGGATTCCATTCCCGAATTTAACTCAAATTCACGAACCCGCGAAATCCGAGCCGAGCTGAGCTGGATTCTCCTTTGAAGCGCCCAAATTAAATTAAATTAAATTTCAAAACAAACAAACATACAAAGTTACAAACAAAATATAATTTTTTTTTCGGTAGAGAATAAAGTAGAAAATTAATCCGTTTTTAAATGTTAATTTTTAAATTTATATATTAGTTTATTTGTATATCTATATATATTATATTATTGTGCTAGTATTATAGTAGAACAGGATTTATCAAGAGATTTTCGCCTCCAAAATTTTCCCAATATCTCACTTTTCCTTCTCTATCTTTTTCTCTCTGTTTCTCGGTCTTTCTGTTTTTCTCTATCGTAGGAACAAAAAGAAAGAAAATCGAATAAAGAAAACCCTAACCTTTTTTGGTTTCTTCAGAAAACCACTGTTTAGTCTTAAATCGGCTTCGATTGGAGCGGTTCTAGGGCTTGAATGGAGTGAAGGCGAGGAGAGTGGTGTTCGGGTGTGGAAGATCTGGAGGAAGACACTCAGATATGGCACCACCAATGGCGTCTTCCGATAAGGAGCTTGAAGGGCAGCTTCTCGAAGCTGGTAACAAGCTCGTAGATCCTCCCTCGTCGGTGGAGGAGCTCCTCTCTCTTCTAGATGTAAGTACTCTCTTTCCCTTTTTTCCATCAAATGATTATTATGCTCGTGATTTTCGAGTTCCTTTTTGGGGTTCCGTGGCTTTATAATTCCAATTCGAGTCGCGAGCCATTTCAATTTGCGTGTTGCTGAATGTCATTGCTGTCCTTGTTGTTGCCATACCTGTATCACTTCGTGCTTTTGTTATCTATGTATGATATATCAATCTGTGGGGTGGAGCCAAGAAATCGCAAACTCACAGCTGAAATTGTTAGGTTGTCATGTTTTTTGTGAGGATTTGGTAGAAAAAAGATAACTAATTGAATGTTTTATACCAAACTTGTTACTTCTATTACCTAAATCGGTCTGGCTATGATGGGAGAACTGTTATAGCATATATTTAAGTTATAATAAACGTCCTTTGATAATAGAATCATGTATACGCTATTTTCTCAGCCGCATACCTAAAATTGAATGAGGTTCTAATTGGTAAAATTATTAATAGTATTAATATGCCGGGATGGGTTATAATCAACATCAATCTTCTTGATTGTTTGCATAGGGATGTCTGAAACAAGTAATGTAAGCGGAGAAATTTGAATTGGGTCCTGATCTTGAGTTTGTTCAGTTTTTGTCGATTGTCAGAATTAGTGATTGTTATACTGAAGAAATGACATTAAATAGAAAAGGCCCATTATTGCATTTAGGATTGGGTCGACTGGTAGATACTTTGGGCAGTATATAATTGGAGGAAGAGGTGAACATTTTAAGTAACCTATTTGAAAAAGCCTTGTTGGTATGGGTGATGATTGTAGAAGAACAATGTCCACTTCTTTGATTTTGGAAATTGTTTTTGTCATAATATTGGTGATGTAAATGTGATTCATATTACTTCAATTATGAGTTTAGATATTTGGAATGGGGAGGAAAAAGAAATAATATCACTGACCCCTCATTTGAGGGGACTAGGTGCTTTCATTTTGATTTCCAGAAGTAACATACTGAAATTAAGTTTTTGGGCTGATTAATTACACCTTTGCATTTTCCCTTTCTTGCTACAAATCCTGGTTTTAAGGCATTGAAAACTTGATATGTAAGGGGACTATCTTGACTGTATCGTTTAGCCCTAATTTGGAACATTTTATTTCTAGGTTGATGGGGTAATTTGAATTGACTTCCATATTAGTTATGTTTTAATTTTAGGACAAGAGTTGCAAGACAAAACTCTATGCTAGTGGGTCCTCTATCTTGTAACTGCTGGGCAGTATCTAAGATACAACTGCATTTGTTGTAAATAAATTATGCTGCACTAGATTTTTTTTCTTGGTGAAAAAAAGAACACGGAAGTGTAGGATAAGGTATTCTCCTAGGAGAAACTAATATAAGAAAATGTGAAAATAAAAAATAATAATTCATTATCTCTAAAGACCCTTCCAGTCCCCTTGTAAATTAGTCATGTTCTAAACTAAACTTTAATATACAAATTTCCAGATAGTAGAAAATTAATCCAGTCACATGGAAAACATGTGATACAATTATGTTCTTTCACTACAACAATAGCAACCAAGTCTTTTTCCACTAGGTGGGGTCGGCTACATGGATCAAACGACGCCATTGTGCCCTATTATAAACAAAGTCTTCAGAAATGCCATTCAAATCTAAATCTTTTTTAATCGTTTCACCTATAGTTTTTCTTGGTCTTCCTCTACCTCTAGCTATGAGGTTATTCTCCACCTGATCTACTCTTCTTACAAGGGCTTCTAAGGGTCTTCTCCTTACATGTCCAAACCACCTAAGGCCAGATTCTCCCATCATTTGTACAATAGGTGATACCTCTACTTTCTCTCTAATGCATTCATTCCTAATCTTATCTTTTCTTGTATGGCCACACATCCAGCGTAACATCCTCATCTCTGCGACATTGATCTTATGCTCTTGTTGGCTTTTTATTGCTCAACATTTAGTACCATACAATATCACGGACCTTATAGGTCTGTGGTTAAATTTACCCGTAAGCTTGAGAGGCAATTTTCTATCATAAATAATTCCTGAAGCACTCCTCCATTTCATCCATTCAGCCAGCTTGAATCTTATAGTTTACATCTCCCTCTATCTCTTCGTCATTTTGTATGATAAATCCAAGATACTTAAACTGTGTGACTTGTGGTATGATATGATCTTCAATTTTCACCGCTAAGCTAACATTAACATGCTTCTTACTGAACTTACATTCCATATACTCCATCTTACTCCTGCTTAGACGAAAGCCATGTTCTTTCAAAAGTTCATCTCCATAGTTCTAGTTTCTCATTTGTTTCCTCTCTCGACTCTTCCCATATGTTCTTTCACTAGATTAAATATATTTTCTTGTTGTGGCAACTTAATTGCGTGTTAACGTTAATATCTTTTAAATTTACGAGTTATAATTTAGACTTTTGTTGCAACATATTTTATCATTTATTGACTCAACACTGTTTGATTTCGTAAATATAATTTAAAAAAAGATGGAAACTTATTAAAGGAAAAAATTTATATTGTGAAATACAGACCACTATTGCCTATGTTACAGCAGGGTGTTCATAAATATCAATGAGCCTTGTTACTAGTTTTTTTATTGAAAATTTTGCGAGCAATAGACCATTTTCGGAGAAATTAGATATTGTATGTTTACATATCTGGTTGTGTTCCTCTCATTGAATTTGTCTTTACGTAGACATTTTTTTTCCCTACTGAATACTGTATACTGTATACCACAGCCAATCTTGTATAAGTCTCTGGTGTTGGATTTGGGATTTTTGTCACATGTAAGAATATACTTTGTTGGTATTGTGTTACTGTTTCTTTGGGTAATTTAACATATATTATAAATTAGCCATGTGCATGACAGAGACCAAAGTTAAATGGATTGTTCAACCCCATCACGCTCGTTCCCAAACATGGTTTGTTCGGGACCCAATATGCTCATAGGAGTGTTCCAGATTTACATGAAAAGAGCAGAGGAAGAAGGCTTACCTGTAGGGCTGTAGCTGCGTGGTGCAGAAAACTGAAGAAGCCACAAGAGGGAAGAGGGACGTGTGGCTGTGTGGCGGCGTGACTATGTGCAGATTCTGCAGAAAACTGGAGATGCCGTCGTGTGGCTGTGAGTGAACAGCATGAAGAAAATTTTGGAGAAGTCGTAAGATGTATTGGGAGAGAACGGGTGGGAGAAGAAAACTAAAGACCCTAATTTTTTGTTTGGGGGTCAGAAGTAAAGACCCTAATTGATGCAAGCAAAACGCATAGCATCACCAATAAGCAATGAGAAAGAAAGAAAACCCTGGAGCAAAACACACACTTTGGGCCTATTTCATTACTGGACTATAAGTGGGAATATTACATATAGTGGGCTGTGGTGTGTGGTAACTTATTACCTAATAGGATTAAAACTAATAATAGTGTAAAAGTAAAAAAACTAACGCCGGAGCTCCTTGGTGCAGCACACGACGCTGCAGTGCTGCACAGCTGCTATTTATAAATAGCATACAGGATTCCTTGTGTATTCCTTGTGTCACAGAAAACATAACTTTAAGGCTTAAATGATCCAGTTCAGCGAATTTTGATCCGAAATAACGAACCAAGTATACTCCCCGTGCCGTGTACCTAAATAAGTCCCGTATCACATACCCGTACCAACACCACGAACCATGTAACACTGACAGAGTAAGATGTGTGAAAGAAAAGCATTGCTTAACTTTCTTGGTCATTGTTTAACTTTCTTTGACACCTAGCACTCTTTTTAGCTTCGCAGATGATGGAGAATTTTTATGATTTAATGTCTCTGAATTTGGGTAACTGTAAGAAAGATTGAGCTTATAGTTTTATCATCTAAAAAATTTAAAGTAAAGCGTGAGTTTGAAGTGACGTGAAACTGAAAAATTCCTCTCTGATAAAAGATATGCAAGCCTCAAAACATACTCCTAGCTTTACGGTTAATCAAAACATTGAACATGTTTTTGTGATCTTACGTATTCTTTTTTCCTTTGCACTGCAGCGAGTTGAGAGTTACCTATCAAGGGTTGAACAGTCACCTACCAACTCTATGCAGAATGCACTCTCTCCATCATTGAAAGCATTAATTGCCGATAAGCTTTTAAGGCATTCAGATGCTGATGTCAAAGTTGCAGTTGCCTCTTGCATCAGTGAAATAACAAGAATCACTGCACCTGATGCTCCTTATGATGATGACCAAATGAAGGTGTGTACAATTTTTTTTTCTACTACAAATTCAATGGACCTGACTTTTATCATATTCTTTACAAATGACATCAAATTTAAATTTTACTGATGACATTTTCTTGCAGGAGGTCTTTCAATTAATTGTATCTTCATTTGAAAATCTATATGATAAGTCAAGCCGGTCATATGCAAAGAGGACTTCAATTCTTGAAACTGTAGCGAAAGTCAGATCGTGCGTGGTAATGCTGGACCTTGAATGTGATGCCCTAATTTTGAAGATGTTTCAGCATTTCTTGAAGGAAATAAGGTAAGGCTGTAGGAGCTGTTGTGTACAAGTCCAGCATCTTCACGGCTTTGGATACTTTGTCATTTGTGTTTTTACTTCAAACATGATCTGATCTTTCACAATTCAGTCTGCGTGAGCTATCTTGATGCGTTTTTCCTGCTTAATACCTTGTAAACATGTAGTAATTTATGTGATTACTTTCTTCCGTATTTTCGTTACATATGTACAAAAACATTTCTTTAGGTAGTTGGAGATACCTAATGTGGGGACATGGTTCTAACCAGCACTGTTTGAAACTTTCAGGGAACATCATCCAGAGAATGTTTTTTCATCCATGGAAACAATAATGACCCTTGTTCTAGAGGAAAGTGAAGATATATCCCTGGACTTACTCTCTCCACTCTTGGACAGTGTTAAGAAAGACAATGAGGTTGGAATTTGACAGTTTTACTTTCATTCTTTTCAGCAGATTGTGATTTTGAACTTGAACCCTGTTTTCATTGTTCATATTTATATCATTGACATGATCATGATCATCATTGTGATCCAGGAAGTTTTCCCAATTGCTCAAAAATTGGGGGAGAGGGTCCTTGAAAGTAGTGCAACCAAGCTTAAACCCTACTTAGTGCAAGCAGTGAAAACCTTGGGTATATCTGTGGATGATTATAGTAAGGTACTTGCCTCAATATGCCAAGATGTATCTGATAGCTTGGAGCAAAATGATGTATGTGTTACTAGTGAGCATGTGGTAAGTTTTCTTTTGGTCTTTTGTCAATTAATATTGGCTTTGAAATTTTTCATGATGAGAAAATTTATCATAATGTTTCTTTTG
This sequence comes from Ormosia semicastrata, assembly GCA_029884595.1. NCBI lineage: Eukaryota > Viridiplantae > Streptophyta > Magnoliopsida > Fabales > Fabaceae > Ormosia > Ormosia semicastrata. Next base: position 12,393,551 of record JAQQTO010000046.1, on the reverse strand, counting down.
GTCATTGACTTTTTTCAGGAAGATGAGAGCAAGTCAGCAAAACAGTCACCAGAGGAGTCAACGCAAGTATGTTTTTTTTTCCTCTTGTGCTTTTGTTTTTCATTCATCTGTTCTGGTTCTGGATTTTATCTTCCAGAATTGAACACTGGAACATTTTAATTCTGATTGATCAGGTGGTTAAAGAGGATTCAGGAGAAGCTGTACCTTCTCAACAAGGTAATCCTGTTGGTGACAGATCTCCCAAGTCAGTCATGAGCAATGGTGTTGCACGGGTTGGAGAAGATGACGCTTTAGCAGATTCCAACTCCCTTAAGAGGCAAGAGGGTGCTGATTGTTCTGATCAGTCCAAGGGTATGAATATATCTGGTCATGAGGAGCCCAATGATTTGGACACTGAAAAAGTTGACAATAGTGAAAAAAAGCCAGAACAAGCCACCAAGAGGCGAGGAAGGAAATCTAGCTCTTCAACTAAATTGGCAGAACCTTCTGAGGGTCAAGCTGTTGCTAATGAGAAGGAAGCTGAGAAAATGCTTGACTCTGAAAGTCACAGCAAGGAAATTCCCAGTTCACCTCATGAGGACCATTCTGTTGATGCAGCAGGACCTTCAGAGAATGACCAAGAGATTGATGCTAAGATTTCATCACCAAAAGCAGGCCATAATGAATCTGAAGTTGTTGGTTCTCCTTCACCAAGCGAGAGCCTCCATGACAAAAATCGTTCAAAGAAATTTGGAAAAGCAAAAACGAAAGATGGCTCTGTAAAAGAAGTGGCTGCAGAGGATGTTTCAAAGAAGGTGTCTGATGGAATAAGTGATTCAGAAGCCAAACCTGCCAGGCGGTCTGTGAAAAAGGCACTTGGTCGGAAATCTGATGTGAAAAAAACCGTGGCAGATTCAGTCAACAAAGAAAGTGGGGCTACAAGTGATCCAGATGCTCAAAAGCACTCAGCTAAAAATGTAGATGAAAGCAACAAGGGTGTTGATGGATCCTCCTCAAGGCAGCCAGAGGAGAAGAAAAGGTTGGGGCGGGGGAAAGCCAACTCTGAAACAGGTGTAGCAAAATCTTCTGCTAAAGATGTGGATGAGGTACTTTTTTGTGCTTTCTGTAGAGCCTGTTTCTTTGCTATTATTTATTAATATTATTGCAACATGATTTTGTTTTGCTTTATTTTTTTTAAAATAAATGATTAATGTAATTATTGTTAATTATGTAGGAAATGGTGTCTTCTCCAAGGTCTGGTTCAAAATTGACTAGAGATGGGAATTCAGAGGAGACTCCCAAGACAAATATGAAGAGGAAACGCACTTCAGGAAAAGAAAATGTATGTATCCTGTTCCCTCTCAATTTTTAAATTATAGAATGAAAACTTCATGATGTATTCATCAGGGCATTTTCCTATGGGAAATTCCTTTCTGTAGCTGTATGGTTTCTGTGCTGGACCTTTACAGTAGGGTCAAATCTGGTGGATTTCTTTTGAAATGCACACGTGATTTGGTGAAATATTATATTACTAATAGATGTTCTATTTCCTACTGTGCTATATTGTCTTCTAGGCCCCGCCTCCCTATAATATTGGGTAGGAATTAGGAGGTGATTATGCAAGTCTTTAATGGGCTGGCTTCTTTCTTATGTTTTATGTTAATGTTCTGTGTCATATTGTTTATTAGCTATGAAGCACCGGTACGGCTCTCAGGCCGCTGTACTGGTGTTCGGTACGTACCAGAAACGGAAATGCGTATGGATAATCAGAAAACGGACGGACAGCTCTTTTTTTTTTTTCGGACACGTTCCGAAACGCTCCAAAACACCCCAAAACGGTCAAAAATGCATAAATGGCCAATGAATCAAATCAATCCGAAAAATTCAAGATTTTTTTGGGATTAAACTTATCAAATAGATTCAGCTTATTTAACTCACCTTAACCCTATATTTTGAGTCGAAAAACACCCATCCACCTATGGTTTTCTAGATCTGCGGCCTCTTTCTCCGATCTGTGACTGCAACTTTTCCGGTGAGTCTCCGACCTCCATCTCCGACCTCTGCTGTGCTTGTGTCCGTGAAGCTCGTCTCGTCTATCCCTAGTCGAAGCTCTCTTGGTCTCTTTGGTGGAAGCTCTCTCAGACTTTCACTTTATTACTATTTCGGTGTTTCCTCATCAAAACATAGACTTTCTCCGTTTGCACCTTTCAGGTAAAGCTGATGGCTTTTAAGCCACTTATAACTTATCTAGTTATCTTTTGTTTTATAACTTAATATTAAAGGTTTTACTTTTTCAGATTTCACTGTTTCACGTTTTGGATGTTTTGTCAACACACGTGAAGCTTGCTGTTTCACGTTTTGGATGTTTTATCATGATTCTTTTTAGTTATAAGTTATATATATATATATATATATATATATATATATATATATATATATATAATATAAAATATAATATAATATAACTTTTTTAAATGTTTACACGTATAATATATAATATATATAATTTTAACTGAAAAGTTTTTTGTAATTAAAACTTTCAAGTTTATTCACGTTTTGGAACTAGCAATTTAATTGTGATTGGAAAACTTTTAAATTTTTAATTGATTTAATGTTTTAGAATTATTAATTTTTAAAATTTTTATCTTGATTTTTTTTTTTTAGTGATAATTTTTAATATTTAAAAATTTTATGATTGATAAATTTTAATATGTGACTTTAATTTTATGATATTTATTAATTTTATGAATTATAATTTTTAGGTTTAATTTTTAGTTTCTAACATTTTTATTTTTATTTTTTTAGATCAATCTCTAAGAATGTCTAATAATAGTAGTTCTAACAACATAATTAGTAAATTTGTTGTTGATGACAAGCAAAAAACAGCTACTCCTCTTTGGGCTTATGTTATAAGAGATGAAGTCCCTGCTCCAGAGGGTGGTGGAAATAGAGGATGGGTGTGTAACTTTTGTTAGAACCATTATTATGGTTCATATACTAGAGTCAAGGTTCACTTGCTTAAACTTACTGGTGTTGGCATTGATAGATGTCCAAAGATGAATGACGAATACTTAGCTGAAATTCAAAAAGTTGAGTGTGCTGAAGAATCAAGAAAACCAAGAAATGTTCCCCTTCCTCCTACATCTATTATTGACTCATTTCAACAATCATCACAATCTGTGTTGGGAAATAAAAGAAGGGCAGGTAACCCTTTAGATAGAGCTTTCAATGCTGGAGCTAGAGAGCAACTTAAGTCTGAAATTTGCTAGGATGTTTTATTCTGCCGGTTTGCCCTTCAATCTTGCGCGCAATCCTTATTACATTAGTTCATATCAATTTGCTGCAAATAATTCTATTGTTGGTTTTATTCCTCTTGGTTACAATTCTCTAAGAACTATATTGTTATAAAGGAAAATGACAAATGTTGAGAGATTACTTGAACCAATCAAAGGGACTTGGAGTGAAAAGGGAATTAAGTATAGTAACTGATGGACGGACTGATGCGCAAAAGAGGCCACTGATTAATTTTATGGCCGCTTCGGATGGAGGTCCTATATTTTTAAAGGCCATTCATAGTTCTAAGGAGGAAAAGATAAGAATTACATAGCAGGCCTAATTAAATCTACTGTTGAAGAGGTTGGACCCAAAAAAGTTGTCCAAATTATCACTGATAATGTCCCCGTGTGTAAGGCAGTTGGACTTCTTATTGAAAATGACTATCCTCTTATTTTTTGGACTCCTTGCGTGGTGCACACACTCAATCTTGCTTTGAAAAATATGTGTGCTAGAAACACAGAGAAGAATGAGGTTGTTTATGAGGAATGCCATTGGATCACTTTAGTTAGTGATGATGCTATGTTTATTAGAAATTTTATCATGAACCATTCTATGAGGCTTACCATATTCAATGAGTTTGTGACTTTAAAACTACTTTCCATTGCCGAGACAAGGTTTGCTTCCACAATAGTCATGTTGAAAAGACTAAGGCTCATCAAACATGGTCTCCAAAATATGGTTATTAGTGAGAAGTGGAACACCTATAGGGAGGATGATGTTGGAAAGGCAACACATGTGAAAGCAATGATTCTTGATGATTCATGGTGGGACAAAGTGGATTATATTCTTTCTTTCACAAGGCCTATTTGTGATATGCTTCGATTGTGTGATACTGATAAGCTTACACTTCACTTGATTTATGATATGTGGGACTCAATGATTGAACAAGTGAAGACTATAATATTCTACCATGAAAGGGTCGAAGAAGGAGGTACATCATCCTTCTATAGTGTTGTTTATCAAATTCTTATTGATCGGTGGACAAAAAGTTGCACATCCTTGCATTGCTTAGCACATTTACTAAATCTTAGGTAAATTCAAATGATTCTTTTTTAATTTTATTTTTTTAAATTTAATTTGCTGCATTTGTGGTATTAATATTAGTTAAATTTTCTTTTTTATTAAATAAGTATTATAGTCAATAATGGCTTCAACAAGGACCAAATAGAGTTCCTCCACATAGAGATCATGAGATTTCCATTGAGAATCAAAAGTGCTTAAGAAGATATTTTACTGATCCTGATGAAAGAAGAGATGTAACAAGAGAGTTTTCTAAATTCTCTGGAGAGCTAGATGAATTCGGCCTTCAAGATTCTTTAGTGGATAGAGCTCTTTTGGAGCCAAAAGAGTGGTGGATAACTTATGGTTCTGGAGCCTCATTACTTCAAGGCATTGCCTTGAAGCTTCTTGGACAACCGAGCTCATCATCATGTTGTGAATGAAATTGGAGCACCTACTCTTTCATTCACTCCATGAAGAGAAACAAGATTAATCCTAAAAGGGCTGAAGATTTAGTATATGTATATACAAATCTTCGTCTTTTGTCTAGAAAGAGCGAAAAGTATAATAGCGGAGAGAACAAAATGTGGGATCTAGCTGGAGATGAATGGGTGCCGTTTGATGGTGCTGAAAGCCTTGAGGTTGCATCCTTATCACTTGATGAACCGGAGTTAGAGAAGCAGTTATTATCTGCGGATAATGAATAGTTTAATTTTCAACAATGACTTTAGTATTTAATGAAACTATTTATTTTGTACTTCGAATTTGTTTTATGATTTATCTGCTGATACTTAATACTTTAAGTTATTTAAAATGATATGTTTTATGATTTTTTATATATATGTTATGTCGTATCGTGTCGCACCCGTATCCTAATTTTTAAGAAATTGCCGTACTCCCGTACCGTACCCGTATCGTACCAGATACTCGTACTCGTATCCGTGCATCATAGTTTATTAGTTTCAAATCGCATGGAATTCTAGCTATGTCTTGCTAATTACAGAATTTTCATTTTCTTCTCACTTTGATTGCTAATTATCTGGCTGCTCTATCAGGCGTCCAATACCAAGGAATATGGTGAAAACCTTGTTGGTTTACGGGTTGAAGTTTGGTGGCCAGATGATCGTGAGTAAGTACTTGCCATTTCTTCATTTTTGTCATGCTGTCACTGGAAATTTTGGTTTACAAGGGGCCAGGGAGTGCTATAAGCTGTTTGGCATTTACTACTAAATTGTAATCTCTAGTTTTTGCATACATGGTTGCATGAGCTGTTTGGTATATGGATCACCTGTTTTAGATCTCAATTTGGAATAATGTTGCTTTGTGTACCAATTATGCCATTTGATTTCATCACATTTGCGATGTGTGGATTACAATTGTTATATGTATTATTGTGTAAACCTTTTTGGTCAAGTTATCATGGTCTTGATGGTTTGAGCTCAAGATTTCTGTTCCTGGCTTATTTTGTATGTTTTTTCTTTCAACAGTTTGTATATTTAACTATGCCTTATTGGAGTTATGCCAGATTACTTTTAATAAACTATTAACTGTTGTCTTCTGTAAAATTTACTGTAAGAAAGCATTGGAGTGAAATGGTGGGAGAGAATATATATTTGAATTAAACCCGGGGATATCCTCTTTTGTGGGCTTTTGAGTTCAATCATATTTGTATTCTATTTATGCTTAGTTTCCCTTTTCATTTTGGTGGAATAGAAATATAATTATCTATTTTCGTTGAACATGCTTAATCTTTTACAGGTTTTACAAAGGTGTTATTGATTCTTTTGATTCTTCCAAAAAGAAGCACACGGTAATTTGGCAGTTACAAAGTCATCTCTCTCTACCCTCCCCCTCCTATCACAGGAAAAAAACTTTTCTGTGTATTTTGTTCTTTTGTATAGCTTTACCCCTTTAAATAGTAAACCTTGCATCTTTAACTATTTATTGTAAACTCAAGATGGCTTAATTTCTGATTAAAAGGTGTAGTTTTAAATGGCCTAAAAGTGTAACTTACTAGTTACTACTAGTATATTTATCATCTTCTGACACCTATCATCTATTTTAGGTCATTTATGATGATGGTGATATCGAAATATTACGTCTTAAAAAGGAAAAATGGAAGATCATTGAAGCTGCTGACTCTGATTCAGATGGGGTTGGTCTCTGCCTTGTATTTTTTACATTAAACATTTTCTGCATCAAAATTAATGGTAATGATTTCTGTTGACAGGCAGAAGGAAGTGATCGTGCAAGTCTTGATGCTTCTGCTGATATGTATGTGCTCCATCTTGTTGATATCATTTATTATTAGTACATCCTTTGGTTATATTGTTAGAAAAATTATCCCATATTATTTTCATGTGTTTTTATGGTGTATATGTTGCCCACTTGTGGAAACTGTATCTACATATGTTCCTGGCTTGGTTGGTGTGTTGGTGCTGTTGTTTGTGCTTGTTACTGATTTGGTGGATACATTATTTGAAGGATTGCTGCCATGATATATATGACCCCAAAATCTCAACCTACTATATATGCAAATATGTGTTAGTAATCCTCCTATCACTAAAGTATACGTGAGGAAAAGGAATGTGGGCTATGGGAAATCAGAGGCCCAAGTGGGCATGGGACATGTTGTAGCCACTGCTAACTAATTGCCAGCTTGGCAGAGTAGTGGAGGGGAAAGGAATTCTGTTAGGATCTTTGTGGATATAAGAGAGAGGGTAGATAGGGGGGCAAGGAAGAAGTCAGTAAGGAAATTATGGGGAGAATCAGGCCTCTTGAATGCCTGGATTATCAATGTCTTTCCCTTTCATTTCCTGTTAGTTTTACTTCTTGTATACCCATACTAGACCCCACTGATCTGATATCACACTGTTATCAGCTCAAGAGAGGAGATAAATATCAGTCAATTCCCTATTTGTGTTGCATTTTTGATCCAGTTCCTATCAGCTGGTATCAGAGCTCCCGGTCTTGGGAGCTGTGAATGGTGAGCACAAAAATGGAGGCAAGACTGGAAGCCATGAAGAAGGGGTTTGAGAGGTGGAGAGAAACCTAGGATGCAAGGATGAAGAAGAGTGAAGAGGTTCATGAAGAGGTCCAGGAAAAGCTGTTACGATTTATTCGTGACTTAGCTCGCAGCAACAATGGTAGGTGAATGAGGGACGAGTCGGAAGGACAATCGAGAGATGAATCAAAAGGGGAAGGAGGTGGAGGGAGTCCCAACAATCGGCGAACCCAAGATGAAACTGACGAATGGTGGTGGAAGATGGAGATCCTAGTGTTTTGACTGCGACAACGCTTACGGTTGGGCCAATTGGGTCGAACGTTACTTTTACGTGAACGGAATGGGGGAAAGGGAGAGGCTACAAGCCGTCATGGTGGTACTAGAGGGTCGAGCACTGAACTGGTTTCAGTGGTGGGAATCAAGAACCTCGGAGGCATCTTGGTCGGTGTTTCAAGGAGCAGTTATCCGGAGGTTCTAGCCGACGATGGCTCAAAACCCATATGAAGTACTCTTAGGCATACATCAAACTGGATCTGTTAGTGAGTTTCGGGAGCAGTTTGAGATGGTTTCAGGTCCCCTCTGGCAGATTGAGGAGGAAATTCTGAAAGGAATATGGTTGAATGGGCTAAGGGAGGAAATAAGGGCAGAATTGAAACTTTTCAGGTTTTATTCATTATCTGACTTGATGGATCAAGCCCAACTTATTGAAGAGAAGAATTGAGCTGCTGTCAAGGAAGGCCCAAGTGGGGGTGCTAGAGTTGGGGCTCAGTCCAGAATGACCCCACTTGTAAGAACCACTAGAATGGGAGTGGGGCTGCTGCCCAATACTAATACTAAGCAGGGAAAAGGAGGTTTTACAGTAGGTACGGGCTTCTCCAAGCCCAATTCACCAGCAAGTCCATAGCAGAGGTTAAGCCAGGTGATAGTTCGAGCAGTAACAGAGGAGGAGGAGGAGGCTTTAGAAGGCTATCTAACGCTGAATTGCAAGAGAAAATGAAGAAGGGCCTCTGTTTTAGGTGTGATGAAAAGTTTAGTCCTGAACATATCTGTAAATTCAAGCAATTCCATTTGATGGTGGCTGAAAATGAGGAAGATGTAGAAGGAGTTCAAAGGGAAGCAGTATATGAGGAGAAGAACGGTGCAGAGGAGAAGGCATTGCAATTGTCAATCCATAGTATGATGGGTATGACCTCCAAAAAGTCTTTGAAACAATTGGGGCAAATAGGAGAGAAAAGGGTGGTTGTGCTTATAGATTGTGGGGCCTCACAACTTTATAGCCAAGGAGGTGGTTAAGGAGCTAGACATACCTTTGACAGACACACCAACATACCTAGTGGAGGTGGGAGATGGTCATAAGATCAGAAGTATAGGGGTTTGCAAGGGTGTAACACTATACCTGCAGGAAATCGAAGTTAATCAGGATTTCTTTTTGTTCAAATTAGGTGGGGCTGATGTTGTGTTGGGTTTGGATTTGCTGGAGGGTCTGGGAGAAATCAAGGCAAATTTTAAGGATTTGACTCTAAAAATGGAGATAGCAGGAAGGGGGGTGATCTAGAAGGGAGAACCTGCATTATCTAAGTCCGCAGCATGCTTGAAAACTATATACAAAGCCCTGCAAGATGAAGGGAAGGGATTCTACATTGAGTACAGATTGATGACAACCATACAACCAGAAAGCGGCACTATTTATGCAGAGATAGAAGCTGTGTTGCATGATTTTGAGGATCTATTTCAAGAACCTCATGGTCTACCCCCAACCAGAAGACAAGACCATGCAGTACTCCTAAAGAAGGGTGCTTAGATACCTAATGTTAGGCCCTATAGGGACCCTCATTACCAGAAGAATGAAATAGAAAAGATAGTGGAGGAGATGCTGTCAGCTGGAATTATACGGCCAAGCTTCAGTCCATATTCCAGTCTAGTAATATTGGTCAAAAAGAAAGATGGAGGGTGAAGATTTTGTGTAGATTACATGGCATTAAATAAGGTAACAATACTTGATAAATTTCCCATTCCGGCCATAGATGAGCTCTTAGATGAATTAGGAGGTGCTGTGATGTTTTCTAAATTGGATTTGAAATCTGGTTATCACCAGATTAGAATGAGGGAAACAGACATACAAAATACAGCTTTAGGACTCATGAGGGCCACTATGAGTTCCTTGTAATGCCTTTGGACCTGTCCAATGCACCCTCGACATTTCAAGCACTCATGAATGAGATGTTGAGGCCTTTTCTAAGGAAGTTTTTACTTGTTTTTTGATGACATACTGGTCTACAGTAAAGACCAACAGACACATCTTATGCATTTGAGGATGGTCCTTCATTTACTAAGGGAGCACAAGTTATTTATCAATAAGAAGTGCTGCTTTGGCCAAAGACAGTTGGAGTATTTAGGCCACCTGATTTCAGCAACAGGGGTAGAGGCTGAATCTAAGAAAGTAGAGGCCATGGTTAAATGACCAACACTAGTGGATATGAAAAGTTTGAGAGGGTTTTTGGGTTTGACAGGTTATTACAGGAAATTCGTCAAGGACTATGGCAAAATAGCCAGACCTTTGACTCAACAACTTAAGAAGGAAAGTTTTATTGGGGAGAAGAGGCTTAAAGGGCTTTTGAAGCCTTGAAGAATGCCATGACTTCATTACTAGTTTTGGCCATTCCTGATTTTGATAAAACCTTCACTATTGAGACAGATGCTTCCGGGAGAAGGATTGGGGCTGTACTGATGCAAGAAGGGAAACCAATAGCTTTTATCAGCCAAGGGCTATCAGACAGAGCTCAAAGCAAATCAGTAAATGAGAAGGAGTTAATGGCCATAGTGTTTGCTGTCCAAAAATGGCGACACTACTTGATGGGAAGGCATTTTGTGGTAAATACAGATCAAAGAAGTTTGAAGTTTCTAAATGAACAAAGACTGATGGGAGAAGTGCAGCAAAGGTGGACTTCAAAGCTGATAGGATTTGATTTTGAGGTACACAAAAATCCAGGGAGAGAGAATAGGGTTGCTGATGCTTTATCAAGGCAGATGTTGTTCTCTGCAGTATCTACTGTACAACTGACTGAATTGGAGGATCTAGTGGAAGAGTTGCAAACAGATGCAAAACTCGGGCATTTTACAGGATTTGGTAAGCAAACCTGATTCCCACCTAGGTTACCAGACTCAAGGAGGTAGATTAATTTAAAACGGAAGGTTGGTGCTGCCTAAATATTCCCCAAAAATTCCTATCATCCTTAGAGAATTTCATGATTCTTCAATAGGAGGGCACTCAGGATTCTTTAGAACCTACAAAAGGTTTTATGGACTGTTGTACTGGGAAGGAATGAAAAAGGACATCCAGAACTATGTTTCAGCCTGTGATACTTGCCAGAAAAACAAATACCAGGCCCTATCCCATGCAGGATTACTGCAGCCACTACCTATCCCAACACAGGTCTGATATGATATTTCAATGGACTTTATTGGGGGTTTACCAAAGGCTCAAGGAGTTGATATCATGATGGTGATAGTTGATAGACTCACCAAATACACCCACGTCATTGCCTTGTGTCATCCTTATATTGCAAAAGATGTGGCTGAGGTATTTACCAAGGAAATTGTAAAGTTACATGGATTTCCAACTTCTATTGTGTAAGACAGAGAGAGAGTGTTTTTATCAGTCACTTTTGGACTGAACTCTTCAAGCAGTCAGGTACCAAACTGAGGTTCAGTTCAGCTCACCATCCTTAGTCAGACAGCCAGATTGAGATAGTGAACCGCTGCCTTGAAACTTATCTAAGATGCCTCACTGGAACCAAGCCTAAGCAGTGGCCCAAATGGTTGAATTGGGCAGAATATTAGTATAATACCAATTATAACAGTGCCACTAAAGTTTCTTCTTTTAAGGCCCTCTATGGTAGAGACCCACCTACTTTGTTTAGAGGAACTGCAGATGCATCTACTGTTGAGGAAGTCAATGAATTGATGCTTGAAAGAAATCAGATGTTGGATGAACGAAAGCAATCTGGTGCAGGGACCCACCTACTTTGTTTAGAGGAACTACAGATGCATCTACTGTTGAGGAAGTCAATAAATTGATGCTTGAAAGAAATCAGATGTTGGATGAACGAAAGCACAATATGGTGTAGGCTTAGAACAGGATGAAAGTACAGGCCGATAAACATAGAAGAGAAGTATGCTACCAGCGTGGAGACTTTGTTTATCTTAAAATTCAACCCTATTGTTTGAAGTCCCTAGCTAGGAGGGTTAATGAGAAACTCGGCCCTCGATACTATGGTCCATTTGAGGTTCTGGAGAAAGTTGGTTCAGTTGCTTGCAAACTGAAATTGCCAAATGGAAGTCGGATTCATCCAATATTTCATGTTTCCCTACTAAAGAAGTCCATTTCTGCACCTGCACTAAGTCAGCCACTGCCACTTTTCCTTTAGAAGATTGGGAACTGCAGGTTCAACCTTTGGCAGTCCTAAACCAAAGAACTAATCCTGAAGGAATTCCAGAAGTGCTTATCAAGTGGGACCTTCCAGACTTTGAGAGTTCATGGGAATCAATGGAAACCATTCAGGAACACTTTCCTGAATTTCACAGGTGAAAGCTTTGGGGGGAAGTATTGTTAGTAAGCCTCCTATCACTAAAGTATACGTGAGGAAAAGGAATGTGGGCTGTGGGAAATCAGAGGCCCAAGTGGGCATGGGACATGTTGTAGCCACTGCTAACTAATTGCCAGCTTGGCAGAGTAGTGGAGAAGAGAGGAATTCTGTTTGGATCTTTGTAGATATAAGAGAGAGGGTAGAGAGGTGGGCAAGGAAGAAGTCAGTAAGGAAATTGTGGAGAGAACCAGGCCTCTCGAATGCGCCTGAATTGTCAATGTGTTTCCCTTTCATTTCCTGTTAGTTTTACTTCTTGTATATCCACACTAGACCCCACTGATCTGATATCACACTGATATCATTTCCTGTTAGTTTTACTTCTTGTATATCCACACTAGACCCCACTGATCTGATATCACACTGATATCAGCTCAGGAGAGGAGATAAATATCAGTCAATTCCCTGTTTGTATTGCATTTCTGATCCAGTTCCTATCAGTATATTTTCTGAATGATGATTTGCATGTGCCTTAACTTGAATCGAAAAATAAATTTTTTTATATGATTTGTCCTATGGCATAGTTCTGAACGAAATTTCTGAATTTGATTTCTTTTTGTCGGTCCAGGGTAGTTGTTGCCATGCTGTATATTTTGATATTATAGCCATTCCAATTGTTTCTTCAGTGCCTTAATTATTAAAGTTATTGAAAAACAAGAGCATGTAGGGGTTATTGTGTCCTTTCAGGTAAATATGGTGATAAAATGTGTTGAGTGCTCAGAAAATATTTTTAAGAAGTAAAGAAACTGTTAATAACTTACTATTTTTTAATGTAAAGGAAATATTTTTGACAATCTGTCTATTCATCTTATAGTTTTTTGTTAACTGGTATCTGGATGGGAAATGACAAATTGTAGGGCATGACAATCTCTATCTTTGCACCCCTCATGAAGCAATTGGGCTTTGTGCTGAGTTGGAAAATGAAAGAGATTTTTATCAATTGTGAAGAATGTGTTAGTACATTGTTTCATGTTTCTCCTTTGTCAAAAAGGATTCAATTGGATGTCTCTATTCGATGCTGTATTTGGTGATTCTCTTCGATGCTGTGGCAAACATGGTGTGCTTTCTTGCTGTTTCTTTATTTGGCCTTATTTACATTGCATTATTCTATGATCATATTCAGGCCCCCAAAGAAGAAAGGGAAAACAAGTGCTGGTGATTCAACCAAGCAAGGAAAGATGGATGCTTCATCCAAAAGGTTTGTGAATATCAATAATCAATTTCTATGCCACCCTTTGTTTGATATCTAAATTTTCGACTTCAATTTCTAGTGGTGGAGCAGCAGCATCCGGCAGATCAAAGGGTGCATCCATGAAGTCTAGCCGCAAGTCCAAAGATGGCAGCAAATCCAAAGATTCCAAGACTATTAGCAAATCTGAGGATGAAGTTAGCAGAAAATCTAAGGATAACACTCCTAAAAGTGGTAGCAGTAAATCTATTGCCGCTGCACAAAAAATGACTGGCAAATCAAAGAACACTGATACTTCCAAGACAAGCAAATCAAAGGATGATGACATTAGCACGCCAAAACCCTCTGCTAAGTCTAATAAGCAAGAAACCCCGAAGAGTGGAAAATACAAGCAAGAAACCCCGAAGACTGTTGCTTCCAAGGGAAGACGGCCCAAAAGTGGTGGAAAGTCTAATGTCAATGGTAGTGGCAAGGTGAAATCTGGTTTATTGAAGAGAAAAGATTCAGAGAATGAGGACTCTGATGCTTCAGCAAGAGAGGTAGAAGATACAAAGGGCAAGACATCAAGTTCATCAAAGGCACAAGGAAGTGAGGCCAAGAGTGGAAAGAAGCGTAGGAGAAGCTAGAAGTGGATATTTATCCTTACTGTTCATTCCTTAACTGCATGCTTCTCTTGTGCTTATCAGTGTACTTTTCCTTGCAGCATTTGGATATTCCTTTCTCTGGCCTGAGCCCTCAAGTGAATCTAAGCCGTGTATTAGGTATCTGTTCATCGTTTGTGGTGATTCCCTGGTAGCATTCTTATCCGTAGTTAGGCTAGTTTAGTGTAGTATGGCATAGTATCTTTTAGTTCCTTTTGCCCTGTTTCTAGATAGATGTTATTTGAAGGCAACAGCAGAAAACATTTGGTTAGCAACCTTCATTGAAAGAATGCTTTGGCACTACCCGATACTGACAGGTTTACAACTTACCACTCAAACCTTCATCGATTGTGTACGCTGCTCAGTATTAGAGTTGTGTTGATTGTTGATTAACCTACAGCATACAGCATGTTTGGTTGAGATTTATTCTACGCAAATGGAAGAAACGCGTTTGAGGCACTTGCTTTTGAATCAAAAAAATTTTCCTTCGATCAAACGGTCGATTACAAGAGTTGGCAATCTAAAACAGTAATAATTGATGCAGTGAAAGCTATTATAGTTAGGGGCACTAAACTGTTGAGAATATCCTAATCTTTGTACTATCGATTTGGTTTCGATCTGCATTTCTGAAAGATCAGCGTTGGCCAGTAAATGGAAATCAGCGCCATATCACTTTCTAGAGAACCTTTATTTTCCTTGATTTTTCCAGTTGGACAACAACTGGCATCTGGCATTAGGTATGAATATCGCTTGTACCAAATTGAACGGGAAATATTCTAAATTTCTAATGAACTTGACATGAGAGTTAAAACATTCCATCAAGACGGTAAGTAATAAGACAATGGGATACGGTGTTTTCGTGTTTCTGGCCCATCAATACATAAAATAATGTTAGTTTTGATTTATTGATATTTCTAGAATGTTTGGTCGCATTTAAGAGAGAATGGTTTGAAGACAAAAAAAAAAGTGAGTGATGTGCTCTGCCTTCAAGAATTGGAACTTCACATTGAATATTGATAGATTTTTTACCAGTATAGTATGGTCCCGTTGGTTTGAACATGCTTTCAAGCTCCCTTCCCCTCCCCCAATGAAACTTTCTCAGTCCCTCCCCCGGACCCTATAGTGCGCCCCCTATGCCGCACCACTGGGGTGGGGCCTCAGTGAGGTGTAGCACCCAAAAAAATAAGAACGCAAAATTTAGGGAAGTGGCTGTGCTTTTGGTGGTTTTTGCTTTTATTTTTTTCCTCTCTTACAAACGTGTTTTTTTTGGAGTTAGGGTGAGATACATGGTCTTTTTTTAAGTTTTTCGTCGAAAGACGTATATAGTCTCTAAAGTGAATACCGAGTCTGAGACTCTCATGGTAGGCCTAGGCCCAATCAGTTTCTTAGTTATATATGGGTTTTTTATTTTTAATCCACAGGTTATATATTATACGGGTTTGAGAATCTGTTTTGTGTTTGGGCCATCCTGACAAATTTCATTTAGCAAATCGAGGAAAACGTGGGGATCTTCCCATTATATTCATATACGATTAATCTAACCAGTAACGACAATTGATTTTAGAGGAAGCAACATCCAGCAAACGTCTTCTGCAATTCATCCAACTCTTTCCAAAGTCTGTAAGGTTTTCTTCTTAATTTTTTTTCATTAAATTTAAATATTGCAAAGTTCATACGTTTTTTTTGTTTAATTATTGCTTTTCAAAGAACAATTCCACAGGCTATATCTAAGTGGACCCCTTTCCCGTCATAGACAGTAGCTGGTGGTGGTTTTGCCTTTTCTTAATTTGTTGGTTGTAAGAACTCCAAACTGTAGCTGCCTTTGATTATTGATTATTGACATATAATTTGGCAGGTTGAGATCACAACAACCATTCTTTTCTTTTCTCCCCTTCCTATTCGTGGTTATTGTTTATGGGTCTTTTCTTCACTTTATATTGGTCAAACGTTGCTGCAAAGTGAAGTTACTTGTCGCGTGTCTTTATACAAGAGAGGCTAAAAACCAATTGAAGATATGGCTCATGAAGCAAAAGTGACTTTGCTTTTGTCCTCTTGCAAAAGGCATAAGTACTGATTATCGGTGATCACTGCTCGGGGGAATTTTATACTTTTTGAATTAATTTGCTAACTCTACTTTTTTTTCCTAGTTGCATATTCTCTTTCTTATAGACATTATTAATTAGGGGTCATTTTGCATGCATTAGAAAGATGATTCAGATCCTCAATACGTTACCCAACTTAGTATGTGAACCCAGCTAACCTTATTTATAATGTTATAGTTTGAATCTTAGAGAAGGGTTTTAACTAATGATCACCAGAGATATTTTGATCAAAGACAAAAAAAATCCTCTACAATTTTAAAACTGTAGGAGATTCTAGTCGTAAAAAAGGTTTTGCTATGTAATAAGATTGAAATTATAAACATAATTTAATAAATTTAAACTATTGGGTCATGACTGCACTTTCTTGCAGTTTTTTCTGTAACTCTTTTGGTCCTTATAAAGATGCTATGTATTCTTAAAATATCTTTTTAATAAAGTTTAAATAAGATTTTGATTTTTATAATTTTTACTTATTTGAGTTTTGATCCTTATAATTTATTTTTTAATATTAGTCTCTATATTTTTCATTCATTTAAATTTTAGTCTTTATATTTTTCACTCGTTTAAGTTTTAGTCTTTATAGTTTTTATTTATTAAGGTATTGATTCTTATTTTTTATGAATGATCGGTTCTAATAATTTATATGTATTAAGATATTAGTCTCTTAGGAGCCAAAATTCAAATAAATAAAAATAGAAGGACTGATATTCAAAAAATAATTTATAGGGACTAAAATATAAATAAGTGAAAATTATAAGGATAAATATCTTATTTGACCTTTTAATAATTTTCTTAATATTTAATAAAAATATTAAATAAAAATATATTTAATATCTTAAGAACATAATAAAAATATTTAATATTTTTTTATTTAACAATTAAGATGATTATTAAGAAAATTACTTAAAAGGATATAACACTATTTTTAAAAATATGATATTCTTTTTTTCCTGCCTATAAACGTTTAACTTGTTGCTTAAGCTACTATTAATAGCGGTCATGAGGTGCTTATAGGCACATAAGTTCGTAAAAGGCTTATGATAAAACTGCGTACTAATCAAACTCGAAAGGAAAGTGAGAAAGAAGAAACCATGATAGAAATGAAAGTTGGGGATAGATTAATGAAGAGGGTGCAAATATTTGGTATTTTAACCATTTTAATTCATCTTATTTAATCTTGACTTATATATGAAATTATGATAGTTTTTTCTAATAAACAAAATTGAGATATACGTTAACGATATGAAATACCCATTTATGTATGTGACATGATCTTCCCCCGTTGATGGGATCATTCAATATAAAAGAAATTTTGTTGACGATCTCACTTTTAAAATAGGCTTTTTGCCGGAAAGCAAATTAAAGCTTGTGGGACAGCACCAGACATCAACTTCCACCTGCAAATTGCTTAAATAAATCACTTGAGATTAGTGTGATAGTTTTCTGGTATTAATTTGTTAAAAAATGCAGACACAACAAAAGTTTGATGATTACTCGAGCAACTTGTAACACGCGCAATTGCCTTTTTCCAAAACCATACTGAGTAGGACATGACAACCCCATCCCCAAAAAAGAAGTTTTGAGCAATTACGAATTTACGAGAGTCTACTTCAATCTAGATTAAAAAGCTGTGAGATATTGACTCCCAGTGTTTGGTATCAGAAGAATTTTTAAGATATTTTATTTCAACGATTGAGATTTAATTTAATTTTTTTAAATAATATTTTCAATTTAATCTTAGTTATGTAATAATTTATGTATTATGTTTTTTTTTATAGAATATCTCTTATTCGATCAGTGAAAGATTAATATTTTAGGATACAGTTAAACGTTTAAGTTGAGATCCTTCTCAATAATATTATTTTTATGTAAATGAATCTCAAAATCAAACTTAAGACCATATGCTTAAAAGACTCAGTCATTTTCACTTGAAGCTTGTCGAACAGATTAGTTGTATTATGTTTTTATTAGATTCAATATAGTACTTTTATAGTACATAAAAATTTCTCTTAGTATAAGTTATTGATGTTTAATTAAAAAATAAAATTTACAAATGTATATCTGGTATAGATAGTTTGGTTAAGAATCAATTATAAAAATTTTAAAATTACACTTTAAAAAACATTGAATTCAGATAAAAATAATTGAATTACACACATTTTTCTCCTGTTTTAAAAAAATGATATAGGAGAATGTAAAATGTAACCATATGCATGTAATTTCTATAAATTTGATAGAATAAAAGGGAATAAAAGAAGTAAATTGATGTTAATTCACTTTGTCAACCTTTCACTCATGACAACAGAGTTTGAATCCTTAAATCTTCTGTTTGTAGGCGAACTATAATTCTACTATAATTTTTTACTGAAGTTAATAGTTTGCTTCCTTTAAAATAGGCAGTCTCCTCACCCTAAATTTTTATGTATAAGAAAAAGAGTAAATTGATTCTTTTAAAATTCAGCGTATTAAAAAATGCCTGAAACTATTCTTTAAATAAGTTCAAGAATTTTTCCTAAAAATTATTACAAGAAGATATAACACTTAACTAAGTGCAAATAATTGAGATAAAGCGCTAGCTAAAACTAAAAAAAAAATTTGAGGAAAAGAACTGCAAACAATATGTTACACAATCAACTCAGTCTAACCACAGTTCTGTCAAATTATAGTTATTTAGTATTTTTAAATCATATTTATAGCAATTTAATTATTAATATTGTACCTAACTGCCTATAGAACAAGATCCAATCCTTCTCAACTTGATTTACAATCAACAATATTATTTTTTCGTTCAAGTGCACCTCTATATATATATATATATAAATCCTGATTCTAACCCGAAACAAAGAACATTATCTCAGAGAAAAGCAGAGAATTCATAATGTATCCCAGTACTTTTGCAGTTTGCAATCAACACTCAAATATATGCCAGGGATAAAAGCTGGAAATTTGATTACAACTATCATAAAACTCTTATGAGTAGATCGACACTTGAATGCATGCCCCCAACAGATGATGTCAAAGAAGTCACAGTTTCGTTATATATGCTTAAATCGTATATCAGCATCATAGATTATTGTTTTGGAGGTTGGTTCAGTGATTAATAACCTTTTGCTAACAATTGCACTAACACATTTATTAAATAATTTAAAAGAAGAAATTATATATTAAAAAGTAATTTTTTTTAATTTTTTAAAGTATGAAATATTTTATTTTTTATAAAAAAATTACTATTTTGGATCTTTAATAATGTTCTTAAAACACTTATTAATAAAACTTTTATTTTTATGTAAGTTTTGTTAATGAAACTTGTTAAGGAAGTAAAAATAAAAATAAATTATAAAAATAAAATATTAAATACATTAAAATTTAATTTTTTTTACTATGTATCTTATTTTATTAAAAAAATTATTTTGGCTCCCTTAAATATCTACCTTTTTATATAAGCATGAAAACCTTGTCTTTTTGTGAAACCGCAACTTTTTTATAATGCATCGCTGTTTCAGTTCAGGGATTTTTATCAAACTGTTATTTTCAAAAAAATTATTTATTAAAATATCATTTTTTAAAATTATATATTAATATCATTTTTTATTTAATATGATATATTTTATTTTATTTTTTGTTTATGTAAATAATGTCATCACGTTGACATTTTCACGTAAATAACATTAAAGCGTTAGATAACATCATTTACGTTGATATTTTCACGTACATAATATCAAAACATTTGGAGTTATCTATTAGATAACACCAAATGCTTTTGAGTTATCTATTAGATAACGTCAAACGCTTTGGAGTTATCTACGTGGATAAAATAAAATAAAATATTGCACGCTAGACAAAATGATGACATTTTGTATTAATTGTAATGATATATTATATCTGTTTCTTAGTCGGACATTACAAAATGATAGTTTAGTTGGACTACTCATACTACATCAGGTTTCAGTATGGCGACCCTTCGAGAATCTGCTAAGTTAATCTTACATTCATTACAGGAGATCGAGTTCTGTGCTGACTTGTAAAAACGAAGTCCTCAGGATGTCGAAGTCGTGTTTGAATACTCGCTAACTCAATCCTCTTTCTATGTTGCGTCCCCTATTCATTGGACTCATCGAGTGACCCTCCCTGAAATGTCATCTGCTGCTGGAGCTGGACGAAATTGTTCCATTGTAATGTGACACTAACCCAGTCCTCCTGCAATGAATGTAAGATTTGCTCAACAAATTCTTGAAGGATCGTCATACTAAAACCCGATGTAGTGTCAGTAGTCCAACTAAATTACTGCTCTATAATGTTCGACTAAAAAATAAATATAACATATATCATTACAATCAATACAAAATGTCATATTTTTATCTAACGTGACTTTTTATTTTTATCCATGTAAATAACGACATTCATATTGGCGCTTTTACATAAATAACGCCAAAATATTTAGAGTTATCCATTGGATAACATTATCCATGTTGAAGCTTTTATATAGATAACGCTAAAATTTTTAAAATTATCTACTATATAACATCAAATGTTTTGGAATTAAGATAATGTCAAATACTTTAAAATTAATTATCTATACATATAAATAAAAATTAAAAAATATTATTTTAGTATATAATTTAAAAAATAATAATATTTTAATAAATAGTTTTGACTGACGATTTTATAGAAAAGGCTTCAGTTCACAAGTAGTTGCTTTTCCCAGTGTAATTATGTGACTCTAACCTACTAGGAATGCAGTGGGTTGGTAGACCCAAAAAGGTGCACTCGACTTGTTATACTTTGTTTAATCAATTTTTTTTAATTATATGAGATATATTTAAAAATATTTTTTGTGATAAAAAATTAATTTTTGATTGTACTTAATAGATTTTTTCACATTTTGGTAATAAAATGTTTAAATCAAAATAAATGGTTCATATAAATATTATGATTAATTTTAATATATTATATTAATGTTTGCAAAATACATTTTAAATTATTTATTATGACATTAAAAGAATTTGATTTTAATAAATAATTAAAAAAATTAATTAGGTGATACAATTACAATTAAATCTAAATATAAATCTGTTGAGAAGTATATGAGCTTATATGCAAATGAGTACACATACTTCCAGTATTCCACATATATCACTTTCACATCTGTATAGTTCTTATCATCTAATTACATATTGTCTTATTTCATTTTTTGAAAATCTTGATTTTGATTCTACCACATAAACAGATGTGATATACACATCACTTAATTTTTTTCTATGGAAATATATATTTTGATACGAAAATTAATAGATACACTAATTTCAAAGTCACTCATATCTTACAAATTATATTATTCTCTTGTGAGAGTGGTAAGATTTCAATTGTAAACTCCTTATTAAGTGGTTACGTATTCTTGCTCTCTTATACTCTCATTGTGCTTCATAATTTCATCTTCATTTTTTTCCATATCAATTCCTTAATTATCTCATCAATAATTATTTTCGTAATAAATTGAGATTCTTTTTTTTCTTAATTATATTCAATCAAATTTGAAATTTCTTCAGACAATAATTATTCCATTTTTTGAAAATTTCCAAATTTAATAATGTCAAGTTAGTTTGTAGCAATTTTCTAAATTTACAAATTTACTCCATTTTTAGTTAGAAACATTTCTTAAAATCCGTTGTAAAAAAATTTTAGTATGCAGTGAATGATATTAAAAATAATGACTAAATATCATGTAATTTACAATTTTTCTAACTCGTGAAATTGGTTTGTTGAAAAAAATACAATAAAGTACGTAATTATGTTTAATTTAATTGGTAGCTTATATTTTATTTTGTATGATAAGTAATGAAATTAAAACATGAAGATGAACTACAAAGAGTCATATACTAAATTTTAATTTATGATTATTATCTAGACATCCACTCCTATATTATAAATCAAGTACTCACTCTTGAGAGTGGTAAACTTTTTATAGTGCCCTCCTTCTTATGTAACCGCATGACATTCTCCTATTTTTTTTTCTCACATGTGCCTTTATTTTTAAAAGATAATATTTTTTTTATTTTCTTAATTATTTCTTCAATCAATCAATTTTTTTACTTAAATATCTTCAATTAAATTTCAATTTTTTAATTAATTTCAATGTAAAAAATTATTACCATTTTTAAAATTAAAATTAAAAATCCTTTAATTTTTCCTTTAAAAAATAAACATGTCCATACTTTTGCACCTTATTTACTAGTTAAAATTAAAACAATGATAAATTCCTATGTTTATATACTACTCACTTTTATATTTTATCGGATTATGATCTTCTACAGTTTTTTTAAAATTGCATGCGATTTAAGCGGTTAAATTTTTTAATTCCAATAATAAAATATTAAAATTTAACATGATTTTTATTTTGCAACCATCGTATGTGAAATTGTAGGAGGTGCAGTTGTTTTGTGAAGTACACCTGATCCGAATCCGTATTTTATCTTTTAGACATTGACTCTATTGATTTTGACGGGGACAGGTATCATAGGCCGTTGAAAAAGATGATGGAACACGATAATCGTAGCCACAAATATTGGTTTAAGTTTTTTTTTAATTGAATCATTAATAATAAATTATTATTTTAATTGTGGTATCCATTTTGGTGCAGAATTACAGTTAGTAGCTCCCCCAGTCATTTAAAATAACCAATTAAAGTACACCAAAAAAAAATTAAACAATTGAAGAACATGGCAAACAAAAAGAAACATAGAATGAAAGAAAGGTGTAGGTAATTTTGTATGAACTGTACTTGTTTGTAATCTAATTCAGAGCAATTGCAGCGCAAACAACGGTGCAATATTCCTAGGGATAATAATGAAACGTTTAGCTAATAAATGCAATAAAAGTACTTATTAAAAAATATAAAATAAAATTTTTAAGTAAAAATAATATATTTAATATATTAAAAATTAAAAAAATATTTTCTTATTTAAAATTTTTTATTTTAATATTTTTAACAAATATTTTAAAGATACTTATTAATAAAATTCTAATGATATAAGTGATTGTCAATATTCTAAAATTCATGAAAAACAGTGAATAGCACACACTCATCGTGGTCTTATAGTCAGTGTAATGAAAGTATACATTTTATTTGTAATATTGGAGGTTCAAAATTTAAAATTATTATTTTAATTTTTTTTATCTAATTACTATTCTCGATCTGAAATAACATGAACAATTGTCATATACCAAGAGAGATGGCGTACTATGATACTAAGTTAAATGAATAATTTGTTGTGAGATTATGAGTAGTAAATTTTGATCATTGAATTTTATATAAATAATTAAGATTATAATATAAAGTTATATTACTTTTTTAAGTAATCATATAATTTTTAAATATTTTTTAATTTTAATCATTTATATATGATTTAATGATTAATATTTATTTATCTCACCTCTCACAATCACTAATTTCACTATAGATATGCCCTTATATATAAAAATTGAAATGATTCATTATTACAAGTAAAATAATTTTGTTATGTTAATGATGTATTATTATATATTAATTAATATTAAGATCAGCCAGTCTATATCATTAGAAAATGTACAATTATATATGTGTATAAGTATAAAAATTTAATTCTAATTTATTGTAAGTGTAAAATGTTACTTTTGTTTACTTTTATATATTTATGTATGAGTTTAATTTTAATATATTATTATTATAAAAAAATTTATACTATCAATCAATTATACATTATTACATACATAAATTTTGAGGTAGTTATTATAAGAGTCAAATATTTTTTATAATACAACAATACATGTAAAAAAACTTTTACACCAAATATATTCAAATTAAATCTTTTATGTATTTTTACATTATTAAAAGAGTATGATATTAATATTTGTTATTATAATAAGGACAAATTATAGTTTTACACACTTAAACTTTGACCCATGTACAGAATATATAAGTAAATACTTGATCATTTTTAATTTTCATTAAGACCTTTTCGAACGTAATTTCTACATTTTTTTTAGTGTTACTTGCAAGTCGTATGATAAATTAACACTTTTTAGTGTTACGAGTTTTTTTTTCACACCTAATGTATTATGAGACTGTCATTTATTACAAATATTTTTTTAAGTTCAAACTCTTAATATTACAAAAGTCGATCAACAGCTAAGTTTGATCCTATTTACTACTTAAGTCATATCCTTTGATAAGTTAATTTAAAAGATATTTAAATATTTTCTTGATGAATAATATTTTTTACATAAAGTTTGAAGTTAAAGTAGTTATCTAAGATTTAATGTACATATGAAATAAAGTTGAAATATATAATATATGTAATATGTAATTTATTCTAGCAATTGTCTTGTAACCATCTATTCCAAAATTTTAAGATGTTATGTGAAGATAATCATTTCTTTTAAAAGTTTAAATTGTTAAGTAAAAACACATGAATAATTTTATATATAATCTAATACTTTGACATGCCCCTTTATCCATTAGTCTTTCACGCTTAAAATATGAATAATGTACAAGTCTATTTTTACCTTATACTAAAATTTAACCTTTATTAGATAACAAAAAAAACTTTTATTTAAAAAAACGAAGGCAACAAGGATTAAAACTCTAAACTACTTGATCTTAAAAACTGTGGTATCATGTCATGTAACTATTTTTCCTAAAAACTTAAGTAGTTAGGTAAAGACGTATAAATGATTTTTTATCTCTAATATTCTAACAATAATGCTTAACTTTGGGTTATGCTAATTAATTGTTGTTGTAAAAATATTGTTTAATAAACATTTATATATTATATTAAATTATTTTAATTTCTTAAAAAATATTAAATACTTTTTTAATTCTTAAAATATTAAGCGTTTATATTTTTAATTAATATATTTTTTATTTTAGTTTAATTTCTTAACCAATACCTTTATCTATTTGTTACATTTCTAATTTTTTTAGACATTGAAACCAACTGAACACCATGCACATGGGTTGCAAGTTGCAACTCTCCACTTGTCTAAGATTCCTGAAAAATGGATCCCTCGCATTGAATGGATGTAAACGTGTCACAACCATGTTTGCATTGTTGTCTTTCTTTTTTTTTTTTCTCATTCCTTCCTACTTGTCTTATTTTCCTTCTGCGAAGGCTATATATGACCACTTCATCCATAATTACTGTCAGAGCTAGTACTGTAAATTAATTCAGATAATTCGATCAACTCGATCAATTTAAATAAAATCAATTAAATTAAATTAATTTATTTTTAGATATATTAATTAATTCAGATAAAATTTAAATTAATTAAAATGTAATTAACTCAATTCTCAAATTTAAAATTTTAAAATCGAATTAAATTAGATTATATATTTATATATTTTATTATTATTATTTTAATTTATACTACACTCTTTTTTAGCTACTACTTATTATTTTAACTTTTTGTAATTCTTTCTCAGTTCTTAACTCCTAAAACGTCATCTTCGTCCAATGCAAAAGGTCAGAAAACTTCTCTGCCAAAATGTTCAGTTCTGCTCACCGGCACCGCATCTCACCGTAGGTTCTGCTCCACCACAACTCAGGCCAGATCTGCTCCACCACAGCTCGGACCGCATCATTCGTCCAATGTAAAAAGAGACACTAGTGTTTTAACTCTATTAATAATAATTAGTCATAGTCTGCATAATTACTAATTTTTTAAGTTATTTCATCGTCAGTTTCTTAAATAAGTTAGTTGAATTATAAAATTAACTATAGTCAATATTAGGCATAGTATATATTGACAAATTAAAAAATTAACAATTGTTTGGTGACATCTCCGGCTCATTCAGCAATTGTCAAAGCTTGAAAAATTTGTTTTTGGCCAAGAAAATGCTATTAAGTGCCATTCCAAAAACTCTTGGAGATGTGAGAGACTTGGAAACTTTGAATTTTTTCTCCAACCAACTCTCTAGATCCATTCCTATTGACTTTCAAAATCTACATGTCCTTCAACTTTTGAACTTCTCTGATAATGATTCAAAAGGAACTATTCCTAGTGGTGGAGTTTTCCAAAATCTTTCTGTTGTCCATTTAGAAGGCAATAAAAAACTTTACTTGTATTTTACATGTGAGCCTCATAGCCATGGAAGAAGACATGTTAGACATTACATTATCATAGCCACAGTGGTAATACTGATACTATATCTGACAATTTGCTTGCTACTATACATAAAGAATAGAAAAGTGAAGGTAACAACAACAACATCATATGAACTTGGAAGTTTGGAAACGATGAATTGCCTTTAAATGCTCTAGTATTGACTTTAAAAACAATGAATTTCTGGCTCTGATTTATGAGTACTTAAGTAATGGGAGCTTGAAAGATTGGATTAAAGGGAAGAGAAAGCATGCAAACAAAAATGGGTTGAACCTTATAGAGAAACTGAATATAGATATTGATGCTGCTTGTGCATTGGATTACTTGCATAATGATAGTGAAGTTCCTATTGTGCATTGTGATTTAAAGTCCAATAACATTCTCTTAGATGAAGATATAACTGCAAATGTTGGAGACTTTGGATTCGCTAAGTTGCTGATTCAAAGTTCAACTAATCAAGTCTTCATTAGCTCCACTTATGTCCTTAGGAGTTCAATTGGTTACATATATACCTTCAGGTTATTAGCCTCACAACTTTCTCTTTAATTGAATAGTAGTAGTATACAATTTGCCAAGTTAAATCTCTTTTAAAGAATTTTTTAACTTATTCAAATATAATTTCTTAATACAAATATCAATATATTTATTTATTCATTCTTTATGAACCTTTTAATATACATTCTGAAATATAAAATAATTATTAGTGTTCAAATTAATAAGTTTGATTCTATTTTTAGAAATTTTTTCATAGGTTTATTATGTATTTATTTTCGCTATAGAAAGTTAATTATTTAATTAATTTTTGTGTTAAAAAAAGTACCAATTCGATCACCTGGACCAAACTTATCCGTAGATGTTTGGTTCAGTTTGATTCAGATTTGACTATTAAAAAACACAAAAATCAAACTAAACCAAATTAATTATTTTTTATTAGTTTAAATTTATTTTTTCTCAAGAATCGAACCAAACCACTTACTTACATTCCTAGTCGCAGCCGTGCTCATATACCGACTTTTTTTACTCATTCCGTGTAGTTAAAATCATTATTCCCATCTTAGTATAAGAAAATTATTTTTTAAAAATGTGCAAAAGCTACAGTTAATTTTAGAAGTCATACTATTGATTCATGACTTAGGATAACACCTGTTTTTCAATTGATTTTATGAAAGTTGTAGTTTTTATCCGCTACTTGTATTAAGGAATTTATTTTTTTCATTTAAAAATAAAAATTGTGGGCTTAGACCACGAATTGCATTAAGAGATTTTTTTAATTATTTTGTAATAAAAATAGTAAGTTTAAGACTTTGACTTAAGCACACAACTTTTTTTAAAAATTAAAAAATTAAACTTTGATATAAGTCGTAGATGAAATTTATAACTTTTATAAAAGAAATTTGAAAAAAAAAAATTGCTACCCTAAGTTGTTGGACACTAATATGACTATTAAAATTTACTGTAATAGGGATATTAATTTCTAATTACACCATAAACATTTCTAATTTCTAAAAGTCACATTAGTGTCCGACAACTTAGGGTAGCACTTTTAAAAAAGGATATTAATTTCTAAAAGTCATATTAGTGTCCCCGGAAAAGGAAGCAAGCAAATTATAATAACTTCATTTGGAAGTAATATGTTCAAAAAAATAGTCCTACCACATGAACTTAATTTGTTATTATAATTTACCAGTCTAGTTGGATTTAATTTGTCCCCGCGTTTTAAGAATTTCGCCATATGAAAATAGTTCCACATAAACTAAATGAGAATGAATATATACTTCTTCAACAATAGAATAAAACATTTACCAAAAACAATAGAATAAAACAATTTTTAAATTAAAAAAAGTAATAATCAAATTGCAAGAGATTTGATTCTCCAAGATTTTTTTATAAAAAAAAAACTTTATTCGAGAGTGGTTCTGAATAATGAAATATGTCCGATTCATTTTACCGATTTAATTGTTAATTAAAAATTAAAATAAAAATCAAGTCGTTGAAGACATACATTTAATCAAATGAAGTAGTTGAGTGGAGTCTTGTTATAGTTCGAAACTCAGGTCCAACAATTGAAAGCATTACTCAAAAGTAATTGATTGTAATTTCAGACGAATATTACTTGTAAGAGTTCGAATTTAAAAATTATCACTTTAATTTTTTTTCACTTAACTACATTTAAAATTGTGTGAACAATTATTATATACCAACAAAAATCAAATGAAATCATATTGAAACTTGGGAGTGATCTAATGATAAGAGATTTTAATAATTTGGGTTAAATCTTGGTAATGAAACTTATTATCACCCGTCATTGAATAATATAGAAACGCTACTCAAAATAGAATAACAAGTATATCTGTCAGACTTAATAGGAGGTTAGACCAACTTGTAAAGATTTGTTTGCTTTAAATTACTCTTAACGATTAGGGGGTTTATAGCTGGGTTTAATCTAGATCAATTCTAATTTGATATTTTGATGAGACTAATTTTTTGAATATGAATCCGATTATGAATCGATTAATTATCGAGTTAAGACTCACTAAATAGACAAAATGTACAAATTTAAATACATACTAGTTAAGTTATACAATTTTAAAAGTACTAAACTACAATTAAGAGATATTCTATAATATATATTTCTTAAAAAATTATACAAAAATAAAAATATTATCATTCTGTTGTAATAAAATATCATGTTATGTATAAAGTATTTATTCAAATCAATATATTTTATAATTTATTTATAATTTTGAAACAATTATAAGTTTTAAAATATTATGTAACATCAAATTAGGTTGTACCAACTAGTAGAAGTATGGCATATTCCCAACCAAATAATAGACCTAATCTAATTTTAAAAATTTGAACTCTCCCTAATTAGTTTGAAACAAGTTGGATTTTCGATCGGGATAAATCTTAAACACTCCAATTAGCAACAATGGGTATTAAGAGAAAGCAAATATATTAAACATTAAAATAGTACTCATACAATGCACAGGATTATAAAAGAAATTAAAATGATATATGATAATTAGGTTATTAGTATAAAAAAATACATTTATAATATTTGCAAATGATCATAGGTGATGTAGAAAGTTTACATTGAAGTTCAAATATTTATTTTATTTTTTAGGGTATCACATATCAAGTTTATATATAAAAAATTTTAAGAAATTTTCAAATTTTCAAAATTATTGAAAGATGTTTTAAGTTTAAGGGGCTATGGATATTACCAACTCTCTTAACTTTATCTTTATATATTATAGTATGGTTTAACACAAAAACAAAAATATTTTTATTATATATATATGTGTGTGTGTATGTGTGTGTGTAAACATTATTATTACATTAATAAGATAATAATGATGAAATTTAAATTTAAATTTGTAATGAGTCATTGATAATATAACCTATAAATGACACTTATAGGAAATAATCTTAAAACAATTTACATTTTCTTTTAATTTTTTAAAAGAATAATATTAAAATTCAAATTCAATTTACATTAAAGACACAACTTAAAGATGACAATTGACAAAATATTTTAATTTTTCTTTAATATAATAATAGTAAATTTTAAATTCAAATAATATTAATCACATAACTTTTAAAGCTTCCATTTAACATAATTCTACAAAACCAAGGCTTTTTTATATATATTATATTGATATTGATTCTTGACAACATGAGTCAGAAGATAAAACAAACGGGCAATTAATAAGCCAGAGAAAAGTCCCCTAATTTATGCTTGGTCCTTTGTTCTTCTTGGTCATGGCTCAGCTCCAATGGAGCAACGAGATTATACAATACAGAATGATTTGCAAATAATTTACCAAAAAAAAGAATTATTTGCAAATAAATATTGTGTTTTTTTAGAGTTTTTATAGTGATTGTTCTAAAAACACTTGTTAAGGAATATAAAATAAAAAATTTATATGAAAAGTTAAATTTTATGGATTACTAACGCATTGAATATTATACTTTTTATACAAAATTTTTTATTTTAAATCCTTAACAATTGTTCTTAGGGTACTATTTAAAAAAAAAAAATTTTTTCTTTAAATACTCTCACACTATTCATATATTCTTTTAATCAAATGACTCACACTCCTGCATTGAAGTTTGTTTTTCTTATAACCACTAAAGTCAATTTTTTTTAAAATATGTAAAATAATATATTGAAATACAAGAACAAGCAGATGAAATATCTAAAAATATCACAATTTTTTATTAAATGTATTATATCCTAATGTATTATTTCGTTAATCCTTTCTTGCTACTTATAGTGCTGATGATCCGTAATTTAAAATAAAAATAAGCATATGCTAATAGAAACTCATTATCCGTTTATGATTATGTAACGCTGATTGGAATCAGTGAAGAGTTGAATTTAGTCAAATATGTAGTTGGCACCTGAAGATCTCGAGTTCCTATATCACCTAATAATTCTGTATCATCAAATCTGAATCCATCACTATCATCCAGTTGCTCATCTAACTCAACTTCACATTTTGATTTACAATATTTTAGTTATATCAGTTAGTTAGTTTTTGTTAATTATCAGTTAGTTACAATTAGTTTAGTTGAGCTGCAGTTAGTTTGTTAGTTAGTTAGTTAACAATAGTTAAGTTGTTAGTTACTGTTAACTATCAAATGTATATAAACATAGCTTGTAGTTGTAATCAAGTGATTTTGATTCATTCTTTCATAATAAAGATTTTTATTCAGCTTATATCAGTTTCTCTGCTTTCTTTGCTTTTCTTTGATTCTTTCAATTTTGTTATGGTATCAACATATTCAATTTGAGGGCTTTGCTACACATACTCAATTTCTTTTTTTTTTCTCTTTAATTTGTTCTTCGATACTTCAACAATGGAAGATTTTGCCATTGATCCCACGAATCCCTTTTTCTTGCACCCAAATGAGAGCCCTTCATTGTTGCTGGTTTCTTCTCCATTTACAGAAGTTAACTACCATACTTGGAGCAAAGTCATAAAAATGACACTCATCTCCAAAACTAAGATGAAGTTTCTTGATGGTACAATTTCAGTTCCTGAAATTTCAGATCCAATGTTTTTAGCATGGGAGCGTTGTAATACAATGTTAGTTTCTTGGT
Source organism: Ormosia semicastrata (assembly GCA_029884595.1). Lineage (NCBI taxonomy): Eukaryota > Viridiplantae > Streptophyta > Magnoliopsida > Fabales > Fabaceae > Ormosia > Ormosia semicastrata. The sequence continues at coordinate 12,362,411 of JAQQTO010000046.1, read as the reverse complement.
TGATTCATGCGGTTACACCATAAATTACTCATAGTGTATTGTGGATAGATCGTGCAATTGACATATGGATAGAACTCATGGAGAGATTCTCACAAGGTGATGTTTTCAAAATATCTAAGCTCATTGGTGAAATTCATTCTTTTAAACAATGAGATCTTTCTGTCACATCATATTTCACTCAGTTTAAGATTTTGTGGGATGAGTTTGAAGATTTTAGACCTATTCCCAATTGTACATGTGGTGAATCTTGCAATTGTGCTGCATTTTCTGCAATGAAGAAGTATAGGAAGAATGATCATGTCATTTGTTTCCTAAAAGGATTAGGGGATTAGTTTCAGCATATTAAATCCCAAATCATGATCATGGATCCACTTCCTTCAATAAACAAAGTTTTCTCACTTGTTGTTCAACAAGAAAGACACCTTCTTCATGTTGATGCACTAAGAATTTTCTTAAATTCTGCTGATATATATTTCAGTGTACAAGCTGTTAGTCAAATTGCTAAATGAAATGAAGGGAATGAAAAGATTTGCACCTATTGTGGGAAAATGGGGCACACAGTGAATGTATGCTACAAAAAGCATTGATATCCACCAGGATACAAACCTAGATATCCCCAATCTTTTGCTAATGTTGTTAGCACAAATTCTGATCACGTTCACATTGATGAGGATGACTTTAAGGTGGTTCAATAGAACTCAGTATCCTTTTTTACTCCAAAGTAGCATCAAGGTTTATTGGTCATGCTCCAGCACTCACAACAGCCTGTTAATCATGTGTCAAACCAAGTCAATACCACTGTTGGTACCTTAGCACCAACTACTTCAAGTTCCTTTTCTCCTTTAAACTCAGGTAGTGTTTTGCCTTGTTATTCTCAATTAGGTAAATGGATTATAGATACAGGTGCTACTGATCACATTTCTCATTATCTCAATCTTTTTAGGTCATACAAAGTTATTAATCCCATTTCAGTTAAATTATCAAATGGTAATCATGTCACTACTCATCATTCAGGCATTATACATTTTTCTTCAGATCTTTATCTTGTGGATGTTTTATACATTCCACAGTTTGCTTTCAACGTAATTTCTATCACAAAGTTAATTGCCTCTCTTGACTGCACATTAACTTTTTCTTCCTTTGGTTTTCTCATATAGGATCTGAGTACCTCGAAGAAGGTTGGTTCAGCTGAAAGTAAAGAAGGATTGTATTACCTCACAAGTCTTGCATTTCAGTCTGACAAACTGTTGAAGTCTCAATATTGTAATTCTGTTTTAGCTTCTAACTTTGATCTTTGGCACTTTAGATTAGGTCATTTGTCCAATAAAAGACTTACAATGCTTCATTCATAGTTTTTGCCTATTCCATGTACAAAGTTAAATGTATGTGACATTTCCCATTTGGCTAAACAAAGAAAAATGTCATTTCCTGATAGTGTTTCTAAATTTGTCAAAGTGTTTGAGTTAATACATGCTGACATTTGGGAACCCTATAGTGTTCCATCCATACAAAGATAGAAATATTTTTTAATTATAGTAGATGACTACTCGAGGTATACATGGATTTATCTTATGAAAAATAAGAGTGAAACTCAAAAGCATATTCATTCTTTCTTCAATATGGTTGAAACTCAGTTTCATACCAAAATTCAAAAAGTGAGAACTAATAATGGTTATGAGTTTGCACTATATACCCTATATGATCAAAAAGGTGTCATTCATCAAAAATATTGTGTTGAGACTCCATAACAAAATGTTGTTGTGGAGAGAAAACATCAACACATTTTAAATGTAGCAAAGACACTTTTATTTCAATCTCATTTACCAATATCTTTTTGTTCTTTTGTTGTGACTCATTCCATTCATCTCATCAACAAAATTCCCACTCCTCTGTTGAAAAATAAAAGCCCTTATCAACTGTTGAATAATTAAGATCCTGATTTTTCTCAGTTGAAAGTTTGGTTCACTATGTTTTGCTTCTACTATATGTGCTCATAGATTAAAATTTAATCTTAGGTCTCGAAAATGTATTTTTATGGGTTTTAAGCCAGGGACTAAGGGCTTCATTCTCTATGACTTGAGATTTAGAGAGACCTTCATATTTAGAAATGTTATCATTTATGAATTTATTTTTTCATATTCACAAACAGATGCCACATCTGTGAATGTTCCATAAAATCCTAAAGTCAGTATTCTACATATTTCTCTTCCACAATGTATTCTTACTTTTACTGATGATTTGTTTCACTCAAATCCTAATGCTCATAAGTCCTTTGATGCTCCTACTAGTTAGTTTACAGATCAAACTGCTACTGCAGATCACAATCATACCATACCTATAAGACAGTCATTGAGACAGAAATATAAGCTAAGATACTTGCAGGATTATCACTACAATCTCTCTAGCTCAATAGCAACCACATCCACTTCAGGTATTTTGTACCCTTTGTCCTCAGTCTTTTCCTATAATCAGTTGTCTCCAAATCACAAAAGTTTTAGCCTTTCAGTTTCTACAAATTTTGAACCCAAAACATATCATCAAGCTGCTCAGCATAAGTGTTGGAGACAAGCTATACAATCAGAATTGTTTGCATTGGATAAAAACAAAACATGGGTTCTTACTAACTTGCCTCATGAAATATCAGTTATTGGCTGCAAATGGATGTTCAAAATAAAGTACAAAGCTTATGGCAGTATAGAAAGGTACAAGGTCAGCCTTGTGTTTAAAGCTACACACAAATTCAAGGGATAAACTATTTAGAAACTTTTTCACTAGTTGCAAAATTGACCACTATCAGAGTTGTTTTGTCCATTGATGCAACATCTAATTGGCATCTTCATCAGTTGGATGTCAATATTGGTTTTCTTCATGGTAATCTTCATGAAGTATATATGACCTTGCCATCTGGTCTTACTCCCTCTGGCCCTAACCAAGTTTGTAAACTTACTAAGTCTCTTTATGGATTCAAGCAAGCTAGCAGGCAATGGTATGCTAAATTGTCTACTGCCTAACTTGCCTCTAGATATAGTATTTCGAATATAGATCATTCATTATTCATTAGAAATCATAATGGCACTTTCACTGCACTTTTGGTGTATGTAAATGATAGCTTGTTGACAGAAAATGATCTACCAGAAAATCACGAGAGTTAAGCAGCATTTGGATTTTGAGTTTACAATAAATGATCTTGGTCATTTAAAATATTTCTTAGGTTTTGAAATTGCTAGATCCTCCAAAGATATAAATCTTTGTCAAAGAAAATATGCTTTGGAAATCCTGTCAAACACTGGTCTTTTGGCCAGCAAACCAACAAAGACACCTATGGAGCATTCTCTCAAATTACAACAAGATCATGGTTCACCTTTGAGTGATGCCTTTGCTTACAGAAAATCAATGGATCAATTGCTTTATTTGACTACTACAATACCTGATATTTCATATTTAGTTCAGCAACTAAGTCAGTTTATTGCTCATCTAACTTTTGTTCATCATCAAGCAACCATGAGAATGCTTCGATACATCAAAGGTTCTTCAAGAAAAGGCTTATTTTTCCCATCCAAGTTATATTTCCAGCTCAAGTGCTTTTTAGACTCAGATTGGGCAGGTTGTAGAGATACCAGAAGATTAATTACTGGTTATTGCATATTTTTGGGGCATTCATTGATATGATGGAAATCCAAAAAGTAGACAACAATCTCTAAGTCTTCTTCAGAGGCAGAATAGTGGCATTGACCACAACTACATATGAAGTCCAATGGCTCAAGTACTTACTATCTGATCTGCATATCCCAAATTTGAATCCAGCCACCATTTATCGTGATAACAACTCTGCTCTTGAAATAGTTGTCAATCCAACTTTCTATGAAAGAACCAAATATATTGAAATTGATTATCATATAGTTCGAGAAAAGGTTCATTCTGGCCTTATCCATTTGCTGTCACTCTCCACACTTAACCAAATTGTTGACATGTTTACCAAACCACTCTCACCTAAATCCTTCTCTACCTACCTTCTCAAACTAGGAATGATTGATATATATATTCTCTAGTTTGTGGGGGTATCACTTAATAATCCTATATCATCAAATTTGAATCCATCACCATCATCCAGTTGCTCATCTAACTCAACTTCACATTATGTATTACATGAATAACAGTTTCTAATGGTTTCTGTTACAATATTTTAGTTATGTCAATTAGTTAGTTTCTGTTAATTATCAGTTAGTTAAGTTAGTTACAATTAGTTTAGTTGAGCAATAGTTAGTCTGTTAGTTAGTTAACAACAATTAAGTTGTTAGTTACTATTAACTATCAAATGTATATAAACATAGCTTTTAGATGTAATCAAATAATTTTGATTCATTCTTTCATAATAAAGATTTTCATTGAGCTTATATAGTTTTTCTGCTTTCTTTGCTTTTCTTCAATTCTTTCAATTTTGTTATCCTACACTACTAATCAATCAAGTATCTATTGGCTGAGCATAATGGTAAGTGAGTCATATACTAAGAGGAAGAATTAAAGTTTAGATTTTGAAGAAGTCAATTATTAAGGAAATCTTATACTTATGGTAATGTTTAAGGTATATTAGTATATGGGCAATACATATAGAGATATCCTAGCTAATCAATAAAGTGTGATTCAAAGTGATAAGCAATTTAAATTTTTTGAGATTAAGATGCGAGTTTAAATTTTAGAAAATTAACTCTTGTAAAGAAATTGCATATCCTTCATGCTTATATGATTGAATGGAGATTATTTCTATAAATAATTCTAATGAATCAAACATATGATAATATCTTATGATTAAAAAAAATTTTTTAACAAGTGTCTTAAGAAAATTTATTAAAAAATCCAAAATAAAAATTTTTATATAAAAAGTAGAGCTTTTTTAATTTTTAATACATTCAATACATTACTTTTCATAAAAAATTACATCTTTTGAATTTTTAACAAATGCTCTTAAAGTACTCTTTAAAAAAAGATAAAATATAAATAAAATTCTTTAGATGCTTTTAATATTTTTTTAATAAAAGCATGACATATATATATTTTTTATAATTCATTAATAAAAATTTTAAAATAATTTTAAAATAATTAAAAAATAAGACATATGTTATATTTTTATTAAAAAATAACATTACAAGTTCTTAATTTTTTTATCTAAATTGTATCCTTTAAAAAGTCCAAAAAATAATCAAGTATGCTATAAAATAACAAACACAGAAAATAAATGAAAAATATAACGAGGAGAGAGAGTGTTTGGACTAGGTTTCGAAAATGAAATATATATATAAAGATTAAAGAAAGATGGTACAAAGTACGAAGGAACGGTCCCTGCCTCTGCCTGTGCCTGCCCACTACGGTCTACGGCTAACATAACAATAAATAAATAGATAACGATGTTCGCATATTATTTTTTATCTTATATTTTTTTATATTTATTTTAGATGAGTGTGATTAAGTGAGAATAAATAATAAAAATAAATAAATATAATAAATAATATTAAGAATAATATAAAAAGAGATATATGTATTATTTATGATAAGAATATTATTATTAATAATTTAAAAATAAATATTATTAATATTTCTCTTTTAATATTTTTTTTAAAACATAAAAAAACTAATAATAAAATAACTATTTTAAAAAATCTTAAAAAATGTGTTGCTAAAGCAAGTGCCAACCATACGTTTTTGGGTGCACATTGTACGCGTTTCATGCCCCAGATACCCAGTCAACCAAATTACCACAAGAGACAAACCTTGAATAGTTTTTTGTTACGTAAACCTTGAATAATTTTACTCAACTTATTCATACATTACTTTATATTAATTTGATTAATTAATTATTAAATTTATTTATTTAAATAAAATCTATATGTAGTTAATTGTTACTTTCATTTTTTCATTTATTGTGCTATTCTTTCATTTATTTTGTAAACATCTTAAAGATTAATTGTGAAATTATTCATATAATATAAAATTTACTTTTACGCTGAAGTTATAACTCATTATTGCAATTTTTTAAAATTAATGGTTAAATATACATAATTTTTTAATTAAATAAGTTTATAATTATTTAATTAGGTTGTTGTGATTGATGTGTGGAAGTGCCATTATTTCAAAACCTTAATAGTAAAAAAAAAGAGGTTTAATTTTGATATAGTATTTTTAAAATCCACAGTTGATATTGACTGCTATTTTAGTTAATGATTAAAAGTTCATGGATTGTTTAGTAAAATACTGGCATGTGTTTGTTAGATCCTGTTAATTGATTCCGCCGGGAAGCAATTTTAGTTTGACAGTTGAATTGGTTAATATTAATTTTATACAAACTAAAACATATTTCTCGGGTGTTATATAAATTTGGTACAAATATTTTTTAAGGTCCTATTTACCAAGTTTCATTTTTTATTGTCTTCATTTTCATTGGCTTAAATATAATTTTTAGTATTACGAGCGGTTTATCATATATAGATACAACTCAAGTAGTTAGAATAAAAAAAAAGAGTTGATTTGCTCTGTAAGTTTTTATAGTTTTATTGAATTTTAAAATATATTCTTAATAGTTTAAATTTTTTGACCAAAGTCTCTATATTTCTAAAAATTTTCAAATAAATCCTTAGTCGCTAACAGTCATTAAGACTCTATTAATTTTTATTAAATCAGTTTTCCTCACTCTCTTTGGACATGACATACTAATCCTCGTTTGGAGTTCATCTCTAAAAGTGTTATGACTTTAGAGAAGTTTATCAACTGCTAAACTAGTCTTCTCTTATTTTTTATCTAATTAGATGTAATTCATTCACGTTAAAATTAAGAAATTCACAAAAGTTTTACTTGCAGCATGACCCATAATTGACAAAGTTAAATGTCTCCAGTCACCCATCACATGAGTTCATATTAGGCTAATTGAATTTATTGGAAGTAGGCTATATAATTTTAAGTAAAGGTAATAACATACTAAATATAACATTTATAAAAATCCTTAAAAATTGTGATTTTAAAGTAATTTAGATTATATATATTTAATTTAATCTTAATATTTTGTTAATGTAAAAAAGTTTTGTACAAACTAAATATTAAAATTAAACTTATATTAGTTTTCATTCATTATCAGGTATTATTATATATTCATGTGTCACATTTTTCTTTTAACTGATTCATATGTCACATCATTAACTAGATTTATACAGTATATTTTATAAATTCATTTTGCCTTTTGTTACTAATTATTAAAAATATGCAATTGAATATAAACATTATATTATTATTATTATTATTATTATTATTATTATTATTATTATTATTATTATTATTATTCATTTTGGTGTATAAAAGTAAAACTCGAAATTAAATTTTATAAATTTACTTTCTCCCATCATCCGATTCCCCTTCCCAATCCTCTTTCCCTTTGGGGCCTCGTTAGGGCACACCTAGATTTCATCATAGGTTGAGATCTCCTTGAATAATAAATAAATAAATAAATAAAATAAAATAAAATAAAGTATAAGAAATGTAAGTCTAGCAAGATGCGTTTCAGCATTAGTTTTGAGGTGAAAATTAGTATTATATTATATTATAAGTTACATAGTTTAAGTATTTTATATTTATCATATAAAAATGATGAATAAATAAAAGGGAATGTGAATTATATGATTTAAGCTAAGTGGATGAAATAAATAAATGCTTCATATGTTATTTTGTAATTGAAAGGTACCTCTAAAGCTTAAAAGAAAGTGAAAAATCCAATAAAAGCATTAGTTAAGTGTTACATGATGTTGCGGTAGATTAGTGAACATACATGATAATATAAGATTATGAATGAATGTATTAGATAGATAGAAAATAAGGGTAGTATCTATTAAAAAAAAGATGATAGAATATCATTTAAGGTAGTTTGGCCAAATAAGAAGAAGACCTATAGAAGCTCCACTAAGAAGAGTTGATCTGATAAGTAATAGTCCAATACTTAAAGGTATAAAGAGACAAAAAAAAAACCCTAGGTAAAATCATTAAAGAGGAGTTAGATCTTAATGACATTTCTAAATATTTCGTTTATGATAAAGCTAAGGGTGTTCAATACTCGTCTAGGCCCGAAGTTAATTGGTCTAAGTTCGGGTTCTGAAAATTAAACCCGATGCATTTTCAAGTCGGGTTGAGATCACACTTTGAGTTAACTCGACTCGACCCAATGTCACACAATACTTTAAAAAATGTTTTTTTTTAATTAGTGATAAATTTTAAGATTTTTAGACTTAAATTAAGACATTTTCATGACATCATAATATTTTTGTATTAATATAATATAATTTGTTTTTTTCAAATACATATTGTAAATCATGTTTACTTTTGGTTACTTACTTCTAAAAATTTATCACTTAACCATAATGTCATAATTTGAACATCTTATATAAATATTGGGTTGACCTGGATTTGGCCCAATTCTTACTAGGCCATAAATAGGTTGGATTCGAGTTAAAAAAAAAATAGTCTAATCGAAATATTGTGCTAGGTTTAGGCCAAGGTAAATCCATCTCAACCCGTCATATAAACACTTTTAAATAAAACACAATAACATTATTCGATTCATATAGGGAACTCTACTTAATAAAAAAATATTTTATGTCGTAATTTTGGTCCTAAAGGTGTTTTTATTTCTTTGAAAATAAATACTATTTACATTATTTATAGTAATGTTGAAAAAATTGGATATCAACTAAAAAATTAGTAAACCAATCACAGGTCCGATTCATTTAAATCATAGTAAAGCAGTTTGAATTAGTTTTATTTAAAAACATTAAACTCATTTTTTTTATCAATAAGTTTTTAACTCATTTAAAAATAATTTTGAGTCAAATAGAGACTCAATGTCATGCTACAAATGCTCACATATAAGGCCTAAAAAAAACATAAGAAGATTTGTCCCTCTTAATTTTTATATAGGTTGTATATTTGAATACTTCACTTATTATTTTATGTCGACTTGTAAATATGATATTTTTTTAATTTTTATATATATTGTATGCTTGAATATTTTATTTATTATAAAATATATAAAATTTTAAAATACTAAATAATATAATATAAAATATTAGTATATTAATTTATTATTTAATATTAAAAATATATATATTTAATTATACAAATTCAATTATAATTAATTACAATTGAACCAAGAAACTTTAAATTAATATTTTCACCAATTTCATGACTAATTTAATTTTAAAACATTAATTTATAGCAGTGTACAGCAGAAGATAAGATTTATACACAGTGAAAGTGCAGAAGTGATGCAAGTAACCAACTGAGAGTACAAAAAAGAAGAAATCAATCAATAAAAGGAAAGAGGGGAAGAGCGGTGGCAGCAGATGTAGGGCAGAAGAGGAGAAGAAGAATAGGATGAGGTGATATTTTTGGGAAAGGTTAATGTACGTGTGGTCGCAGTGATCCCAATCGTTGTCTCTCCCAAATGACGCACTCCAAATGTCCTATCAGCCCAATTTCCGAGAAGACAACATGCACAGTAATATGGTCCCCACACCCCATCATGGATCAAACGGTAGGCAATACCCATTCTCCATCAACGGCTGTGATCCAATCACAACTCACCCACATTCGAACCATATCCAAATCACAGCCATTGAATCTTTTTTGTACACTCCGCCCCCCACTACGGGCACACACACTCTCCCTCTCTCTTCACTTTTATATTTTATTATGTTGGTGTTCTCTTTGTCTTCTCCTAATAGATCACACTCATTGCTGAGTGAGAGAGAGAGAGAGTAGCGTGGTGATGATAAGTGATAATGATAATGATGATGCTAATTTACACATAGTAATCATATATATTATTTTAGTGGGAAAACAAAAACCAAAGGTAAAAAGGCGATTAAGAGTCTTCACTTGTGTGTGGCTGTGGCATTTAACTATCTAAGGGTCTCATTCGACTCAAAGGGCTGCTCTCTATCTATCTCCTCCATTTGGGGGTTGGAATGGATCTCAACTCTTCAACTCTTAAGGGTGCAAAAACCCTTTTTTGGTTCCCTTGTTGTCCTTCTCCCTCTCCGCTGGTTCTGTACTCAGAATTGGTTCAGAGTCTGAGGGGATCTGGCTACGTGTCATCGGCACTGCATCTGTACGTGTTGCATGAGTAAGACACAGCCAGAACCGGCTCTCTGGTCACCTAGAGCGACACACCTTCGCCACGCCACAATGAATGAGGAGAGACAGAGAGAAAAACAATATCAAACAAGGTTTTGGTTGGACTTGGAGTTTGTGGTTGTGGTCTTTATCTTTATATATATTTTTTCTCCCCTCCTCTTCCTTAATTTCATCTTAATTTCTCACTTGATGATGCCTTCTTCTGATTTTCCTTTTAATCTTTTCTCTCTTTTTTTTTGGCGTGTTCTTGTTAGGTAGCAAACCCTAATAAAATCTTCAAATAATTAAGTTGTTGTTCTAAGTCTTTTAGAAGATGGTGGGTGGATCATAGACTTTGGTTTTCCATTAATGGGTATCTGTATCTCTCTTTTCCTTCAGATCTGATTCAATTATGAATTTTTTTTCCCCTTTTGATTCATATTTTTGTGGGAGGTTTCCAAATTTGGTTAGCTTTATGTATTTACTGGACTTGTTTTTCTTTTTCTTTCTTGGGACATAGAAATTGACAGAAGAGAGTGAGCACACAGAGGCACTTGGTATAGCTCTATACCGTTGCTTTTGCGTGCTCACTTCTCTTCCTGTCAGCTTCCAGGGCTGGAAATTAATCTCATCACTGTGTCTGGCTCTGCTTGTTCCAAACCCCAAACCATAACCCCAAACCCAAACCGACCTCAACCTCTCTCTCTCTCTCGACATTTTGGTGGAGCTGAGGAAGATCACTGACTGCAACAGCCACCAGGTTATATCTTTATCAAACAGTGAAAAGCAGTGTCACTTTGGCGCTTGTATATATGCTTGTCCCATTTTTATCTCTTACTATATATTTGAATTTATTTTCTCAGATTGATTATATTATATTATATTTTACTCATTACTCATGTCATGATTCAATTTAATATTATCTGTTATTAAACGCATAGCGTGACTTTTGATGGCCCTAGGCTTGCGCTTGCAGAATGAACCCCTCATCACTATGCAGATTAAGCGGTCATTTTTATTTTTTAATATATATATATATATATATATATATAGCATGGGACCATACACGTCATATAGTATGGTCCTCACAAATTTTGTTCTCGTTGTTGCTTGCTGTCTAGGGATATCATCGTCTACCTGATATCATCCCCTCCCGTATTTTATATTTCTTGCGCATGAGAGCTGAGGTCCTCTTACTCGGTAAGTGGTTCCTGTTGGCTGTTTGTTCTCACCTGCTACTTTGGCTAAGCTAGATTCTGGTTTCTTGGACATTTCGAATTTCAAATGTGTATTTTTACCACTTTTGGTGGGTTTAACTGATAAACCCTATCAACCTAACTGTAGGATTGCTTGTGCTGTGTCTGAGATTACAAAAAATTGTTTGAGAGTTTGAGTATTGTTAGTATCATTTTAATCTCTCTTCCTCTATCATCATTAATTCGTCAATGTGTTTTTGGAAGTAGAATGTCCTATTTCAGTGTATTTCTTGACCAATCAAGTTAGCTTTTTCCCCTAATCGTATATTGTGATCTAATGTGGAAATAATAAAGATCGTGGCTCCAGAAAATTTACTGAATTATTTGCTTGTGATAATGGTTGATTTTCTATGCACAAGTTGAAGCCTAATTTTTCCTTTTGAGTTTGATGCAGATATAAGCATAGGCTTGGATCGTTTTTACTTCTTTGTAGATACGTGCTTTCCTACCCATAAGCATGTAAATGTTAAACTAGAACCGTTATTATTTTGTTATTATTTCCACTTAAATATATTTTTTTTATCCCTTTTTTCTTCTTGTTATCAGAAATAGTATGCACTTTGAAATTAATTGCCTTGTTCTAGTTCCTTGTGAGATAATTTTTTGAATGGGGAATAACATGTTTTATGTTGTGAATCATGCAGGCACCATCAATTTGTTATTGAAAAGGTTACCAATCTAACATAGTATTTGCCTCTTTAAAAATATATATATATATATCTATATATATATATATATATATATATATATATATGTATGTATATATATATATGTGTGTGTGTGTGTGTGTGTGTGTGTAAACATGTTTTATGTTGTGAATCATGCAGGCACCATCAATTTGTTATTGAAAAGGTTACCAATCTAACATAGTATTTGCCTCTTTAAATATATATATATATATGTGTGTGTGTGTGTGTGTGTGTGTGTGTGATCATAGTTTTTGCCTCTTAAAACAATTATTCTAACACCTTATTCCTCGTGTGCCTGTATTAATTATGTAATTTCACTTCTCATACTCCTGTTAGTTTACTTAAAAGCAAATGATAGCAGCTAATCTTAGCATATCAGTTATCACCTCTATAGTGACTTCTTGCAGTTTTGAAGGTTAACAACGAATTCAATTATTTTCTTTTTGTATTATATGCTGATTGAGTTTATTGAAGACTAATTTTTTTAAGGTTTTTTTTTTGGCAGCACTCTCAATAAATGTTGTTAAGGTTTTTGGGTCATCATATTAATGCTATTTTTTATTTTAATTATTTTTGGTCTATATTTCTGGTGGTTTTTATGCACTTTTGTGATAATTAATTATTATATATTTAAGCTACAAACCATTATATTTACCATAACAAAGATTTTGCAGTAGTTAAAATTCAAATAGGGACTTGAAGTTTCTATTTATGCTTGTTTAATAGCTTCTTTATAATTTATTTTTCTGGAACTTTATCTCTAATGTATCAGCTATCCTTTTCACATTTATTTTGGTTATCCTTTGATGGAGACAATATATACGCTCCCACCAGCAAAAAGACAACTTAAAAGCGTACATAATAAATGGTGGATGTATTGGAAAAAGGAGGAGCACCAGGTGGATATGCTTGCAATTTTAGTTTATTATTGCAAGAGTTCTTTAGGTTCAATCCATGAAATTCTATGATCTGAAGAATATGCTCCATCTTTATCCATATATGACTAGGTCTAGGTGTTATAATGAATATACCTTTATTTATAAATATTTTAAATTGAGAGTATGATTTAAATGTTTCGTTCAAGCCCTTTGAGAGTATGAATATACCTTGTGATAATGTGCAATATATGCCACTCTGAGGTGTATTTGGTTAGAGCGTAATTCTCGTATCTTTAAGGAGTTTTCATTAGAAGAGCTACTCCTTTGCGATAAGATTTGGCGCTGGGCTTCAATTTGATGTAAAGCCCGTACCCTTTATAAAAGGATTTCTCTTACAGAAATACTATGAGAATGGACAGTTTTGTTTCATTGAAGTTATTTTCCTTTTGTTTGTCCTCTTTTTATTTTTGTAAGGAAGGTCTCTTATCCTCCTAACTCTTTGTAATCTTCTACTTTTCATCTTAATGAATTTCTTCTTTTATAAAAGAAAAAGAAGTGTTTCTTTCAAGCTTCTCTTTAAGTCAGATTTTTCATGCTGCTATATTTTAAGCTCGTTTAAGCCATCAACCATGAAATGCTGTTTTTTGTTTTTGTTTTAGATTGGCTTATGTGGTATTAGTATAAATGCTAAATTAGGTTCATGTTTCCATTATATCAATTTGCAAATGATTTTAGGTTGCCATATTGAATCAGAGATTAACAAATATAAGGCATTAAGGGACACTTGTTTCTCTTCTTTTTCCCCTCCATTTTTCATAATATTTGCAATTCATATATTCAATCGATATACTTGTTTATAATTGTATTGTCAATGTATTTCTTTTTGTACTTATTGTTTGTGTTTCAATTTGGTCTGTAATTCGAAAAATCCTTTAGAAAAGATGATTATGTGGTGATGATTTTTGTAACCATTTGCTCTTATACATCAATCAAAACCATAATCAAATGCAATAGATTATTGATTTAGGAGAGCTTTTGATGGGCCTTTAACCCATGTTTATAATAGTAGAGGTAGAAAGAAGGGGAATGGGCTGGGAACAAATGGGCCAAACATGGGAATTGCATTGGCAGAAGCAGCTGTTAGTGAGCATAACAATCAGGAATAAATGGACAGTCACAGAAAAAAGATAAATGAAAAGGTTGCTAATAGTCAAGAATAAATGAATAAGAATAAATGAGTAAGAATAAATAAAGACAAGTGAAGAGGTTGCTTAATAGCCAGAAATAAATATACATAAATAAATGATAGTGGTATCACCACCAGAAGGTGGGATATAAATGGGTAGGCAGCAGAGTGAAAGGCAGGCGAAAATTGAGTGGTTTTGGGGAGGAATTGGAAAAGGGTGGGATGTTTATGTACATATGCAAGACTCCTATTGTTATCTTTAATTATTTGTTTCTGTAATTCTTTCTTGATAATTCTCTAATTGAAGAGGTCTACCTCTGAGTTAAGGAGCTAGTCTCCAATATTTATCTACTTATAATTTTCAGTTTCTATCAAATCGGTACCAAAGCCTTCCACCATGTCTCTCAGCTGCAAACGAACGGCGTAGGTGGTGACGCTGGCATTGCAATGTTCGCTTGGGACTAGTCAAAGGGTTAGTGCAAAGTCAACCCGCGTGGGCGTCAGGACTGCAGAGCGTGGTAGAATGTTAGGATCTAGTTGCAAGATATGAGATTTGAGTCTCACATCGGAAGTATGGGATTCCGATGTGGGATTTATATGACCTTGGACTCTCCAACCACAATGACTATCTTTTGTGGTATGGTTTTCCTAAAGTTTGTATCAGGTTTAATACATATTTTCCCCTTCATCAATGTTTGGAGAAACATCTCTTGCAGTGACGAAGAGTCTATTGTTTTTGTAGGTTATAGGTTGCTCTTCATGCATCTAATGACCTTTTTCCTGGTGCTACAGTAAGGGATTTGATCCATGCTAGTGGTTCCCTCCCTAGGCCAGTTAAGCCAATTTTACTGCCACCCTAGCAAATTCATGGCAACCTTTTAGATTCTATGACTATTGGCCCTAGGAAAAATTCATTGGAACATTTTGATTCAGTGGCTTGTATTTCGTGTAAAACATAGAACATTTGTATTCAAATATAACTGTTTTTATATGGAGTGCACATGAATGCATTCTGATTTGTATATTTTTAATATCCTATTTAAATTCAACCAAGAAGTTAATGTGATTCATTTTCAATTTAATATTGAGTTAAGAAGTTATATATATTGTGTTTTGATTTTCCTAAGAGTTTCGCTTGAAATTGTGTCCTTTTTCCTTTTTCACCCCTGCAGGATCATTTAGTTGTGTATTTGGCTTGTGAGCTGATCTTTTTTTGGCATATAGTTTGCTTGTGTCATATTCTCCAACTCTATAAGTACTAGGTTTTGTAGATTTTTTTCTTGGTTGGCTAAGGGCTTCAACTTAATCTTCTTTGAAGATCCCAATGAGTGTTTTAATTATGTGTTCACATCTTTATGTTTGCTTTTGTATTTGATAATTGGTGATTATATACCTGTTTTCTCTATTTATGCTAAATCTTTTTAAATCTTAGTGGGAGGTCATATTATGCTAATTATATTATCTATGCCTTGGTAAATAAAATCATATTGAATAATAAATCATTGACCATTTCTTTCATTAAGATATTCAAATGGTGATGACTAAGATTATAGTTGTAAATTTGATTGTTTATTGTTCTTTTTACACATGTTTAGGCTAATATGTTTAGCCTCTAAGCATCTTTGTCTAACTGAAATTTTCTAGGGCATAAAGTTACTTAGTGAAACTTTTAACAGCAACAATTTGAAGCTTAGTAATAGGGTGGGTGCATAGCTTGATAGGCAAATGATTATAGTTCCACTATGCTAGCATCTTTGTTTGACTGTATATTTTAGTGTACAAATGTTACTTAGCAAGAAACTTTTTTCATCAACAATTTGGAGCATGGTAATAGGATGTGTGTGCATTTGTTAAATGTTACATAATCAACCTTTTCCAAGTGACATTTTGGAGCTCTAAAGATAATAGCCTAATTCATGGTGATATAACAAAATTTAACAAAGTGTGGTCAAGTTGTGAGCAAAAGCAGTAATTGTGCAAAAGATGCTATGGTAGCGGAAAACGCAATAATTTTTTATAGTCACTTCCATCAACAAGCAATAATTTTTTGATTTTATGAAAAAGCAATAATTTCCAAGTGATACAATTTCCCACGAGTCATTATTATTGATAATCACTTCCATCTACACTTTCATGATTGCTATTCTTGCTCTTGCATTGTCTCCTCTGTCATCATCTTCGTTGTCATCGTTGCAACAAACTTACCTATTATTATCTGATTTTTTTTGCTGGTTCATTTATTATCAGGAATTAACTACAGTCTGTTCAAAGTTGC
The DNA here is from genome assembly GCA_029884595.1 of Ormosia semicastrata. Taxonomy (NCBI): domain Eukaryota; kingdom Viridiplantae; phylum Streptophyta; class Magnoliopsida; order Fabales; family Fabaceae; genus Ormosia; species Ormosia semicastrata. The sequence goes on along the minus strand of JAQQTO010000046.1, from coordinate 12,345,981 downwards.
AAAAGGAAATAGGATCAGATCATGTACGTAGTAGCACAGAACGTAGAAGAGGTGCTGGAGTTGTTGATTATTAAACAATGTTGTAATAAGCTTCATTTGGGTACTTTTAAAGCTCTAATATTTTTTTCTTCTTCCAAAATCATCAAGAATGCATTCCATCAAACTTGAACTTTTAATAATTTTGTTTTGCACTTACATTGACTTAAAAGGAGTTATAGTTACTATGGTACAACATTTAATTTGGGTCTGCCTGTAATTTTCCATTTATGTAGATTTAAGATAAGAAGTTGGATACATCCTAAACAAGGATTGGGCAGATTGTACATTCTATATTTTGGTGAATTATATTATGTTTATGCCTGTGTTCACTAGTTCAGTTAGTTCATGAAGAGAAAGCAAAGACAGCCCTTGGATTGCCATTGTAGTGGATAACATATCTTGATTATTGGAAATGCTAAAGGAAGAAAAGGCAGAGAGAAACAAAGTACCACTGCTAACCTTACTTTAGGTTTGTGGAAACTTTTCACTCTTTTGTAGAAAAATTTGAGATCATGTTCATTTATTTATTATGTGAATAACTCTTATGTAAAACCTACTTTGTTTGCCTTGTGGTATGCAATGTGTTGTTTGGAAATAATTTGAGAAGATCTCTTTCTCATTGTTGTTTGTTTGTGGAGTATAGCAGTTTTAGGTTTTGGCCATCTAAAATGGAGTTTGATCATGCTGTGGACCAATTGTGTTCTCTTTCTCAAAAAGCGTAGGTATACAAATGGTTCGAGTTTTGGATGCTGAAGGTTACAATAAGTAAATTATTAGAGAATTCCTTAGCTGTGTCTTTTAAACTCTCAATCTGATGAGCCAACACAACGAGTCCAGGAGGCATATCTGAGGCACGATTTATGTGGATTGAATAATGTGTGGCAGTTATTGCTCCGTTTAACTGTCAGGAACAATACTGGTCTTTGTAAGTTGAGGAAGTAT